>OZ030377.1:17461851-18661851 GCA_964023945.1 Ectemnius cavifrons
CGCCACTGGAATTTGGTTTGGACCATCTGCTGAAGACCGCACAATACCTTCTCGAGGTTGGAATCTGGCATGTGGAATGCTCGATGTCTCTGCTGGCTTTGCGTCACGCAGTAGACAGGTGACTTTTAACCAACAAGGTGTCTTTGATACGCGTAATTGCCAAGCAGCGATACACTCCGATCGATTGTACGCAAACCCGTTCTTTCGACGTTGGTCGTTGAATTCTAAGTTGCAAGGCGGGTAAAACGATTCGTAAGGAGATCGCGTCGCAGCTATGTCAGACAGATGGGTACGTCGCGGTGACGGCGGCGGCGGCGGCGGCGGCGGTGGAGGAGCGCGAGCAGCGAACTGCACGTCAGGTGCCGCGTAAACATGTTGTCCCCGAGTAGCGAACGCGGTGGGAGATCTCATAATTGAACTCCTTCTCGCTCTCCACCTTTGAGAAGATGAACAAGGCGCGGTTCTACGATATTCCAAACTAATGGATGTCGACGAAGCTGATGTTCGAAACGAAAAACTTACCGGCTTGTTGGTTCGCTCAAATGCACAGGTCGGTGGTCAACGTTATCTCAATCGAGTGTCCTCGAAGTCCGACACTTTGCTGACACAGGCAGACGGACGCGCGCCGCGAATGATATTGTCCACGGCCCCGGGCGTGATGATAATGCATGCGGTGACGCCAGTCCTAATCGACTTATCAGCAGCGTGGTATCTCACGCTCGTAATCCAGCGGGAAATATGAACAATTACGATTGCCCGCCTGGCTGGAGGTAAATTGTGTGGGCAATCGTGAAATATTAAACAAGAAGTCTTCATGAACGACTAAAGTAAGTTCACAAAGGATAATAAAACACTTTTCTTCATTATTGTTGTAAAAGTGTATTTACCGCGGTACTTGGGCGTCGCATTGAAATTGTATTTAGTTGGAAAAACGCTATCATAAGATTACATCGCGTGACATGGACTAGCCACTACAGTATTTTAACTTCCCCGAGTGAGGATTACGTCTATCTAAGTACTTTCTACTCATTATCGGATCACACTTACGACTTCTTAAAATATCTAACGGTTCGTTCGAACAAAGTACGAACACTTTTATTTTATAAACAGCCCTGGAACCACTCCTGGATCTAATTTAAACAGCTACTTTATCTCACGACCAGGAAGTTCGATTTATCGATTTCGAGGATTCGCTATTAATAACTGGACTAAACATTCGCCTGAAAAGTGGGGTTTCCTCCTTCTTGGTAGTATCTTCTTCGTGAGTCCTTCTAGCTTCGTCCGCAATCCTTTGTAGAGCTCGAACAATTTTCGGATTTTTTGTAATAAGGTACACCACCCATGCCATTGCCGCTATTACAATCGCAACGAGACAAACTATCATGCAATATGAGCCACCGGAGTCTGAAAAAGATCATCAGTTATGAGAAAAGAGTTCATTTATCTACAGAAATCCAAGAGTAAATTAACCTTTCTGCCTCTCGGTGGGAATTTCCTCTTGAGTTGTCGGATAAAGGACTGTACTTGCAAGGCCGATATCATTTATCTGCGGTACGATAGTATCGTCGACCAGCTTGTACGACGGGTTGTACACTGGTTGCGTGACATAAGGATTATCAGGAGATTGGGGTGATCGTGGCCGATAGATGAAACCTGGAGAGGGTGGTGGTGAGCATTCCCCAATGAGAGTCTCTACAATCTCCCCATTGTTCTCGAATATATCGCCGCCACGTGGTTGCCGTTCTTCCATTGGACGCTCTTCTGCAATGTACAAATATCCAAAATCTCCTGATTTTAAATAATTATATTCTCGCGATGGTTACATAAAATGTGACTATTTGGAAGGTTTCATCGATCCTCTGATTCAAAAGATTAGTTATGGAAAAAATATTTAATAGTGCGATTACAAGCGAAAGACAAGGTGAACCCAATTCCTAGAGTTTGAAAAAGAGTGGGCACGGTCGATCGGTACACGAAATTCGTCGGACGCCAGGCGAGAAGCGGGTCTTCTCTTGCGATAGTACTTCATGAAAGCAACATTTATGGATCGTAGCGAGCCAAGTGGTATCAACGGAGCCCAATCGGAGCGGCACTAACGCGGCAGGGTCCCGTTGCCAAAAAGTTCGCGTCCCGGCGCTAGCCCGACGTGGAGCACGCAGAGCGCTGGAAGGAAGCAAGGAAGAGCCGCAGAAATGAGGGGAACGAGGGAGATACGAGCGGACTGGCGGGTTGGTAGGCAGGAGGAAAAGAGAGGTTGGATGGCTACGAGCAGCCAGAGAGGAAAAATGGGTCGGCGCCGGACTTTAATCAGTGGTTTCGGCGCCAACCGGGCGAGAGCGGTCCTGGCTCTCCCGTACAGAAAAAAAATGCGCGGGACTGGCACACGTATAACCCATGGAAATCCGAATTGCCGTACGCACGGCGCCGTAGCGCTCACTATAATTCCAGCTCCAGCCAGCGAGAGGACGTACCTTGCGAAAATCGCAGCGCATTTCCCTCATGCC
Source organism: Ectemnius cavifrons (assembly GCA_964023945.1). Classification (NCBI taxonomy): domain Eukaryota; kingdom Metazoa; phylum Arthropoda; class Insecta; order Hymenoptera; family Crabronidae; genus Ectemnius; species Ectemnius cavifrons. Next base: position 17,464,356 of record OZ030377.1, read on the forward strand.
AGCTCTTTTTCTCGCTCGTACTTCACCGCTCAACGAAATGAGAAACGATTGACTCCACATCTTATTGGCACTGTTGCGCTGTACCTCCCCCTATTCGCTTTACCACTTTCCAACTCATTTTCACAGGAAGAAATAGCAGAATCATAGTTTCCGGCAAAATTGGCAGAAGCAACCGAGCGACGTTCCGCGGACGTTTTGCGACGCCGCCGGCGTGTCGACACCAATATGACGAACAATAAAATCCAGCAGATCGGACCTGTTTCCGGGCATAACGGGTGCTCGAAATATTCGTAGAAACTGGTTCACGGTTTATCGGTGCGTGGTACCACTGTGTACTGGTGCTCTTGAACGTGGCGTGTACGCCGCGGATAATAACAACCAGCACACACGCGCAAAGGGACGCATGGTGGAGTGGTAGTCGGCGATTTGCATTCACGGATTCCGATCGGTCCGCTGCCCGTCTGTCCGATGTAGGATGCGTCGAGCAGTACAGACTGGACGGTAGCCACAGCAGCAACTATACACCCGTGACTAATCTATTTCAGAGTGGGCACTATTTACATGTTGCTCGACCGCCACTCAATTCGGTGCAGCCTTACAGACACGCGTCCCATCAGCTATAACGGATGGCCCTCGTACCGAGCTTCCGATTGATACGAAGGACCGCGAAGAACACACATCACCGCCGGGATTTACGAGGCAGCTTTGCAAGTTATATCACCCCTCTTTCCCCCCTCCATTTCTCTGTCTGTCTAATTCTATTTTCTTAAAATCCACCTGAGCCCACGAGCAATTCTCGCGAATCGTTTCATCGTTCGTTATCACAGAAACATACATAATAACCAGAATTTGTGGATTATACTAGATAATAAATTAGACGTTTCACTACTAACTCATTATTAGAGAGTAGTATATGTAAAGCTCCAAAGCCTGTTGAAAGTCAGGCCAGTGCTAAAAAGCAAGAATGTCTTAGCTTGTGTCTCAACAGGATGAGGAAAATTGTGCTGATCGATTACCAAAGAGGAAAGTAAAGTCATACTACCACCCGCAACCAATTTACAGCTCCGGTATAATGAAATTGCTTTTAACGATGACAATTTGTATTCCCAAGCTGCTTCATCATGCCACTGAGTCTGTTCAGTTCATACATTAACCATGGCGCCTTGAGGACCACACGTCGTTCCCAGCAGTGGTTAGTGTTGGATATATGAATATCGGCTGGACATAAAGCGCCGGCTCGATAATCCAGTCCAATGGTACTGGTTAAGGTGATTTATGCTCTGTAGCGAGTTAAAGTGCAGGCATAGAGAGTTAGTATAGGTAGATGGGCGGAGTGCGAGAGTGTCCAGGTCTCGAGCTGCCTCTAAGTCGCCCTAGCGGAAGGCGTACTCAGTCAAACTGTCGAAGGGCGAAGCACTAAATTCACGCCACGTAATTTCCGGCTGCGAAACCGCCGGATTCTGCTGGCCGGCTACCACCCGGTTGCACCGTCCGTCCTACCCAGCATGAAATGACAAGTTGACGTGCATGGTAATTCCTCTACGGCGTGCGCGCCTATACACGCGCGGACACGCTGCAAACGCGTGGTTACTTGCTTCCACCAATGTATACTCGTCTTCGACTAAACCTGTTATACATCCCTGTTAAGCAATACAGCCTTCCATTTGTAATTTCTTCCCCATTGATTTAATTTCAAAATGGTATTCCTTATTTTTGAGACTGTAGTGGTGGTCAAGAAGTTTCCCAACACTTGGGAGAAGTGTATGCATGTGTATGAATTTGCGACAAAAGACTGCAAGTGCGGGCAGTTGGCAGTCAAAAAGCGAAGTCGATCTAAGTCGGTCACCGCAGCGAGACGTTGCCACGTCGGGCATCTTCACGCAGCCGTTGAGTTAACATTGTTAAATAGCCGTTGCCAATGCTGATGGTCGCTAATAAAACCGATATTGTTGATTGTACCCAACACCTAGTTTTATGTAAAGATATATATTCTCATGATTATTCTAAACAATTTGTACTTCAATAAGTTGTACCGATCAGAATTTAATTGTTGAATGTTTATAAATACGAATGAAATGGCTTTCAAGTACAAACCTGTAGGAACTTTGGTACATTCTGGCATCTTTGCAACATCCACGATACACTACGTCCTGGGAGTTCAGGTTGTGGTACGACTACAGCCGCGACATCGATTTTGCTATTAGACTGAAGGCGCGCGCGGATGATAGCTGGTACTTCCTGGTTGTCCACTGCATCAGTGGCACGCGGTAGATGCGCCTTATTTTTATACAATTCTTACTGATGAGCTTGCGGTTGCACGTGCACTTGACTATTCTTATTACAGTGAGCCTGGATTGGGAGCAATGGCTTCAACGAGAGTGTCATGGACGCGGAGAAACGAGCAGTCTTGTAAAATACATGTATTTCGATGTTTCAGCACTAAATCAACCGTTGTTAATTTTCTCGAATATTTATAAGCTACTTATCAAGTGTGAATAAAGAGTTTTTCCTTGCGCGAATGCATTGTCATTTTATTCATCTGTTAAAAATTATGGAGATATTAAAGAATATAGAACTATGAGCCTCTCCGACCAGGGGAAGTCAAACCTTTTACTTGTCAGAGTCAAGGTCACTGGAGCACAGCCGCGGGCGGTTCTCGTTCGTTCAACTCGTTACTTTTAACGTCTCAAGAACAATTCCATTTGCGTTTACCAGAAGTCCTCTTCGCAGTTGACTCTGCCGTAATAGTATTTCACAGTACGCGTAATAAACTGAATCTGCTCGATTTTCCATTGAAGAAAAATGAGATACACGCGATATATGTAAGTATAAATTTTATGAAATGAGTACGGAATTAGCGGACTAAATGGACTGAAATCACTGCAACACTTTACCACTGGAAAAAACAAATAGATAAATAGACTTCTCGGAGAGCGGAGCCTCCGAGTATTCGAAGTGGAGTGGCCCGTTGGAGATCAGCCGCTGGTATTTCTCTCAAGGGCATACGCGAGCGTGTAAGTACGATGAGATTTACGATGCGTTGCCGATACAAAACAAGCACATACTATTTGATCCCCGGTGCTATTAAGTCCTTTGTAGGAAGAACACAAATGTGACGTAATCCAACGGAGTTCGAGTTCCCCGAGCAATCAATGATCATTTCGCTCGCACGGAGGCTGTGTCGTGGCACACGGCTCTCGTGGAGAATTCCACAACAGGTTCCTATTATCTATGATCGCAGACAGCTTTTGCATATCGCTAACAGATTATTCTGATAAATACCGGTCTGGATCTGTGAATATTTCCGGCCTTTTCAAGCGCCATAAAATTAGATTAATGAGACAACTAATCACACGTAACTCAAATTTCTAAATGCATTTCACCAATAAATTTTCGACAGACTCTACTATTTTATTTCTCGTTTATTTTCTTTTCAATTATAGTATGTGAAATAACAAGTTCTCGACAAGCGCAATAATATATGATTTATGCGAGTACGATTAGAGTGGACGTCGTAGATAACACATCTACCAATTATCATCCAGTGGATTCCTGTTAGCTCTCCAACGGTTTGTGTCACGGGATCAATCAATCTTGAAAATGATTCATATTTCATAACAAGAATAGCAAGAAGAAAATTTCCATCCATCCCTGGCATATTATAGTTAATGCCTCGAGTTGTCTTTGCGTCAGTCTAGCGTTACGGAGGCACAAGAGAGGGTTATATGCAATAATAGAGGATCCACTTAACAGTGCCTAGAGTCTTGGTCGCGCTTCATCAAGCTATTTGCTAGCTACCATTACTTAGAGTTAGCACTGAGTGGCAGAATGCGAGACCCTTTGACGCCCGCTCTCAGTCTATAAAGGACAAGCATGACCGAGATACCGATCATTCGTGCTCGGCTAAGGCCAAAGTGCAACATCTCACTTCTCCCAGCATCACTAACTGCCAACGTGGAGGGGCGAATTTGGTTGATTCAAACGCCTAGTCGGTGGTATTACATGGAGACTGGAACATTCTAGCGAGCAGAGCAATATTTTATCAACAAAAATGCGACTACCAACGTACCAACCCCGGGCCTCGCCGCTTCCCGATGTTACACCGAAACAAATGGACTTTTAAATTGCGCCAGGACAATCCACCTGTAGTCGGATGCTTCCCTCCCTCCGAGCCCCTCTTCCTCTATTCCGCCCTAGCAATAGCGGCCGATAATGGATGTACCACTTGCTCACGGTCAACGACAAATTCGTACCATTATATTTCCGTATTTACCTCGGTCCACGGACCGGAGCGCGGCAACTCGCTTTGTCCCCGGTGTAATTACGTGAGTTCCCCATTGCTTAATGCCCGAGGATTAAACAGGCGTCCTCCTAGTAACTCTTCGGCAACTAAACACCTTCGAATTACTGGAACATTTTCGCCAGTAGCCATTGCGTATTTCTCTCCGTTGCTCGCTTCTTATCAGTTGGTAAACTCACAATCAACTGTCTAGGAAATCAGAAATGAGTGAATAACTATAAAAGATTGAATTTTTCATTGACCGAGTATGATTAGATGATAGTTAAAGGAATATGGAAATCTAGTCCATTCAGCATTGAATAGTGTCTCGGTAGAAGCGTTGAAGCTGGTCAATACTAGAGTTGGACAAGTCCGCCAAAGCCCTGGTGGAGCAGACTTGTCCTTCCTCTCCCCCAATTCACCCGGTAAGAAGTTTCCTCGGTTCGAAAGAGCGTCTCGACAAATTCGTTCCACGCTTCCGCGTTTCTGTATTTACTTCGGCGCCCGGCGACGCTTTGTCCGCGCGTAATTGCGTTCCGCCGCGCGGTAGCTTAACGCCCGGGCGCAATTACTCGGGCGGTGGTCGTTAATTTCCCTGGAAATAAAAGGCGACAATGACGAGGAGGAGCGGGCGGTGAGAGCAATAGCGCTGAGAAGAGAAGCGCGCGCGCGCGCGATACCAATTTTACGATTTCCGCGGCGAGCACAAAGGCGGGTTTGGAACAACGGAGTAGCCGGCTTTCCTGCTTTCCACTGCGGTCAGCACACCCCAATATCCTGTCCTGATGAGTTTCACGAGGCCAAGGACGCTACGAAGACCACTTGCAACACTCAATCGCTCGAATTTCTTCATCATTAATTTAAGTGATTCTGATGCACTTGACCGACTTAACATTTCACCCACCGGAATGCGAGATTTCAGGGTAGAATAGCCTACCAGATAAAATTGTGGACGTCTTGTGATCGAAAAACAGATATAAAAGTATCTAGTTTGCAGTAAGCGTAGAATGAATTATTGTACCACTTTCTATCTGTAACTTCTCACACCAATAATATGCCGTATGGAAGACGATAAGCGATTAACATACTAGACTTGTTATTTTGATAGTAAATAGCTACTTCTAGACATAACATGTTTCCGACTGAATACTGAACAGAATCACTATATGTCGTCGTTCGCACAATTACAAAAGCAAAAACCAAGTTGTTACATATTAATCATGCAAGGCACTAACCGCCTGATGCACGTGCGATATGCAGATTTTTCTTGTCATATGCGTTAGTGGAACGCAGTAAGCTAAATATAAGCAGCCCCTAATCGTCACTGTTTCAATTAAAAGAATCCAGTTCGACCGGCATTTCCGAGCAGCCATTAATATCGAAATAATCGGACAGAAATTGTTTTCCTCTATGGTGACGTGGGCGATTGCCAGTGACTGAAAATTCCGCGATGAAATCTTGTTGAAGCATAAAGTATTCCCGCGTGTGAGCTATGTTAATGAGAGGGAAATAAATAAAATGAGGAATGGAGTGGTCCGAGTATACCTGCTTTGGGAACGAAGAGGAAGTCAACAAGCAAGCTAACGGATTAGATAGTAAGATGTCTTAAGGTGCGTCAGAGCTTTGTGATCGACCTAAGGACAATCTTGCTTCTCTCCATGCAGCCATCAGCGAGTGCCGTGTTGCAAACAGTGTGAGATAACGGTTCGCTTGTCAAACTGCGAGAGAAGGAGGGACGCTCAAATGCGCTCCGTAATCATTACTTTAATAATAGCCAGACCGCGATAAACCGCGCGGGTTATATCTACTGCTATGCTTACTAATGGCACACTTCACTCTTCTAATACCGCAAGATGTCCCTTGTCTCACCGCAGATCATAGAGACCTCTACGTATCTCTACGTAACGACCGAACTTCCCCGAACTGAACAATCCCTGGCCACTTCTCGAAAATTTCGACAGTCGAACGTGACGAGCCCTCTGCGTCCCATTGTGCATAGAGGCACTCATATACATTAGAGATACGTTCAGTTGTAGGAATGTTACAGAGCGCTGAGTCACGGGTCGTCGCGAATCGCTTTATTGCAAGAACGCAGAAAAGCAAATTGCTATCTTTACACGGCTAATGTTCGCTCCCTCGATCCAGGCTATTTGTGTAAATTCGTAAACAGCCCTGTCCCCTTGTCTACGAGGCACGCCAGAGCACGCCGACGGCAACTTACGAAGCAGCCTCAAAGCAGGAACCAGGGAAGCACGTCGAGCACGCAGTTATGCCAAAAATGGAGTCCTGTCCGCCAGAAAGTATGCTGAACACGCAATCGCGAGCATGCCTGCTTCATGAAAAGTACTGTTGGCCATGGCACACCAGCCCCACTTTAGTGCCCTGGACAATACTGCTCATAATTCTTGCTAAGTATTCTGGTAGTACATCCTACCACTCTCCTCGACCTTTGATTCTCCTACGAGGAAGTTTCATTTGTGGTTCTTTAGAGAATGTCAGAACAACTTTTGTAATACACTCCACGCTCAAAATGACCAGGCCAGCTATTTGTGGATTGATTCGTAGGTATCAATAGTGAGAGACATACATACACGCGTCGAATGAAGAAACGAAGAAAGTTTCGCAAGTGAGTACCAGGAGTGTTACAACACTCCGAAATGACTTTCTTAATATTCCGTGCGAGCGAAACTGATGTCGACGTTCTTGCTAGACGTGCTAATTGACCCATTCATTTGCGTGCGTTTTGCTCCATGAATAGTTTATAAAACCCTTATCTCATTATATAATGGGATCCAATTGGTCCTCTTTATTACGACATAAGTCAAGCCTCGTAATAAGATCTCAGGGTCATGACAATTAGTTAACTGGTCACGTTGGAATCAGATTATGAAATATCGGTGTTGCAAAAAATCGAGTGTCTTGGTCGACCAAAAGATAACTTGGGAGAGACCGCCAAGGCCCCATTACGTACCAACACACACGTGCTCAATGACTACGCCTGCATTTTCAGTCGGACTAGAGATCACTTTAAGTATCGTTCGGTTTTCTTGTTAATCGTTCGATTAGGATAATAACAGAGATGGAAAGGGGGAAGGGGGGGGGGGGGAGGGATGAGGGGAGGGAGTATTTATCGTAATGCGTAATATTGTCAGTCAGTGTGTCAGTGGCTGCCTCAGACGATGGATCGGGCAAATTCTATGAAGCAATTGTTATATCGAAGCGCACGTCTGTTTATCGTCGAGAAAAACGGATGAGATCGCGTGAACAATAGAATTTTAAGCAACGTGACTTTGCACTTTACACGTACATCGCGCTACATTACTCTGCCGGAGAGATTCATGGAGTTGTTCATATAAATTATCGTTTCCTTGCGACTTTTATTAGTTTCGTATAGATTATCGTTCGCTAGTGTGTTTGATTGAACTGTCTCTAGTGATACCAGTTTCATAGAAACCAGTGCTGGAATTTGTTTATCATCACACGTTCATAACCGGATAAATACAAGCTCTTATTTATTAATTTCCTTGAATCTCGCTTGTGTCGATAAAGTAAGAAATTGGAAAGTAGAAGCAGAACACGCGTGTAGGAATATTAAATGTTTGAATTTTCAAGTGAAGAGACTGTACTTCGGCCAACCGCCTTGCATAAAGTCGAACAGTGTTCTCAGGAAAGTGCTTGTGCACTTCTCGGTAAGTGCGAGTGCACCTTGTCGGCCTTCTGCGCTTTTACAGACGACTACTAGTGAAGCCGATGTACCGGTGACCTTGTCGCTGGCCGTGCTAAAGTAAAGCAAGCCCGAAGTCCTCGAGATGACGAGAGAGACGGCCATGGCTTAGCAGGATGGAGGAGTGGAGGATCGCCGGTGGTAGCAGTGCACGACTGACCATCGCCGAAGGTGGACATCACGATCGCCCGCTCGCTCGCTCGCTCGCTCGCTCTCGCGCGTCGAAGGAAGCCTAATTATCATCCTCGACACTTGCTATTCGTCGATCGAGGAGGCCGGTCGCCTCTGCGATGGAATTCTCTCTTTACTATACTCTGGACTCGCCAGGCGCCGGTAATTAGATAAAGTTCGCGGAAGATCGGCCACTAGTGCTGACGCAACAAGTATTCTTTCTACGTATGAGTATATGTAGAAATCACGGAAAGGCGACTCGAGTGCAAGACTTCGAGGGGGGTTGTGGAAGCGGTGCTAGGCGAGGGTGGATCACGTGGACACACACAGAGTGGCGGCAGACCGTGAGTGTGCTTCCTGGTGGCCGTAGGTGCGAGTGTTGTGACGGAGGCTACCTGTTGATCGCCCTGTGGATTATTGGCATCGGTGACGTGGAAAGAAGCAACTAGGAGACAGAAAGCGAGAGAGAAGGAGAGAGAGAGCGAGAGTCCTGGCCTGGCACTCGTTATGCAAGAGCACTGTCAGCGATTCGGTGTCCAAGTCCTGGGTCATGCTCCTTCAATATACTCTGGCCAGTTCGTTCCGCCGTCTGCCCGCCACTTTCCGCCGAGCACGTTGACATAACATTTGCGATGCGGTTTCACTCGGCCGGCAACACACGCTGAAAAAGGTACGTGGAGCGGCTGAAATGAACGGAGGGCTTTTAATGAAAGGGGCACGGCCGAGCGCGCGCTATCTGTCGTACGTGTGAAATACATGCATCCGTGTAGAAGCGGAGAGAAGCGCTGTTACATGCCGCTCACGTCGCGACGTCTTTCACCATCGCTTCGTTAGGGCACCCGTGACACCACTTTCACTATAAAGACCGCATAATCGGTGCACACACGCGCGCGTAAGCACGTACGCATGCTAATACCATCGAACAGAATCTCCATGAGATTTTAAGACAGACGCATAACGTCTCCTGATATGATTTTCGAGAAATCTATTCAGAAATGAAATAGCACAACAATGGAATGCTCGGAAAAATTCAATGCTGATACGGTCTGATATCTGAATATCTAACATACAATGCTGCATATAAATGACAATTTCATTGAAGACAAAGGAATTCTTGAAACCGCTTACGCTACACCGTAACGATGTGTGCGATCACGTCAGCCTTGACTTTGAAATTCTACCATGATCTCATGCGACCCGAGATAAAAATCACATGCAAACTTTGTCTCGTTAAACCGGACGAACGGCAATTTGTCTAGCCGAACAACGTAAAGTCGCGCTTATGTGTTATGTATGAGTGCGAGGACAAGTTCGTCCCGACAGGTTTTATTCGTAGGCAATCGAAATAATTATTTTGCCGCGTATGACTTTGAGATTGACCGGAGATGGCACATGTCCGTCTAATGAGATTATTAGTACGATCAGAATAATACCGGCAATATCCCTTCCGGAAGTGAAGTCATGACACACTGCAGGAATGCACTATATTAACAATGGAACATCACTTACATACTAATCGTTCGATAACTCTATCTTTAAAGTGGAAGCAGAAGTCGTCGCATCGCGACTCGCGTACCAAAGACTATCTAGCTGGATATTTCAGTGACTACACGAACAAGGTCCGGAGTATCTAGACATATATCGGCCATAATCATCACATCCATTAGCCATCCCCTTCAGAGAACTGTGTCTGTGTGTATATGTCTGTTTCAACCGAGCGTTTTGCTATGTTTCATTGCAGATGATGAGACCTTAGAGGATCACAGGCAACCTACCTGATACCAAAATGGATCAGAACAAGTTACACACGAAGGACGTCAATGTCATAGAAATGAGAGACAATAGAAAACAGGAGAGAATCCTGCAGGACGATTTAGCCACCACGAAATTAATCTACGACACTCCAAAGGAATTGAATTCAATGAATTCGTCGGTGGGTTCGTCGGTGACAACGATAACGTTGCCGTCGATCGTGGTGGACGATGTTGGCGCGGGACACCGGCTGAATGTCGGCGAGCTGAACGACGACGAGCCACCACCGTACACGGCGATCGCGCCGCCAAATCACGTCGGTTGGCCGTTTGACTTTTCCTCGGACATCCCGTATTCTACGCGCACACCGACGACGGCCTGCAGGTCGGAGATGCCTTCGGCCAGCTTCCAAACGCCCCTGATGCAGCCACCGTCCCCGCCCCCGCCCTTCCATGTCGAGAGCGAGGGCAGCCAGCACACGCCGATTACGATGCCCCTTATGCCCTATGGAATCTTTAAGTTTGGCTCCCATCGCTCCTTATTCCTGCAACGCGCCTCACCCTACCCTGACAACAGGTCCATCATGAAGGGCGTCGACGGCAAGACACGACGTAAGTAAAGTCACTCATGACCATTCCTTTCACTTTGCCATCCTTGTTACAGTTTACATTGGCGAGCCAAGGTTATTGAATATCTCAAAAATTGAAGGAAACTTTTCCCAGTTCCTTGCAATCTAATGGATCTTAATTGTATGGAAATAATTCAACGGTCTTTACTTTTAAATTTATTATCATAATTGCAAGGTATAATATAACAATAATTCTTGTGTATCAGTAAATTTTAAAAAAGTATTCACTTTATGAGAATCACAGTGGAGAATTACAATCGTTGGAGTGGTGTTCTTCCTTATGTGTAATGTTGACGGGATAAAGCAAATCAGAGCTTTCCGCGCATCATTATTCATGTATTCGCGCGGGGTACATGTAGAATGAAGAATCTGCTAGCGGAATGTCCTCCCCTCTCGATGACTAAAACCTGTGGCAGATTGTTGTCGGAAAGGAAAACTTGACTTGCCGGGTTACGCAAATGCGCTACCATCATTTCAACACATTGACAGTGCCCCTTCCCCGGGGAAAACAGGTACGCAATGTCATAGAGTCAATGGCACATGTAAACTTCTCGGTAATCAGCCACTCCGCGTTTCATCTTTTTAAGAATGACCTCTGGAAACCTGGCAACATTAGCATTTTACGATCGACGATTCCTTTCAGAAAGAATCAGAAGTAAGAACAACATTCACTCCAGACGCTAAACCTTTTATCACATTGTTAGAATCACCTAGTTGAATGTGGATTTGCCGGGGAAATAGCCAGTCGTTTAAAGTGACGTGTACAAACATAGAGGATTGTTTCTATTGACGGTGATTTGTTTACAGGATACGGTGCGATTCTGGTCGCCGCTGCTGTGATCGTCTTCCTTATGGTCCTGTCGTTGCTAGTGCGATTCATCGTGGAGAAAAGTTTCTGGCGAAGGTAACTCCCATCCTCAAGGGCGACTGCTGCGTCAGGTCGACACAAACCGCTGAGATCGTAGATCACAGATCTACAGTCTCCTCTTTCTACGTCAAGGTTGATCACTCCGCTTTAGACACAGCCGGTCCAAGGCGTGGGTTGGTGAAGATACTTTTATACAGGACTTCGAAGGAAAGCGTCCATGTATTTCGATTCAGCTACGTAGAAAATCAGCGTACATGTGATCCATAATTTTCCACTTGTAAGGACTATTTATTTGCTGGACATTGGAAGACGAGCAGTCCTGTGAATTCTTGTAGTCCTTAATCGTTCGATTTTAATCACGTCATGGAAATTTCAGTTTGTTCAGTATATGAGCTGTCTCAATTAATACCTGACTCATCAACACAGTGCATTATCATAATTGATACATTGATGCATCTTTCCGCTGACGCGCAACAAAGTCCTCGGACTCGACACCAGTAAATAAATGTTCGAGCGCCGAGAAGAGGACACGTTGCAAAAGCAATGATTTTACTTTTGCGAATTTAGTTCTGTGCGTCAGTCGGGCAAACATGTTGCACTGTGTTTGAAGGAAGTGTGTCTGACAAGACAGGAGCATGGAAACCAGTGTGTGTTTCCGAAGTAGCTACCAACTGCGTTATACGTATGTGATTGCTGCGCTCAACATCGGAATACTAAGTATTCCTGTGACATTGTTGCGCCTGCAAAATGCGTAGTCACTTTTTTATCGGGCTTACTTTACTAGTAAAGTATCCATGACCTATGAGAGGTCGCAATCAACCGTATCGCGAAGTGTAATTTGATGACGAAATCGCTGCCTGCATCAGAAATTGCCATTCAGGCTAATTGTGTTTACTTTCCATTTCGCTCGTCTAAGCATCTCTCGCGCATTATGCATTTTACGTAAGAGGCATACTCTCTGTCATAATCTAGAGAGCCGGTTTCGATCCTTTCTGTATTAACGTTGAGTATCCTTGCACTGGATACCAAGTACCATTTGCTAACTTAGCCTGAGCACATACTCTCGGTATTGGCAAGGTCGCAATGGTCAAATGCAATCCGAGACGGTTGCGAGTTCGATACGCACAAGGTGATTCTCCCTGGACTAATTCAATCGTGCCATTACGCTTGTGATTTACCACTGACGCTCGCTTCGTTAATTATTGTTATACTTTTGGTATTATATTATAAAAATGTACAAACGTAATAAAGTTAATTTCATTCTTAAAAAAGTCAGCAGCCTCCTTTTCGTCCTGAAACTATTACTTCGCACGAATTTTTATCGGATGCGAGTTTCTTCCATCGCGACGATTCTAATTCGCACTAATTACAATAGTTTTATCGAGCCATCCACAAAACTATTCCGGATAAACTCAGTTGAACTCACTGCTTCCCGGATATTCCAATAACTGTTCCTCCAACCGGACGACTTGTTCATGCAATGCGCCACGAGGGAAATTAACTAGTAAAATAATTCACGGCCAGCACTCTCGTTTTGTGAGGCACAGACACTAACGATATTAAGAGACGCTCTTCTGTGTTGACCATCGAGAAGGAACAGACATGAAAAATTCCAGCAGAGGTATCCTTCTCTCTCACCAACGTATGCTCCTAAAAAAGAAAAGCAAGGAAAACGACTGAAAGCATCGTCGATTTTGCGCGAAACTCGTTCAACACCACTCGTAAAAGGGGACAGCTATACAAATGGATGCAAAAAATGGCGAGGCTCTCATCAGCGACTGGCGGTATTAGTGTTCCCCCAGAAAGGAGAGAAGTCATTTGGACCGAGGGTTCTTTTTTCGATAACTGACGCAGTTCGGTTATTTGTTAGCCAGTGGAATAATTCCGAAAGATAAATAAGAGGATTACCGGCAGGTCGGACATACTCGACTTCTATAATTATTTAATAAAAACAGTATATCCTCTCAAGAGAAAAACTCTCTCACCACCGTTAGCTCTCTAGGGACTCGGGCCTCTCAAAAAGAAAAGCCGCAGCGAATTCAAACATCAATCATAATGGAGATAGTTCGTTAAGACGAAAACAGAGTCAGTTTGATTCTTTGGCGGTAGATATAAAGTATCGTCTCAAAGCAGAGCAAAGGTAGATTCTAAGTGAAAAGGATAATGGTGGGGCTTGCCAGTAATAAAGAGCCACAAGGAAGTCAAAGTTCGATGGAGAAACTGAAGTGAAAGAAACAGAGAGAGGGTGTGAGAGAGAAAGGATGAAGTAGCGAAGTCTATTCCGAAAGGGAAGTAAGAGTAGAGTATTTGTCAACGGAGACCTGTAGTTAATTACTTTACATGAAAGGAACCTCTCGTGCTTTTGATTTAACTTGGGCCATTCCTGCCATTCCAGTACTCTTCTCTCCGTACAGGGGCCTTGAGTGCGACCGGTCCTCATCTTCTGCGCCACCTTGAAGCGCTTACGAACCCCTAATCCCGCAGGCAGTCTCTCCACTGATCCCATAAACGGGCAAACGGAAGCCCTTCGCGAGTCTCGCAGACGCGTCAAATGGAAAATCGGCGTCTCACGACTTCTCCTGACAATTCTCTCCTCTCCTGTCGGAAATCTAATCTTGGAAATGCCAATTGCATCTTTTCCTCGCGTCACTAGTTTAATTGCATTATCATAGAATTACCATATTCACTTAGTTAATTCCATATTAATAAGTATCGCATCATATACAAGGTAGTCACACTACGTCTATAACTGCAAAATGCAGTGAGTACTCTGAATCGGCCCTCTCGAGTTTTTTTTCAGCCGAATAAAATCGCCGCAAATGTGCGAGCGACCGGCATACATACATACATATATGGGGCATCATAAAAAAGTGGCGCGTCTCTGTGATTTATTAGCGAAGTTGCCTGAAGCGAAACATGAATTTGCGCTCGTGCAACCATGATTCACGGGAATATAAAACGGGTGCAATAAAATGCCGCGCTCACTACACTACGCGCTCTCCCCGGCGGCGCTAGAACGGTGACGGTAGGATAGGGTCGAAAAAAAATTCGAGCGAAAAACAATTCGATGAAAGTTTCTGGCCGTTTATGGAGCGGTAAACAAACGGCGCCCCCTGATATTGCGGATTCTCTACCTTTTCCCATTCCGCTTACCTGTTGGTAGTGAGAGGGAGCAAGGGAAGAAAAGGGGGAACATTCTCACATCAACGATCGAGGGTAGACCAGTCGACACTTTAATGTACTTCCACCGTAAACATCGTTCAGTTTCGAAGCCTGAATCGAGTTGTTTACCACCAAGAGACGGCGGCCTAATCCAACGGTTCACAAAGCTTCAGTGAGTGCGAGGGTGTGATGGGGTAAAAGTAAGTTCGTAAGGATATATCCAATATAGAGGGACATATTTGCGAATACTGGGATCGGCCGCAAGCGAGAGGGCAAATGTGTTTTGCCGAGAGAAAGGGGATTGTCACCGGTTGGCGTATGTCGATATATATGTGTATATATGTGTATATATGTATGTATGGTGACGAGACAGCGAGAGGATGCAGGGTAGCGTGGGTCACGAGATACATCATTCATACATAGCGAAATCTCATATATCGGTTTCTGAATCCTCCGGCCATCGACGGCCTTTGAGAGGGCGGCGTCGCTCGGCCAGGACCGCACGATTCTGTTTATTGTTACGTCGCATTTATGCATGAAGCACCGCGATTCCCATTGTCGGCCAACACGTGACGAAGCGAGGACGTCGACCGGGAGTGCGGGGTCCTGGCCTTTTAGCCAGGAAGTCACTCTCTCATCCTGAAATCCGAGGCACAGTTATTAGGCCAAAACGGAAATCGATGGCCGGCCTCTCGATTCTACCATCATACGCAATTCCGCCCTTTACCTTCGATCTCCAATACACACACGGTTATTTCTCTCGCATGCCTTAATTCCTCCAGTTTTTACGCTATTCCAGCTGTTCCAATCCACCCAGCAGGAATGGATGTGAGAGAGCCAATATCGGACAAGTAAAATATGCCCGGCTGCTTTTGATCCGCCTCTCATACACAGAACTTCGCACGCCTTCCAAAGAGTTACATGATATTTATCGCGAAAATTGAGATGAGCGTCTCCATACGTGTATGCGACATTTCCATGAATTCTGGTAAGCTATTGGTATATGGATTCATATAGAGGCGAGGTGCGGAGGCAGGATCCTGGAATACGTCGAGAGTGAGAGAGCGCGCAGGCTCACACGGGAAAACTCTCCTTCACAGAAAGCATCGGGCGAAGAATGAAACGGATATTTCGAAAAGCTTGCTTATTGAAAGCTGAAGCACGGCGTCAGTCGCTTTTTCATTTTACTGCTTTACGATACTTGTTACGTAAAATCGCTCCTCGGAGAGCTAGCAATTTCCAGCAGGTGCAGCTGTAACGCGAGAAAGACCATTGGTGAGATCGGGGAACGAGAGCAGCATGTTATTGCTGAGAAACACTACCACTGATATTACATAGGCAAGTGCTTTTCTATGTAATGAGGATATATTCCAATAAGGGCTGCCACTGTGAAAACTCGAGCAACCATCTCATCTGTGCATCCGTACACACTCACCTACCAATTAAAGACTATAGTATACCATTCATAGTGAGCCTGCATACTTCTGTCGATTCAACCGAGGAATAAAAAGAACCGGGAGACCATCATTAATTAAGATCTTAGATTTCTTAGGTCTGAATGAGTTTCAGCGTACAGGTTATACTTGGAGTTTTGCATTTACGTTTATTGTGGAACAGTTGGTATTGTATTTTGAAAAGGACTCGTCGCTAGGGCAGTGAGCATCCTCGGTCGTCGGCGATCAAAGTTGAAGGGAAACGGAGAATCGCGACGGCGGGAAGGCTAAACGAGTAGGAAGCTGTTGGACGAGGTCGTTTCCGGACGAGGCTGATGCGTCTTCACTCGGGAGCAGCGGCGTTATCACGACAATTGAATCGGTCGCGCCCTCCTTCCTCCAGAGCTCGCACTGCGCGGCCACGATAAGCTTCAGAAACAGCCCTTTAATGGCTTCCCTCGCGATTACCGGTACCTATAACCCCGATCCTCAACCCTCTCTCTTCCTGCTTTCACTATGCCCCTTCTGTTTCATAACCGTTCATTCCACCATCCCCCATCCCAGGAAAGAAGCCTTTACTATTACCTTCTGCTAGAATTCCCCGTCTTCATTTCGATAGCGAAACGGAGGACTCTACCTTTCCCCACGCAAACCCCAATGATCCTAGACTTTCAACCATCCCGAGCTTGATTGGCCGTCACTCGAGTACTGGGGATAATTTCATGCCGCCGTGAATTATAAATTGGGAGTTACGCCGACGCCAAGTACCAACGGAGATAAGTACATCTCGACGGAAGAAACGAGCGATGCTATCGTTCCCTCTTTCGAGACCGGTCCTTCTTACCTTTTGGAAGGAGGATGTAAAGCCTTATCGCACTCTAATCTTAATCAGCCCTTCGACGAAGGAGATCAACTGGAACGGTAACTGTACTATTTTCAAGTAAACGGATTTCTCCCTTAACTTGACTTTCTGTATCCCCACGATATTGCAAAAATGCAATTCACCCCTGATTAAGATCATTCGTAGTGTGATGTGTCAAGCGAAATATTCGGCGTAAGCACAGCGTATAGAGTATTAGAGGTCTCAGGTGAATCAAGCTTGTAATGCTTTCAAGTCCGGATGTTGCAGCGGTAAAAGATGGCGAGAGCGGCGGTAGTGCACGGTAATTCAGTTACTTACATCCAACCAGCAGCACGAGTTAATTTCACTTTTGAAAGGACCAGCTGATTGATTTTACAGAAGTGCTCAAATATGCCGCACGACGTTACTAATGCCCGGCGTGTATCGCACTGGGCACAATCTGCGAAATCGGATTACGGCTTGCTGGTACACACAGCTCGATCGGCAAACTAAACTGAGTTAAGCCCGGGTATTAGAAGCAAAGCCTCGTTTATTAATTCAGACCGAAGTTAAACCTCCGCGCGTTGTACTCCTCGCTCAACTCCGAGGAAAACCGCTGGTCTGTGACATTGCATTTAGATTTAGACCGCAGGGGTTCGAGTTACTTCAAGCGCTCTTCAACACCAACCAGGCCTATTCTACTCGCGTGAATTCTCTCCCTCTCTCGCTCCCCAGAAATGGTATTCCCTTATGCATATTGCATTCATATAGCCTTCCACTCCCATAACTACTGTACCGAACTCCTCAAGCCCCAATACTCGAAACTTAAATTGTCCCCGAGCACAAGTGACATTAATCATGAGAGAGCCGAACATTAACTGGAATTCCCGAGCAAACATGCATGCAGATAGACATTGCTTAAATATTCCAACGGTACCTCCCGTACCTCTCAACTCCTCTAACAGACCAACTTCATTCACGAGCACCCTGTTGACACTGTGTACTTCTTGGGACAGAGACCTCCGTGAAGTCACTGGCTGCTTCCCAGGTACATCATACGTCTGGGGAATAGGTCGTAGCAATTCGAGAGGAACCTCGTTATCGTGTAGTCGCGGTCGGCGGAGGAGGGGAAGAAGGAGGGGGGAGGGTGAGGATAAGGTACGGCCGGTGCACTTAGTGTGTTGGACGTTGCTAAGAAGGTTTGCATGGGGGTACCGGTGGATGTTGTCGTAAGGATGGTTAGCCTTAACTCCGTTGATTCGTCCCCAGGTTCGAAGCCAAACTTTGGTGGGGGAGAAGGAGAAGGGAGAGAGAGAGAGAAAGATGGAGAGAGGGAGAATACGAAGGTTGGTGGAGGAGAAGGGAGCGAAGTCTGGCTACGTAGCGAACGAAGCACTCCCCGGTGGAAAGGGAGTTTGCATAGCGGAAGTACCCTCGAATCGATTCATCGAAAACATCTAACCCTCTTGGAGACCTCGCCACGGCATCGCCCCGTGGGAGAATTCCCAGGGAGCACGGCGGGTGAGGTGCCCTCTCTGCTTCGGCGATGGTGTGTGCCCTTTTCCTTCTGCAACATAGCAGGCAGACAGACAGACAGACGCGCATACACCCTCACGGAGTAGAGGCGGCTGGCTCGCCTTATGCCGTAAAGGTGGTAGGTAGAGAGACGCGCGCGGTATTGGCAAGGGTGTGCGGCAGCCTTACGGAGACGCATTGCGAATAGAAAAATACTCGAGCCTCTCTTGCGGCGACACTTTTCCCTTGATTCTGTAGGCTAGACCGGCGTGCACCACCATCCTCACCCCCTCTTCCAACCCAACGGCTTCCCCCACTTCTCGGAGCCGCGACTCTCCCTTCCAGCGAATATCGCGCGCGCACAGGAAGGAAATAGGAAAAATGAAATTGCTCCGAGTACCCGCACGCCCGTGTCTGTCTACTCCATGCGTTCCTTCTCCACCGAAGCTTCCGCGACTCTTCCCTTGAGCAACAGCCCCCACTGACTCCTGTTAGGATAGAAGAGAGAGACTGAGAAAAGAGGGAGAGAGAGAGAGCGACGAGTATTGAATATTCAAAACTTTCCTTGCCGAAGAAACTTTCGTATCTTACTCCGCGCGACCCAGCAGTAGGAGCTAGAAGCTTTAGGAAGAGAGGCTGCCTCTCTGCCTTCCGGTCGCCTCTATTCTCATCCTCCGCTTTCGCGTTGCTCTCTCTGGACATCTTTGTGAGGTCCTAGCTTTTCCGTCGACGAGCCGAGAGATTCACCCAACTCTAAGGAGAAGACAGTCGACCTCTCGGTGCACCAAGAAAATGCTATATTCTTCCTCAGGTATTCGGATATGCAATGCTATCTTATACGTGCAATAAAACTTTCATAATGCTGGGATCAAGTATGACCGGAGATTGTGGCGTCAGATCCCATTGAATACTAATTCCAATTTCATCAGCGACTGGCTACCATTGGCTTTCTATAGGAGAGAGATTCTCCTCCTCTTTCTCCCTCTTGTCAGTTGGCCGATACTTGGAAAATTATTCTTCACCCACGGCCTTGTCTCGCCTTACTGGTTAATGGAAAAGATGAACGCAAAAAAGGAACGAGAAGAGTATGATCCAGTGGCATGGGAATATGATTAGGTCTTTTTCGCTGTGGAAGCGTTGCTCGCAAGTGGTGGAGGATGCTTCTTTCTAGACGGCGCTGCTGGCATTTTCATTCCTCCCTTGATGCAGCGATGGCAACGCTGGGACCTTTATCACCCCTTCGACACCCGAACAGACTGATCTAATTACGGCTAGCGAAGTGGAGTCAGGATACTGAAAGGAGGCAGCGCGCACTAGCTGGAACGGTTAAAGCATAATAATAGGTGACCAAGGGGATGATGCCATTATCGCAGACACTGCTACCTCTTGATGTACCATCTCGAAGACTGAATTCACTTCCTCCAGTGCTTATTTCACTTTCCTACGCCTTATTGCTCGCTCTCTGTTCTTTACTTAGCAGATGCTTTTTGGAGGAAGGATGATACTAATTATTTTATCTATTCAAGTCATACCGCGATCTCCTATCAGTGCCTCGCGAAGACACGCTGCCTTTCATTGCGAACTATCTTCAAATCAACTTATGGACCGCCTTTATTCATCCGTCTCAGCCACGATGGTAGCGTGGCTGAATGTACAGCTACACCGCTAAACTAAAACAAATCCTACGAGAAAGCAAGCGAAGCACTTGCATTGGTATTCGAGACGTGCGCAAGTTGCCAATTCAACGTATATTCTGGAATTCGCGAGATACACCCCCACCTTTACGCGTCCCTGGAGGGGTCAGGAGGAGAAGGAGGCAACAGTTGAGAGAATAAATTCGAGAAGTATCTGGTCATCTTCCGAGTCCGTCGATACTGTGTTCTATGTATAACGTCGAGAGGTTCTTCTTGCTGAGCGTACTTGCGAAGTCCTTCAATTAGAATTCAGTGTACGGTTTGCGGATGCTCTACCATTGGAGTGGTGGAGGCGGCGAAAGGCAAGGAGGGTGGATTAACGCACGAACAATCTCTCTCGGTCGCAATTGCGCCACGGACCCGCAGGAATCCGCCCGCCGCCTTTGCGGGTGTGGAGGCAGAGGGCACGAGCGGATCCTGGCGGTAGGGAGCCGCGGCACTTGCAGGATGTTTGCTCGCATTGGCGGCTCTCGGTTCTCAGCTCCGGAATTCATAGCTGACATCAAAGCAACGTCTGCTCTCTCGATGCATTATGTTAAAGCAGACGCGTGCATGCCCAACGTGCGCGCGTTTACAATCCCAAATGCGATCGGCGTGAACAGACCAACTCTCACCCTCTGCGTTAATCCGCCGCACCTCCTCTTCTCTCTTCGCGATGCAAGTCACACAGTCACGTGTCTCGCAATTACGCTCTACACGCTTGAGACACGAGCTCGCGTTGTCTTGGCAGCCTCGTAATTTCCTGCAATAATACATTCCCCCTCTAATTGGGCCTAACGTCGTTTCGACTATCTTATGAAATTCCAAACTCAGAAATCAGCAAATGCGCTTATAGAGTTTCTGTCTATTTTCGTTCCACTAATCGTAAATAGTAAAGTATAGAGTTATATTTGTACAGGTAGTCGGTACAGGTAGTCGGCACTGATTATCGATTCTCCTCTGATATCCCGAAATTACGACTGCAGGGAGTCCCGAAAACCATGACGGTCAGCCAACCATTTGACGATTAAGCACTTTCCTGGAAATTCTGCAATGCGACCTATCCCTTTCAATTACCAGGTAGTTCGTTCCGATGCCATGCCGGCGACGTGTGCAACTGTACGTGGCTCGATTTCCCGCAGGAAAGGTGGAAAAGCAGGATTCTCTCTCTCTCTCTCTCTCTCTTTCTATCTATCTCTTTCTCTCACATAGCCACTCTTGCTTACGTGTCGAGATTATTTAAAGTTTTAAAGCGTATGTAGTGGAACGAGCATCTAGTGAAATCACAAATTGACCGGGTCGTGACTCCGGCAGTGAAATACGCGTGTCCGTAAGAGTGCTGTATGTTGTGCCGCCGCACAACCACTCACATCCGACTCGCCTTTCGACTGCTTTCCTCACGTTTCTCTGTGCTATTCCCTCGTCTCCTGTGACCTGGTTGCTCGGGGGATGGTGCGGTGGTGACGGCGTTTCTGTATGCCAGGGAATGACACACAGAAGCATCTTGGAGGCAGTGGAGTCGGGTCGAGTCAAGTCGAAGCAGCTAGGCGCGAAATGCGATAAACTGCCGCGAATCCCACGCGAGTGAGGATGTCGAAAAATATTTACTCCCCGAATGCCCGTCGGGCGTTTCTCCTACCGGCGAGTCCTCGCATCACCAGTATACCAGTGGTCCCACTGGATAGGAGAGCAGCAGCACCCTTTCCGTTTCGCGCTCCCAGCGAATTCGCTTCTCTCCGAGCGGCTTTCCACCCTCCATCTCAGGAGAAGCCGTTTATCCGCGGGCCAACCGTATTTACATAAATCAGCTATGCAATCTTTTCTTATATTTCGCAAGAGTATGGCCCATAGTACAACATCTAGGTACGTAGCAACGCGTAAATATTCCTCGAGGGTTGCCTGCTCTCGGCGACCGAAGATGTGGCCCCCTTTTTCTTCTTCCTCGTGCCCGCTATCCGACACACGCATCCTCCTGCATGCCCCGCTCCACAGTCGTTTCCGGATCTCCCACCCCTTTTTTGCCTCGCCATTCTTCCGTGATAAGCGGGTCACTGGGAGCCCCCGTCGGCTAGCACCCTCTTTCTCTTCTTTCGGACTCGTTTCCGTTTTTATGCCGCCGCCGCCGCCCAGCTTCCTGCATTTGTCCAGGGACTATGATATCCCGGCAACCCGCGCAACTTCTCTCTGTGCCTTGCCTTCTTTTTTTGAAGATTTATCTACGCGTGAATCGCGCCACCAATGAATTTGCAGCTCAATGAGATTCCAGCCAGCTTATGCCGGCCTATAATAAATGACAAGCCATACTCCACGTTCGGACTACAAATTGTCCAAATATGTATGTATTATATGCCACGACGAGTTTAGCCTGGGAATCTCGATGGGACCACCGACGGCATTCCTTCCTTGCGCGACCTCTTCTTACTCGAGAGTACAAATACTCCTCCATATTTATGCACGCATCCGTCGCTCCGGGTATTCCCGTGAAATCCATCCTTCCAACTTGACTTGTTTTGCGCGCGAAACATTTTTCTCAAGAAATTTTTCCTTGGGTAGATGCATTCTATTCCATTTGAGTATCATACTCCTCGAGCTCGAACTCATTCAACCGCAACCGAAAAGGGTTCCAAAGCGAATTATGAGTAGGAAACAGTTGTTGAAGATTGATTCTTTATCCGCGTGGAAATTAGTGAAAACTTGTAGGAAATGCAAATACAATTTTATTCTTTGGGAGTCGAATAAACTAAACCTATCACAGAGAAACTCGTAAAACAAACTATGCAGTCTTAGTGTGAATGTGCTATATATATATACCTATAGATTACTTCAACAACAGTATCATATAAATAGGTATTTGGTGGTTGTATTAATTATATCGAATTGATAGGCTTTCTGCACACGATACAGATTGTGGGATGATTGGAATGCCGCAAGAATGACGATACGTGAGAAAGATGAAGCCCATAACCATGGGCGAGGACGTGAAGAGAAGGGATGGTGGTGACGGATATCTCTTTTGCAATTAATTCGACAAGAGCCGCCTGCCCGCCCGAGTGGAAAGGAACGCGCGGCTGATCGAGTGGAGTGCCATCGACCATCCAGTCGTTGCAATATCCGTAATGGAAACTAATGAGATTATTGGAAGCGCCTCACCGTGGAAAAATGGTCCAGCGTGGCATCGGGTGTCCTTGATCCTCCGCTTCCTGAGACGAAGCCCGTGAAGTATTATTAACTTTCTCCGACAAAAGTACTCCTTCATCCAGCGAACTACGGCCCTTAATTTCACCTAACCAAATGATATTTGACAATATTCGGAAATATGGATTCTTAATGATATCATATTCCGCACTAATATCCGCAAATTGCATTTCTTGTGGAACAATTTGTTCTACTCGTTCACAGAAGCACAGTTCTAATAGTGAGAATAGCATTGTATGGCGGACTTTATGATCCCCAGCGATATGGGAAAATATAGATCCGGTATCAACTTGCTGGTGAGCGCATTAATTAGTGTGTCCAGGCGAGCAGCAGTGTGTATAAAAGAAGCGAACGATGTGGGGTAAAAAGCACAGTATACGATAATCCCTAAATCTTCTCCGCTCGCAATGGATTCACGGGTTCCTCCGTTGGAGCGAGGACGCGCCGGGTAAGCAAGGGTGGTAGCGCATAATGCTCGGCAATAAAGTTTGCAGTGTGGAAAAGCCGGAATCCTGCATTACGAGCTAGACAATCGTTTATTGGCCGGACGCGTAGCTGGTACACTCGGGGCGAGCGGCGGTAGCGTTGGACCATCGTGCATTAATAATGCTAATCGTGTGTATATGCCGTCGGCGCATTAATTAATGCCGTGGGACGATTGTGCTCCGTAAACAATGAAACTCGGACGTGATTGCGAGCAACGTGCTATTGCAAGCCGATTAATGATTACCTCATATAATTCCAGCCGATCGCCGATCGACTATTTATTTATCGAAACACCCGCCGCAGGCCGGAAGTCACTAGCAGTCAACCAGTCCCCCCTCATTCACCCTCTGGACATCCGGTAATGTACAGAACGCTAATATTTTTGACTGCCTAAGGGAATTATTCCTCGATTGTCAGTTCAAGAACAACCGATAAATTCTCCCGTCGCAGCATCGCTGCGAATTTAAACACCGACATGCGAAATACTGTTCGCTCGAGCGCTATCGATCGGCTCTACTTACGAATTATCGAATAGTAATTAAAAATGAGATTCATGTAAATCGTCCTCGATATCTCGAAAATGTACCTCTCTCTCTGCAATAAAAAAATTGCGTTCTATTCATGAACCGAAATAAAATTAGTAGACGTGAGAGATTCCTACTTTCTTCGATAATTAGTAGAGCCCCTGTTTGTGTTATTACAGTGGAATTGTTTTAATCGCACCAAGCCCCAATGTATCGTATCCTGCGGGATATAATCACAGACTAGGTTACCTTTAAATTCACGAGCGGCGACATAAAGTGCATTTCAATGGCTTGTGTGGCCAAATCGGAATCGACGCGAGTATGCGCAGCCGATAATCTATGTTCGCCGAGGATTCAGCGGCAACGAGTATGCCCGTTCGAGCGGTTCTCAATTACCCATATACAACAAATCAAATTACTCGCTCTAAGTAACGCGTGCTCGAGCTATTGCGTTCAATATTCCGAAGTATTAAAAGTTGAACGATGAAAGTAGAGTACGATTTATCGACGTTTAAGTGTGAGCTGGAATGCAAAAGATGGTTGGTGAACGAGCAACGAAAGGAACACCAAGAACGTTCGACATGTCGCGGTAGAAATCAGTCGCGTAAGAGCAGTCCTCGTCTTTAAGAGGGTACAACAGCGTAACAAACGACTCTTTCCGGCCGGTCACATTCGACGGTAATTGAACGATTCAATTTCCAGTGCCACCCGTCGTCTTCTACTTCCATTGCCCTCTGGGCTGTGGGGGTTGGGGGATTCGGCAGCGAACCGTTCAATCGAGGCAATCAACCAAACGACTCTTAAAGATTGCGAATTATTGGACAAGTGCACCGGCCACTTCTGCCTCTCTACCTCTGGCGACTGGCGACTTCTACCTCCTGGCCGGCTCGTTCTTCGCTCGATTGCCTGTTAATATTGCTCGCCCCGGAAAATCACTGCGCGTGCTTAAAACCAATGATGCTTCGTAGCCGACGGAGCCTGCCACGGAAATCGTCCTGAGATAGAGCCGCCGGTATTAGAATTTAATTGTATTCCCAGTACCGACCGAGTGTCCCATTGCGAGCGAAGTAGATTTCTTTCCGTATGAAGCAGCTTCCCCGCCGTTTAATGTACGACATAAAGAGGCGATCGCTCGCGCGTAAAAAACGAAGCGAGCTACTAGAGCCGGTCGAGAGTATAATTTCCCGTGCTCCTCATTTGAATCGTGTGATGATGGAGTCGACGAGCAATAACTCTCTGGCTATTAATTACGCGTGCAAGCGTAGTATGAACATCTCTTGGGGGCAGAAAGGTGGCTGGCTGCACTGCGAAACGAGGAAATAAATATAGCTTTGACAAACGGTGCGCGAAATTTACCCGTTCGTTTGCTATTTACGATTCGCCGGCCTGACGGAGTGGTTGCAGAGTACAAACACGGGGAAGAGTGTACCAGCCACTGGGCGGAAAGAAGGTGTCGCGACGTCGAGCGTCTTTAGATTTCGGTGGTCGCCTTATCATCAACGGCGCACGCACCACGTAAGCACGCCCACCATTAGTTACTCTCTTAGGAACCAGAGTTATGCCAAAAGGACGCAAACACTCCTTGCAGTCGCCTCTCCAGCCTGTACCAGAGCATCTCTGCACTTCATGCGATCCACCCAGAGACACACGTAAATAAGACTTTGCGCAAATGCTAGCATCGCCAAAACGAATCCGGTCTGATCCCTGTGTAAACATAAGGTATCGTGGACCCCGTGGAGGTCAAGCCGGCCAACGGCTTTTCCTGCCTTGAAATATACTTTGGTACACTGTGCTCTCTCCTGGAACATGTTAATGCATGCTGGTATATAAAGTCACAGTTACTCGTCGCGTTAGATACCAGCTTTACGTTTGCGGTGATATAGCAGAAGTTTCTGTGGAAATTCTGCAATTACTTTCTTCAGACTAAACAATTCGCCAAATTGTAACGCTATGCACAAATGCAAATGCAAAAAGCGGAATAGTACAGTGGAGAGAAAACGTCCTCCTCTCTGGCGCAGCCCTTTTCACCGCGATACCTGGAACTGTGATGAGGGGTGACCGAGGAAAGCTTCGCACCAGCTATAGTTGGCGCGTGCTCGTAACACTCGGAATTTCCGCGCGGTTTTTCTCAGCGAGTTTACGAGGCGTGGGATAAATCGCGGTAAGCTGGCCGGGATTAATTTTCATCCGAGCGAGCCCGTCTCTGCGTCAGGAGCACGTTAATCTCCCGCTGATACGAAGGAGCCCACGCTGAGAATTGCGAGGCCCAGTTCTACAAAGTTTCTCGAACACCAAAGAGCGAAAGCGAAAGCAAGAGGGAAGAGAAGATGGCCAAAAGTCCCAGGCAACGTATAGAACCTGTTTCGCCGCTCGGCCCGCTGAACGCTGATTCCACGAGCAACTATACTCTCTTTTCCGCCGCGGGACGAGCACTTCACTCGAGTAGCAACTTAATTCACCGGCAGAAAAACGCCGTTGGATCTTGAGGAGGCGTGCCAACCCCCCCGGGCGGCGGGCTAGCTGCTAAAGTGGTGCGATTAAAATTCCGCGGCGGTGAGAATGGAAAACTGGAGCGGTGGTGGTACTGGAGCTTCCAAGAAACGAGGGGGAGAAAGAGCGTATTTGAAATCTGTCTGATATTACGCCTCATTGCCCTCTCTCGTTCGCCGACACACTTGCGCATTAACGTGCCATTCCGGACTAACGTTCTTAACGTCCTCTACGACTTGGAAATGTTTCTGACTGCTGGCAGTTGATTCTCGGACTACCAAAGACCGAAACCGAGAATATTATTCTCATTATTATCTCGACAGAGTAAAATTAGTCGCGTAAAATCGTGACTCGTATTCCGTCTCTTTCTTTTCACTTTCTTTGGTGGATCGTGTGTTAGGGACAGACTATTCCTCGGATACCATTGTTTCGGCCATTCCGAAAAAAACGGCAGCCCTTTTAGCCTAGGAGCGCATTTACGTGTCTTCCACTCGCCCTAATTTCACCCGCTTTCTTTTTCTCCTCTTCGTGAAGGACGAGAGGCAGAAGATTCGTGCCCGGATGTAGGTCTGCCCGCCCTGCCTTTCCTCGAGATTAAGTCGTGTCGTGAAAGTAAAGGAGCGTGAGGACAAACAGTCTCATTTCCATAGCGACCGTCGTGGAAAGCACGTTTTCCAAATTAACCCGAGCGCCGCGTAGAATTAAGTGGTTCCTCCCTCCCGTGTTATTCCTGTGGTCACGAATCTCTGGCCCATATGCTACTCTACATTATGATTACGACCTTACGTTTCCTCTCCTCATTGAGCAACCATCCTCCACTCAAAACCAATGGATCAGAGAGAAAGAAACAAAGTTACTGATCTAGTTGTACAGTAGTAACTATTAGTACGATGTACTTAACTATTTCCTAAGTCTCATTCGCGGGTTCCCTGAGTATTGGAAGTTCCGAAACCTTTAAACTCGTATTGAGACTAATTTCATGAAAGATGTTAGTACGGCAAATGGACTCGGCTAGGATCTCGGTGGCATACCAAGGCTGAGGTTTAAAAAAAAAAGAAGCGGGGAAGACGATGGTAGGTGGTAGGTTCGCTACCGTAAACCAAGTAAGTTGGGCTACGCGCTCATAAAACTGAACTTCGAAGGCCTCTTTGTGCGGACTGGGATGCGGCGGCGAGCAGCGGAACGTTAGGGAAAGACGGTAAAAGTAAGGCGAAGCGGAAGGTTGCACGGAGAATGAGGACTGATACTAAAGAGGTGCGAAGGCAGAGTAAGAGGGACGAAGGGGGAAGGGTAAGACACGATAGAAGGATCCGCAAACACTCGGGGGTTGGATGGGCCAGACCTGTGGGCTTTTACCTTCGGCCAACAGGCTTCCGTAGCCGATTGATTATTTAAGTCCTTTCTCACCTTCTACAGAACCAAGACGAAGCCTCCCGCCTCCCTCGGCGTGCTCCCCTCACCTTCCCAGCACACTTTCATCCCGGCCCGCTCTTTTCCCCCTTGACCCGTAATCCTTTCTTCTTACTGGCGGAGTATCTCGCTCTCTCGTATATTTGTAAATTCACCCGGGCGGCTCCGGCTCGCGTCCAAATGGAAGGGAAAAAGGAGCTCAGTGGAATCGAAGATCCTCTCACAGAGCATCGAATGCCATCCTCCATCCCCTCCCTTCTCCATCCCTAGCTCTTCCACTCTCTCACGGATCTCCTTTATTTCGAATTCGTGCTGTCATTGCCGCGGCTGCAATTTCGCTCCCGACGAATTGCCCTATTGCCCCTTGCTCGTCGAGCCCTCGCCCTCGTCCTCACCCTCGTCCTCGCCCCTTCTTCCTACTGCGCGCGGGCCCTCACTTGTATAATTCCACGGCGAAGTTTACATCGGACACGTGCTGCTCTGAATTAAAGAGCGCCTTCTCGCTCCAGAAGAACGCTCGCGAGCTTCGCCCACCCATTTCCGTACACGTGTACCCGTTATGGCAGCAAGCTTTCACCCCCGCAGCGTTGTATGAAAAGTTCAGCGAGAACCTTTGAAGCTGTAAACAGGCGGTGCGGCTCGCTCTGTGTGTGCAAATGCTCGTTGATATTCGAGAGAAGAGCGGCCTCGTAAACGATGTAACGTTCCACGCAGCGATGATGTTTCGCTTTTTCTCGACGGCGCAGCGCAGTGCGCGTACCCGCTCAAAGGTACAATAGGAAACGTAAATATTTCATTGTCGGGAATGCAGTGTTCCACCGAGGCTAACTGAAGCAGCGTTAAACATCAGGCTTTATAGTTGAGCACGAAAATACAGCGGATGTATAGCATTGACGACCAGCTACTTCTCACTAGAGCGGGAGAGCGGGACCATGCCGTAAATAAAGCGAAACTTGCCCACATCCCAGGGAACTTCATAAATCCCGTTAATCCCAAGACCAAGAGAAGGCGCGCGAAAAGAATGCCGGCTGGTATCCAGGATACATTATTTATGGCTGTGTTATCTTGCGCGCGGGTTGCCGTGGAAAATCCCTTCACGAAAGTTTCGACGAAATAACAACGGCGGATATATAGGTGTATGTATATGTATAGAGGACGTCAATGGCGGCAAGTATACTCGTGGACACGATGAATCAGCCTCGGCGAAGTTGGAGATGTCGTAAAGGCGATAATAACAGGGCAATCCGCGTGACCCAGATCCCCGGAGGAGGGTGCCGATCACCGGGGTAAAGTCGAGGGTTACACTCTTTCGAACGGGGAGGAGGACAGTGCCGACAACAACTCTCGGTGTTTGTGCGCTCGAGTGGGGGAACAGTTGTGCGGTCGGTGAAACGATTAACTCGAGCTGCGGAGCCGCAGGAACAAGGACAAATCCGATTGTCCCGATGGCATCTCGATTCGTGGTCTATTATAGAGAGCAGCAGCAGCAGCAGCAGCAGCAGCAGGTACACCCCAGTGGAGACAGGAATATCTCGACTATGTATGTGTGTGCTACGAGGGCCAAGCATATCGCCGCCCTCCGCGAGCGCACAGCTCGTCCGAGAAAAGAGAGGAGGAGAGGGTGAGCGAGTCGGTCGGAAAGGGCGGAGGAGAGAGATCGGACGCGTACATCCGCCTCAAATTGATTGGAATTGTTCACTGGATGATATCTCGTTCTCCGCCAGCTCGTGCCAGCTCCTGATAGATGTAGGCTGCTGTACCTTGCACCGTCGGAGTTCTCTGCGCGACAAGCTGCCCCAATTGCACTGCTTTAGCTTCCACCAACATATCGACTTGTCCTATGCTGTAACCCCTCACCACAGCTTGTTTGCCTGATATAGGCCTACACATATTCCGTAATACGCGATCTCGTCAAAGTACTTCTTCTCTCTACGAAGCTACATGAGACAGGAAATATTGTGGACAAGCAGGCAATTACAATTACAAGCAGCCCGGATTTGGATTATCTCGAACAAACGGAGGACGAACTTTATACTTCCCGTTGAACTGCACTTTGCCCTGGAGCTAGTGTCAGCTTTAGCGAGGGGTAGTATTTTACCTGGTTAGCTGGGAAACAGTTAAATCCTCGCGCAAGGCCAGCTGCCGAGTTTTATGACTCCATTCGCGAAGATATGAACTTTTTTACGCTGCCACCCTTGCGTACCGCGGATTACGCTTTGTAAGGCGGTAATTAGTCATTACCGAGAGTACCGGCCTTCTGAAAAGTGAAATCTTAAGATGCTTTTCCCTCCCGTAATTAATCCGGGAGAACTCTGAAGCATAATTGGAGAAAGATCGTGAGCCAGTACAATGGATATCGTTGAAGCATATTCTCAATTTGCTGCAGAAGCGCAAAGCATTAATCAAAAACGTATCCAGGCGCTTTGTAAAAACGAGCATGAAAGGTTCCAGTGGGGGCTTACGAAAAGTTGGAAGTCTAGCTAGTCCGTACACAAAGACCACAAACTGGCGGGAACAAAATCGGTGATCAAATTTATTTAGGGTGGCGGCTGATACTGACCGAGATAGAGGTGGAGCGTTGTCCTGGTGGGAAAGTTGAAGTCAGCCACAATGCGTTCGAAGAACCGAGCGAGCATTGCACCCGGGCGCGACACGCGCGACTTGCCGCAATAAAACATTATTTACTGCCGGCAGGTTCAGCCACAACTATAAAAAGTTCAGTATAAACTTGTAGTTTACAGTTTACTAAATGTACCGCCATGAAAGACTGTGAGAGTAGACGACGATGGAGAGAGAAAGAGAAGTGAGTGCAGCTTGGCGTGCGGTTTTATGGGGTGCAATGCAACTCGAAACAGCCTGCCAGAGATTAAGAGAAAGATTGCTAGCCAACGAGGCGCCGGATTCTGTCGGAGAACTCTCAATGCCGTGCAATAGTCCTCGACGAATGCTTTACAATAGCTGGTAATAGACAGGAAATCGAGTGACTCTGCGGAACTTGATCATTTGCGAATGTGC
This sequence comes from Ectemnius cavifrons, assembly GCA_964023945.1. NCBI lineage: Eukaryota > Metazoa > Arthropoda > Insecta > Hymenoptera > Crabronidae > Ectemnius > Ectemnius cavifrons. The sequence continues at coordinate 17,495,522 of OZ030377.1, forward strand.
CGGGCATCAATCACTATCCAGCGCCACCATAACTGGGGCTAATGATTGCCTTGCAGCCACAATCCAGATTGAACACTCATTTATAAGTACTGCCGAGATATCTAAAATGCTGACATCATGACGCGTCGATGCTTCCGTCCAAAAGTCATTGTTGGCAATAACAGGAGCCTCGTATGGAATAGAGCAAGAGAATGGAAAGCTTTGATTTCTCTCCTGAGTGGTGGTGGTCGATAAAATCAGTGTAGTTGCTGGAGAATTCGTGAATACGTCGGAAAGCTTGGAAATTAGGGGCAGCACCCCGTGTTGAGGGGGTAAAACGATAGGTCGCAGGGATGAAGATCCGGCAGCAACCTCTGACGACGATAATTCGAGCTCAGCCTTATATTGCCGGGGGCAGTAATTACTGGAGCGGCAAGGGAAACTTCAGGTTCACGAATCCCCTGCGGAGGCTGCCGCTACATTAGATTAGGTAGTTCGACAGTAAAGCACCGAACGCGCATCCCAGTCAAACGCAGAAAGCGGCAGGCGAAATTTCATGCCCTGTCGTCAAATATGCTCCCTTCATTGGAAGCTCCATGTACTGAATTACAGTTTCAGAACAAGCTGATGATTCTGATAGGTCAGACAACGAATCCACGAATGATTATCTCCATGAACTCTTTAAAGATAAATCACAGTTCTCTATGTGAATCAATGCGAACGTGCCATCGTATTTACAATCCGTAAGCTATCGGCAATAACCTCAAGGAAGCCAGTTTGACATTCGTTCGCGACGAGGCACCATTTCTCCTTTAGGGTTTTCCAAGAAAGAGAATAACGAGCGGAAGTGAGAAAGAGAGTGCAAGTGCAATAGAGGACAATTCGCGAGTGGAAAGTACGGTGTGTCAGCCATGGCGGCAGCTATTTTATCTGACGTGCCATAGGTAATCCCCATTGCGAAACGATCCAGCCCACGAGCCGAAGGACGACCTTTTTATTTCTCGACCGGTTTTACGGCGCACCTTACTTCCGTATTTATCTCAGCTCCCCACTTTCCGACACCGCCGCATCTGGACAAATGTCTTGCCCGTCCTGTTTTCATTCTTTCGCGCTCCCCATCTTCCGTCCATCCTATTCCTCAATTGCAAGTTCCCGGATAATCTTGTCGCGGTAAAGCTACAATGTTCGGATTCCAATCCACCACTCATATAGAGCTCATATCCCTATTTAACAGAAAAGTCGAACAAGGGCTTCATAATGTCCAATCATGGCTGCGCATCAGGGAAATTAGAAGATGAATGGAAGCCATTACGAAACATTGAAAAGCAGATCCATCGTGTGTACCTATCGAGTTTATACGGAATGTAAGATACGCGCAAAGCGATAGCTAACCGCGAGCCGAAACACGCTGACTGTCTCTGTATGCACATGTCGGAGAGATGAAGAGAATCGGTGGATCGGAAGCGTACTGCTGCTTGTTACGTGAGCGGGGCGAGCCGAGCCAAGATAAATACAGGGGACATAGCTCGAAGAGGGACAGAGGCACAGAGAAGAGGAGAGTGGCCGGCGAAAACGACTTTCCAATCGGTATTCCAGGATGTAATTACGAACACGTTGCGGCCACGCCGGTGAAATTTGACAGGTAGTAAATATACGGACTCTGATCCCTGACGGTAATAGCGCCGGGAGGAACATAGACTCGCCTGATTGAATTCTCCGCTGTTCCGCCCTCCTCTTCGTGAAATACTCGTCCTCCTCCCCCACTCTCTCACTCTCTCTCTCTCACCCTCTCTTTCGTTCATCGCGCTACCCGCAGTGGCCGCTCGCCCATGGCCACTCGCAGAATCAATCCGTGTGACCGGCCTTCGAAAAAACATTCGCGCGTCGATATGAAATCCTATCTGGGACAGGACGGGATAGAACCGACTGATGAAAATTCAGTTTGCGGCGTCTCCTTTTTCCGGCAAGAAACAAAAACTCCATCACTGTGAACGGATAGCCCACGTTTTGTCCTGTGAACTCCTGGGCCGACAGAGAAGTGGAGCATCGAAATTCCTCGGTTAATAAAGCTCTAGGGAAGCTGGCCCTTACCGTCCGCTATTGTCGCCCCTTGTTCCAAGCTCGACGAAGAATAAAGGGCCGGCTGGCTATGACGATAAGTGGACGCCAGCGATATTACGGCACTGTCCGAATAAGCTACTCCACGCACTCGTTATCGAGGACGAACCTTAAGGGTGCCTCGTTATGATGCGCGTGTGTACGTGACTATCATAATGAGAAGAGCGCCCCGGCAGGAAGCTCCGGGGAACGATAAATTCTAACTACGCTTGGCTATTGTCACATTAAGCGAACGCTGCTCTCGATGACGCTGAGTAACAGATTAAAAGGTATAGCGACACGGGGACATACGTCGATGATAGTAAATCTAGCGAACAGAGACTGGCTATCAGAAACAGAGATCGGGGGTGGCCAGCATCCCGGCTGCGAGTGCATCAGGGCTATCGCGGCTTTCTGTTAACTTTTTTAATCAAACGACAAATCGATCGGCATGCCCTTGCCAGGCTAAACAGTCAGCGGACGACCAGTCCGAACTGGGTCGTTATATTCCGCAATACATCGCGATGCGCACACGGACAGAACTCGAGTGCACACTTTATGTGAAACGCGACCGAAGCGCTGAATCTAACCGCCTCTATTTCGCATTCCGCTTCTACTAGCTCGCCCCGAAATCCATTGTTATTGGGCGAGATATCACCGGATCCTCTGAGTTTGGATTTACAAGCGCATTAAAAGAACAAACGCAAACCTCAACCCATTCTAACACGGATATTCTATAAACAAGCATCTAGTGTCTTTCGTCAGAGGTAAATTGGAAATCTTTATATCGGAGATATTAGTTGCTTATCTCTTTTAAAACAGTGCGGTGCAATTTTAGAATGCGGTTAGTCGCCCGCTATTATTTCACTTAAACGACAATGAGGCATACAGTTTACTGCGAAGTAACCTTCTTCCCCCAGGCGCCGAACATTTTCCAAAAAGCCCAAGGAGACACTTTGTCGCGCGGCCGTTTGATGCCAGATGCTGCCGTGGATATTGGATAAAAGTTTCTCGGCTCGCGAAGAAAATAATTTCAGGAACCGGCCAGGACTCTCCGCTACTACTACCCTCTTTCACCCTCGCCCGAGCACAGCCCCTCGAACGGCTGCCGGTTCTTCCTCGCTACATCGGGAACGGAACTTAACAGCGGCTCTTTTTCAGATTTTCCTCGGCTTGCCGTGTTTCTCTGTAGACAAAACGACCGGGCGACGCCACCTGGTACTTAACATATATGGAAAAGTCCCGTTTTCCTCGTGAAGCGCGCCCAACTTTCCTTCCTTACCCTCCAGGTTCGCATCTCCTGCGCACCCTTCCCCACCGACATATCCGATCTCAGATCTTTCCTCTGCTCTCTACACCGATTAGAATCGCAGACTTCTTTGCCACAAACTTTTCTTTTCGAAGACCGAGCCTTGATTGCATTCTAAAGCCCAATATGCTGAGAAACTAATGCATTAGATAGGAGGAATTAATCAAAGGGGAAGGCACCGATGGTGCTCACTTGGCCGAATTATCGGCACGCTACTCAATCAACATCTATTGATCCCGATTGATTCTGGCACGAATTACTGTGATTTCAGTTAAGTTGCGAATGGACTTAGGATATATACAGTCAAAGCCCCAAAGGAATTATTAACTTATTCGCTGTCGGGTGCTTTCAAATCGTAGCGGGCGGCTTAATCGCCTCAATATAACTTGGAGCTAAGACAACTTTAATCGGCCGCTTCTAACGGATAGCTTTAATCGCCTTAGCTACCCTCCAAGAGTAGCAGAGCCAAGTCGAATCCTTGACAGTCCTCGACGAGAGAGTGCGCCGCTATCGACAAACCTCCAAGCCCGAAATTCGAGCAGTACCTGCACACTGCGCACCACATGTACAGGGAAGTTTGCACGCCACTCGTAGTCCGAAGTTTACACCGAAGGCATAATTAATACTTAGCGTAACACGTAGCGTCGAACTACTTCTATTGGCAAGGCCTGTGTAGCATTTGTACATTGTGCCCGGTAGAACCTAGCTGTCGCTTTGACTGTGCGTTTCCCCTTCCATGTAGAAGTTAACCCTTGCCCACTTCCATGGTACTCGCACTTCATGTAAATACTGATCTGGCACCTGCCGGATCCCAATCGTGACTTTTCGGACCCCCAAATTAGCTGGGGATATAGCTGCCTTAGTTCCCCGTCGCTCCAACTAGTTCCAGGAGGATTGTTTAACTATGCTCTTTGCCAAGTTCAAGAAGCGAGGTGTGCGCCTCCAGTGTTGTAGAACTTCGACAGAAATGCGGTGCATCGAATGGAATTGTTCTTGGGACACGACATGCACCTGACATCAGATCTCCGAGCATTCCTCGCACTGTGCGTTTCATTCCATGGTGTAGGATGATCAATTGATAAATCGTCATTGGCTGCTCGTGATCGGTTCGAAAAGACGTAACGGTGAAATGCAAACTATTGTAGGATTGTTAACGAGAGAGACTGCGAACGAATGGTGAGAGAATGAGATGTGCGATTGTTGATGCGTGTAAGGTCTAAGACCGGGTGGTGTGATCGGCAGAATGTATTGAGACGACTGGGATTGGTTGAAAGGTACGACAACAACAGTAAGTGAATTCGAAGGCGTTGGTTATAACGGTCGATCAGAGTGCGTGCGAGGAGCAGAGTGCGAACCTTACAAAGTGTAGCGAATGAGAACGGAGAAAGGAGCAGAATAAAGAAATAAGTGAAAAATCCTATACTATGCATAATGGGATTGCATATAGTGTTAAATAAATTTTCATTGCAGAATGAAATTCAGCGGAGTCTTCGTGATCCTTGCGACAGAATTGTCGTTATACAGTCGCGACAAAAGTTGAACGTCGAATCCCCGTGATAACGAGAGTACAGGAGCAGGGAACACTCTCTGTTAATTAATACAATCGTCTTCTCATTGATAAGCCGGATCAAGAACAACTAATTGGTGCATCCCCCCATGCGCACGATAGCAATTTAAACACTAGTCAGACTTGCAATTAGACATAAAGCACATCATGCTCGCTGAGCACTGAGCACACCAAATAACTTTAAGACATAAATAATTCTCTCTACAATGTCACGTGTCTAATGATTGCAGAATTGGATTTCTCTAATAGAACCTGCAATAAAGTAGAACTCGCCGAATTGCAATAAAATTAATGCTCCACGGTTCTTAAAAGGCTGACTTGAAGTTTAATTTGTGATGTGAACTTTAATGTACAAGAAGCTTTACGCACTTCGTGAGTGGATTGTGTAAAGGTATCGTAGAAGACGTCAGAAGCGAGAGAGCACGTGACTCTCATTGAGGCAGCCGAGTGCCTTTTATGCGGACAGTTTGTCGGGTATTTAAATAATTTCATGGATATTAAAAACGGCTGAGTAGGCGGACAGCGAGGATCATCGGGAACGCCGGAAAATCGAAAGCTGAAGTGACGCTTACCCTTCCGTGATCAACTCAACATTCCATTCTTCTTCGGCCGATCGTGTGGAAATCGTGAAACGACACTCGATGACGATTCGGCCATCTGAATGTCCCACTTCGTTCTAGTTTCCACCTCACTCTGTCTATGTCCTTCGCTCTCGCACTCGTAGTCCGGGTTATACAGCCTGCTTTCACAACTCGTCTGATCTGTGCTCGATTACTCTACTTGTCGCGCGGGAACGCGATCGATTGACGGATGCCGTTAATTGAGTCCGATGATCCCGGCGAATTCCACGATGCTGTCACCGCCAGTATTTTTACGTACATCCCAGTTTTGTGTCATCCCGCTACCGTCGTATCCCCCTCTCCAACTCGCAGCCCCTCATCCATCGTGTCTCGTGCACTCTCACGATGCAAAAATTTCTTTTTTCTCTCCTGTAAACATCGCTGGATCAGCGAAGCGCTCCCGTTTGGATTTGCCCCGGACATATCCGCGATATTGTGTCGCATAGCAGCGTAAATGTCAACAGTGAGTGGAGCGTCACTTTTTTGGGAAAACCTGTCGTTTATACTACATATGTCGACTGGACATAGCACAACTTCGGTAGGATACGAAGCTTACGAATCTCGTTGGCAGTGTGTGCTCCACGTGTCAGTAGGTTCTTCTGCGTCTGACTCATGACATCCATATCTACTAATGCCGGGCCATTGAGTCCGGGTAACTACGGTCGTGTCACCCAATCCGCAGCCCGGAGTCGCAGGGCTATAACGCACAGTTGACCGATTTTCGGTGTATCTGCATCATCCGTGCCTCCGGGTTTCTCGGCGATCTGCACATCACGTATTAACGTCAAGTGCTCGAATTAGGGCATTGTTACCGGTGGCATTCCAGGAATTAATTAATACGCGCGGAGTCACGCTGACACCGGGACATTCGATTATAGGCCGATCCGACGCGGTCTCCATTACCTAATGCGACGCAATCCGACCAGAGGTTGCAGAGTGCAGATTACCCTGCATCGCAGGAGAATCAACGAATTGCACGGTGGCATCAGTAGCCCAGCAGAGCCGTCCGCGGAATTGCAATTGAGCCCGGAGGCCACTGATCAACGTCCACGGTTACACGGCTCGGAGAAGGGCGTAATTGAGAGAAACACGAAAAAGTGTGGCGGGAAACAGCGGAAACAAGAGTAGAAGAGAAGACGGGCCACGGGTGTTCGAAGAAGCGTATACACCTGTACTTCTTAGATGGAGTTCATTAATCAAGGCGCGGATAAAGTATGGCCACCGCGCGGCACTCTGGATTGATACTATATACACACATATATATAATCTGTATCTATGTATATACATATATACATATGTCCGGGAAAGCAGCGAGCAATGGGCACCAGAGGAATTCAATTTCATCGGGCCTGATAAAAACATACGACTGCTGCTTTATTTAGCCCGGCCCACGAGAATTGCCGGATGCCTTGCGTTACATTATCCTTAAACGCGACAAATTCCCACTGCCGATTTATAAACCGTCGATTTTACACTAGGGAAATTTGCTCCAAGTGAAGTTAAAGCGTAGTGAAACCCGATGATCATATGGATGTTCTCCTTGCAGCAAGACGGAGAAAGAGCAGATTGAACTGGCTCTTGTGTGCATCGGCAAACAGAATCTTATTCGTTCGAGCATGAGATATTGATATGTTGCTGCTCCGGAAATTAAATAACGTCACCGGCAACCCAAGAATTACACCGTATCACGTTGCGATGGTAGACCAAGAGAGTGAAAAAGGAATGTTTTTGAAGCAACTGATATTCACAAGGCATTAGCCTCTGCTTGTTAATTTGAAGTACGCACTTTGCCCGAGTTGGTTTGTGTTCCAGCTCTCAGAGCATGATATTCAGATTTTACCTCTACTTCAGAAAAATTTCCGCACTCACTATACGCTCGAATTTCATCGAATGCGACTACTCTACTTCATTTCATTCGATGTAATCGCTGGGCGAATAAAGCAAGCGGCTTGAAACGATGAGTGCTTCATATTACAATGGATTTATTGGCCGCTCTGCCGGAGAGCGATGCGCAGAGTGTATTACCACCATTATTTTTTTTTTGTTTATTTCTTCGTCGCGCTTGTTTGCGCGGCTTCCTGTGCGAAATGTTGTCACCGCTTGAATTAGTTCATGCGATTCGGTTAATTCGCCCGGGGGAAAACGGTTTGACCAATTGAGCGGATTGCCGATGGTTCAATTGTTTTCGCCACTTTTCTCGGGTAAATCGTTTCAACCATTGGCATACGTAATTTTGGGGGGATGGAACAGTCGCCTATAGTCTAATAATCTAATAATTTGCTGTGGGTTTACACGCGGCATCATCAAATCGAATGATTTCACGAGTTCCGCTTATATCGTGTTGAGAATTATATAAATATTAATACAACGATTTCATTACTTCCTTTCTTAGTTTAATGACTTAGTATTCGAAAGATTATTTGGTACTGTAAATGTAAAAAACTCCAGATATTTCCCTCGACGACTGGCACTTTAATACACGGTACGTTTGGCAGTAATATTGACGAAATAAAGCGAGGAAATCCACGCAAGCAAGCACGGCGAACAAACATACCTGGCCCTGGCGCTCGCGCATCCGCTTGACCTCGCCGGAAGTTTGCTTCATGCAATCGGAAACGCAGCATTACCAATTGCAGGCTTCGAATACTGTGTGTAATTGGAAAATAGTCGCGGCCAGATACCGACCGACGATAGATATTTAATTGCAATAAATCTGAGGAAATATTTGCGTCTCATTTCGCGCAACCAGGGACGTCGGGAAATGTAAGTAAGTACTTGAATGGGTGGGATGATATCGACGGGATCGTCGCAGGTCTCGTGAAACTTTCAGTATTAGAGGGAAGTAACGTGCGACAGAGAAAGAGAGAGAGCGAAAGAAGGGGATGGGACCGGGGGAGGAATGAAAATCATAAGAAAGCGAAAGCGAGAGGAAGTAGGAGCGCTGGATACGCGAAATGGGAGTAGCAATAATTCTCCTCGCGGCGATATTTCAATAACGGCGTATAAAGTATCGTTCGTCCAGACCGATATAACCCCCTGATATTCAATGGGGGCCCCCCTATCAGTTCCGCGCGGCGCACGGCATTAAATCTGTATCCGATGAAACCGTTCGCCCATCGTCGTCGGCGTCGACGGTGAAATTCGCGTGCGGAGAACTTCCTCTCCTGCCGGTGCTCCGAAGGCCGACAACAGACAGACAGAGAGGGAGAATGGTAGAGTCTGCCATCGACAACGACGTGTCTTCAACATCCATACCTGTCGATGAGCCGCCCTGAAGAAAAATCTTCCCTGTCTCCAGCGACCCATCTCCTCTCGTCACACCTATCGCACCGCCAACGCCCCTTCTGTCTTTCTGCCGACGACGGCCAAACTCCGAAGACGCTCGGAAAAACGTGATGATCACTTATTATCGTGGTACTGGAGAGCCTGTGAAATATAAGCCCTCGGATATTACGTTCGGAATAAAAAGAGATATTCATAAACGAGACTGAGCTACGATACTATTAAATATTCAGGGCATACGGTAGACAAGTAGTCTGAAAATCTGGAGTTCGGCTGGTTAGATAATTAGTTAGTTATTGTAAGCCTGTAAAGTAAATGGATCGGAAGGTAGCTCTGTAGAGTGGAGCGATTAATAAATGCATTAATAACTCGTTACTATGAATACGCACATTGTAACTTTAAAGCAGCACGATGGCGGAGATCCTGCGATCCTGAAGAGCATGCGTGGCTCTCTCATGTGCGACTTAATTAAATCGGCAATGCTGAACTATGCTATCGTTACGTAACTACAATTTGGTCGTGCCGTCTGTGGGCTGGATAGGGAAAGTGAGAGGGTGGAACGAGGAGTGGGAGTTGGGCAATAAAACCCACTTTGCTAAAAGCGCAGTCGGGAGAGAATTAATCCGAACGGACTATTACTCTGCGAGGGACGTCGTGTCATTAGTGCGTCAGGATGTAACTATGCCGTATACTCAATTATTCATGAAGTTGCAACCGGATGGACCGAAATAGTTAAACTTTCGGGACATGCTCTCCGACGGGTCGCCTATTATTATCATACACATTATACTTCGCACGTTCCGTTCCATTGTTCTGATGATCGTGAACGCTATCTACCTACCCTTCGCTAACATTACATACTTGAACACTTTAAACCACCCCTAACCTCAGTTTCGTTGTTTCGCGTTAGAAAAGTTTACGATTGCATCAGCGAGATTCGGAACACTACAACTAGTTAAATTAGAACGCATTCGTTCACTTTAATTAAACAGTTGGTTATTCATTATGATGACTAATTCTGAATTCAACGTATGCCAAGAACAGTACTGATTCTAAATCTTAAAGGGGACTGGTATGTCACACGTAGGCGTTCATGAGAATTAAACGTTGGACAAGTTATTGGAGGTGGAACTTGTGGCTTAGCTTGTACTCTAAAGTAGAGCCGTGGAATCAGTTCCTTCATTAACTCGCTTTATTACTTACACCAATTCCACACTGGCACTTAAACGCTTTCGTGTTCCGCATACTCGACACTGGAGCAAGACAGATTCCTTCGCGTGTTTAACGTTTCGAACTGGTCTTAAACAGAGTGCACCGAGCGGAACAAGAAAGCAACGACCGAACTAGTGTTTCGCCGTCGCAGGGAAATTGTGGTACTGGGAATTCGAATGCCGAGCACGTGCCCGTGTTACGAGATAATGCCACTTCCGAATTTATACATACAGATAAACTCTGTCTCTCTCCGTTCCCCTTATCCTCACTCTCCCTCTCTCTTACTCCCTCTTTCTCTCTCCCTCAGCGCTCTTTGGAGATTTGAGATTCGAGATTCCTAATTAACGGGCCCAAAGACAACAAAGGTAGGGGCGGCCTGAATGGAGGCGGAAGATGGTAGATAACGAAAGCTTCGATCCTTCTAGCGGAAACGTCAAGAGCACGCATTCAATTACACTTTTTCTGTTCGCCAGGCGCAATTAGTAATTAGCCTCCTATTCATTAACGAGTAATCAATTGCCTACCTTAAAGCTGCACTTCCTTCACCCACGAGCCTTCCGGTATACACTGTAAACAGAATGGTCTACTCATCTAAAGTTTTTTCTTACAACTTTACACAATCCCTTCCGGCACTTTCTACCGATTACAAGCTGCGTTACCTGATGGAAAAGGATATCTGCGCACACGTGAACACGGTGCGTATTACTTTGTAAGGTTTGGTTAATCAAAATGGTAGTCCTGGATAAAGGGCGGGAATTACAGGCATAGAAAGAATACCATTATAGTTGGGATAGTTAAAAGGATGAAATATCGAAATGGTCCGAGCGGTAATTTGAATATGCCGTGTGTCAAGAAGAAAAAGGTCAGGACGAAACCGGGGCAAAACGCGATCTCAATGTATTATGTGACGTATGACGCTTAATGGAAGTCCAGTGAGATAGGGGCTGAGCAGGAAGAAGGACGGGAGATCGCGGGGAGCTCGAAAAAGGGTGGGAAAGTGCCCGGACCACGGACAAAGAGGGAGGATCAAGCGACAGGAGAGAAGACTCGATTACACGTCACCGGCAGCCTCCGGAGCCTATCTGCTCGCAATCGGTTTTTCATTACCGAAAGCTTCATCGGCCTTATACCAAATTGTACATTTGGCCACCGCCCGTGGAAAAACTCATCGCACGCTGCCCGATCCGACAGATCCACTCTTCGATTACTGACCTTGTCTCGATCAATGACATCCGAATTAGATACTTGCTGCTACCCTTCCATTAAATACTACCGATAATCGCTTCATCAACAGACTATGCATTTAGTGAAAGCAATTTTGCTATGTCCGAGAATATTTTGCATGAATCGTAGAACATAAATAAAAGCTTTACACTGAAGCGTAGCTTTACACCGAAGCGTAGAACGAAAATATGTTTAAAAACCTGTCCATGTACCTAACCTCTTGTTCAGGTTATCATTACGATCTTGATAATCATTTTTGTAATATAAATGAATCAATCTGTACTAGCATTATATACATTTTTCGAATGAGCATTGCGAATGAAACTAGTAGCCCCATCTTCGATACACGCGACAAGACTACAAAGACTTACGATAGATAGTCGGTGACAGACAATCGCATATTCTTGATAAAGCCTGGTAAAGCCTACCACCACGCTTTTACAAGCTTCTGCTAGCAATGACGAGATGGCACGCAGTGCCACCATATCAAGTACGTCAATGATAATCAGCTGGTCCGCTTGTTTTTACGTCTGGCAACCAACGCAGCTAACGACAAGTAAATTTAGAGCGGAATGGAGCTATTCACGGCCAGATTTTTCTCGTGCATAATACCGTGAGTGCGGGGACATCGTGAAAGTTGCCGGGGAAGAAATGGTCCGGCAGTCGATAGCAAGACTTTACAAGAGCTTCACCATTACCGCAAGAACCAATATAATTCAAAGAGAAACGTGAGTGAACACAATACGAAGATAAGAAGACTGCTGTAAACATGTCATCATCGCCAGAGAGCATTGTTATGAAGCAGCCGATCAGACGACTCGAGATTCAGATCAGCAATTTCAATGTCGCCATACCTCATCATGTCGATCTTCTCAAACGGCATAAAGCTAACATTAAGAGGTATGAAGCCCAACGTGACTGGGAGAAAGTGCAGAAGGAAGATATCAATGTATCTAGAATAATTAAGCAGTTGAGGGAACTGCTCTACCAAATGGACACTCTCAGGTCACAAGTTCTTGACTCTGACATTAATCAGTTTGACAAGCTTACCAGAAACGCTAGAGCCAGCATCATGAAAGCGATTACGGAGTACATGGGTAAATACAGACTTTTTATTATTTAGCCTATGAGCAACCAGTAATTAGGATCCTTCGAATGAAATATTCTGCCGTTCTTTGCAGAGTTACAATTGGATATACCAGTGGCAGATAAAAACATAGCTAATTATGACGACGAAGCATCGCAGCACCCACTTGATGATCGCTATATTCAGGTGCACGAAGAACAGGAACAGCTGGAACATCAGCAGGCTTGCCTGCATTCTTGGAATGCTCTGCAAAATGATATGCACCAGTTGCACCAACTGTTCTCAGAATTTAACAAGATTGTCGATGTAGGATCATCATATTTTTATCTGTATAATACAAATGGATCATGAATGGAAACATTAGAATGGTCTTTTTGATTTCAGGATCAAAAAGAGTTAGTTAACAAAGCAGAGGATGATATAGAAGAAACTCATGAGAATGTGACTGAGGGTGAAAGGTTTCTACAGAAGGCAGCAAGGTATAAAGTGGCCGCTTATCCTCTGGCTGGAGCAGTTCTTGGTACTTGCCTTGGTGGACCCATTGGTCTGCTAGCTGGGTTGAAAATAGGAGGGCTTGCTGCTCTCAGCTGTGGGATTCTAGGTAAGTTTACTAATTCCAATATATAAACACATGGTTATGGTGTGATTAATAAATTATTGTATTAAAGGTTTCACTGGAGGATCACTTTTAAAGAAGAAGGAAATAGAGTCGCATAATCCCAGTAACGTAGAGGAGTTTATATATAGTGCTGGTCCTACCCTTATCAAGAAGTCCGCATCCATACCTTACGATAAGCTTAATGAAAACAAAAAAGACTTATGACAGGAGCTGAAACATGATACTAGTTCTAGGGGAAAGCATGCGTGCAATATTGTCTAAGCAATATGGAACTGATATTGACACAGACATCACATTTTAATTTGCTTGACTTCGAAGATCGTGAATACTTGCATAATCCTCGTATTGGGAGGAAGTCCCAATCTCTTTTCTATAACTTTATATATTTATATCATGTGCACAAATACTGCATAAAAGCGTATAAATATTGAGTAATCGATATTGGTAGGTAAAATATGTTTCTAGAAGCCTAGTTATACGAATGAATAGCAAATAAGCAAAGTGCATGGGTTGTTTTTCAAGTTTGAAACGCTGCGAAGCTTCAATCGCTTTCTTGGTAGAAGCTGCGCATTCCTTATAAGTTGTACTTACTCTTGACACACTGATTCCTGTTTATCTCGTTACGGTTCAAGCTCGAATGTATATAGCTGTCATTGTTCTCAGCGGTATCCCTTGTGAGCGCCATTGTCGTGCCTTTGTGGCTTTGGAAAATAGGATTATCGAAAACACACGACCTTTGCGACATCACAGTCGTATGATTATGTAAATAAGCAAATATTTACAAATAAAACACTGATTTCGTATTGAAAACTCTCGGTCATTAGCGGTCGATCCGTTTGAACTTCATGTGTTTTGTGGACATGGAGGATACGTGCATGTATTGTGTAGTATGTATCTACTATATTTTATATCAGTGATATTACATGGTCATCTATATTCTAATTATTTAGCTATTTAGCATTTGGCATCCCTACGAATATACTGATAAATTTTTATATACATGAAGAAAAATAATAAGCATGGGTAGCGCTCTAGGGCTGTCTACAAGGTGTTTAGGATCAAAATTTAATAAAAAGGATAACTTCGCTACAAAAGGCACCCAATACAGTATATTTAGCAAGTAATAAAATACATCGGTGTTAGACACAGTACAATACTGAAATAATCATATTATCGATATAATATATACATTTCACTGTAATAATGCAAATTTTTAAATCTAAGGGGACTAAAAAGGTCTACTTAAAAAAATATTAATAAATATCTACGAGCGTGTAAGATTAAGTGACTATCGGTGTATCTTAAGGTACCATGTGTTACTTAATATCGTCGTCGCTTCTCGGCATCCTTTGTTCAAAAGCAATACTAAACTGAGAATCGTGGAAAATAGAAGTCGCTTACTTTCGTTCAGCTTAGTCTCACTTTCGAAGAGCAGGATGCTCAGTCAGATGCACCGAACTATGGCATACAATACTTTTCTTCACAATTTCTATTTTGAAGTTCTTGAAGAACGCATTATGAATTGTCGGTCCGACATCATTTGACAATGAGTCACAAATACAACTGATTACACGCGAGTTGGAAGAGACAGATTGTTCGAGGTGCAACGGACTGTGCTAAGATACTTGTAACAGTCTACGAACTACTACTACATCACTAAATATCTCAGCTTCTCGACCTCAAAATAAAAAGTGGTCAAAGGATCTTGGTCAGTGTCCATAAGGTATATTTTTTCAATACCTTGGCAGACCTTGGCAATAACAATGGCTAAACGTGACGGACTCAGTGAGAAGCAGTGCAACAATGCAGAATTATACAACGCGGTAATTTCTGATTGCTGCATGAACGAAATAGGAATTTTTTCCTTTGCCAAAAATATGTTCAATTCCTATGATCGAATTAAGGCGCTTATGAGTTCTCAATTTGACGCGCAACTTGATTATCCCTCATATATCCACGGTTATTTTATGGGTTTTTTTGCAATCAAGAACTCATAACCGACCCGCAATAACTAAACAAATGATGAATGGAGATGAATTGACATAAGACGCGTGGATCGTCTCAATTCAAACTTAACATCTGGTTTTCCCGCTTTCTTCGTTAGCTGTTCCAAAACGTCCACACACATATCAAAGAGAAGATTCTGCTTATACGTAATGTTATCTCGTTAAAAGAAAAGATTTGGCTTTTGTGTACAGGCCAGAGTTAGAAATTTAAGTCTATGGGTGATAAAAGGTTTTACAAATGACTGACATAAAAAGAATATAATATTATATATATTTAATATATAATCTGGAAATAATATTTCGACTAACGGTTATATTACTTGCGGCTATATTGTATAAACTTTTAATATTACATTATAATACAAATTGGTATGTATGTGTGCGCATTAAGTTGACATTCCTGAAGAAACACGTAATACCCCGGAACGCGCGGAAGAGCAATTTACCTTGCCGGTTAATGGAAGGTCCAAAGAATCCAATATGTACTTACCTTCTTCAGGCCTGTCCATTAACGAGCGCGTCTCCAAGTTGTGACGTATGTAGATAATACCTCACACGTTCCTATACTGGTTAACGCGAACACAATGTGGACTTGGAATATTCGATATTTATTACCTACATATAAATAAAAGTATAAAAGTACCGTAGACACGAGTCACTGGAAATTTACGAAAGCTCTCTTTCTCTCTCTCTCTCAGTCGCTAGTTTCAGGAATGCCAATGGAAAATGAAAATGGCAATGTCAATAGATGCAGTTACAAAAACAATAGTACTGTAGCACATCTTGACATGCGAGCACACTCTTGTGGAAACTCATCTACCTATTGTTTGTCTCTTGAGCACGTTAGTGGATTCGAGGAGATAGTATAAGAAAATACATATTACTGTTACTTCTGAAAATCAATAGTTTATAAAATTCAGACGTGACAACTACGCGACCCCGCGTATCCGTGAAATTTAAAGCGTATCAAAAGATAGATTCACTTGAAAGTTGAACTTTATGCCCGAAACCCGATCATCCCGACCGATTCCCAACAACTGGAGTCCTGCTTCGATTTGGTTCTCACTCCGAACAAGCTCGTAGTAAGGTAATCCTGTACTGTAAGCGTAATGCAGCGCTCTATTGAATCGTGTGCACCATTATGCTTCGATTGTAGGATTATTTATCGAACTATGACTGCCCAAGAAAATACACATATGTATTCTAATGCTACAGTACGCGTGCGAGAATATCGACTCAACCCGTTCGTACATCCAAGTGCACGTCTATGTTTCACCCCGCACCCTCGATGAAACAACTTGCAAGTGAATCGCCAAGTGAGTATCGTCCCTTGCAAGGACAACGTTTACAGATTAATGGACATGTCTTGGTCGTAAGATGTGAGATTAGTGTCGGACGAGGATGCCGAGGTAACTGTTGCTGCTGTTGCACTCGTAGGCGATTGCAAGGGTGTCGAGGAGGTCGGTAGATGCGACGTTGGACTCTCCAGAGTCGAATTCCAGTGACTCCTCTCGGTACCGTCACCACCATCGTCAGAGACTATTGAGATATCCGCAATTATGCCACTTTCTAGAATCAAAGAAACAACAAGTATTAGGAATATTTATTTTGTCAACGCGTGTCTACTACATTTGTATCAGAAGTGATACATACCAACGCTACACTGACTGTTCAGAGTGGTACTACGATGATGGGGTCGAGGACTCGTGTCTAGTCCAAGATTAAGCGTTGTCGGAGGACCACTGCTACCTCCACTACTCGAAGACGAACTTACGGAGATTACACTGTGCGGCCTTCTACTGCAGCGACCCGAGTCGTCTGACATCGAAACGGCTATTGAGTTCCTAAATCTGGGCGCTGTTGCAAAAAGAAACCCAAGTTTTCCACGTGTCCCAAGAATCGCGGAAAAGGTATGCGAAAAATGAGACGTGAACTCACTTTTCGAAAGTTGAGCCACACTTATGGAGCGGTCGTTAATCTGATCCGCGCTAGGCCTGATGTCCAGACAAGGCTTGTTTCCGATGCCCATACTCGACATCTCTGCTAGGCGCACTTCTGCAACGATACATTATTTACTAAGTTATTTTACGAAGATATTACCTACTAAAATTCGACTAATGTTTAAAACACGCACCTCTGTTTCGCAGCGCCTGTTTCCAGAGAAGATTGCTAAGTTCCTCGGTCCAGGCTTTCTTGATATCCTCGCTCGCACACTGCAAGGTGTACGTATCGCCTGGTTTCCTTTTACGGAACCAGATTTCAAATTTGGTCGGGGAGTCCGCAATTACTGCTGTCAAGCCAATGTCCGTCGTCTTTATACTGTGCTTGTAGATATAAATGTCCAAGTTCTGAAATATTCCATCCTGATGCCTTAGTCTAATACTTTCCCAAACATTGCAGATTATCTATTAAATTGATTATTCACCTTTCTATCGGGGAATCTTCTTGCTTTACTAAAAAGTATAAGGTCCTCGAAGAGGAATACTTGACGCAGGCACTTTTTGCCTTTGCCCTGCCATACTAAGAACTCATTCTGGCGTAGGAGTCTACCTTGCTCCTTCACGTTCACCTGGGATTAAAGACTGCACTTAGAATTCATTATCTTAACACGCAGCAAATATGGGCTCTCAAATGATAACTTACGTCGCAGTCCCTAAGGGAGTCCATTGCGAGAAGATCGTTACCGTGTCTCAATTGAAACCGGACCATTTGTTCAGCCGCCCTCAGATCCGCCTCACCCTCGACCATCGGCTTTGAGCTTTCATCTTTTTCGTCCTTGTCGTCCTTGCCGGTTAACTGTTCCGAAAGATCGGTGCCGGCTTTGACAAGCTGCTGCAGTAGTAAAGCATACTTCCCCATTCTCTGAACCGGTTTTAGTAGGTAACTAGCCAGATCCATTTTATCTCCGAGCTCTAGCTGTTTTTGCTTAAAGAACGCCGTGCCGTACTCGGCCATTAGCGAATCTGAGTTCGGCTTGTTCTTATTGTACAGTGCGTACAGGTAAAACTTCTTCTCCTGTAAGTCATGAGTTTGCGATTAGCTTTGTTGCATTCATTTTTTGAATATGCTATATTTTATATTTTAAATTAAAGCGTGCTCACATGTCTAAGGAAACACTGTCCGACCATCATAGGGGACTGCTCGCACTGCTCCAACTCCCGAAGGAAGTATTGACTATGGAACTCATAGATTTTCTCGACGTTTCCGAAAATTACGTTCCTTTGACCACGTAGAGCCTGGGGAATGTCCTCGCGCACCAGTTCCGGGATGTAATTCTTAAAGAATGAAGAAATACCGTTAAGGAGGACATCATAGAAAATGGTGCGAGTATTCATATTAACGACCTAAGGCAACAGTTACCTCTATTATGTACTCGAGAGACTTCACGTAATCTCGTTCCGTCTGTATCATTTCCCTCATTATGAGCAGTATTGTTCTGCAAGGTGAAATTCCTCGTTAACGATGCCGCACTGCGTAACAGCTTCATATAATCGTATAGTGCAATTTTCTCGCACGAAAGTGCATTGTTAATTGATGATTATGCCGAAACAAGTCAATCTCGCGAGGTAAAGCAAGACCGCATTAAAACAACTTGCAAACATTTCACGAATAAAACGGAATAAACTTAAGAGTATCGCACATACTTTTTCGCCTTCATTCCAGGAGCTATACTAGCCGCCCTATGTAGATGCGAGTTCACCGGAGGTTTGACGAATCGCCTTGGTGCCGGGCTTCTCGGCGGTGTTCTCGGTGGAGAACAATCCAGCAGTTGTTCGGCACTCTCGCGAAGTTCAGCAATATTGTCGAGCACTGGTCTACCACCGCTTCCGGTAGATCCGACGCTTTCCATCGGACCAGCATAGGATGTACTGCTGTCACTGTCATCCCATGAAGTCCCTGAAAACATTCCTTTATTCGAATCGCATACGGAGAACATAGCCTAGATGATTAACGTAATTAAGGTAAGTGGAGGAAAAGGGAGTATACTTTTGGTTAAGCTGTCATCCCAAGAAGTAGCTGACTCGGAAGCAGCAAAGGACCTCCTTCTCGCTGGACTACCTGGCGCCGAGGTCGTCCTGGCCATCTCGAGAGCCTCTGCGCACTTGTTCCTGGCGATGCGGCATTGCTCGAGTAGAATCTCATTACCGAGTTTCTCCGCGAGGGCCATCATCTCGGTGAAGTGTTCCGGCGGCAGAGGTGGCCTCGCCATCAGGAACTGCTGGGCCCTCCTCTCGGCAGCGAGCCGAGCCTCCTGGGCCCACTCGTAGGCCCGATCTTGCAGGAGGCAGCATCTCGATGTGTCCTCGAGGTACTCTCGCCTGTCCTCCAGTCGGGAGCCGAACCCTCGGAGATGCTGTTTCAAGGATCTCGCGAGTTCCCGCAATCCGCTTGCGCTCGCCGCCTCGGCAAGATCGCTGCCCTTATCGAGATGTCTCTGTAATAAAAAAAGAAAAACCCATGCTGCAACTTCTTCACTAACAATTGCTTCCTACTACAATAGCTTCCAAAAGTAATGGTTACAATTTCCTCCTGAAAAATGGTTTTCTCTACAAAGCGTTGTCCCCTCTGTGCATCACACGTCCAGCTTTACCTAGTATTTTCACATGAATTCGTTATGCAGGGCTCCCATGGGAGCCCTTCTCTAACAGCAATATTTGCCCTGGTAAGTTTGCACGTTATGTATCCTTAAACACGGGTATGCATATAAAATATGCCGCGCAAACAAAGAGAAATGGTTCACGATGGTGCTGGGAGTATAGCACGAACGAGAGAAAGGGAGAAAGCTTTGTTCTACCGTTGAAATGGTCCCTCACTGTCTGCAAACACGGAATGGAACACCCGTGGTGCGCGTTACGAGTATCCCTAATCGGGAGAACCATAAATCGATATGCGAGGGTAAATAACGACACGGAGGAGCAAGGGGATGCTTCGATTCTCAATGCTGTATTGTCTGTTCTTGGACAAGGGTGAAGCTCGTGTTTACACCGCGTGTAATGCACGTGTTCGAGTAACTACAAAGTAGAATTCGGTGATTTATATCTCCACTTTCTCTCGAAATTACCACAAGCTGGCCATAAATACCGCGTGATTCTTAGAGCAAACTGATCGGCCTGTTTTTATGGGGGTCGCGTGAGAGAATATGTAGAGCATGTTGCGATAACGCATGAATCGACAAGGAGGCTTAATTAGAAGAGATCGAGAGAAGCCGAGATGAGAGCTGGCACGCCCCACATAAGTATGACCAAGTACCTATATGAACAGTGGAAACTGTACCGTGAGAACAATATGTATCAGCGATCGCAGATGCGTGAAATCCTGTCGGATACGGCTGAGCGATAGCCATTCAGGACGATCATCGATCGAGTGTCCGTGACAAAAGTACAGTTCTCTCTACCATCCAATAAGATGAGATCCAATAAGATCTCTATATCTCTCTCTATATCCAATAAGAAGAGAGAAGTTCACCTTGATAATAAACGTGCGATTCTGGCCGCCTGCCTTTTCTAATAGTTCCCGAAATTAAACACGAGTAAAGGACAGATGACGTATGATCGCTGAAGTTGCAAGTCAGGCTTCTTGGCCAGACAAGACATACAGCGAATGTAAGTAAACTCATCCTTGCGTGTTATGGCTCCTGTAAACTGCTTGCAGTTGCTGACCTGAACTTTCGCGCCAAGTCCGCGAAATTGATTGAACCGGCGCTTATCTATTTCTATCTGCTGCTAGAGGAAATGTCTAAATGGCCGAGGGGTTAGAGGTAGCTCACGAGTGGAATTACTCTCGCCGGTAGTGGCAGGATTCGCTGGTACACAGGCTGACGATAAATCGTCGAGTAAAAGATCCTGGAATTAATGGAGTTCGTGGAGTGAAATTTACGGTCGCGCGCTGCGCCACCGTGAAGCAAGTCTGCACACACAGTTTGCAATCCACGTGCCGCTGGCAGTGCTGAGAGGCACCGGCATTGCGGCTCTATTTGATTAAACCTCTCTCGCATTTCACGTTTCACGCCCGACCAGATCGATCATCGTCCTGAACCACCCGGGGGATGATATTTCCGTCTCTGCACGGAGAGCGTATTTGTCTTGCGCGCAGACACGTGACTGCGTCCCCCGGGCATCCATCGTGTGAGAGTCCTCTCCTATGGGACACTGCACCGGAGACCGTAATACGAGCACGTGTCGCATTATGCTCGGCAAATCATTAAAGGGGCTGCTGGGCTTTCGATAACATTTTGACATCGTTATACATAGGGTCCTCGCTGCTCGAGGTTGCACTAATAGTTCAGCGGTAATTGAAGTACTTAGTACCACAACCTGACCCGAGATGACCACTAATCTTTCTTAATTGGAGAAACTCCTTTCACCAAGAATATTAATATAATAACAAGCGTAGTACTATGAACGTCTCGCTTTAACTACTAAAGCAAAATGATTCATGGATTTTAAGTTGTTATCAGAACAGTTTTCGAATGTAATCGATTGATCAGTGATCGTAAAATCCAGTATGAAATATTAGTATCACCAAAGGGGTGTCGTAATCCCCAACGTGATTAATCGGATCAACCACGGGTCACATTCCCAAAATCCTTTAAATCGACTATAGAAGAGAATGTATTTAACCGATCGCAAATTTTCCACCTGCCTATCAGTATGTCCGCGGTTATCGCGTCAACTTTCCCAAACAGGCGTAACCACTAATGGGCTTGGAGAAATGATTGAAAACCGTAGTCACACCGGTACAGTTCAGGTGTCTGCTTTCGAAAGAGTGGCCCGCATTTTCCGGGAGGGAGGCGATGCGGAAGACCATCAGAGGACCTTTATCAGAAGCTGGTTAGCGGGCGAAATATTTAGAGCGGTTGGAATCCCAGATTGCTGTGAAAGCGTATATGAGAGCTTGCTCGGCTTTCATGCGTCCATACCCATATGAGAGCAGCACTGCAATAAGTGCATTAAACCCGCACGTTACAGCCAATGTGGTTCTTTTCTAGTGCACGCACACGTGCACTCGATGTACACGAAAGAATAGAGTAATCTCCACATATTCAATTACTAATAGGTGCTGGCTCCGCACAATTGGTTCCATTATCCCCCTGAAAAATGAACTTCCATGGACGCATACGGCGCATAAAATTAACAAACGACGACAGTAACGATGACCATTGAGCGGAGTGGCTCTCTGTCGATCGTTAGCCAGCGGGAGAAGAAGTCGAAAAGTGTTATACGCAAAGCTTTGGTGATCCGGATACTTAAACGTAACGAGGCGTGTGGCACGCTTACCGGTGAAAAATCCGGCTCTTCCACGTATATATATATATATGTTTTTCAGTACCCCCAGCATAGGAGATTATATCTGCGTGCATTCGCTTGGCGCGAACAATGACATAGATAAATGCGGGCTAATGCATTCCGTACGACAAGCCTGCTGTTACCTATTGTCAGGCTATTCAGTAATGATAGCTAGGCGTTCGGGCGAAAATCTTTACCTCTCCGCTCGAGCAACATAAACCCGAGTCCAGCATTGGGACAATTGCACAATAGGCAATGCGCACATGGAGAGGCGCAAGATATTTTAATAGCCGTTTCGCTCTGAGATTCGTTATTACGAGTGAATGTAGAAAGGCGCCGAGCGAGTGGGCCCATGATTTTCCAGGCGTGAAACCAAATTACTTTGAAACGCGTGACCGAACCGGCTCGTGCATCATACAACGCTCGTACATGCACGTGAACATTAATCTTGGCATACCACCGATTAACATATCGAATTATGAATTGATACGCAAATGAACCATCGCCTTCCTGGACATTAATTGGCTTTGAGGGGTGAGAGGCGTACGTTGTAGAAAAATAGAAATGGAGAATTCAAAGGGGAGCGCCATTAGTCAGTACCTCATAATTTCCATTATTAGTATCTTCCGCGAGGTATAATGATCCAGTCATACGAAAAAGTAAAGTGGTCTCACGTCCAGAGGACAAGCTTCATTTAAATTCATAGAGTGCCGAGTCCGAGATTACACTAGAGAATACAGCGCTCCAGAAACTGGAGAAAAAGCGAGGGCAAAATAAAGTCTCATGCATATTGGAGGTAGGTCTATTTGTTCTGGTCATTCTAAAGAAGTTGTTTTACAAGTGATGATGTCAAGGTGTCACGGAAGCACAGGAGAAATCAGTAGATGCCATAAACCGGCTTACAATCATTGACTTCCAACGAGAACCAGCCACTTAATACATGTCATTGAAGATTCGTAATTAACTGTGAATTCATCCGTTCATTATCCAGGCCTTCCGCGTTCGCTTACTTTCTTACGAGACTAAATGCACGTTTCACCAGCACGACACTTTCTTTCGCCTATCTGACAGTACGAGACAGCCATTTTAAAAGCTGGATCTCGTATGTACCAGCGTTGATGGACATGCAGACATGCACATCATGAATGGCGCTTTCCCGATTAACGATGTCTGAGTTGATGAGCACGAAAAAGGCAGAGTTAATAGGAACTTTCCTCTTTACCGGACAAAAGTGTTGCCATGAACTTGAAGGCTCCTCAGCGGCGATGACGACAGGTTGTCGACCGGCCTCGGAATCTCGCGCGTCATGAAAGTTCCCCGTAGAGTAGACATCCCGATGAGCTATTAATTAGCGCTAACGACCGGTAGCTAAATGGCGCTTGGCTTTTTACGACTCTTACAACGGGAGGGCAAGAATCGTATTTGGACTGTGTCAGAGCAAAAGAACAGAAATCGTCCTGTGACTGAGGCATCTCGGTTGTTTTTCAACAAATCACTTCATGGAATGCTTTCTCCTGGTCGATCTTGTTCCAGCATTACCGAAACGTAGAATTCCTAGTCGCTCTTTGAGAGGAATTGAGAGAGAGAAGCGATGGAAGAGAGAGAGGGTCACGCGGGTAACGTGATTTACGAACGAGTAACTTGAGACAGGTGTCTGCATTCTAAACTGAAGGCTTCCAAGGCGGAAAGGGATAGTGACGCGGCGCTCTCGGATCTTTAACCTTTGGGCCGCACTGCTTCGTAAATCCCTTGGTTTACGAGTGACTGCGACTGCTAAATATATGCCGCTATCTCTGCGAAGGATTCGTATTTAACCCGTAACAACAGGGATTCTCTCTTGCAAGATTTGTTGGATTGCAGCAAAGCTCAATAATGATTAATCGAAAAGAATTGTGGTAGAAGCAGGACTAGTTAAGTCGCTCAATGGAGTCGCTATGTTCTAATGGGAATTCCCGCTTCGCATTTTATGTAAAGCAGCCTCACGTACGCGTGGTTAATGAAAAGAGAAAGGTCCGTGGAATGAGCTGTCTTTAACTCTAACCCATTGATTTCTAGTGACTGTTGACCTTGCCAACTACGTGAGAGAAACTAGCAGCGAGGATCGCGCGTCTTGTGGCGACGAACACTTTTACCCTTATTAACGCAGGAATCCACTTTTCCACGCAAACTCGCTCTGCGTTCGATGCTTTCTTAACTGCCTCGAGCAATAGGCATGCCGGTGAATCAAAACCAATATATCAACTACGATCGATACATCCAGTATCGATTAGCACTTGCAAGGCAGTTCCTCTCGGAATGTTCGACATTTACCGATGAGGACATTGCGAAATGACCAGGTCAACATTTATAGCATGTAATTAAACATTTCACTAAAGTCGTTTTCAGTCGATGCGGCGCTCAAGGCGACAGGCGTCACGAAAAATAAAAGTTTGTTTTACCAAGGTAGATACATATGGCCGCAGGTATGGTCAAGCAAAAAAGCTGTCGTTGTGTTACGGGCTTCCCTTATACTTCATACTTTCTCATCTACCGCGATGTAACTGGCTTTCACCGGTGCCTCTTCCTGACATTTTTCGAGCCGTTCCGGCTATTAGCTCGAACAAAAAGCATTGCCATGAAAAAAATTACTCGTGTCCAATGGACTCAATAACTCTCGAAGGGACTAATTGCAGGTAGGTGCACTCAGGAACAGTTTTATTTCACTGAAAGTAAATTGTGTAGGCGCAAAGTAGTATCCGCGATGGTTAACAGGTCTTTAAAAAATGGAATGCACTCTCCGTGATGACTCCAACTAATAGCGTAACTTTCAACAACCTTTTTTTAAGGGTCAGTTGCGGTACCGCTGTGCCTGATGTAGTCGGAGACGACATTTGCACCGGTCGCATTCCGAAATTTCATCCGCTGCGCAGGTCCATTTAAGGTCAGGGGCCGAGGTTCTGGCAGAGTAGAGGATCGTTATGGAAAATATCCATTAGACTGGATCCAGAATGTTTGCGGTATCGTCGAAAATGAGAAAGCGACTTTTTTGAATAAAAATTATAGACAATCTTCTTCCGGGACATTCAATTTAAATTATTTGAATTGACTGTGGGGAGTATATAAAAACTTCTCTAATATTTGATGTCATAAAAAGTAATAATACAAGTATGACTAGTCAATTGAATCGATCAGTGTGTAAGGACGAAAATCGAAAGTGATGGAAAACGTAATCTCACGCGTCATCAATTAGGCGATGATGAGTTCGAGCATGAAGAAGCGTGTTCCGATGCCGAGTTCACTGGCACAGCAGCCAGGCTTGAAAGACGCCTGTCAGCAAAAGTGGTGGGAGCAGTATTCGTTTATGCTTCACTCAACGATCATCGAGTCCGATTTCCCCGACGAATTTACGGCGCGCAGGCAAATGAACTCAACGATCAATTAACGTGACGAATTGACTTCACGTCCGGGCCTTTGATTCCCGAGCGGCACTTTCTCAGCTCGGCTGTGCTTTAACATGCCGGCAGTCTGGTACGCTCTTACTCTCGACGATTGATGAGAGTCATTTCCACCGCAGAAACGAGCAGCAACTGGTGCAGCTACACGCGAGAAAAGATCAAGGCCAATTTCATGCAGGCTGGGTAGATTCTGTAGCTGAGATGGTCGACTCGGTTCTACACCCACCCATTAGGGATCCCTCGATTGATCCGTCATTGAACAGCTGTTCGGCTTGTTAAAGCATGGAGCGCGAAAGGGTACATCGAACGTCGGTGTTAGGTTACAGAATATGCGGCGCCTTCAGGCATTTGCTTCTTTATACTCAGCAAGAGAGTGCAATCATTTTACAAGCAAACTCCATGAAATTTGCATATGAGAGTTAGCCATTTGCTCGATCAATCATAAAAATAGATAATACGATATAAATTACTTTTTGCATAAAATAGCTAGCCATTAATGTGTCTGGCTGGAGCGTTGCCCGAGCACGGGCGACGCAGTTACGATATTGCAAAACCGCGCGAGGGACATTTCACATATCATATTTAATGGATCGTTTAATCTTTTCAGTTGCGTTTCGTGCGGCACGAAAGCGCAACAGCGATGACGACGGGGATGGCGGGTCGCAGAGTGCGGGGTGCGGATCGTGAGAAGGATAAGGCGCGACCGCAGATCGCGGTCACGCTTTTCTCGATCTGTGCGCTCTCGATGGAAAAATGATCCTTGCGAGGCTACGTTACCTCGCCAAGCGAAGCGTGAGTAATGTCTGATTTGTCCCCGCATCGCGAAACTGGAGGAGGCTCCAGAAAAAGAACATGGAATTTGCGTACTCCGTTCTCAACGTAATTGTTCATTCGTTCCCTCTTTCTCTCTTCTTCTCCCTAGGACAGGCTCTCTTCTGTTATTAAGAAGTTCAAAAAATACTACGGTATGCGTAGGATGCGATAGACTTTTTGTCATTGGTGGTGTCCATCCTCTCTTTCTTCCCCCTTTCAACATTCCCACAGGTTTGCTCACGTCTTATTCCCGGGAACCGCAGAGCGTTCGGCTGCGGTCACCCCTTAAAGCGCGCGCGCTCGCGCGAGTACCAGAGAAACATCCAAAAAAGATCACAGGGAAAATGATTTACGGCGACCACGAGCTAAAACGAAATCACGAGCGAAAGGTATTCGAGGTACACGCTGCACACCCTTTTAGCCGAGGGCAGCGTCGGTCGTTCGAGTGTTTTCTCTGGTAATGGAAGTAGAGCGCAAACGGTCTTGTTATACTTCAGACCTCTCGATCGACACGTAAAAATCAACTTGAACTCTTAATTGCATTACATCAGATTGATTGGAATCGGCGCGCGTTTCGTAGTCCGTTAGTCACGATATTGGTCCGAACAACTACTGTCGGTGAAAAAAGGTTCCGTGCAACGCTCTAGATCGCAACGTGCCGATTAACAGAAATTACCACGGTGTTAATTAATTGGAACCCGGACCCACTTCTATTTTCGTGCCCATACCTTTGCAGACCATGCTAATCAGATGCTTCTAGTACAAGGATCGTTTAATAAGGCATGCACGCACGCATGCGCACATGAGACGATTATCCTGGATATTTGCTAGGTCCTAAATGATGTTAAAGTAATCTATAAGTGTATATACATATAGCAAGCACATTCACACGAGACTGCATACTTTGTTTTACGGGGTTCTCTATGATAGGTTCAGCTTGTTTGTAATGTTTCTATGTTTGCAAGTTGCTTTGCTGTTCCACTCTTCTTCACACCCTCAAAGGATAAAAGGTCAATAAAGTTTTGTGTTTCCTAAAAGTGTTGCACTAATTTCCACGCGGATAAAGAATCAACCTTCAACAGATGAGAGGGTTTTGGAAAAATGTCCAGGGTGCCGTTTAAAGTCAACTAGATACTTTCGCTCGACTCTCGAACGAGCGTGTGACCGTTTATCCGCGGCTTACCCGATAGCCGCCTGCAAATAGGAGCTTTGTCAACGGAACCCAATGAAATGTTTGCTATTGACGAGGAGGAGACGGGTCTCGCATGACAAAGCGCACTCGTGGCGCGCTTGTATAAAAGGGGCACGCATCTGTCGGCTCCAGTGTCAACTCCTAGCTGTTCATGGAAACTCGTGCATAGCTGGAGAGGTAACGCGTGCGCTATGCGAGAGCGTGAAAGTTTGCAGCTGTCAAATCGTCTGCCCGAGAAAACCGGAATAATACCAATCCAGTGATCGCCAATGGTTCGATGCAAGCGTGCGATGGGCTCCGGGTTGTCGGCCTCGAGTACGCGATGAATGGATGAACGCATAACGAACAAAACAAACAAATGCCGTGTTCCCCTTTTAACGAAAGCGAGCATATTGCAACGAAACCTTTAGGTGGTCTTTCAAGAAGTGGCAGATTTTTTTTCTCATTGCAGGGCTAACACGTAATATCAGTAATAATGAAACGAAAGTCATTTCGCCGATGCTGCTAGATCTCAGGATGGAGATTGCGCTGCCCGTCACGAATCAGGTGGATTTCTCTGACGTAACCCTCGCGCTGAAAGTTACTTTCTCCGATTCCGCGTCAATTAATGAAAAGTCACATTCGCCTGGCACGGCTGTACTATGCAGACTTGAAGTTGCACCGAATCCGTAGGGATAATAGAGTCGACGGTGATTGCAGTGAAGAGAGAGCGAGTGTCTGGCCGGGGATTGCGTAAGTATAGCAGGGCATATGGGCAAATTGGTGGCCTTTTGTCGGCTTAATCGACCTTCTCCCCTTTCCTTTAATTCCCAGGACCGACATGCTGGTCTTAAAGGGGGGTGTACATATCCCACGCTAGCAGATAGTTGATTGTGAATGACCGCAACACCGTCGAGCCGAAAATCAAACTCGAGTGCCAGCACTCGCGTTTCATTGACGTAAACGGCGTGTGGTGGTTGTACGATTGTTCGAGAGCACACCTGGGCTGCTCTGGCTGGCTCCACTTAAACTCCTAGACCCTAAAGTAATTCGATGCGGTCGATGCGTTGCAATGGCCGCCGCAACACCTCTTGCAACCTGGTTGATTCAGTAAAGGCTAGCCTACCCTTCCAAGTCAGGCTTGCCAAGACAACCCACACTTCTTGCTCCCATTTTCACCGACACGAATGGAAGGCCATGTTCGGGTCACTCGTGTAGCTTTGGTAAGTTCCCCCTTTAGCTCACTTCCCCCCACCAACACCTTCACCCTGCATCGGTAAAGTGATCCAACGCGATAATTGCATGATACGAATTGAACAGAAGTACAAGGAGCGAGCTGAAAGTCGGTCGAGGAAACCAGTATTACTTGCAACATGCCTCCCTTTGGGCTTCTATTCTCCTTGGCAGCAATGTATCATAACTGTCTAATTGAGAGCTATGTCAGCTAAGCTCTACCGAGATTGAGAGCGAGAAAATCGCGTTTCTCTCTGAAAAAGGTATCAAAGGTACCGAGCTAACAGAATGTCGAGAGAAGGGGAATGGGACAGACGATTACGCAAACCGAGAGAGGAATGCGAGTCAGCGGCACTGCTGTCGACTACCGTCCGATTTCAAGAATACTATCTCTGCTTTCCAGGCATCCGCGTATAAATAAATCATTTCAGTGGTCCGACTTTTTCTGGCTGAGTATGCTGCCAGCGGACTTTGTACAAGGCTCTGGCATGCCACGCTGTTATCCTCATTCAGCGATATGTCACTCGCCTTTCTCTAAACGGTGCGCGGGGCCAAGGAACGATAGGGATAGTGAGTGCATTGCTCCAGTTTCGGTCACGCGTGACTTGGGCCTCCTGTTAACGAGATCCTTTGCACTGGCTACCTTCTAAACATCGATCCATATGAATTCCCGACAGGAATGACGTGAACTTACACAGAATTTCATGTCATTCCCTTTCAAATGGTGATATCTGAATTTCGGAAGGCTATCGAAACAATTGACAATCAAGCAGGCTTTGGATTTTTGTTTTCCGATGTGCAGAGGTTCGAGCTAATTGATAGGATGATATCGGATAACCCCGTGGCGGCTTGGGTCAAACAGATAATTTGATTCAAGCGGTTCTGTCGCGAAATATTCAAATAGCTGTCGGCGTCGTTTAAATGGATACGCTGTCGCGGCGTACGGCATTATCATTCAAATCGTAGCCGCAGTGTGAGGGCTGCAGTCGCAAAATGCCAAGCGACGACTGTTCCGTTTGTTTTGCCGAGTTTCCAAGCGTTCGCGATCATATCATCGCGAAATCAACCTGGTATAACAGGTTCCCAAAATTCCAGGTGCATTAATACTTTCAACTCCGACTACTCGCTTTATTATAATCGCGCGAGTTGCATACATGCATGCATTGTGTCGCAAAATTCACATGAAATTAAATTCGTATATCGTCCGGAATAATGCCATTAGCACACTTATCTTTTCCCACGAATTGACAGAGGAGATACGCTAACTAGGAAGATTTTATCGCAGCCAAGATCGACGACGGATACAGATAATGATGTCGAGAATGTTCGTCGATAAAATTCCTTGCTAAACCTGAACCGTAAAGAATTGCAAAGTGCTTCGATTGCACCGTCAAGCTCGATTTACTCATCAATTGCTAGGCGAGCGTAGCCGAAGGTGGAGATTTACCGTGGGATATATCGTCACACCGCAACGATTAATTATTCCTGTAATCCTCCATGCGATCACTACAAACACGCACACACTGAAAACCTCTGTGAGAGTTCATGGAAAATCTACCCCGCTGCTGATTCATCCCACACAACACCAATCCGATCCCGGATAAGTAATTACGATTTGCGGAGTCAGAGCTCTATTAGCTGTGGCCGAGGAAATAATCTCCGCTACTAGTTGTTAGTTCAAGGACACGACAAACTGAAAGACACTGCGTAGTGAAACATATGTGCACTTAGATAATTCAAGGTTAATCCCTTCATTAAATTTCTTCTTGAAAAACGATATCTAATGCAAGACTATAATCTACATAAATGATGTGCAAATAATGGAAGTTCTATCTAGATTTAGCCACTCCTTTATTCAACTGTGAGAATAGCTCTTGATAAGTATTACATTCTGCAAGAGTAGCAAGTCAACAATGAGCTAATACGCACTCTTGTTCGCCCTGACGGAAATACGAACAGCGAAATAAGTAATGTACTAATGGGTCTTTGGGTTCCTGGCGTAACGTTCATCTCTCTGTTAAGAGATTACCGGGACAAGGATACAACGGCAAAAGCCTGTGAAAGGAGCTTAACTCGCAAGGCGACACGAGCTGCCAAGAAATCCGCGAAGAATTCGCCATGGCAATTCTTACTCCCATAACACTGCTATACGAGACACTCTCTTTCTCTTTCTTCCTGGTTAGAGGGCTTCGAGATATGTCACATGTATGACCGTTTGCTCGGCCACACGAATTTCCTGGCAAGTGTGTCGAGTTCTCTTGGTGTAACGCGTGGATTACTAATCCCGACCCAACTCGGAGAGTGTAGCATTTTCCATTGGGCGCCTCACTCGCCCTGGTGTACTTTAACGGTATATTCGAAAACGAGTCACGTGGCCTCCAAGAGGCCTTCTAGTTTGCTCCTAGCATACTGATACTATGTTACTATAGTAGCTTAGATATGGGAACACTACACACTTCTGGGAATCCACACGGATCTTCATAGATTATTCCTGTTCTGTTCTGGGACTATCCCAGAAACAGTGGTTTACCCCCACTCACTCTCTCTCTCTCTCTCTCTCTCTCTCACTCTCGGTTAATAGTTTAATGCTAGCATATAACTGGAATTAGGCGAGCATGTAGTACAATAATAATTAGCTAGGACTGAGTATCAGAGAAGCGAGTGGAAAATAAAACCTCGGTTCGTTGCTCCAACTATACTTGCTTCTAATCAGGGGCGGGCACGCAGCCGTGCGTGCTAATTCCGATCGATCTTTCCTCATAGCGAGCATTCATCGAATTAGTGCTACCTGTCAATTGAAGAGCGAAAAAAAATAACCGGACTGGGAAAATACTTGTGGTTTGCTGGCTTCGCACCTTCCGGCGGGTGTAATACGCCATAGCTGGATAGTCCGAGTGGCCCAGATATCAAGAGCTTAACGTCAGACATCCTGTCCGACGAGCCCAATCACCATGTGATCGCGCATACTGATTATCATCGACCTATTGCCGATTATCCACGGATTATTGGATCTCCCATAGTCGGCCTGTCTTTCACGCACTACTAGAGTAATTTGGTACATACTCCTGTTATCAAATAAGGATCGACAAGTACTAATTTAGCAAGGATAATAAGTGGAGTCAAGATGATGAGGAGACTCGTGTGGTTGACCTGATATTGAAAGTTACATATTAGCTCTCGTGGGTGGCCCCGGAATACCAATGCGAAGGTGGCGCACCCACGAGGAACGGAAAAATGTATGACATCAGCCAGGTGCGTCAAAAAATGATGGTTGGAATTGGGTTCCTTCAATAGAATTCCGCTTGCTGAGATACGCCGCGAAGTGGAATCGGCGCGTCGTGGTCGGCCACCGAAAACAGGATTTATGAAGGTTTTATACAATTGGGGGATTTATTAGCCAATTAAGTTGAATCGGAAGAGCTCATTAGGAGATTGAAAGACGCCTGTAACATTTTTGTCCGTTTATATGCTTCTCTTGCTTCAACAGGACAAAGAGCTACTCGGCACATCTGCGAACAATTACAACGCCGCTCATAAACACATCCCCGGCGCCACGACGGTGGAACGCGATCTCGCTATATCCCAATTTACAAGCGAAATGCGTGTGCGCTTAACTGAGCGTGTTCGCGAGATTAACACTAACGAGACTGCCGAGCCATCCTTTCTAGAGAGAAGAAGTAAAACAAAAGAAGGTAACACGGGTGCTCTCATTTCTACTTCGAGAACTATAATGGTCCCTCGGTAGAAAGCAATGGTCCCCCAAAAAATTAAACTAGTCCTAATAACAAACATATTACTGAACATTATCAATGTAGTGAAAACTTCTTTTACGAGAAAGCTTTATTTACAAACTATCATCTTCGCGGTGGATCTTCCAGAAGTAAGACGACCACGATTTATTATAGAGCTATTTTTGGAGAAGCCTCCCGTCCAAGGGAAATATTTTCCCTATTCCTCAAAGATGCAACACCACGAGATAAGTAGCATAAAGTAAAAGGCGTTAGCCAAAATGACGGATACTCTGTTTGCCGAAGCGACTGACCAAGAGCAGTCCAGGCCGATAATTGCCTGCGTAGCATCGCGCGCAATTCCCTAGGATAAACAACCATGAGGGAGTGCGTGGGTATATCAAAGGCCAGAGCCAAACTGTCGTCGGAAATTCGCTTAGAATTCACCTCGAAATAGCATGGCTGATCTGGGCGATTAAAATGCGCGCGAGATTCCACTGCAGCAGCTGCAGTTGTAACTGGACAGTCCCTAACAAAGTGGAAAAAGAGCACTCAATCTGAGCAACAAGGGCGAAAGGGAGAAAGATAGAGGGAGTGGGACGAACCAGAACGAGATAGGGGTAATGTGTTGACCAACGGCAACTCTAAAAATATAGATGAGCGAAAGGCAACGACTCCTCCGGGGCGTTTTCAGGCCGCTTTGTCCTCGAAAGGTTTACGCTTACCTTTTGCTGGAATTTCGCGCGCCTATGTGCACCGAGGAACCGTGAGCGCGCGCGCGCGCGGGCGCTCTCGCGCGGTGAAATAACACGCTCAGCCTTGCCTTACCAGCAGGCAGTGAGAGCGAGCGACGAAACCGCTTGAAATAGACCGCACGTTGCACCGAGAACACTGAAAGCTCTGCGGTAACTGTAATGTCGTTAGCTGACATTGCTGACATTGACTATTAATATCGCGCTCGCTATTGACTCTCAGCGATACACTTAAGCCTGAAACGAAGCGATGGAGAGACGATAGGACATAGAGTTCGCTGCCAGTGTTCTAAAGAAATTGTTCTTCCAAGTACAATATCGGAGACTCTCAGTCCTCTTTAGTGGCAATTCGCTACGCCGCACCGAGTACAATAGGCTCACAGAATGAATGTCACCGTCGGTGTCATGAAGTGAGGGCGTGGAAATTCTTCTGGTACACCTTATCTGGAGTGAACTCTCGAGCAAAGGCACTCTAGATATTCCCAGATTCGTTTTTAGCGAGGCGTCGATTGCTCGAGAGAGTCATTCCATTGGGTATGTGCAATGTCTCAATAGCAATTCCACCTTACTGCCTTTCTGACATTAAAGGCGAGCTTGAGTGGGGAAAGCGGATTAAGGGGAAACGCGGCTTTGAACCGGTGCTGGCAGTGTGCGCTTGAAATTCCTCTCCGGGAAACTTTGAGCTAACTCTACAAGACCGGCGAAACAGGTTGGTCGACAAACAACGTCGACTATCGAGCCGATAGTTAGTCTTACGTAAATACGAGCAGATTTGCCTGACCTACCTATCTACTTAACTCCACTTCCTTCACCGCTGGTGTTGAACCGTCGGAAAAAACCGGCAGCCGCTGAAAATTGCGCATACCTGACTTTTGAACTATGCGATAATTCTATACCGCTGAAAGAGAGATTATCTTTCATAGCAAAGCTTAGAGCCACTGCTCGACGACCTAATGGAAGAATTGCTTTTGTACTTTATTACATAAGTTGATGTAACGGAACGACAAAAGGGTATACCATTGTAGACCAGCGCGCTCTGAAAAGGCGATTGATTGTTTCCACACTTATAGTACGAGATGCCATCGTGTAAGATCGAACGGGGAGAGCAAGTTTTCAAGAAACAATGGTACACGCTTCCAATTCATGTTAAGCTTGTATGTAAATGGCGATTTTTGCATATAGTTGCAAACACGTGAGAATGAAAAGTCTTCGGGAAATTCGCAAGAATTCATTGGTGCAACGGGGATATTGATTGTTTGCATTAATTATGTTACATCATTGGGGCGAGCCGGATCCTTAAGAAGATGGGGTACTCCCGCAATACTACAGTACTAGAGCGCATTAATATCCAATGCCGTTACGTAATCCAAGCTCTTCGTTCCACTAACGAGCAACCATGCAAAGGATTAGTATTACAGGCTAACTAAAGCGACGTGATGTGTAATGGAATCCGTGGAACAGGCTTTCTAGCATTGCCAGTTTAACACTTTAATGGAAACTGCTGACTATTTGCGAGGAATAAATTATTGAATTTTGCAGGGATGCGCTCGAGGACGTTGACGTAAGTTCAACTCTCCAGCAATTGATTTCCTCTCGACTAGAAAGTATACACGCTTCGCATGAGTGGTAGGTAGCTTTTGGAGTAACGTCGACGCGGTAGAGCAGCCGGTATATTGCTTTGGCGACACATCCGAGTAAAGGTAAACCTGTTATCGGCTTGCCACTCAAGTTTGCACGGTGCAGCATTTTGTTGTGCTTCGCCAAGCCCGCGCTATTTCGCAGGGGCGACACGCTCCAGCGTCTCGGAGCCTGATGGATTCCGCGAAGCTCGCCCCGATGTAATTATAGTAACTACAGGGCGAACGAAATACGCCAAGGAGTTTCGCGAAATCGACAATTCGATATCCCCCAAGAGGCCGTGCGTCAGCAGCCACCCTCGTCCGATCACATTTCGCCTTATCGGAGATATTCTTCGAAGAATCATTGCTGCGTTGCCTGCCTCAGGCGAGATACAGCGCGCCTGAACTTAGACCTCGATTGTAATGCGTGTGCGTATGAATAACAAAACTCCAATCGATTGCATTGGAAAAAAATCAGGCAGAGTGGAGGAAACGTAAGGTGAGATAGTGCCGACTAAATGTGACCTGCAACGAGGCAGTAGTGTGTCGCAAAGATGATTTATAAGATACAGACAATGTTATCTAAGTCCTCCCATAAGGAAGTACTCCTCCACCGAAGGAGACGGCTGCTTGTCGCAACTCCGAAAGTTCAAGCGAATACAAGTGACAGGTGGGGGAATCTACATGTCGCATGTCGCGAAGGGAAAGTTGGCTTCCTTTGAAAATGGAAGGATGCTCGATCAAACTGAACTAAGATGTCATTCTTAGATCGCATGAACTATTATTCCTAGTCACGATTGAAGAAAAAGTAAGGTGGTATTTAAATCTCAATCACATCACGATACTTCCACTTTCTTCTCTTTATTATTCCTGTGGTTTATCTAGAAAAGTATGATTAACTAATTAATTCAAACATCTCTAACAACGCGAAGATTATTATAATTTAAAAGTGATACTTTAATGAATGCATTGGAAATATACCGAGTTACATTTAAGGGTTGATAGATTCATTAGAGAGTAAATGTCAGACGAGATGCGAAATCATTGCGTCAGCGGTTACACTTATCAGCATATTATTATGCCAAGCTCACATATGTGCTCGATCGCATCACTTCTCTAGAATCCGCACTTTCATTCAAGCCGGTACTCATTATCGCGTATCCCCGATACGCCCACGCGTCAATCGAAAGCAGTGCATTAAGCATCCTGGAATGCCAAGCGGTTCGAGTGGCTATGGAAAGACAAACGCAGGGAAAAGTGATGCGTGTACGGAGGAACGAAAGGCGGTGGTAGAGGCGTGGGTTTTGCAACAACGGAAGCGAGTGACATGCGATCTCTTATGCGATTAGTGGTGAGGCTGACTTAATGTCGAGTACACTCCTTGCGGTCTGCTGCAACAGGCTTCACGAGCAATGCCAGTTTTCCGAACTTCGCTTCTCTTTCACAGTGCGAAGTGTTCTTTCAAAAGGTCTTTCAGTTCTTTAGCAACAGTGCGTTAAGACGAGATTAAGAAGGCTTTTCAAATCATCTGAGAGAATCTTTTTTACTGCCAGTCAGTGTGCGTATGTGTGATGGCGGATGCGCCAGTAGACGAAACATATTCAGGTCGGAGGTCGTACAAGTGCCGCGAGAAGCCGTCCACGTACACTAAGCAAGCGCGATCGACACTGTTAATTGTGTCAGATTCGAGCAAATTTGCCTCGTCGCACGGCCCAGTAAGGGACGCAAATCGCATTTGATAGCGCGCGCGAGAGAGATTGGCCTAATAGGATTGGTTTAAAAGCTGGCAATAATAAAAAGCTACGGCGAATCATTGGGATCCAATTAAAGTCTCGATGGAACTTGAGACTGGAAAGGCCTTGAAATATATAATGCTGGCTTCCCCAATATCGACGAGATGCAGAACAACGTTATTTCACTTTCAAGGGAGAAGAAGGATCAAGAATCGAGAGTGGCTTCGAACTGGATCGAAGCGTTAGACCGGTCCAAAGCCCTCGGCGCTATTGACCTCGAGATACTCTCAAGTCGAGCTGCTAGGCGGCCATTAACATTCCTTGCTTTCGTGGATCACAATTTCATCCGGGAGATTAGCATAAATTTCGCTGGATTCCCAGCGGTAGCTTCGCAGCGTAAACAACGATAGCAGGATCGTCTCGATTCACTGCCAACATGATATCCTTGCTATCCCATGGGAATGCGAGATGTTCCTTAGTAATCTACTGCTCTGTCCGTCAAAACACTGCATCGAAAATTCATTGGTCTGTCGCGACGGCACAATAAAACGATTATTAATTTATTCAGTCCGTCGGAGGAAGCGTAAGCAATTCCAATAGAGATACTATGCGACGTTCCATAGTGAATGGAATTTTTCTACACTCTGCAAACAGTGCGTGTGCCAGGATAGACCGAGCGCTAGTGGACTGTTTGCCGAGTGTTATCGTGCTGTCTTGAACTCCGGCTCTTGGGTATTAGTAAATTTGCCTTGGCATCGGGAGAGAATTCGCACGTGCGGGCTGATGCACGCGTGATAGAGAAGCGGCACGCGCCATGCCGGCTTATTGTTTCTTAATGGACGTTGCCAGCTGCCGAAGCTCTCACTCTTTGCCCACTGTGTCATTTATCTGCTGCATCAATCGCATCGTTCAGACGGCAGACAAATATCAATTCCTTTTTGAATAAATATTCTTTTAGTTTCATTGCAACCAAGTAGACGTGGAAGTCAAACTGAAAAGTTTGAAGGTCCATTGTCGAAAACACGGTGACTCTTAGAAAGAGTCAGAAAATTGCCAGAATTCGTATCAGAATACATCCGGAGGTTTGAAATACGATCTGGAGCAACAGAAACGTGGTACATCGAAGTACGAAATTCGGGTATAAATTCGTCAAAATATTTCTTCCTTATATTCTGTGAATTTCTGGCCGGTTATTGAACGGAGAATCGAGTATAGAGTGTAATGCCATTGTGATATCGATGTTACTCTCCATAATGACAAGTAGACACTTCTGTGTGTTTTTCTGTGATAAGGAAAACAGAATACCAGAGTACATTAGGTACTGCGTTTTCGATCTCTCCAACAAACGCAAGGCACTTCTCGCTATTTCTGTATTCTCACACCCGAACTATTTCAGTATAGGAATTCCGAGATGTCGACTAGACGATGGTGTTGCGGGCGCCAGCGGTGTTTTCATTGTATCAGATAGATTTATCGATGCACGTCGTCATCGGGTGAGCGCGCGCTCCGTTATCATCGCTTCCGTCACAAGGGCGAACAATGGCTCATCGTTATCACGTAGCACTTGGGCGAAACGACGAGTCTAAAGTTGGAGGTTCAGACGAGTTGGTAACCGTGAAGCAGCGCTTTTTTAGTTCCAAGTATCGCAACTCGATTCATATTCACCTACGTGGATCGGATCGAGCGGAGTGAGCGAAGGCACGTACTGCTCTCGGACGAGCGACACAAGGCTTGCGCTTATGGCTCCTTAAGCACAGCGTGCACACCGAGAAAAGTACGTATGTACATACATGTGGAGAGAAGAGGAGATGTGCTTGGTGTGTCGCGAACACTCGGCCTGCAGACAAGTAAGCCGCCGCGCCAGGTAAATTCCTGCTCGGGTCGAGGCACTCGCGCCAACGCACATAGTCGACGAAGAAGCTTTCGCAAGCGGCGCGCTCCGATCGGACCCCATCTAAATATCACGTTGTCGTTTACCGCCAGCAAGCTATGTGTGGGTGCTGCGCCACTCACTCCACCAGTCACGCACACACACACGCGCGCGCGCCTCGTTCTCGTTGGACCAATGCGTTTTAGCAGCTTCCCGCTGCCACTAGCCACACTGATTTACGGAGTAATTCCCAAAGGATACCTTCGACTGAATGCGCGCTTGTTATTAAAGCCGTACTGTGGAAATAATGCTTTACGGAAGAGAGGTCTGCGAGAATGAGAAGACCGGAAGATTTCCTGAATGTACATATACACATAAAGAACTATGAGGAACTTGGCACTTGTCCTCCTCTCAATTGTGTTTTCGAGTGACGCAATGCTTCAAGTTCAAGGTAATATCAAAATATAGGAAATCATTGATATCTAATTCGAAGATGGAAGATAGCTGCGGAATTGTACTATTGAAATCGTTATCTGGGTTCAAATAGTCCAGAGAAATATGAGTATTAGCTGTTATGGATGAAGCTAATGCGACGAGTCGATGATGGTAAGACGACTCACATTTAGCCTGGGCACCGATGCAGATCTTCCGTTGATTCTTCTCCTGCGCAGGATTCTCGCGCGTTCCCGATCTCTTCTGGTACACCTATCATCCTGTCGAGGTATTAAGGCGGCTGAGGCAAGTTGGGGTGGCTCCTCGAGGGAGCGCACCCCCAACAGGACGCATCCACCATTCTCGTCGACGCCTGCCACACCACTGCCGCAATTCCGCATTCCATCGGCCTCCGTTTCGTTCGCCGAACACTTGGTCAGGTCCTCGCTCGATCGGGACGCCGACAATTTATTTGGGCGATGCTTCTTCCTCTCGATCACGAAAGAGGAGGCACGTGTGCGTCGAGATGTCTCTGGCGCCGGTGTTTGACAGCGTCTGGCCAACAGTTGTTCCGTTTTTGTAGAGAACTCTTGGCACTTGCTGGTACGGTATCTGTTTAACTGAGCGCCGTCCACGGAATGTCTGTTTCCAGAGGAGGAAAAGAACGTGGCAGAACTGCGGAAAGGAACGAAATCTTTGGTTTCCTCGCTCGCTCTCGAGCCGCCTTCTTTGGTCGTCGAGGTATCGGCGTTCTCGTTACTCTCATTGCCCGGCGCCGAGAAGGTTCGCCGGAGTGCGCGTTTTGGTTCGCTCCCCGAGGAGGAGGCTTCGACGAAGCGTGTTAGGGTGTCCTTGTAAAAGAGGTTCACAATCGTCCTATGACCCTTCTCCTCAGTGATACTACTGCAGTCGACCACG
The DNA here is from genome assembly GCA_964023945.1 of Ectemnius cavifrons. Classification (NCBI taxonomy): domain Eukaryota; kingdom Metazoa; phylum Arthropoda; class Insecta; order Hymenoptera; family Crabronidae; genus Ectemnius; species Ectemnius cavifrons. Next base: position 17,535,513 of record OZ030377.1, read on the forward strand.
TCCACGTACTGGATCGAGACTTCGAGCTGCTGTGGCTTCGAGCCTACTGAGCTGCTCTCTCGAATCCCATTGGGCTCTGCACCCTGCTTACTCCGAGATAGCTTATCGACCAGGTCGATTTTACTATCACTGAATCGAATAGCTCTGAGAGGTTGCTGCTTCTTGAGCTCCCGAGGTTTCACTTCGCACTCGGTGGAAGCTCTTTCGAAGAGCTGGGAGGAGCAAGAGGAGGAGGAGGAGGTGGTGGTCTCGATGGATCGCGGGAAGCACTTGATGTCCGCTAAGCTGACGCTCGGCGCGTTGTCTTCTTCGGGGACGTCACCGTCGAGACGCTGCTGCCTCACCGGCCACGGGCTCTCGCCTTCTCCGTCGGCGTCGACGCACTGACGGACGGAGATCAGACGGCATCCGCCGTCGTCCCCACTATCTTCCTCGCTTATGTACATCCGAAATAGCTACTCAATGTACGTCATCGTCGACGTCGCGACGCTCCTCCACCGCGCGGCGATATTACCGATTCTTCCCAGAAATCTTTTACTCTCGCCTGGTCCACGTCCTGGCCGCTCGATGACGTCCACCAAGTTTTTTGGCCGTCTCATACTTCCTTCTTTTCCGCTTCCTCGCAAATTCGATTATTTCTTGTATCCAAGCTCTCCTAATCAATTATCGTGCAAGCCAACGTGCCTCTTTGGAAGCTTTGTAAATCGCCAGGCCAGCGAAATGGGGTGCAGTCGAGCCTCGGTGCATTTAATAGCCAGTCACCGTCCGAGGTGATTCGGAACTGGTTACTAAATCACAGTTATTTATGGTATTCTACCACAAGTGGCTGTGTTTCGCCAGTCTCTACCCTGTGGACTCTCTCGTCGATGGTTTCCTGGTGAAACGAGCACTCCGTACTTCGTGTCGAGGCCTTCAACGTTGTTTGCCCAAGCAGATTGCCGCTTTCTTCAGAATAAAGCGCTTCCACCGGCACGACCTTCCGCGATCTATTGCCCTCGCCTCGCGGAATACTGATGAAGAGAACGCCGCGCTGCTCAGTTCAAAGCCGCACTTTTTCTCAGCGACCTACTCCAACACGAAGCCCACCTCGACGTTAGCGTGATCAAGTTTCACCGAGCATCGCTTTAATGTACCGATTAACCTGCTCTAAGATAAACTTTGCCACGATCTATCGACACGTAATCGATCCTCGATCACCTCTCTCTCTCTCGCGAAAGATTGAATTAGGTGAGCAACTATGATCGATGTCTTTTACACTTGTAATTTAGTCTTCCCGCCCGATAATGGTACTTCGTCGTATTAAGACTCCCTCAAGCGAGTCTGTCAGATAAGCGTTAGTTCACCTTCGCGCCACTGCGACGTCTGACTAGAACGGTGTATATACTACTAGCTGTCGCGCTACACGGATGATCACTAAGCACCCCCGGTACTTCAGTCTCACTTCCGTAAATTAGATCAATTCTCCAAGTGCAATACAATAACAGTTCACAGTATATGGTCATCCAAAACTCCAGTCAACAATGTCTGACTTCAAGGATCCTTGCCAGTCAAGCGATAATTGACAATCACACAATTAAGCGCCAGGAAACTCACAGTGACTGTCAATAAGAATTTCAAAAACTTTCAAAAAAATATACCAATGTTTACTAGCGACGAAAGGGAAGCCCGATAAGTTGCAAGAGGTACGACTCTTGAAACGAGACGCAGAGGCGTCGAGCGCCGGCGGCCTACTGATGCGGCTCCTAATCCCGAGCGGTGCTGTACGTACGATACGTGCCCCGTCGAGAGGAGAGTGAGAGAGAAAGAGAAAGAAAGAGAGCGCACAGGGCCCGCAGCCCCGCAGACGGTAGGCGCACTAGTAGTCACTTGGACGGTAGAGCACACATAGTACACACACGTCACATATGCGTATGCACAGAGAGAAAGAGAGAGAGAGAGTCACGCACTATTCCAGACACACCAACAGCCGTCGCTCTATGCGCTCCTCCGTACACCCGATGCCTCCATTCCATTCGCCAGCAGATATGCTCGCCGAACAACGCGAGCCTCGGAAACTCTTACCACCTTCGGATTTACACAGCTCGTGTACGTACACGTGCCCCTCTGCCTTTGCAAGAACTCCTTCCTTCAGGCTATCTAGTTATGAATACGCGTACAGCGAGATTCAAAAGCGATAAACTCTCACACCCACTCTTAGAAAATGCATCCAGTACTTCGACACTAGAGATGTTCTTTTTTGGTGTATCTTTAATCGAAAATGGTGTAAGATTATTCAGTATTGGAGTTATTGTATATTGGAAATCAGTCAAGTTTCGTCAGAGATCGTAGATTACTGATTCATGTAAGAAGACTCTGAACTGCTCCCATTGATGAGATACAAAAAATTGGGGTACGAAAAAACACAGGTAGAGAGACGTCGATCACTTTCACTTCCGACAAAAACAGGAGCGAGTCATTTGGATGTCGGAAGATATGTCAAGATATCAAAGTGGAGTCGAGCGTTTCTATACTAGAACGGTGGGGCCCGAGTGGCATTTATGCATTTCACTGTACGTGCATGCACGGCCCTCTCACTCCCGAGGCGGGGAATATACAGTGTGTGTGGCCTCCGTGTACGTATACGTACTACGATCAACGAGCGATCCAGCACTTTACTCTCTGGAATGCCTTTTCCTTTCGGAAAGCCGCTCGCACCTCGGCTCGAATTACTGGAATTTACTGGAAACTGATAGATCCTCTCTTATAACAGGAGAACCTTTGGACTGTGGGAAGGTGTGGATCAACCGATCGATCTATTGATGTTTCGGGCATATGTTGCAAGCATCGATTAGACTCAGGTTCAAAAAAAAAAAAGCTGCAGCTGCAGTATTATAGTGCAGTTTCCTCGTTACCAAACGCGTGCAACGTGTATTGACAGCGCTCGCCTTTTCATCTGTAAGGACCATCCGGGTCTCCGCAGCCATATGTTCACGATCGATCGATCGCTCCATGAGGACCCAGTGAAAAGTGTCCCACATGGGGTGCACACCACCATAATATTTTCCCCCAACCCTCGAGTACCTTCTATTCGCTCTTTCACTGGCACTTGTGCACGGGTGTTTGGAACCATAGATCTCGCTACGAGTTTTCCATACATCCACGTGCGGACAAAATTCATGCATGTTCTAGATACATTTCGATCCACACCCATCGTCCTTGATTCCACCCATTCGCAGGAATGCACTTGGCATTCTTATTAGTCGATACGAGTATCTCAGAAAAATCATAGCTTCCTCTTGTACTTCTCCTTCTTCGGACTCTCCCCTACCATCGCTTATCGTGCCACGAGAGACTTAATGCCGCTAGGGTTCACCTCCCCATTGATTTACGGGTTTCCTGTACTCTGCGAATACAAGTCTGATAACGATTCATTGAAAAGACGCATTCACTTATCTACGTATAAACAAGAGCATTAATAACAAATGCCAGTCAGCGGGTTACAGCAAGTTGAACAGCTGTCAGCGGAATTCCCTTGAACTTTAATTCGATTCTACATCAAGGTACATGACGCACGTGCATTCTAATGAAGAACTGAGTCTCTCGGGGATTTAAAGAATACGATGGAGCCTAATACTCGCAGCCTAGGTTCGTTACTCCGATTTAATCCTTCTCATAATACACAGCGCGCTTGGCTCCGAGTGACAGCACCCTACGGCATTGCTACGAAAGGAAAGACGCGACAATTTTCGCACGTGCTCTTCTCGATGCCCGTACACGCACACATTCGCGTGGCATCTATGTTCTCCTATGCAACGCGTTGGTCGTCGAGACTCCGGTGGCTCTTCGTATTTGACACGCGTACACGTGCAACCAGGGATTCTATTAATTGCTCGCGGTAGCTTTCGCCACGTGGCCATAGGGTGATGCATCTACCAAGGACTCGAGACTACTCCACGTTAATTATCGCCCAGTGCCAAGTAAATCGGAATGTTAGCTCGTGCTCTGATAACGAGGCCGTGAGAAGTGCCGTGTAGATTTTCAGACCTCCGATACACCGAGACTTGCTGACCTTTTCAATGCCCGAGTGTAAATGAGACTTATTTGCCTGACTCGGAATACACGGCGATTGTGCGGCATTTACCTGTTACGCCGCACTGCCACTCTTCTTCTCAGTTATTACATTTCCCTCCCACTCCTTCTTTCTGTCAGTCTATCTTGTTTTTTTTTTTTTATTATTCCTGGCGAAAGAACGGGATCGTTGTTCGAATGCGCGCAAATGGCACGCTCATCCTCACGGTATTGTGGAGAGTAATGAGCGGTGCTTATCAGGATTGCTCACTCGTTACACGATTTAATTGAATAATGACTCGCTCGCCAATTGTGCACTCCTTTCTCTCCCGCTTGAAATACCGAGCGCGCAACGCTCGTGCTGCGAAGAACTGCCAAGCAGAGGAACTTGACTTATTGCGTCAAGTCTGGTAAAAACTGGGCCGCATCAGCGCATCGGGAGTGTTTAGTAATAATTGTAATTAAAAGCTTTTCATGTGGGTGATCGAACCTAGTACAAGGGAGATGATTAGATGAGATTCTGCATTCGTTGTTACTTAAAAAGTGCGTGCAAAGCCTGGCGAGAAGGTGGGATTGAAACTCGTCCTGGCCTTGGATTCATCATGGAAGTGATACAATTGAACGAGAAGGCGGGACTCTGATATATAGATTCCAAGGTCTCTGACTTCGGATTATCGCCAGACGAGGGGCAAGTCTTTTATTTTGCAAAAGTGCGCTCGGCACAGCCGGTGCTCGTTACTATCGTCAGAATGCGATCTTGCCGCTTCGGACAGTTACAAGTAACGCTGGGAAATGAATGGCTGAACTTAATTTGGAATTCTTCCGGTGTGTGCCACTGATTTCTAATTAAGCGAGTAAGATAAGTGTACGAGCTGTCGGCAGGAGAGAGAATCGACAGTGCGAAGCAAATTGTTTCACGACGAACGGGCTTCGAACGGCTATGCAGATATTATGAATAGGGAATTGGTTACGGTCGCAGTACGTGTATTCTAGTACGTAGGAGATTGTTACACCGGTTTCAAGTGGCCGAGCGGCGGCAGCGGCAGCGCGGCGCGGTGGTGCGCAATCGGCTACCGTTCGATTTTATTAGATAGAAAGGTACGGTTCCCAGCCAGCGTCGCGACGGGGAGAAAGGAGAGGTCCCGCCTCACTCGTGATCTTACAGAGTTGCGAGTTGCAGCGAGCTACAGTCCTTGTGGAAGGTGGATGTCAAACCGCCGCAACGAGTTCATGGAATTCGAAGTCGTAAGCACATATCGAGCGGATAAAACTTCTTCACCCTCAACCAGCTTGCTCACTCGGTCTTTCGCCAATTCCATCTGTGTAGAGGAAGCCTTCGTAGAAAGTGCAACAAGTTCTGCGAAGATATCGCTTACATCTGGCCTGCACTTTCCTCCCCATCGATTTATTGGCTGGGTCAGAGTTCACCGATCCGCCAAATAAACTATCGGACGCCTGCAATGCTTGATTGTCCTTTTCGCTTGAAATCGGTACTTCGAGCTCCTGGCGGGCACTCCTTAATCGGCTAACGAGCCGCTTGAGTGCGAGTCGGCGCTCACCGAGGGGATTACAAGCCACTTTCATCGCAACTATGCCATTGTGCGTATGTGCGAGCATTACATATTCGTTGCGCGACCATCGTCGCCCTATTCTTTCAAGCTAATGAACCCGCGTCCCAAAGATTCACCGGGGGCGTCCTTGGACGCCAAGCCAAAAAAGGACCCCAAATTATGACATTAGCTTCAACTTATTCCGACGTGCCGTTCGTTCCACTCGTTGTATTGCACTTAAGAAAGTGAGCGTCCATCCGCATTCCTTATACGTGGAGGCCTGTCGATTTAATCAAACCACTTCGTATATTTGGCACGACAACGACCAACGGTTTCGTCGAGTACTTCAAGAGTACATTGATTAAGACTTCGTAGGGAACGCAAATCATTGGTACTTCATGCCGTCAATTGAATCGTGGAGGGTATTAATCGGTCCAAGTGACTCGGTTAATCCGACCATCGGAAAAGCAGGTTGAGCAAGAAACGGTCGTTCATGAACCGATGTAAAAGAAGCGCAAGGAGTACTGAGGCCGACGATCGATTCTTGTTTGCTTCTTTAATTAAAGCCTCACCTCGATAGATCTTTACGAAGAAGGCGGGAGTTCACTGCTTTAGATAGGGTTCGAAAGTATACTAACCCAGTGACACGAATATCGAGGATGTAAATGTTCTCTTCGCCTAACAGAGAAGGATTTCTCCCATTGTGAGAGAGCGAGAGACCAAGCGTGTCATTGTATGCCGAATTTAACAGGGCACTTCGTTCACAGCTACTTCCTCCGGAGTTACTCTCGTTAACTATTGTCTTCCTATGTTTGGACACCGACTCTCACTCACTAATTGTAAGAAAGAGTTCAGAGTTGATCATTTTGTATGATTTAGCAGACGTTGCGTGCAGAAAATGAACTGTGAGGAGTACTTCATGGATTACATATTAGCATTTCGAGTTGTAATAAGTTCGTGCTAAAGATACGAAATTGATTTATCCAACATGCGAAACCATCCAACGTTGAATGTCAAAACTTCAAGGTTCTCTTTACGCTTTTGTGTTGCCGGCCGATTTCTTTTTACTAGCGAACCTGTTTTTCATCGCTCTAATCGGAACGAGCCGTTAAAATTTTGCTCTATTGTGACATAACCAATCTGACAGTCGTAAAAATCACTCAAGACGTAGTTTAACGATAGGTACACGTGCGTGCGCATTGGACACGTAGCAATAGTCGAGCTTTATTACTGCAGTATGTAGCACGGCTGTAAATAGAGTTGAGATCGAAAAGCAAGTGATTGAGGTTGATTACTTCGACTAATTGCCACTATGCTATGCCTAATCGTTACGTTTGCATTGACAAATCTCTATCTCAATTGTACCGGATGAATTCACGAGTGTTGCGAGCACAGTTCGATAGCGAGTATTGAAAGATAGGTTATTCGAGTACAGTTATGTTTTCCACTCATTTTAACGCCAAGCGTGTACACCGGAGAACAAACATATCCTTTCGGCGGGTGTATCGGCACGTAAGACAGGTCGAACGTTCATTTCTCATGAGGAGCACGTACGTAACATGGCCCTCGAACATGCCAGACAACCGAAGATTTCTTTAACCCAGGCAAAGATCGATTTTACGACACGGAGATTCCAAAGACGAACCAAATGGTTTTACCCGGAACCGTTCATTCGTTACCACCCACTATCGCCTACACATTTTTAACATTTTACAGACTATATATTACTAAAGTTAGAGCTGCATGGAAATGCATGACTTCTGAAAGTACAAATAAACAAAAGTGTGCTGCACGATTATTGAGTCGTCGATAAGCGAATTCTTTTTCTGTTCCACCCATAAGCCTGTATCATCAGGCTTATTACAACGCTGCTATCAGGGTTTGAAAGAGTGGAGCAAATAGTCGCGACGTGTTATGATCTGTGAAATAATACCGCGCTACCGTGCGATATCGGTGGAAGGCTGTTTCCACGCCCAATTAACGTCATCCATGAGTCTTCCGGATCGTGTTGCCTCGAGCTGAATTACTCTCGTTAGCCACAGTTTTATCAGCAATTCAAATCTTCGAGTTTTGTAGAGTGAAAGACGACGAGATTCAATTATTACATCGAGTTTCAAGAGACATCTCTTTTGAGGTATCGGTGACTAGTAATCTGAGGAATGATGATATGTTTGAAGTAAGTAAAGCACGGCCAAGTGAAATGATAGTGTGCAACTGAAGGCATGCGGGTTCACAAGCAAGAAGAATGCGGCTTAGCGTGTAAGATCAGCTAAAGGCAACGCAAGGCGTCATGGACAGTCGATCGCCGATCCAGGCGTAGGTGTAACACGAAAGCTAAAACGTAATGCACTCGGAGAGACATCTGGGTTAATCGATGCCCGAAGTAGAACGAGACTGCAAATCAGCGGCCTCCTTATTAGAAGGCGAGAACAAATGACCTATGCGAAGAATTACACAGGACGTCGCACCTCCTTTTACTTTTCACCTTCTTCTAAGCTGATCTGAAAACCTAATCTTATCCTTGAAATTCCCGAATCAGTAATAGGATCAAATAAATCGTTAGGGTTAGTTTAATCCGACGAAAAGGAAGAGTAAACCAAATTTGGAACTATTTTAGTCACTCGTTCAAACAAATACTATTAAACTCTTGAAATTACACTCGAAAAGAAGACAGATCTTTACCCTTCCATCTATCACATCTTATCAATACGACGATACTATTACAGCCGACCTGTCGGTATAATTTACCGCACAGAGAATCGAAAGCTTGTCAAAGCGAAAACTCATAAATCCGGATGATATGGCGAAAAATATTTGCAAGCGATTAAATGGAACGTGTCGGCTTTACAACAAGGTACAAGCAATAATGTGTGCTCGCGTTCCAAATAAGAGATAACTCAACGGGCGGATTTAACGCGTGTCTTGCACGGTGTCATAAGCCTATGTGTCAGGTATGCCAAGGTCTTCAGTTTCTTATAGGGCGGATAGGCATACTAAGCCCACCGTGACCTGTCACATTTGTAGGAAGCGACCTGCTCTCGTGGTTTTACGGTTTCTTCTCTGAAACGTAGAAGCCCCCTCCCGCTCGGCAGCCGCTTGCTTTTATTGCATAATGCGTATTAAGCGTGCGAATATGACAAGGCACGTGTCGAGTTGACTATATGCGAGTGCCACCAGTACCCGTTCTCTCTCCCTTAACATAGATTGATGATAGGGTAGGTGGAAGGTCGTAACACGTTGTTCAACCAGTAGTCCTTGCGATTGTCCTACCTCGAGGATTACGAGAAACTGGGTAAGGGGAAGTCCCACGTTCTTCCGAGGACAATGCCGACAATGCAGTCACCTTCAATCGTGCTCTTACTTCTGTTGGTCTGGACTGCTAATAATTCGAGAAAGTTACCACTCGAGTTTGACCTCCCATTGCATTGTTGCCTGGAAATAAAAGTTGTTCGACTGACACTCGTGTCGATGACTCTCTACAAGTTTACATCCTGTCCTTTCGGGGAAAGAAATCTCTTTGAAGAAATTCAATGCAAAACGCTAGATTCATTTCCTTCGATTGTAAGCAACATCCAATTTAATAATAGTTTTTTTTTTCTGGAAAGTACTGACGAACTATTAGAGCAGAGAACCGTCGACAGATGTTGCTTTCGATTGAATGGGGCGCTTTGCCTTCGTCTCCCCGGAATCAATCTGTGTTATAGGTGGAACGAAGTGCTATTAGGCGGTTGAACCTACTCGCACGAGTGGGCAGTAGCACGCTCGCAGCTTAATATCAGGGTGGGCAGTGGCAGCCCTAATAAAATCGACGTCCAACAAGATCCATCCCCTACGAACTCGAGCGGCAATCAAATTCACCCTTAATCGCCATGCTTCAAGAGCTAATAAAATATCCATCGAATTAATTTTAAACTTCCGTTGCTAATAGGCCTGACGAAACTGATGATTTTAATGAATAACAAAAAAAGTGTAAGGAAGTTGCTTTTAAGGTAACTACGATGTTTTGCGGAATTCCACACGAGGAAGGAGGATAATTATGAGCACGCTATGGTAAGAGGATGCTATCTGTAGATCAAGTCGATTAGAATCTAAGCTCGTTTTGTGTCTTGCGCGTTTAGCCAAGCAAAACGTTGATCGTGGATTGGAAGTTGGCTCCGTTAAAAAGGCTGCATTACGTTCTGTCACTGCATTGTTGATCTGGAGGCCAATGACCGGCTCCTGACAGGAAAGTTAGTGCATTGCAACGTTTGGAGTGGTGTTTGAAAATGATCCAACATATATTTCCTTCTTGAAAGAAATCAACTGGTAGTAGGAGGGTTCTTGGAATTATGAGAGATCGAAGTATCTACCTCATCCTAACCAGTGTGAAGTGCACAGCGCCGAGAAGCATGACCACCTTGAGCCGATTCAAGCACTTTTGCAATCGAATTTTGAAATGATTTCCCGATCGCGATGCACAGCACGCTTGCTCCGCCCCTCCAGAACGATTGAACTCGGCATCGGACGGGAGGAGTAGTACAGCTACCGGATTTAACGTCGCAACATCGTTTGCCGAGTGTTTCTCGAGCTGTTGATATCAAGATGCGATTGAAATCGCGACATAAATCAAAGCACACGCGTACTAGGTGCACGTAGAAAGTCGGATGTGCCGGTGAGATCATCCTCACCCACATAATCGCGGCCTTTTCAAGCAGGACGCCATTGTGATTTCGAGTTCTCGATGCGAGCAATTAATATCGCTAGTCGAAATGCAGAGGAGATTCTGAATTTAAACGATAGATCCCAATTAACAAATGGCTTTTTACGGAAAAGTACTTTCGCTCTTTGAATCGAAGACGGGCGAGTGAATTTTTACAGATGCGCATAAAGGCCCGATGGCTATCGCGGTGTCAAAGATTGCATCTCCAGCCTTTCAATACGCAAGGAAAGAAAGAAGGGGAAAGAAAGAGAATCGGAGAAAGAGAGGCAAATAGACGGGACAAGTACCAGAGTTTCACCCGAGACATTTCGCTAGGGTCGCCGAAGGCGAGATCTCGGTTCTGAACACGAAAAGAAACACTTGCTACTTTCACGATCGATTACGTGTGTTACCGCGAAATTCTTTAGCGTGCGCTATGCTTATTATCCGTCGGCATCATGCTTGCCAATCCTTTTTATCCTTTTTATCCTTTTTATTCCGGGAATTGCCTTCGTAGGAACGAACGGGTCAGCAATTTCACGATCGACCGGAATAGATGTGTGCATAAAGTCGACGTTAGGGCGTGCAAAGTCGTTCTTATTCCCGACATGACTTCCTCACCTTTTCCACTACCGGCAGCGTGTAATTAGGTTACCGGAACGAGCGGGCACGTTCTTAAGAATCGTTTGAACTACCTTGAGCAATTGTTCGAAGCAACCTCTTCCTGCTCACAGATACCTTAACATGCTTTCGTACTTTAAGGGTTTGGCCTTCGAACTTTCCTCCGGGAATCTACTTTCGATTTTCGATCAGAGTCCAAAGGTGCCTTTAGTTTTTAATACGTGAACTGAAAACGATAGTTTATGACTTGCCGTAGCTATCGCTTTCATTTAATAGGTGAATTAGGAAACAAAAAATGGACGGCAGCTGCGAAACAGATGTGATAGGTATTTCTACCGTAGTTCTCGATTGGCATCCGGGCGATCGCATTAATTTCGCGCTTATTTCGTTTGATGTGCTCTTTAGCCTGACGGCAAGTTATTACTGGATGCTCCAAATATCCATGGCTCGTTTCATAATAAATTGACCAATACCTTCGCTCCAATTCCGGCAGACGTCGACCCAAATAAAGTCAGCTTTTTCGATCATCGAACGCCAATAATGGGTGACAATTATGAGAGCGAATGGATTGCTTCGATGGGGGTCATTCGGCCGTGCGCGTCTTAAAAAAAGAATGCTGCACTTTGGATAATCACCGACGAGTGCATCCTTTACCCCGCGCCGCTGATAATCGAAGTGGGTGCAGCGTGATTAATTAACGTACAATTTTCGAACGCGGTACACCATCAGGATTATCGTGATTTCACACTGGCGACGCCTACGTCTGTCTCTCCGTTCCCCGAACAAGTTGTCACAGTCCCGTTACCCAAATGTAATCCAATTATTATGCCACTTAAGAGGACATCTCTTACTCCTGTTTGCGATGGTAAGGTCGCACTCTCACGGAATCAGGAAACCGGATCAAAGTTAAGAAGGATATGAACCGAAGAATTCATTGAGAATGAAAAATAAAAAGGGGAAACCGAGCCATTCATATCATATAATAAGGAACGCAGAAATGAATAGTGTTTTAAATGAAGGTGACTGCGTAATATCCGCGATGATTCGTCTAGAGAAAGTGAACTATTTCAGCAAGGGAAAAATAGTACCAATGAATATACGTATGCCTCTTTCGCAATTGGTTTTCCGCCTTGATCGAGAAACTTCGCTTTATCGAAGTCGAATAGCACGAACGAACCATTGAGCTGTCGCTTCTTCCTGGTATATCAGCGTAATATGTATGCATCCGATCTATCTGACATTTACATCAAAAACGCAGAAGACAACATGACAATACAAGTTTTAAATAGCTCGCAGACATTATGCTGGATTTCCGCGTGCCTTCCATGAATTCCCGCAAGTGCGCCGTTTTGCGGAGCGCGTCGTAATGAGGCGCCGTTCCATTGGTACCGGTTCCACCATCAGGAAACGGAAACGATTTCACGGACAGACCCGTGCCATCGATTGATAAGCTAGGACATTGATATCCACTTAAACTCGCCGCTTTAAGTGTCTTCCAAATCGAGTTTCACCCGAGCTAATCAAATCCTCGAACCGGCGGTGCCGGCCTCCCGGATTCTAATTGCGGAAGTTAACTTCGGCGCCGGTTCTTTAAATTGATGACCGCGATGCCATCGCGCCATTAGCCGGCTGAAACAAGTTCCACGCGCTATATGATACCCTATCCTTCTTAAATAGAGAAATAATTGGATACGAATTATGTAAATCAAGATTGGAAGTTAATTATCGACGAACATCTATGTCAAAACATATTTGAACTAATATGTCGAATAAGTGATCTATCTTGATTTGAAGGGATCTATTATATATATTCGGTTTATTTAATATATTTACAAGAGTAATGTTAATTCACTCAAAGTCAAGAGTGATGATTAATCTGCGATTCATATAGACGGAGAAATGAATGAAAACTATTACAAGAAATTACGAGTCTCGCTATTTCACGTAACAAGCTTAGTGTTGGTCCGTCAGTCGGTCGAGACTGTTTCTAAAGAGGCACAGACTTAGAGCACCTCTCGCCAGACGGCACCACGTTCCTAGAGAGTGGAGTTACCGATCAAGAGAATCGGCAAGACAGCCTTCGGCGGAGCGAGTATACCTCGCCTGCCGCTTGGCTGACTACGACGCTCTCCTTCTACTGATGGAAACTGCACTACCATCGACATAGCTCCGAAACTCTTTAACATCTCCAATTTTTCTTCTTCGCGACTATGTGCAGGGTGATGCACTAGACGGGGAATCAGCTTTTTACCATCGAATTATCAGTAATACCGATATTGCGTAATTGTTTTGGTAGCTGTGTAATGTCACTTGTGTCGTGTGTCGCTGAGCATTACACGGAGTGAATCATGACAGATATCGGCGGCTTATAGATTAATTAACAAGTAAGTCTGAGAATAATAAACTTAGAGTCCAAGTCTAGTGCATCACCCTGTACGCTCTGGATATCAATTCAATGGTACCAATAAAGCAGTTAAAGAAAAAAAGTTCCGATTTTTAATAACTGGTACAAGACATGTTCCGTCATTCGATCTGCATATAAGGTCCAATTGTATTTTTAACCGAAAAGTCTCCGAAGCATCTGCGAGAGAAATGTAGAAAATATCAAATGTTCTTTTTGCTTCATCTTTTCATTCGCAATTGCAGCTGACACGAGGAGCAAAAGTTTCTCGCCGAAAGAGACTGCTGTCGAAAACACTTGGCAGGGGTCTTCGGCAAAAGTCGTTGGCGGCTGACAAAGGGATTCTTTTATTATCGCACGTTCTGTGCAGGCACAGCAGAGTTCGGCACGGAGTTTCTTTCGTATCGAAGCGTGACGGCCAGGCAGGCTCAATGGGACGTGAAAAAAGTGAAATCTTCTCTTAGAGCAGATCGCACCGGGGCCCACTCCTTTCGGTCCCATTAGCTGGGCGCGCACGTAACACGCCTCACGTGCACGCACACATATGATACACCCGTCACACATGAGATATACAAAGTGTTTGTACTCACCATCGACGTGAAGTAGAACTTCTCGAATTCTCGCTCGTGAAGCCTCGCGGTGGTTAAATTCGTCGCTGAGTGTTGGGCGTGCTTCGATAGAATATCCTCACCCTTTTTACACAGCCACGACAGCACCTGCAATCACGTGTACCGTTATTGTAGCATTTCAAATTATAATCCTCCGTCTGAATCGACCCGATTTCGCCGGGCGTTCGTGCTCCTCCCTACTGCACTTGCACTCAAAGCAGCACTAAAGGCATTCGAAAATTAAAGCTTTCGCTTCAATGTATTCTATCGATGTGCCTCCGGTGATGTTGCTTTTTAAAAATATCCTTAATCATTAAGGGGCACAAAAAAGAATGTACCCTTAACTTCAAAATGACACAGATGCCCTCCAATTTTATGAAGTACATCGAGATTACTCGCCAATTGAGGATGGTTCGAGGCCAGGATCTTTTAGTGGATAATTAGATCGCCGGCGTACGGGCGTGTCAAGCCCCATGATTAATGATTCGTCGCCGCGTACTGACGTGCCGCCGGGCGAAAAGTACGCGAGAATAATTAACGGGAGCACCGGCCGGGGAATTCGAGTAGAGGCTCCACGAAAAGAACGAGAGAGGCCAAGTTGCAAGTGAGTAAGAGAAAGAAGAATTGAGAGAGAATGAGAGGAAGAGAGGGACCCTGATCGTCCAGAGACGAAGTCCGTTCCGATCATACGCAAAGTATCTGTTTTTCGGGTCACTGGGCCGCGTTCAGACCCACTCCTTATTAGCCATCTACTGGAGCACTGCCGTAATGAATTTGCAAGTCATTGTTTCCAAAATTGGCTTTTGAAACTTTGCAAGGAAATTATATTGCTTAACGATATACAGCAGAAATTGACCTCCTGAACAAACCAAGTTTCTCACCAGGTTCAAGGCAGCAAAAAAAAGTAACTAAACTCCATAGAAAAGACTTGTACCCAGACTTGTGAATTCTCGGACAGTTATGAAAATGACCGGTCAACAATTTGTCAATATAGTCTAAAGCAACTGCAAACGCGAATACCAAAGTGAACGTGTACCGACAAGCTAATGCACTAGGCACGTATCTATTAAGAACGTCAACGAGGCGTCGACGTCGGGCGTGCGAAGCATCCCGTTAAGGGATACGTAGACGTAAAAGCGGCTGGATCATAAGCGCGCCGCACGGGTTATGCGGGTCACTGGGCCGTGCTAAGTGAGCGACGATCAAATACCGCAAGTATAGTATGTATGTATAGCTACGTGCGCCTGCCGCCGGCACCCGACTCGACGACGTGTATGTCCACGGCACAGGTGCGAGTGGGGCCCGTTTCTGCGCGAACGAGCTTCACTACCACCCGCGCTCTCCCATGAACGCGCGCGCTCAGCCTCCGGGATCCTCTGGACCAGCCGCTCTTATCGCGCCTGCTTTACACGCTTATGTTAAGCGGTGTTAACGCACGCGATTTCCTCGGCCTCGGCTAAGGTGCAACGCACACTGAAGCCGGCTAAAGTACCGCCACTTGAACTTACAGTTAATGACACGAGATCATTAAAGTTCGTCCGCAATGAAGATATCGAAATCTCGGAATTATTATCTTTGATAAAACAGGTATCTACCTTATGATGCAATACGTATGTCTGTGCTCCAGTTGGGAATAATAAAATGTTTGAAAGGTTGGTGTCTTTCTACACCGCGTATTTTGTAGATTCGAAACTATTGTAGATTTTGTCTGTAATTAGTGTTATCGGCTGTTACGTGTGTGTTCAGCCTAATGTCGACAGGCATTCAGGTTCCTTCTCGGCACGGGTCTCTTAGGCGCTTCCGCGTGGTGCATCTTCTCACGCGGTACGCTGCGATAAGATCGGTGCGAGAGCCGATCGACCGATAACGAGGGAGATCACGCGAATACCGTATTCTCTCGCGTAACCTCTTCCTATGATAACGCTCTGGAGACACTCTCCAAGCATTGCTCTTTCTCTCTGCTAGTCCTCTGATTACAAAGTTTCAAGACTGATGCTTGAGAAAGGGCTGCCGAGTAGAGCGGCGGTTGATGGAAGTTGGTGATTCACTCGCGAGCTCCGAAACTGGACTACATACAGAGATCAGTATGGAAGATAGGATGACGGTGTTGGTCCAGGGTAAAGTAAAGGTAAAGGAGGCAATTTCATCGAAAGTATTCTGGATTCTTATCGGGGGGACGTTAGCGCGGCCCAGAAAGTACTGGGGCGGTCCCTTTCCCTTCCCCGATGAAGACCTTCTTCTGGATAACGATGTGCATTCCCCGAAACGCAAGTTTTACGACGAGCGACCGCCTTGATCGGCTTTCGGGACGAGTCTCGCCTGATCGTCCCAGATTCACGGGCGCGCGCGATATGGACGAGATGGAAAGGACGTCGAACCAGGAACACGATCGTTTAGCTCCGAGACCTGTCGAGACCCAAATTTTTACCGGCGATCGCCGCCAGACCCCTGCACTTCATCTCCCTTTCACGCGACACTTACGAGTCAGACCGCCTGATCCACTTTAGCTCGACGCTCCCTCGATTCTCATCTCCGTGACGAAGCGTTACGCAAATAGAGGAAGCTAATACGAATAAAGATACGAATAGAATCTCCTATCTTTATGCTTCCATTGTCCAGCCACTCGGAGAGACTGAATGGAGATAGGAGGACGAAAGATTTTCGCGAAAACCAGACGGACATCTAGTCGTTCGGCCCTAGCAAACACCCATACAACGATCTCCACGATTGATAAGCCCGAATTTTCAATGAGTTCTCGTCGATATCATCTCGAGCGTCGGCGAAAACGAGAGGATTTGTTTTGCCATCTTGTACACGTTGATCACGCAACTTGAATTAATGGCTCGACGCGTGCGATCGGTCCTGTGGATTAGATCACCCACGCGTGCATCCGCGCGATTCTCTATCGCCTCTGGTACGTCTGATTTTCGTCTCGATAGATACATCATCCTGTCGACATCCCCGTTCCTATATACGCATCCGTATTATTACCAACTCTACGACGAAGCCTTGAAAATTCTAAGATATGTATAACGTGAACTTTCCCACGAGAAAAAGAAGATTGAAAGGGAGGACGCAAGGGTTAGCAGAACCCGTGTCATACTGTGGCCGGACGAAAAGTGTGGGCGTTCGCAATGAATTATTGGCCGCATCAAATCAGGCGTGTACACATCTTTCGAGCATCAATGAAGCGAGTCTCGAAGTCCTCTGAAGAGCTGATCCTTCCAGCATTCAGCTCTCGTCGGGCACAAGGCTGGGAAGATTGAATCTAGCAGACGCAGCTCGATGACAGACGAGTCCGCTTTGTCAGGTAACACGCGAATTTGACGAGAACCTATCGCTCAGACTGCTAGAGAATCTTCCAGAGAGTCGTGATGATACCTTCCACCGGACCCACCCGAGATTTATGACTGCTGAACCCTTGATAATGAAGCGTCCGACCAAGAAACATCACCTTGTGCGAACCACACTCGTGATTCCGCGTATCAGAGGATAAAGAATCGCGACGCAGCTCTTCGTGGCTGATAATCGTATAATTGAAAGAAGCGCGCGGACAAATGATTGTCCAGGCCCAACACGTAAATCATCCTTACGCTTCCAGCGGTTGAAAAGAGATCGGGTTTATCGTCGAAGTGATTCGAAGCGCACAGGGAGGATAACGTTACTCGCCTTCTCGAGGATGGAATGCTCGGAGTCAGCCGTTAAAACGGGATGGTCCAGAAGCTCGCTTGAATTATGGATAATTAGTGCAATTATTAATCCGCCGGTGGAAGCGGGCCGATAAGACAATCAGTCATTCCTTTAATAAGCCGTAAAATCGTGCGCGCCACGGCGAGAAAAAGGTATGTGAATTTCGGGCCCCGACGATCCCGGTCGCCCTCGGAACGCCGCGCAGTAAGTGTGCCATAGCCGCAATCAACGTCTCAATGAATAATCGCATCGCCGACGGCTATGCTCCCCGGTCTTCCCTCTCCTTCATCTGCTTTCGCACAAACTGAGACAGAAAGAGGCAGAACAGGGGCGCGCTCAGAGTGGTTAAGACGACAAGACTCTAAAGGACATTCGTCTCGGTTGTCCCGAATGAAACGAAGTTTATCGAACAACAGGAACATTCCTGAAGGTAATGAGTCTCTTTACAGACAAGCCTGCTTCCTGCTACTACCACGACGGTGCCCGATCGACCGAGCGCACTCATTTCCTCCCGTGATTCTCCTCCTCCTTTTCCCCATCCGTCATGTCACGTATTTCTCCCCTTTCCAATCTGGAAAACAGATTTGGAAATTTGTATCGCATTCCGGCAATGACGGATATTGGGTCGAAAGGGGGGATGCGTGCTCTCCGAGCGCTCGTTACGTGACTGCTCCAAATTACACAAGACTTATGAGCGAGTAGCACCTAGTGTCTGCCGGGTGATAAATTAGGCTTGACACGTGTATGGACCGCTCTCTTTTTACACGCGACAATGGCATGCAACCTATGTATGTTTCCGTCTGCGATCGCTTGCGCAATACTTGCCGTAACAATACCTTTTAGGAAGTGAGTGCGACTGCTCGAGCTGAGTCAAAGCCGAAACAGCTGAGAAGAGTTCAAGCGCGCTTGATTTCATATATGTAATCCGGTGATTTCATTCGACAACTGGTTACCGATCAGTTAAATCATACGGGTGCGCCTTATCACGGCTGAGTCTGTCTTCAACCTGTCTACTCTCATACACGCAGAAGAGGCGGTCGCGTTCAGAAGGGAGTTGGAATTGCGAGTAATCCACTTGCTAGTTTTTTCGCGGAGCTTGCTTGCGAGAGCTCTAATCGAGTGAGTCTTATCAGCACCAAGTAATCGGTGATGGTGAACGAACGACAGGTAGAGTTTCGATTTAAGTTAACAGGGGAATCGGCCTGCGGCGCGCGCGCTCCGCTTCTTATCAGTCGGGCCCACCAAGCACAGGTGCCCGGAGGAGGATGAGGATGAAGAGGAGGAGGCTGATTGGCCTCACCAGCCGATCGCGATTAAGCAAAACGAGAATACCTCCTCCATCCCTGTCGCACCGGCAGGGCGCGAGCGCGAGCGGCAGGCCTCGACCGGATAATGAGGATACAATTTACTCCTAATAAGAAGATACGCATCATATTTTACGAGCGCCTTCCACTCGCTTCCGCGCCATGTATGGCGGTGCGGCCCGCCTGCGTAAAACCCGTTGCAATACTTCGAGTTGCACGCCGAGTGAACCAAGGAATATTAACGCAGTCGCAGACACCAACTGGTCATTCCCATGCTCATCCCCCAAATCTTCCACTTCTCGTTCTAATTGAACTGAATCACAGTTTTAATAAACTCCATCATTAAGCAGCAATTCATAGCGTTAAAGGGGATTGGTCGTTCGACAGGTGCATGGAATGACGAGGGATGAACTCGCAAGTGTCACGGATCTATGATGACCGATTTAGAATGTAAGCCAATCGAATGCAATTAAAGTCATACTTTTAATTGGAATAAGGTAGAAAGGAGTTGGACTTGAGCGATGAGTGAATGCAGCCACATTCAATTGGCTACTCGTAGCCCCAACGAGTGAATGGACTCTCTGCGAATCGGTGAGTGGCCTGACTTCATTAGGCTAATTAGCCTAAGAGAACTCCGGGCGGCCCTCATTGATTCGAATCGTGGGGCGTCCACTTTTATGAAATGCTTATTGAATCGCTCGCTGCGCGTCCGCGCTGCACCTCTCTTCCTCTTGCGAA
This sequence comes from Ectemnius cavifrons, assembly GCA_964023945.1. Classification (NCBI taxonomy): domain Eukaryota; kingdom Metazoa; phylum Arthropoda; class Insecta; order Hymenoptera; family Crabronidae; genus Ectemnius; species Ectemnius cavifrons. The sequence continues at coordinate 17,555,150 of OZ030377.1, forward strand.
TTAGTGCACACCGTAAAGTGCACGGTCAAGTACACGGTAGGCGTACAACGATGTAAATCGTATCATAAAATTAACGAGGCATTCCCGATTCATGATTCCTGATTGTACTTGAGCGCTCGTCTCAGGAGGATGAGAACGACCCTGGATTGTTATGGCGGTGGAACGCGGCTTATAACTTTATATCGTGATCAGGACCGATACTTTCTTGCTACTCACTGCTGCGGGATGCGTCGGCCTCTATAAACGTAAATAAGCGTTAATTAATATACTGAGGATCGCGTAGAGTAGCGCCTTGTAATTGCGGCCTGCTCCCTTTTGCTTCAAGGTGCTAAACGACCTATTATCCTGCCGGCTCTTCAACTACTGGGCTAGGAGCTACTCATAAATCCTTGGAAAAATAGACGCTCGGGACTAGCGATCGATCGTATATCTAGTCCTTCTTGTTGCTCATCGTGAATCGGTGGTAAAAGACCGATACACAAGATCGAAGGAAATATAGTCGATTTTTAATATAGAGTTACTGCTTTCAAGGATCTGCTTGTACCTAGTTGGAATGGTGAGGGTGCGTAGGGATGGCAGGTAAAATAGGTACCGGCTGATTATGCGCCTTTCGACGAAGGGTATTACGGCAGTATCTTGCATGGAGGGTAGAGGCCTCCGCTACCAGCCGAGATTATAGTTATTACTGTAATAAAGATACACGGTTTGTTTGCGCGCCGAACGCAAACGACCGATGCTTCTCGGCTGGCTGCTCTCTGTCTCTCGAAAGTGCAGCCGGCGATTTATGCGGTCGGATTCCAAAAGAAGAAGCCTGAAGTACTTGGGCAAAGGATAATAAAATGCTCGCACTTGACCGTGTAGTCTTCATGGCGGTCTGTCTGCCTGGCCGCGCCGGGCACATTTCACTTGAGCCTCATAATTGGCACTTTGAATTTAGACTTGGTTATGACTCAAGAGTCCAGGAATAAAAAAATTCGAAGGCCAGGTTTATGAATCTAAAAGCAGCCGGAGAACAAGGGGTGTCTACTAGTTCCCTAGAATCCTCTTCTTATCACTGACCAGTCTGGGCCGAACTAACGAAGCCCCGCTCCGAGAAAACGCTCTCGTGGGAACCAGAGTTAATTGTCTAGAAAATGCGCTCTCACCTTCAACACCGCTAAGAGCAGAACCATGTTGCAGTCGAGAGAGTTACATCGGTTAAGCGGAGATGCGGCACACAAAATGATCCGAGGGAGCCACCCCAGAGACGATGTCCTTCGACTGCTCCAATTTCATTTTAACGAGGGATGTAAATGAAAATCGCTTTCCGAAGACACAGCAAGGAAGCGAAGGTAAAGTGTCTTGTGCAAGACCAAGTTGAAAAGGACCGAGGGCCGACGCGACCAAATACGTTCTCCCCGGAGGCCCTTTAAGGGATTTGTCCATTTCGTGGGACGACCGGTGCTTTTAACGCTGTTTTCACGCGGCTTAGAGCAAGAGAGTATTGTGGGTGCGTCCGTCCCTGTACGAACAAGTGTTTATAGAGAGAGAGAGAGAAAAGGAGGGAGACATTTATTAAGCCGTTGCCCCGGAGCAGTGCACTCCATTAAATCCTAAGAGACATTCCTCTCGTCGGCACTGTTTGCGAAGGGCCTCGACTTAAAGAAGCAATTTCAAGGAAGAGCGCGTCAAGACCTTATCACCCCTTGGTACCGCATATCCCCGATAAGATAGCTTCGCCACAGTACCACTTGCATGACGACTCTTTGAGCACGTTCTTCTCTCTGCTCTTCACCGCAACCACCGGGAACTTAATTACACGTTTGCACTTTAATGTCGTGCTCACGATGCCAACCTCTTCTCGAATTAATAAAGGGGACACTGAAATCGCTGTGCGAAGTAGCAGGGCGTCTCGACTTTCGTTCGAAGGGGAGAAGTTATAACAAAAGAAAAGCAAGGATTCGAATTGGAGGCCGGGATGCTGTAATTGCGGCTGCTTTAATTGAGGCCAACTCTCGCGCCTGAGCGCGGTAAGAAGAAGCTACCAGCCACGTGTCCGCGCCGGTCACCGAATAAGAAATTAACGAGTGTGCCCGGTGATGTAACTGAGAGAGCAGATACCCTGCGGTATCCTGCCGCGAGAGGATCGAGCTGAGTGCGAGACCGTGGGAAGACGCGTCGGAAGAGGCTCGTCGTGAAATCGAATACATATCGCCGCGTACGAGACAGCGCGTGCAGCATTTCCGTTCTCGAAGTCCTATCTGGTACACCACCGTCAATTGAAGCCTGTGGACGCCTTCCAATGATGCAAGAGAAACGCACTAAAATCTCTGTGACCCAACATAGTTCAGGTGTCAAGTTCCTAGGAAAGTTCTTGCCCGAATACACTTGAACTTAGACACTTTCAGGAAGTTTAGTTTTCTAGTAATGAGGGCTGTAAACTTCAAATTTCTGCGAGTTGCCAGCATTAGCCGAATTCAATGGATACCTTCAATGGTAGAAGAACACTTCACTAAAGTCTGAGCGGCGCAAGAAACTTGGAAACTCCTAAGTTCTTGGGAAACTTGGTCGGCGGAAACTGCGGGGGCTTTTCAGCTGCTGACTGCAAAATCTCTGAGAGGCTGCTCGGACTGGTGAATTATAGCCGCGGTGGCGTGCAATATAATTCGCCGGGGTGCATAATATATTGCGAAAATCAAACACGGCTGACAGGCAGCTTGCTAGACAAAAGGCGCCATTGGCGTGGCGTAAATCACCTTGGGAGCTGAGTCTCCCCGGGTACCAGCGCGACCACCTCTCTTCCTGGGGTCACGCTGCCCCAGCACCGAGGACCTCTCTTCCCTTCGTGGTCCTTGCATCACGCGCGCTCTGGTCTCCTTAAGCAGACCACACACCGATCCTACAAGCATCGGCGACACACCAGTTCAACCAACAACTCTCCCCGTAGCACGCTCTTTCTACCCACCAGACACTGTTTGCCAATGGACCGTTTGCCGCTCTTCACTTTGACTTTGAGTACCTGCTACTCTCGGGCTGCTGCGATTGTTATCTTTCACCGATTTGTCAGGCATCCTCTGACCAGAACTCACTCTTTTCTAATATTTCTCTAGTCAGTCTCTGTTACCAACTAGGAAGACGGTCTGTCACTTTCTTCAGGGATCATGGATGATTGGAAGTTATTTTGATGAGGCAGAACGAATAATTGGAACGGGAAGTGTAGGTGTGCCTTTTACTGCGGATCCACTGGCACTCGACGGAATGGTACTTTCTACAAGTGAGTTCCCATAAAGCGTTGAGGAGCTGCTGCCTTGCTGAATAAGGAGGGACGCAGGAAGTGATGCGCGTCTTAGGCGTCGAGTGCGCTTACAGCGAGAAAAACGAGCTGAAGAAACACTTAATCGATTCGCGCTTAACCAATTATACTCGGTAGTAGATGCTAGCCAGCCGAAGAGGAGAGAAAGAGAGCTTCCCGGAGAAGGCGTATTTCTAGTTACGCCGCGCGGGGACTTATCGCTCCCAGGATCTCATGGAGCTAACGACACACTCGATAGTCAGCGAAACGAAGGAGCAGCGGGAACGAGAGCCGCGCGCCAATGTAGCTCAGTGTACCAGCAAATCGTACTTCCATCGGGAATCGAGATAGCATCGATAGAGTAAAGGATGATGCATCGTTCCAGTGCTGGCTCGCTCGCTCGCTAATCATTTCAGCGGCTTGCTCGAACAATGCTGTGTCCTTACCGTTAGAAAAACGCGGATACATGTGTTGCCTGATCTCTGACAGGTTCCTGTAGAATGCACTCGAGCCCTCTCTCTACCGGGACGACCTGGAAACTCTTACGATAAATCCCGCCAGGCAACTTCTTCTGCTCAGCCCTTCTCGACCTGACACTGTATTTGCTCCAAAATCAGTAACACAACAGTTTTGCCACACAATCCCGACGATTCATCTCACGTATCCCTGAATCGCGAGCATGGAACTATCTCGGACTTGAAAGTGGATTTGGTGTAGTTGTTGTTCTTGATCGGAACTGAACGAAACATGTCGAAGATATCACGGGGCCCGGATATGGTAATTAAGGTGGCACGCTGCCGGCCTCTGCGGATAGTGAGGTGAGCCGCTCGAGAGGCGCGCTCGGATGCTGCGGCAGAGAAAGAGTCACTGATGCCCGGACTGATCCTGGCTCAAGACGTACCTACGCCACCGTGGAACCGCCTGCCCCTCCCACGTGAATGTGATACCTGGCTACCCGAGGCACGTTGCCCTCTTACGCCTTGCCTTTTCGAAAGTCTCGCATTCTATTGCCCGATCTAAATACAGAGAAAAATTCTATTCCATCTGAAGACTACCTTCGTTCTATCTGAAACTTAGGAGGGCGGGCACGACACTAATAATTTCCCCTAGATAATCGAAAGAGAACCTGTCCGGACAACGGAAAACCCTTGCAGCGTTGTACTTGCACTAGGATTCTAGCGTGAGGCAGAGTATTGCGGTTTAATCAGCGATAAGTATTCATGCTCACAGGCATGCACGAGAGGGATTCCGTAATCGGTGCAAAAACAATACGATCTCCTGGAACACGGGTCTCAGCTTCAAGAGGAGTAGGCGACTTAAGTAAGCCAGGCTGGAAAAAGCCTGGCAGACAGTACTGCCAGATGATGACGCGAACGATTATTCCAAGGGCAGAGAAACACACCGAGGAAAAAGGAGGGAAGCTCCCGGCGTATACCAGTGGAGGAGGATCGCCGCTAGATTAGAAGTTCTCGTGTTCGACGGATGTGTTCCTCGGCGTAAAGTCATGTCTGCGGTCGAGACTTGCATACCTAATTGACGTGACTTCGTCCAACCAACCCGTTTCCTGTAATAAGGATCTTCACTCGCCCGGACCTTGATTGACTGGCAGATGCAGAAACCGAGAATTCTTGAAGAATCTCTAAACCCACTATGATACGCTATTGAGTACCAAGAAAAGTGAAACAAATGATCTTCGCTTACGTGATGCGCTGCATCAACTCAGCGAAATAGAACGCAAACCTGTTGCGAATACACTGGAATGCGTATTAGCATGCCCATAAGATGTAATGACTTGCGGTAAAACTCGAGAAGTTCTACGCGTCGGGGAATTTACTCGTCGATTAACTTCTCTTTAACGTGTAAATGAAGCGTATTAAACGTTGCCTTCGCACCAATGTGTTCTCTCCGTTGAAGTTTCGGCCTGTTCCTGATGGCGGAATACCTTAGACGCGGCTTTACAGCGCGTTCCAGGTTTTTGCGTGTCGCACGGCTTGAAAGGCGATTCGTCCGACAGAAGGAGAAGGGACGAAGCTGACGTGCTTTGGGAGCACGAGAAAAGGTGAAGAAGAAGCCAAAGACGCGACTCAAAAAACGAGAAGGCTAACGTAGGTCGCGTGCTTTCTGCACTCCCCAGGTGCAGCGGAGTGCGTGGACACAGAGTGTTGTGCACACCTACACGACAATGCGCGCACATAGCCGAGTGCACGCAGGGCATTGCAATTAGCATACCAGGGCGTTCCTGGAACCGGCCGCTCGTTCCGCTCTTCTCCGATTCGAGAAACCTGGAGAACGAGTGGCCGGTGAGTCACTGCCGGAGCTGCTCCTTTCAGCGAGAGATTATGTTCGGCCGAGCAACCCTGCGATCGACTTTGCTCGATATTCCGATAAGCATGATACCTCAGCGCAAACCTCAAACTATTCACGCAACATATTCCGCAAATGATAACTGTCGGACAAAAAATGGTTATAAATGAAAGTTATTCTACTCCTAAATGTTAGTGGTTGCAATCAGCGGCTCTTTTTGCTTTGCCATCGACAAAGTAGCACGCGTTGGATTCCTCGTTAATCAGACTACTTTTTGCTTGAGTCGGCGAATGATGTGCATTAATGTCAATTGCAAAAACTCTATTCCTAACTCAGCCAGCGAAAGAGTCTAATCTACCGATCGGGAATAGTTAGTTGGATCGGGCGAAAGTGACGAGTGGCTTCAACGAAATGCGGATTAGCGGGCCTGCAAAAAGTAATGTTGGGAACGGTGTACACCTATCGATCATTCCTAAACGAGAGGAATTGAGCAAGAAGGGATCCGAGAGAGAGAAAGAGAGAGAGAGAGAAAGAGACTTTCATCGTAAAGAGCGGCGTTAGAAGTAAATTGCTTGCTCCATTATCACAGATGGGATTCGCTCCCCATGGACAGAGAAATAAGCCAAGTTCCCACTGATTCTTACGCAACTGATTAGAAAATAAATACCGATCATTTCCGATGGAAGCGCCAGGAGTACCATTAACTCTCGACAGTGTCCCTGCTTCTGTCTCGATATCGCGATTAAGCGGCCAGAGTCCCGATGTCGCAAGCTCGCGTGCTCACGTGACAAAGTATCCTTACGGTCTAGGCGAGTACTGTGGCGGAGGTCACATAAACCGATAATAAAAGTACCGGCGGCTCCGGAGAAAGAGAGTGTGTTTATGTATGTGTAAGTGTAAGAGAGAGAGAGAAAGAGAAGGTTCGAGACAATTTCGTAATAACCCCATTCGCTCTAGAATGGGGTTGTATAATTTATACGCTACGTCTTAGATCATTGCGTAAGAGCGCAATGCAGTGGAGAGCGACGACGGTAAATCTGACGCCTCAGCGGCATTATCTTGGGCGTGGACAAAGGATCGGCCGAAGGATCGATCGATCGGGGGACGCTCGATCGAGGATATCTCGCGAGGCGGACACCCGCCGCTTGCTGATCCGCCTGTCCACGAGAAACTCGATAACACTGCTCTCGAGATCAGCGGGCTCACGTCAATTTCCAGAGAAAGCTTGGGCGCCGGACCCTCTTCCGAGCCTGCCGTCCTTTAACCCGTCCGACTGGAACTAATAAATGTCCAGGGAAAATCGATAAGTATCGCGAGATCCCTAACGCTTTGAACGAATGCAATTAATGAAAGATTTCAAGTAGAATTGTCCGACTTGGCGGAAGATGAAGAACTTTTATTCGAGCAGCGGCTGAAAAGTTCGCCTACGCTTCATTTCCTCGTAGAGGCGAGTCAATGAAAAAAAGTATGCTCAAGAACTAGGTAAGAACGATGCTCGGTGAACTCGATAATTTCGAAAGTGATTCCAGGGGGAAGAACGAGGTGGTGTGGCCGCGAAAGTGTGCGTTCGAGAGAGGATGGTACCGAATGACGACGACAGGGGCACGTCGGGTCGCTTCCACGAGAGACCGCCGAGAGATTATTCATTGGAGCGCGATGGACTTGATTGAAGATGCGCAAACTTGATAAGAGTGCTGCTATGCCCGGGGCAGGCAGCGCGACGAGGAATTTTCGGGTACACGGAGCAGGTGTCGGGTACGGTAACCTGTTTCATGGCGGCCAGGAGAAAACGTGGAGACCAGCTTCACCAGTCCGCCTGTCGCCTTCGCTGCTGCTTCCCGGCGAACGTCGCCTGTCACGCAATTTGTCGCCGATACTTCAGCAGACCGATGCGCTACGCCAGATAAAAGTCCGCGCATAACAAAGCCGACGACACTCGTCGACTCGGAGTCCGTTTTCATGTCAAGATCTGGAGCGTCCACCACTGGTATGCGCTCGGTTGTCCGGCGCTCTTGTCGATTACACCAACACACTCAATGCCGAACATCCACGCTGTTAATGAGAAAGCGCGCGAAGGCAACCCTCGGTTCGTATAACGGTGAAATTAAAACCGTAACGCGATATTTCGCGCCCGCGCCCCATGCAAATCCGCCTGGCGCTGTCAATTTCGGCGCCTGCGAAACGACTTGGTAGTTAGGTGTACCGCGAGCTAGCAGCGAGCAAGCCAAGACCCATTGCAGAAGATTAATGGACCGATCTAGCCAATATTGTTCTGTAATGACCGCCACCGTTACATCTATTGAGAACTTATCGTTCGCCGCGACCGCTAAAAAGAGGCCGATTAGTCGACCGCTTCAGAAAACAATTAGCTTGTCTGGTTCGAGTTCAGTATGAGTTGAGCCTGGTACAACGACTGGAGCTGCCTTCCATCGGTAATCCATAATATCACCGGACATAAATACGAGGCTCGCGCTTGTTGACATGCTGAGGAAAGCTATCCTTCAGGTCGACGACTTGCCCACATCTCAAACCTCTCTATGTATTACAACCAAACGAAATCTCGTCGATCTCGACGAAGGCTCTATTTTCCTATCGACACTCCGCTCGCCGGGAAAAGTGAAACCTCGCCCGATCCACTAAACTCTGCAATCTATGCAAATGTTATTCGTGCTAAGAAAGGGAGACTAGTCCTCGGAGATATATCGTTCACAAAACAATGTGCGTTCGATCGCACCTCTCGATCCACGTATCAACACTCCCCGTGCCACCAAGAGGCGGCAGCTTCCCGACAGGAGTGAACGCCTGCAAGATTTATTATGCGCTGCACGCGTAAATAGGAGGGAAAGCGCGATAATAAGGATAGTAATGCTATAAAGGCGTTGGAAGCGCGGGCGACTAGGTAATCGAATGGACCGACTAAGGCTGCTGTTGCTACTGCTCCACCGGCTTATTTCGCCGCGTGCACCGAGTTATCGCTTTTACGCCTAATTACCGATTTAATTACCGGCGCGCGAGCGCGTTGCAACGCCACGAGATGCACCCGATAAAAGATCTCCAAGGGGCTATACAGTTCACGCTCCCCGAAAGCGTGATTATCACAATTAATGAACGATTACGCTCGATCTCTCGTTTTCGCCTTTACCTCTTTCTCTGGTTATCCCAGCACTAGCGGCGATGCTCTTATGCGCTCTCCAAGTGAGAATCTCTCAATCTCTACTAACGGTTGTTAGCGATTCTTCGTCCTCTCTCTGTTCGCTGTTAATCTATGCCCATAATTCTTCGGTAATAGCGGCCCTTCCCTTCAACTGCTTTTCTCCCTCTCTCTTCCACCCTCGCAAAATCATGTGAAGGCTTCCCCGAACCGAGGTGGGCTTGCATGATAAACGAACTTTAAATCAATCACAGGGAATTAGCGGCGCGTAAGGTGAATCTCGCCCACCACTCCCTGCTAAAGGGTTCTCCGGCAATATAGTAACGTGGGAAGTCACATATGCACACCAACCGTGTCGATAATTAACCGTTCGAATACCATTCAATTAGCAATAATTGGTAAATTGCTGAGAAGCCGCAACCAATTAGGCGCGTGTTTCGATGGCATATCTAGGAACTATATATAGTAAAGATTACGGTGAGTCTGCAGAAGTGTAAGATGGAAACTATACATCTTATAGACTTTAGTGCCACAACAAGATACATTCTGTGATTGATGTTAACGCCGATCGAAGAATATTGTGAGGATTCTTTTGCAGGAGAAGAACACTGGGTAAGATTGAAAGTATTGCGTCGATTTTTCAAAGCCGCCTCCAGGCTAAGTTCCCCTCGAAATCTATCACCGTATTCGTTTGTGAGGGTGGCGAAATTGATGAGGGTGCTTCCACAGGAAACCAGCCTGATAGGGGAAAGGTCGTCGGCCCGAAGTGTATCAGCGGGGGTACATTTGTCGAATGTATCTCAATTCATCTGGCTCGGTACAAGAGCAAACACTTTCTCTTTTGATGGATTTCAGATTGCCATCGAAGACACAGGCTCGAGGAATTCTACGCGCCGTTGATCACCAGACTAAACACAATACAGTCATGCATTAATACGTGAACCGCCTTGCAACTTCGTTGTAAGATTATCTTGTAGAAATAAAATGACGTAGCTGAAGACCGATGAGATTGTACTTCGCCCGACTACCAGAAAAGCACGATTTTGCGAGACATTTGGTATAACTTCCAATTTCGATGTAACTTCTTTGACAAGACAACTCAATTGGAACCCTCGCACCAGGCGGAAGTGGATCCCACGGACTTTCAGTTTTCAGCCGAACAAAAGTGAGCTGCCTGTTTTCTCTGTTACTCGATACCCCGCTGTCACGCACGTCGATCGTCGACCAGGCACGCACGTACCCACAGAATACACCACTGATCACGAAGAGATGCTCGCACTTTCTTTCGTGCATCCCGTGCCGAAACCCGAGTGTGTCCAACTTTTTTAATTAGGACGAATTCCAATGAGGCGAGCAACCGAGCAATCCTGTGCTACCTGCGCTACCATCAATCACCGGATCAGAGAGATTTCTCGATCGACCTCTCGTCCGACACAATGCCTGCCCAAATGATGGCACGTAAATAGCAAGTAATTGGCCCGTTGCCGCGATTCGCCATGGATTCCTTCCTTCATTGCCAACCGTTTCGCAATCCAAGCCCACCGTTCCTGAGAAATCTCGAGTTTGATTTAGAGATATCCTGTCACATTAGCTCCAACTCAAGTATCGAAAAATCCCTCGCGTCAGTCTTCAAGTACTTCCGCACTACTAGAGAGAGTGCCTTAAATTAAGAAACCCCGATGTAATTGGTAGGCGAGTAGTAGGCAAGGTGTGAGTTGAGAAGACTCCCGCTTTTTACTGACAGTGGTTAAGACTAACCAAGACACCTGGGACACTTGGAGAATAGTTGACTATAATGGCAAAGACACGCCAGTGGCAAAGGAGACTGGCGAAGGAGGAATGGGTGAGCCGCTGACCACGAGGAACTAGAATCCGCGGAAAGCCGGGGAACCGAATGACCCCATGGACACATCCTGTCCTTTGTGCGCTCTTTCGTGGAAACGATAAAACCGAATGAAAGAGAGAAAAGGACAGTAGGGACTCGCGTCACAGGCCGCAGCAGGAAATGCCAGCGATTCCCAGCCTCCACTACCTATAAGGCGTTATGACACGCCAAGGAGGACACGCGGCGCGCTGCTTATTTGCATGCGCCTTTCCTACGACAATGGTGTCAGGACAGAGAGAATGCTCGGGGAGTCTTGCCTAGGTGAATCCTTACTCCCAGACGTACCACGGGCGACTGACCGATTCAGCCGTGAGAATGAACTGCCCCACTACCTGCAAACCATCCAGCTTCTTCAAGGAAAAACTCCCATGGTCGACTGAACAACGCTCGAATTACGAACTCCCGGCCTCTTTCCGTACTAATCGGGATGATAGTCGAATGCAAAGTAATCCTCTTACAGCTTGGCACCATGACAGAGTTGAAATGATTAGCTCGCTTTTTCTTGGAAAGAGTGCCGTTGCCGGTTTCAACTTGGAACGGAGACGGGCGAGAAAATCGGCGCTCATTCTGCCGGGAGCAGTTGCTATCGCACATTATGGATAGGATAGGGCCCTTAACAATAAGGGAGCAGGCCCTCGTATGCGCACAATGGCTAGATAAGACCGTAAGAGTGCCGCGTAGAACTAGATCCGATATGCACACACTGCATATGCTGGAGGGATATGTGGCCAATAGTAGGAGTACAGACCAGCAGCCATGGGTGAATACGAGTGAAGCAAGAAGGGAAAATCGGTGCACATCTCTTCTCTATCTGATAGAAAGAAGCCGCCATCAAGAAAGAGAAAGACTCTGCGTTCCCGATGCTCGCGTAAGAGACAGAATGAATGACCAAAGAGAGCGGCGAACAGACTGAAATTCCTTGTGCAACTGCTCCTCTAGGCATGCTTTCTTCCACGCACAACACCGATAAATGACATCGAGAGCTCTTCGAGAGTCACGGGCTCTCGTGACTCGCCCTTATCGGCAATGAGCATTGTGTCAGCAATGGGCTTGACGGCGCCAAGGATCCACTGGAAATTATTCATAAGCCGGTCGCTTTCCAATCCCATTGAAACCGCCTCTTTTTTCATCCGCCGTCTTCTCGCCGAACTTCTAAAGAACCACCGTGAAACTGTTGGTACGCCTATCTCCATAAGATCTCAAAGATCTAACGCCTTCATTCGGGTTATGAAGCTCTTTTTGTGTTCGATGGAAAATCGTAAAGTGCGCACTAGCGGAACTAATGCTTGGGTATTGATAGGTGGACATTAGTGGGACAAGGTTTGCGAGCAGAGCCCTTCATCTTATATTAGCCGGTCGTCAAGGGATTGAGGAGGATTCATTTTCTTTGATCAGCGTACATAAATCTCCCAAGGTAGCGAAATCAATTCAGGAATCCCGGCCTCATCATTGACGATCGTTTGTTCTTCATTTTTACCACAATCACCAGTTATTGATGAACCTTGATCACGGTATAGGAGTCAATTTACTGGTGCATTTGCACCGATAAGGCAAGGCTACACTTTATGCTACTAGACATCTAGTCCTGTACTTGAGACTTTACGATCATATGTGTATACAGATTGAAGTACATTTCGCGTTAATAAGGCTTAATAAGAGAAGAATGTGGTCTGGAGCACGCGCTGCTTTCCCCAGGTAAAGCTGGCAGGCTCATTACCGTCGGGTCGTAAGTGCAGATAAAGGGGGTAATTCTTGTCCGCATTACGACAGTATAAACGCCCCGCCTAGTCCGCCGGGCGAAAATACGATGCGGACTTCCAACAGACGGTTTACCGGGCACCGTAAACTTTATTACCATGACACGACGATGAAGACGAGAAGAAACGAAGTACAGCACTGCGCATTAGAAACCAATGTGATACTGGAGAGCAGTAAGAGTCTGCGCAGCCTGGCGGCGTAACGTTGAAAACGCATAATGCGTCCCCATCGTTATTCTTCGCGTTCGGCACGCTCTCGATTTCCGTCAGTAAGATTACTCCAATGCAGAGTACGTGTACGCCTCGTTAGTGACCGCGTCGCCTGGACTCGATTTCATTCTTCTCCTCGTCCGAAATGCACTCGGGGCTTCTCCTCTCGCGCTAATGAAACTGGAGCGCGAACGGGAGGAAAGTCCGCCGACTGATGATGGCCTCGCGAACAAGAGAGAGGGGAAATAGAGAGGAGGAAGAGTGGAGAGAACCTCGGGAGTATGGCATTATGCAAAGTGCGCCCGCGCGAGGCATACCTCGATAATTTCACTGGTGCTCAAGTGTTATTTACCACTATTTGCTCAAACGCCCGTGAAAGTCCGTTTTTCACGCTCTCCAATACTGCCACTGACATGAGTCGAGAACCAGTGCACTTTCAGAGCCTTATCTATGGAATGGGATGCCCGTGCGTAGTCAGTGGTTCCAGACTTCCATAGTCAGACGTAAAGCCCGATTCACATTACGTGTACGCGAGCACGAAACCCTCGATAAATTCCCTTTCTCTCGCACTCACATGCGCTCTATAAGTCAAGCATGAGTGGGGCGTGTACCTTTCCTCGGTTACAATTACCCGAAATGCAACTTTGTGATTCTGGGAGAGCATAATGACAAGGTAAGTTGATCGCTGCAGGAATTCTTGAACCAATACTTAATGGAAAGTGTGAATAAACGAGATGGCGGAAACTGCGCAAGAGCCTGCCAACGAGGCCCAAAATAACTTGTGCAAGTATAGTAGGTGAAATTCGGAACTAGCGGCGGAGTTTGCAATATTCAAGAAGGTTATTAAACCTAAGCAGGACGAGCGATTGAGCACACTTTCCCACACACGTCGGTAATTCCGTCGGCCGCGCGCTCGCTCTCGTCGAGAGGGAGGAACCGGTGTTACGGCAATTAATTCGAGCCCGATCGGCCCGCCTCTGTTCGTTCTTGTTTTATCATCCTCCGCTGCTCCTCGCATCTCCCTTTCTCTCTCACTCACTCGATCTCTCGTTCAGTGGCTCCCGGCGGTCCCCTTTAGCAGGTAAGCCGCGCGTTATTTCCGTGAACCAAATACGGCGATCGGTCAAAGACGCCGGAGAAGAGGACGATGTCCACTTGGCCGATCACCGAATAATCAAGGTGCACTCATGTAAACGCAACCTCCGTCATACGATACTCATGAATAACGCCGTTCGCTGGCCGAACTCACCACGATAAATAGATTGCAGTCGAATTCGCATTGAAATGCGTGGAACTATGTTAGAGCGAGATTTACGAGCAACCCGTAACGGGAAGAGTGAGCTACGGGCACCGGAATCGGGCAAGGCTGTCCTATTCTCTCCGTTAAGCGAATCTCTCTACTGACAGCAGCAGAAGTATTCCTTCAAAGAAAGCCGCGTCATTCACTCGCTACCGGTGACCTTGGTGTACCTCGAATCCCAAGAAACTTTCGAGGAATATAGTGCGCCTCGAGCTCGCTTTAAGGGTCTCACATGACGCACAAGAGAGACTCTTGTTGCGGGCAAACTTCCCAGACGATCGTAAAGTGGAGCGCGTAATAACGGAATGCAGAGCAGAGGGCTTCAGGGCCTGTTTCGATTACTGGCCCATCTACATATCCTTTCCACCTGCACCGACCTCTACTTCATTATCGAGCCCAGGGTTTCGATTCGAGCATTTATTTATAAGAGGAATGAGGAGGATATTGTCGTTATGGGACTAAATCTGTCGAGAATGACTTTAAACTTTGAGGTATTGCGATAATCTGGGGTTACATGCACGCGAAATCGACGTGTGCGCTTTGAAGCGTAGAACGCGAAGGATCGATCGGCGTCGAACTGTCTCCCGGTCGAACGGCTTGGCGTGGCGCGGTGAACCGCTCCTCCTCCTCGATCATCCGGAAAGCGGGCGAGGATTTCGCCTTCGTCTTCGGGCACGCGTGAAAGCGGCATATGCCTCGAGTGGTACCGGCAAACAATTAAACAATTGTCGGTGCCGACCCACTTCCTCTCGATCGCGGCGAGACACCCCGCATCGCTTGCTCCAGCGTTTTCCTCTCTCTGTCGGCTTTTAACAGCGGAGACAACGTGAGCCACTGTTGGACGCGAGAGCGCGATAAAAAAGGGGGCCCCGCACTTTCGATCTGCCGGATACGTGCATCGATTCCGATTAAGATCAAACGGCATCTCTTGCACTGCCAGACTGGACTCATTGCCTTGCGAATAAAGAGGCTTCTATTTATTTACCTGCCAGTGCGCGTTGCACTCGCCAATGACACCAGCACAATTACGCCGTAGGAACGATACTGGACCGATTATGGTGCTGGTCCGAGCAGCTCTGCAGCTCTAGTCTGCCCGGGAGAAGTAATTGCGCGTTGTTGCCGCGGCACGAATTCCTTCCGGTCCGAAGACAAAGATCTGCCGAGGGCCGAGCAGTAGTTAGAGATCCCAGATAATCGCCGGATCGATCAATCTATCCCCGTGGTGTTCGGTTAAGTCGCACGCTCCCGATTAAGTAACACCCGACACTAAGACGTAACCGCGTGCGAGAGGAAGGACTCGGCTCCGCCCGAGTAAAAGTAACGCGCTCGTCAAATTGCACCAGGAACCACTGTCCCTTATCTTCTTGGTTATTCGAACCCCTCGTGTTTAACCGCTGCGCTGGTGTCCTTTTACCTCGCGATCTAATCGGACATCGAATTATTTTCCATTTCCCCCTGGCGTTCTCCAATTTAACCCATTAAGTCCCATCATGAAGTCAACGTAATCTTTCATTTGCAATTTTCTACATCCACCTGTGAAATATCTACATTCAGTAGTAGTGTTTACTAGACATTTTATAAGCGCTGGACGGCGACAATGTAAGCCGAGACGATGGTGTAACCATTGTCTGACGAGACAGTTCGTTTCTGAGAATCGTTCGTGATGTTAGAGGGCTGATATCGATCGCTCCTTCAGAACAAAGATCTGCTTAGTCAGTCGGATGACCAGCAATGTTTGAGAGACATCGTTTCTAAAGATATCTGTGTAAATACTTAAAAGAGAATGTTTATTCCGGCATTAATCCTGAGATGATGCCATATAACTGTGCTTTCCTTAGTTGGTTCAGGGGAATTATTCAATGTCAAAAAATCTGTGCGTTTAAGGAATATACAGGATTAGCGTTATCGAGCAGTGGAGATTGATTTGTGTGAGGCGCAAGTGAAAGCTTGAGTGGCGCTTGTCGAATCTACTTAACCCGTAATGCTTCGGCCAAGCCTATTCACTGTCATGAGAAGACTAAGGTCTTTCAGATTTCTACCTGTTCCCCTTTTACTCTCTTTGAAATCGTTAATAGAGGGATTTCACGAACAGAGTTATTTTCGGAGAAGCTACAGAATGCTCTGCTAATGAAATGCTGCAATTGCGTCACGTACGGAGGTACGTGTGTGAAACCGGAATGTCACGTGCGGCATACGTATGTCCGAGCCGCGTGTCGAATTAGTCCGGCTTGCGAACTGGTTACGGCATTAATTAGCATAGCACAAAGGGATTCACGAACAGACGGGTAAATTAACCGCTGGATTGAACGGGGTAAATGCATTTAACATTATGGAAGAAATATAAACCTGCCTCTTCGGTGATGGAATATTTACGCGGCACGTGCTCCTGACTAACTAATGAATTCTGCGAGACAGAACGACCTTGTGCCAAGCTAGTCCTATAGAAAAAGAAATAGTACACGTCTGATATTCCAATCTCCCTCTATCCATCCGTAAGCACCACCCACATTCCACGGGATGAAAAATATGAATCGCTTGAAATTATAGGTCATTCAAGTTATCCATTCTCGCTCCAACTCCTTGGTAGGCGTTCTCTACTCCCAAGGGGCGGATAATTAATAATTATAAAGTGATCAACGGACGATGAGTAAGTGAATAAACCCCTCAGGCAATTTTCAACTCGTGAGTCACGACTCACGAATCAAAATAATCATTCCCCTAAGTCAAATGTGGTAAATTTCGAAAAAATTAATGTTAATTATTTCTGTCCAGTTCTTTAAATAAATGGATTTAAACTACTTTAATGAAAAGCCAGTGGAGCATCGAATTCGCGTGATACGGCAGTGTCTAAGTCCTGGCAGCAGAAACGAGCCGCCGTGGGAAATGAAGAAATGTACTAGGATAGCAAAGCAGACCCTTAAGTAAATTACCGTTGTAAATGTGCTATCGCGTGCTCGAGCATCATCCCTTGCCTCCAATATCGAATGTAAATTGTTCCTGGAGGAGAACTCGTACTTCTTCCCGGATTTAATTTCCCCGTCTCACCTTCCGCCATTCCTGACCGCTTGGCTAAAGACACACTGCGGCAAACGTGCCATTATTGTATCCTCTTCCTATTCCGTGCTTCCCATGAACTTCGCTCAATCACTTCGCCCGCAATTTATTGTCTAATTTCGTGCAATACGAGCCGCAAGGAGAAATTAAATGTCTGTTTATAAAGGTGCACTCGAGGGAATAGCAATATTGACGCCGCAGATAAGTGTACTTCACTGGAGGGGCGACTGGGAGTCGAAGTCTTAAGTGTTCTTGTAAACTTTGATATTGAAAATTGTGATGAAGCACCGCGATTATTAGTACGCGTGTGTTGCATTTCATCAAGCGTCTCAACTTACGCGCTCTACCTAACTTTTAACTTAACTCGCACTACCACGCAATGAGAATTTTGCCTCGTTCGCTCTGTGAGTTTGATAAATCGATTTCTTGGCAAAGGCTCGCTAAAATAGAAAATTCTTAGTAACACCTAAATTAATAGATGGGTACCGAAACAATGAACGTCGAAGGTGTATTCGGGTCCAGGTTCCTCGCATAAAATAACCCGTCAATTACCCCCACTTAAGAAAGGGTTGGAGCTTTCCATCACAGCTCCACACTCGCGCAGCCAGGCACATTAGCGCACAATAGCAAGCGTTTAAGGCGCCAATTTAACGCGAATTCTCACGAGGCTCTGCACTCGCTACGCGAGCATTAGGACTTTTTATTCGGCATCGACTATAATTTTTATAGCTCGTCTTCACGGTGGAGCAAAGATGTCTCGCTGAGTATCGTCGTCGAGACGCATGACGACGTCGTGGTGAGTCGAAGGTGGTTTCGGTGGGGCGGACTCATGCAGAAGTGCGAAACCCGATCCTCCTTCCGCGATCCTCCGACAACCTCGGGATCAAGCGATTCCCACAATATCGCTGGCTGCTGACCGTTTATCGGCGCCGCGATGCCGATGTCCTATTATCGATTATAGCTGACCGTACGCGTAACGCGTCCCTCACCCCGTCCGCCCAGGGCCATTATGGAAATCCTGTCGATAATGCGAGACCTCCCCGTCCACAGCGGGGAAGAGGGGTAATTGCCTGCACACTCTTGCCCGTGATTTCCATAAGCCTAATACGGGAAAAAGGCATTAACGCGTATTTGCTTTAAGGTCTCCGCCGGCAGTTCGACCATTGTGGACCTCGATGTGCTCTGGACCGACCTACCGCAATGATCCCCCCGCAGGAAGAAAGTCCATACACTCAAGAGAAAACTAGAAAAGTACATACACTGCTATATGCTCCAAGAAACTTTAATACCGACGAAGCTCCTTGGATCTATTAATCGATCCAGAATAAATGTTTTGAGTGATCCTTGCCGTGTTGGAATTGGTATTCCTACTTGAGTTACACCAGTGTCACGCTCGATCGGTTGGAACCCCTGGGTCTTCGAGTGATAGTGGATTCTGGATGTAACGTATCACATGGTGGATCGGTGCGGTCATGCGATTTTCAAAGTGAAAGTCTCATACACGGCCGAAGGAAGCAGGGACGATATAAAAGGACTCTTTGTTGAAGGCGGCGGAGGAGGCCGCCTTGTGGAATTTGACGCGGGTGGTACGCTTGAAAGTGAAGCTGCATGTGGCTTCGTTCTCGCGCGCACGCGCGCGCGCGGAGGATAGGCACCGGCGTGCAATAACTTCAGCGTAATCGCCGTGCAGTCAGACGAGAAGAGAGGCCTTGTCTATATGGGCTTTAATGCACACGAGGAATAACAGCGGCGCGTCTCTATTGCAGGCATCTTTTGGTTCAAGGGCAGAGCAATCCTGCACATGCGCGTACTGTCGAAGCGCAGGATCGAAGAAACCGGTCGGTGCTTGCAATCGGTGCATATGCTTCAAAAATGAACTGGAATTTTCATAAGACCCCTCCTTTTATACGAAAACCTGCTGCGAAGCGTAGCTGAGAGAATATTGATGGCCGACTGCATTCCAAATGGGTAGGAGCTTAAGTTTCCACCATTTACTTTGCAGTCTGTCTTTATAACAGAGAATATTCTTTGCACGTAACCATTATTTTTTCCTCGGATAAAGCACGACGCTGAGAAACCAGCGAAATTTCGAGAAAAAATAAAAGTGTTCCCTTTTAGGAACGAATAAGTCAATTGAATTTTAGAAGTACTCACCTCATGCGCCTGATCCTCGATGCTCCTGAGCACGGCGAGGTTCCGAATAGTGGCCCGGCGGGACTCGAAGGACGACTCGAGCCTGGTCGCGGCGTTCCCGACCTCCTCCACCAGCCTCCGTGCCCGCTTCACCGACAATCTGGAAAGATAAAAAGGATCCGTGATCGCGCGCGTGCTCACCTCGCCTCGACACCGTTAGGAATTCTCGTTGGCTCTAGCGTTATCGCCTACGAAAGATCGAGCCCTAACTCGCGACGAAGTCCCGCGGAAGGTAAGGTAAAGCACTGGGCTGCCTAGCTGGATGCGCCACGGTGGCCCCGCTCGTTCGCCGCTGACTAACACACTTTGCCCGCGCGTTATCTTTGCATTAAAATGTCCTTGGCTAGCCGGCAGATAAAGTATTCCCGCTTAACATCGTATAACAGCGGCCCGATAGTCGACTTTTAGCCACGAACCGCATTTGAAATCGCCTCGAGAAACAGTATACTCGTGCGCTTGTACGTGTAGTTATTTCTAGTTCCTACCAGCGAGAGACAAGCTAACTCATCGATTTAACACGTTAGTAATTAAAAGGAATGCCGCCGAGTGCACCAATGAGATGGAGAGCAAGGCTGAATCCGTAATAATACGTCAGGGAACAGCCATCAAAATGGGTGGCCTCAGGGCTTGTCCCCAGGCTTCCTAGCGGTATAGGCAATGGTATACATATATGTGTGCTCGGGCATGCTAAAACTCCTTCACCTAACGTGCTCGACGTGCAAGAGCGGTGCCGCGCGTTCCTCCAACGCGGCGATTGCTTCCTCGGCATCTCTGGACGTTCGTCTCAATGTCGGGTCCGTCAGGAGCCGACCGAGAGGCGTCAGCGTGCCGGAAAGACTCGTGCACTCCTTCAGCTCGGACATCTCGATTGCCAACCGTCGTCCTGCCGCCTGCCACTCCGTCATCAGGCTGTCGTATTCCTGTCAGAAAAGGCAAACATAAACATCGTTAATAAGGTCTCTCTTCGAATACGTAGGCGTAAGATATCTGGATTCGGCAGGTATGCGAGTTATTTATAGGATCGGTTCTATTGTACTTTCTTCTTTTATGGCTAGTCAAATTCTGACCTACATCAATCGAAATCTGGGTTAATAGTAGGTGCCTCTATCTTGTTATTAAGTAATATCGTCTGAATGTCATTTATTTTAAGCAGGAGGGTAACATATGCGATGTCTTTTTGGAGCTTAAACAAGTAGGTAGATCTTGCGAAAGAGATGATTCAAAGCATTCCAGCTTGCTATTTCGCGACAACCCCTGATTTTTCATATTAATCACCGCAAGGAGATATGCAAGCGTTGACACACGCCAAGAGAATGCAATGTCGGCGCACCTGGATTATCACCGCTTTGGGTGACCGTAGTCGTATACATATATGTACTCCTAATCGAGCGCGGACAAACGGATAAAATACTTTGACTATTAAATCACTGACGTCAAATATCGATTGTCCACTCCTTTCCGGTTCTTGATACTTTTACGAAATGATCCGATGTGCTATTTAGTTCGGGTTAAAGGTCCCCTGTGATCTGACAGAGTTGTTTTCTCCGATTAATTATTAGTCGGGACTTTCCTCCAATCGTTCCTTCTCCGACGTCAGTCGCTGAGACAATCATAAATAAAGGCACTACTTGATAATGGATCATCGGTAGAGACAGTGGGATCCCCACTGATGTCTCAATCAAGCGAAATCATTTGGCCGATTGATTGATCGGAAGATCGATCGAGTGCCGCCGCGGGCTACTTGCTCTTTAAATTCACCGATATCGATGCCGCAAAGTGGTCCGACAGTTCTAAGAGGTCCGATTCGTAAGTTGGAATCGCGTTACCATGATTCTTGGGAGCGTTCGTCATTCTTTGGCGAACATGTATCTAATCATTTCCCGTGTTAGCTATTCTCGGGGCACGTCGTACAAGGTTCTCCAACGGGGATCTAACGGCTTCGCAAGGACAAGGATCCGTATTGATTAGAAAAATTAATAAGGCCACACCTTCTTCCTTCAACCAATGAAGGCTCATAATAATCCAATCTATACAAGACACCAGGTGAGAGAACAGTTGGAAAATGTTGAGTAAGATTTCGTTGGTTTTAGCAGGGATGACGAAAGCAAGATGGGAGACCGTTATTTTTCTCTGGAAAGCCGGCGATGAATTTTGAGCCGGCGAGAATACCGTACGGTGCAGATAGGTTTCACACAACCTGGGGGTTAGGTACTTTATTTAGCGTTCGCGCGCTGTAAATTGTCGTTCCCGAGATACTTCATGGAAGACGCCGGCGTTCACAGCATTCGCGGATGAAGAGCCCTTACTTTCTGCCAAAGAATCTCGTGGCTATGCGCTCGCGCGCATCTGCACTTCGATGCAATATGCTAATGACAGGCTCCACGAATGTAACCGAATGACCGTTATTTATAAACATTTCCCAGGGACGAGCGAGCGAATCCTCTTCTCCTTGTAACACTTCTATCTCGGTTGCGCTTCCGCCAAAGACATCGGCTAGATGGAAATCAACATTATACTATGCGATTTCCCCCTTATCGTGCCGCGTCTATTCAAATGCGAAACACCTGTTTCTCGAGTCGCAAGTTGCTTCGCGATGCTGTCGACTTTCATTAGAGCAAGATCGGATCTCCGTAAAGCAGTAAAACCAAGAGACTATGAGCCTTGAAGTCGGGCTGAATTCACGTTCCATTTGAATAATGGACTTTCTATTAAATCGGCACCTTATGCTCGATACCGCACAGGATTAAGAAGAGACGATTCAATGTGACTTCACAGCAGCATTGAAAGAGAGCCACCGAAACATCAGTTAGAAACAAACGAACAAGGAACCACCGATTTGAAAGGCTTCGTGGAATGTACGGGGTAGCTGACCAATACATTTCTACCGCTCGGCAGCCACTCAAAAGGTACCACGTCGCTCGCGGCGTAATCATCTTTCATCGAACCTGCCGAATCACCGTATCGTGACATTGACTTAACTCTCCGCCCATCAAAAATCTGCCCGACTTACTTTGCCCGGCGTCAAACTGGCGAGAATATTTTCGAAGTCAATTTGTCGCGCGAATGATTTGTGCAAAATTGGATGACACCGTATCAAAAGTGTAATCGACTGGTTAATTATCGGTGGGGCGTTAAAAGTACCAGGCATTGCAGCCGCAGCTCCCGAACAAATTGGTCTGATGGACAAAAGAGCCAGATCGAAGGATAGGACCAAGCCTTACCAGCAAGGTGTACGTACCTACGTAGGTACTGTAGTGCGGAAGCAGTGAGCAGGATACATAATAGAATAGCGTGGAAAGCAAGATCAAGATCGAGATCGAGATATTGCAGGACCAAATTCAATGATGACTGTCGGTAATTACCTTGTAAAAGGCGACCCACTGCGGCTGGTCGTGGTGGCAGCCTTCTCGCCTGGGAATGTACTTGCCAACGGTCGCATCGGTCACCACGATCGTCTGCAAAACATCAAAACAATTCTTTATAGTTGGAGTGCGAGTAAGAATGAAATAGGACTACTTGAATCATTAAATCCTTCGAGGCTGCACCGTGGGACTTGAATTAAGCATTTATTGAGGCCGGGCTTCGAGTATTTCGCTTCTAACGACTCAGTTTTCACCGCCGGCTACCTTTCATCGACGCGTTTCATCAATCACAATGGCAGCCGAGCAATTGGAATGCTTGAAAGGACTGATCCTCGAGAGGCAATGAGAGAAGCAAGGGTTACGCGCAAATGGCGACGGCGCGCGACTGGTAGAGCAATGTTTCCACCGGTGGAATTTGGACCAAGCAAACAATGACGCTGGAGAGAAGTAGGCAGGGAGAGTAGCCGGTGCATTCAATGCCATTTAAGGATTTAATTGTTTATTACTGGCGCTGGTGTGTCGGTCTCTTACCTTGACGCAGCTCAGAGGTAAAAGCGAGTCGTTGGAGACCTCCGTGCCCCCGTTGCTACTTCGCAGCAACAGAACCAGGCAGACGTTGATTCGGCTCTGAAAAAATAAGGGAGACGCCTTTCTTTCTCAACTGCATTCAATGCTATGTAAACTCCAGGCAACTGGAGCCCCTGATGCCCCCGCCGTACCAGTCCAGGCACTGCTTGCCTTGTCAGCCTAAGTCCGCCTAATTGCGGCGCATTTCTACTTACTCGCACGAGAGCCAACACTTCGTCCAGGAGTTCCAGACATTCCGCGGAATCCCCGCGGATCAGGAGAGTAAATCCGTCCTTTGTACAGTCGGAGCTAGAACAGAAAGAGAAGTCCATTGTAAGTTAGTATCATCAGATTTCGAAAAACGAAGGAATGCGATACATAATTACATATATATCGAAATGTTTTTTAAGTAAAATATCATGGACTTAGCAATGGCAGCTTTTATAGAGATTCTGTGGAAAGATAATGAGTATTGTTCAGTATCACGTAATTCACAAAGACATCACTGTTTTTAGCAATTTTATCATAGGTAAGTGCCTCGAATAAAGCGCACATGTCAAGTTTTTTTTTAATTTTAGAACTGTAAGTTAAATTTAAGTATCATTGAATAAAAACTTGGCTTTATTGTATGTTAATTATGTCTGATTTATGATTTAGTTTTCATTTTCCAGTGATATACATTTCTATTTTTTATCATTTTTAAATGATTTTGAGGAGATTGACGGGCGGACTACTTGGCGTTTTTTACATTCTAATATTTTTGAAGCGTTATGATTTGTGTGATTCGTGCCACAAAATTCTTGTATATTATAACTGGCATGAGAATTTACTCTACGATTGTTAAGGGAGGCACGCCAACTAAAAGGTTTGAGGCAAAGGTGGTTAATGTTATCAATTGCTGGATTTCTAGCTTAGCCTGTGATATATTATCATTTGAAGCAGATCACGGAAAATCACAATCTCCTACCATTTTGCAAGGATTTACTATTTAGCAGCGATGAAGTATGTAAGTTCAATGATAAATCATCACTCGGTAGCAATCCCACGAAGTTATCCGGAGTACCGTTTACTCTTGCATGACAATGTTTGCACAAGCACAATGCGTGAATGAAATGGAAGCTGTCATACCAGCACCTTTATATCTCATTATTTACACGCTGTATTTTAGAGGTGCGCTATTTAAACTATGAAACTTGTAATCAGATATATGCGCGAACTGCCGAACGATTTAACGTCTAATTAATTCTGACCGATCACTCAGAAACTTGCACGGTAATTCTCAGACGAAAAATGTTAGTCTTTCTTGTCATAAATTTTCCATCACTGGCAAAGCGCGTAGCTAATCCGTATAACGAGATAACGTCACGTGATTTTTGCCGGTGAAATTATGAGATATCACGGAGTTAACTCTTCGGAATAAAAGGCACGAAAGACAGATGAATTTTAAGAGAAAAAGGCGGCGTCCTGCGACGACAGTAGCCACAACCACAACAGATGTGGGAATTTTCGATGGCAGCCGCCACCGCAGTTTTCCGCTGTTATAATGGCACTTCGAAAAAAGGTAAGTAACAGCACGAACTTTGCAAGACTGGATTTTAAAATTGGGAACATTTAACTAGAGTAACTATGGCCTGAGAAAGTTAATTGCGCTAACATTTATTTGTTGACAGTGCTTGCGCTGTATCTGCTAGGGTTCCTAGCGGTGCAAGTGTCGCAGGTGTTAGCCGTTGATATGGACTGCAATCTCAGACAGTATTTGCAGCCGGAAATGACTTACTTCGTCTACAATCCCGGCTATCCCTTAGAATATTCGGGACCGCGTTCCTGCAGATGGGAAGCGAGTAGTGCTTATCGTGTCAGATTGACCTGCAGTAATGTCAATCTACCGTCGGTGAGTGTTGAACAGTCTATCAAATTCTCTTATTATTAAAAGGACAGCGTTCCTATAACTTCTAACGTAATTACCTATTTGGTAGTCTAATGGATGTATGGGAGACAATATCGCGGTAAATGTCGGCAATAACATTATTCGCCGACACTGTGGCAATGCCTGGTTCATTGAGGAATCCATAGGAAATGCATTGACTGTCAACTTCAATGCGCAATCCGGAAATCGTGGTTCTTTCCTATGTTCTTTGCAAGCGATATCACCAGCAGACGAGAACTGCAGCTGCGGATGGAAGAAGCAGGTATGTCTATGAGGTTCTAACACAACCACGCTCTTTCTCGTTAATTAATAACAATTCCTGTTTTATAGACCAGAATTGTCGGTGGTACAGAGACTGGAATTAATGAGTACCCGATGATGGCTGGCATCGTTAACACTGTTAATCGAGAGCTCTATTGTGGTGGCACAATCATATCACCGATACACATACTAACAGCGGCCCACTGTTTGGTGAACCGAGATCGAAGTATACTTGGTGTCGTCGTCGGTGAACATAATGTTGCAACAGGTATCGTGTCAACCTTATTGCCCAAATCGTCTTAACTCGAACAAATGGAATTAACATATTGTTTATATTGTTAGGAAGCGACACAAGTGCTACTGTGCTCTACTCAGTTCGAAGTTATAATATTCACCCAATGTACTACGGGATGGTTAACAATTATGATATAGCAATCGTCGAAATCAATGGTCTAATTATGTATACTAATGAGGTGGGACCAGTGTGTTTACCGTTCATACACTCGGGGGATTCTTTCAATGGACAGTCCATCACTCTATTAGGTTTGTTTTACAATTGACCTTCGATAATGACAATAATAGCATTGCATTTCATATACTGAAGAAATATTTACTGATGATACCAGGCTGGGGTCTTACTGATGTCGGTGGGCCAAAGTCAGACTATCTGCAGCAAGTCACCGTTCGTGCCATTTCGAATTCACAATGCATGAGATCGTATTCCACAGTGACGAACAATCAAATGTGTACCTTTACGCCCGGGAAAGATGCTTGTCAGGTAGTAAACATCGAGATTTGCTATTATGATTTCGTGTCTGTAGGATGGTTTAACTTGTGGGCGACGGGGATTAATAAAGATAGGGTTATTTTGTTTGCACATAACAACGGATACTTTATTTCGAACGGTGCCTTTGGACGACTCTTTTGCGTATGCATGCCGACGGATTCCATGTGGAGCGTTTTACACCTCATACACTTCTCTTAACTCTTCTGTTTCTTTACCTCTGTGGCTTTACTTATTGCACGTCTTTACTCTTGCCCTACTTGGCTAATCATTGCTAAGGTCACACTATAATATTGGCCTGAATATTCAACTGAACTTCACGAAACGTTTATATCGTCAGAGACCCGGCTTTGTTACGTTGTTCAGCCATACGTACAGGGTGAGTCACTTGCCTTTTAATCATCACCTTCACACTAGAGTTCCAATTATTTCCATTATTGGTACAATTTGATATTATAATTAAATGTCAGTGCATGGAAAAGACTCGGCAAATACTCCTGTATATTAAAATTATTCAACACCGTATAATTATACCATTTTCAACGGCCTACATCCATCATTGGCGATTCAAAGGCAAGTGAATCACCCTGTACATACACTCTCCATTGTCTCCGTCCGTCTTCTCTCGCTGTGTTTCTGTCTACAGGCCGTCCGCGCATGCCTACTCTGACTCTCTTTCTTCTAGCTTCTTACAATATCGTTGAGATAAAATGCATTAATGAATTTTTGGATTAATGAATTTTTGGAAACAGTTTGATAGCGGTGGACCTGCTCTTTGGATGGACCCTAGCACCAGAAGGCTGTTACTGACTGGTATCATCACCTACGGAAATAGCTGTGGGGCTGATGATCCTGGTGTTAATGAACGTGTTGGAGTGCACATGAAATGGATACTGGAGCAGACTGCATGTGAGTAATGAAATCACCTCAATTTTGTAGACACGAATTTTAATCTCTTTTTTTGTTACAGCTATCAAGTACTGCATAAAAGAATGAACATTCGAGTTGAGTTTCATTCTCTTTTTGTAATGACTTCAGCAGTTTTGGATCCTGCGAAATATTTGTTGAAGAAAGTGTTTATCATGATATTTTGACTTTCGAGTCAACACTCCAATTTGTACATACTCTACGTCAGAGTAGTTATTTTGAATGCAATAAATGAAGATTCCGACGTCAGCATAGATCGAGTCGCATGATAGTCAAATACTTCGAATGAGGTAATCAACCGTTCTGGCTGCCGGCCAGGTTTCCCGAATTGCTGAGTGCTTCGTGCGGCCAATAAATCAGTGCTCGAAAGCAAGTTCTCCGTAACTAGTTTAAAAGAGTGGAAGAGGGTTGTGAGCGAGTATATGCATGAAGTTTCGACATGTCGACGGATAGTTCGGCCAAGTATGCGTCGTTCGTCACGTGCGGTTCCATAACAACCGTTCTTTTTTCTATTTTCTTTTTCGACCCGTTCATGTACTTTTCTAAATCCTTTTCTAAATCCTTTTCTATACAAGGAGTAGTCGAATTGTATTCACAAACAATGATGCCCTTACACGTGCGACCAATGTGGACTTTTCCAACCAATCGCCTTGGAATCCTCGGCTGATAACCGGCTGGTAACAAGTGCAATGACTCGAATCCGCTCCTCCTATCTTACTTTTTGGCACCGCGCTCGAACACGACAGAGTGTTGGTCGTGTCACTTCTTTCAATCTTGATCGGCCAGGCGACTTCAGGGATAAGTGAAACTTCAGTAGCATAATATGTATAGCGCTCACCGAGAATAATGATACATGTTTCACTGCATACTGTATGATTTAGTGTACGATTCTAGTTAAGATAAAGCAGAATCGTCCCTGTACTTAGTGGCCCTCGAATTCTTATTATTGAATTTGCACCAACACTTCTCGTCAAACTGGCTGGTAATGATAGCTTTCGATGGCTTTGGCGGCACGGAACCGTTTACGATGCTCGTACCATGGAACTGCTGATTCCGATGATAAGCAAATTGTCTTTGGTCATACCGAGTTGGCACTGACGCGATCATCCACCATTAGTATTGGAGACAACCGACATTTTATCGCATGTCGGATTATAATACGGCATCGTAACAGATGGAAAAATTTGGCCTGCGTGAAATTAAGCGATAGGGTGGTCGAACCTTTCTCAAAGTGAAAAAGGAAGTAAGTGGCGAAGTCGCCTTGCTACGTCCACTTATTGGCGAGCGATACGACAGCTATCGATAAGGGAGCGAAGTGTCCATGTCGGCATTTCGATTGACGTAGGTTTGATGTCTATCGCGAGCCTTCAACTCACACGTCCCATACGTCGAGTTAATGAAGGGGTTTTCGCAGGGAGATTTTGTCACTGTTTCATAGACACTGGCAATTTCAAGCGAGGAGAACGGCAGATTGATTCCTAGAGTGGTTTGGTCTGCGTACATGTTACGTAAACCGAGAGAGTAAACATGTTTCCGGCCTAATCGTACATCACTCAGATCTATCAAGCTTGAATAACAAGAGGGATATTTCCTTGTGAGTTGTAGGAACCAAGTCTGTTTGATAAAGCAACTTCGTCTCCTGAACAACTACATAACACACACACGAACTGTAGAAATGGCTTTATTCAGGACTGCAGGAGTTTGCTATTTCCTACTTTCAGCTTTCGTCTTCGACCAAGTTTGACTTTCCTTAACTATTTTGCTTTAGGTGAACTTGCCTCTTGTGTACGAGGAGTTTCTACCTTCGTGAGAAGAGGGTGTACGACCCTGACATAGGGCAAGGCGGGATTGTCAGGAGACGAGTGAGTTACGCCAGTGCTTGGACCGAAGAAACTCATGCATTAGCACCATTGTAAACCTAGA
Source organism: Ectemnius cavifrons (assembly GCA_964023945.1). Classification (NCBI taxonomy): domain Eukaryota; kingdom Metazoa; phylum Arthropoda; class Insecta; order Hymenoptera; family Crabronidae; genus Ectemnius; species Ectemnius cavifrons. The sequence goes on from OZ030377.1 coordinate 17,584,026, forward strand.
GCTCCGGTGGAAGCCAGCGCGCATTCGGTATCGCGACAGCTCATCGTGTACGTACGATGCAGCACAGTGGGCTGCGGGAGTCTAAAACCACATGGCCACGTCCTGGGTGGGCGAACCTTGTCGAACAAAGCCCTCGTCACGACTAAGCACTGCTCTCTCGCGACTCTGAATCGACGCTTCTACTAACGTAAGGGTGTTGCGACTTTTCCCCCTTGAACTCTCTTCCCTCTCTCTCTCTTCGACGAGTACCTTTTAAGTTTTAAAGCGTACGCCTCGACAGTAATAGTGTAAGAGAGCACTGATTTACAAATACTCTGAAGAACATGCTTTCGATAATTAGCGTTTTTATGCCACTCATTTGTCACGGTTGCCCTGGTATCTGGTGAAGTCATCATCCCACGGAAGTATCCCATCTCAATTATCGAATCGTCAAATTTCGACATGTCCATTCGTGTAGAAAGTCGAATAGTCACCGGAGCAGAAGTAGAACGGCATTATAGGTCATAAGATCGTGCGAACTGGCACTAAAAAAAGGGAGAGAACGTGCGATCTTAATATTACCAATTACTCCTGGGTTACCAAGCAGGAACTACCAATACAGAGGAGCCGCGTACCTCCGTCAGGTATCACAACACTAAACCTTTCCGCCCGTGGGACAAAAGACAAAAAGAATTCTAAGGAGTGATTTTATGGCATCTGCGCCAAGCACGAACTGTCCTATCCGGCAGATGCTTCTCCCTGCGGATGGTGTTTGCCGACTGGTAGTTGGGGGTGGACATAAATTATGCAGGCAGGATCGGCGCGGCAACGAAAATCGTCAGGAATGGCGTCAACAGGAAACCGGAGACAGGGTCCCGGCGGAGAAATGCTAGCCGGTGGTCGTGGCGTCGAAGATGTGAGACAGGAAGACAAAGAGGCGTGCGAGGGAAGAGCGACAGCGGCCGACGGTGGTGAGGATCGCCGGTTGAATGAAGGGACGCCACCAAGACGGACTGGCCAATGGATACGAGCGAGAGAAGAACAATAAGGTGGTAGGGAGAAGGAAAAATAAGGACGAGGAAAAAAGAGGCGCTCGCGGGCCAGATACGATCTTGTAAGTGGGTCGGCAAACTGCGGCTCCAGATCTTCGTCCCGCAGGGAAAAGCGAGATACCACTGCTGGGCGACGTTAGGCCAGCCGCACAATGAACGTCTGAATCTACTTACAGTTCAGCTTCATAAACACAACTTAAATAGACCCTGCTTTCCCGACTTTGCATATTGCAACATATCAAATCACTATTGAATTTACAAAGTTAAAACATAACTTTTCCAGATTTGTAGTCTGTCTCAGTTTTCATGACTAACACTGATCACCGCAGAAGTGATATAAATTTCTCCAACGATATATTATAAGTTCTATTGAATAATAATATCGCTTTTCAGGAGATATTTGAACAATTTTATTTCTTTTTCGTGGAAATATTGTATGACTTGGGCCAATGTGTGGAGAGCCTTACCGTTGAGTATCGAAGCGGAGGGTGGCTCGTTCCGGCGAGTCCAGACCGAGAGGAGCCAGAGTCGACCGAGGAGGAGAAACTGTTAGATGAAGGCAGAAGGCAGATCACAAGAGGCAGCGTCGGCAAGAGAAAGAGTGAGAAAGAGAAAGAGAGAACGAGAGCGGCGGAACAGGAGGAGTGAGTAAAAGGGGATTGATGCACGTCCATAACTCATGCAGAAATGCGGTCAGGTGCACAACTGGATCAACCAGAGATCCCCCGCGATCCTATCACCCGGCGATCTACGTCGTGACTCCCTCTGGGGGCATACACAATACGTGCGCGATACGATACCAGCTGTGCAGATAGCCCGTCCACCCGTTTCTTTTAATAACTATCATCCCGCCAATGACCGAACGTGTAATTGACACTCTTACCATCAATAATGCTGTCAGGAACGTTTTCCAAAGTCGTTTCTCATTTTTCGAGCGGCAATTAGACTCCCCGGATAGGGCGCGACAATAAATCTCTTCAATTACTAAGATTTCTCGCACACGTAGCTTGTTGGATTACGAGGCGCGCATGGGAGGTGATTGCTTGAAAATGGAGTAATTACTTTTGACTTTATCAGATATTCGTTGGCATCGGAGACGCATAACTCGTGCTGGTCCATAAATGGACGTGAAAGTTCGCCGAGCGATAAACGAGACATTAGCCTGTAATTCGCGTATCTTAATAGAATTTTAGGAGCTACCTGCGCCCATAAATCTAGCATTAAGGGTGTACTCGAGACAGCCGGAGTATAATGCGGGGGGTAAAAACACAGATTTCCAAGTGTAGCCGAACATATCGCAACATAAGAGCGAGCGAGCACCGTTCACATCCACTCTCACTAGAATCCGCTTGCATAGTTCGCCTTTATCAGACAGCAGCGATCGTCTGCCATAATTTCGAACAGTGTCTTTCAGCCGGCCAATAAATACATGACCGATCTGAATCTGGAATTCGGAGATACCGCTGGATACGCAAGCATACGGGTGCGTACGCGCACCCAACTTGTGTTCCGCACTTTCCCTATTTCACCTCCAATTCACCGGGAAATCGAGGCACGCGTGTTGAATTTACCGCGCGCACTCGCTCGATTTGTTCGAGTGCACCTGACTGGTTCTACCGGCGCAGCTGGCTGAACATATATACGTGGGAGGTGAAAATCTGTACCGAGACGAAATAATTATTATTCTAGCAGTCAGCGATCTGCAATCGAGGAGGTGAGATTATTGATAGTCAATCATTGGAATGTCCGAAGCATTTCTCCAAGGAAAAAGGTGTGTGCCCCGATTTCAATTAAGCCTTGGATACTTCCTTAATTCTTGTAAGAATTTTTCCTGCATTTTTCCGCGATGTCCGAGATTGCGGAGAAAAGAGTCAAGACCCCTATGGTGCACATCGTGTCCCACAAACCCTGAGCAATCCATTGCCAGAGAACACTGGAAGGCGGAATCGTTCCGGCGGAATGTATGTGAAAATTCATAGGTCAGTTTCACGCAGCATCGCGCGCGCTCCTTTCGGGGGAATAAATAATCGGCGAAATACAGCAGCCTCCATCCTGGAGAAGGTAGAGTGCCGCACACTCCGTGGACGGGCACTCCACCGACGCGGAGTTCGCTATGTCAACGTCGCCTTTGCGCTTTCCCACCGTCGGTTTCACCAGAAAAATCCTAATGAATCCCGTGTGCCTAAGGAGCCAGCCGGAGACTAGCTGATTTATGGCGATCGTGTTCCGCTCGGAAGACCATTATGACACACCGTATAGCTTTCGTCGGCGGATTCCTCCGGCGTCGTCGCACGTACGTCCGCCGTTTCATCGCAGCCTAACCTTTTCTAATCTGTCGGGAAATATCGACGCGTTTGTAACAATAATGGACGTTCTCGGTTGTCTGTCCTTGGCTAGCAAAGTTGGCGACCTTCCGTGTTCCGTTGGCGGGATGCGGATATTTACCGAATATCTCGTTCCTCGCTACCGCGTATCGTTGGCCTTTTCCCAGCAGCATATCGGTCCATGATCTTTCTCTCTCTCTCTCTCTCGATCGGCTGCTGGGAGATCTGTATGCGGTTTCCTCTCCACACGAACAATTACTGCGATTATTACCGTTTAATATCTACTGCATCGCAGCAACTACCGCTATCAGTTTGTGCAACCGTTTGACGTGTACTAATAGAAACTTTCTGATCTAGCAACGTTAGAATACCGCTCGGATTAATTCCTGACTTCGTCTCCCGATATACATTAGAGTCGGACGATTCGCGCTGAGAAGCACGCACTATAAATCTGGACGGTATCGTGCGATCTATGGGGAATGATTAATATGTAAATAGGAGGAGGAGTACGTTCACAGAGCGTGCCACGGTGATTGTGTATGACCTAGGCCTCGCACCTGGGTCATACTACTGCGGCTGCATAGTGTGAAGTGGCCATTACCGGCTGACCGAGACTGTCGGTCTGTCCGCCGCTTGCATGCTGCACCATAAAACCGTGCGATGAACGATACCGCAATAGGTTGCCGTGGCTATCGTACGTGATATGTTTTATGAGCTGGCGAGTATGCGAATGCGGTTAAACGAGCGGCGAGGGGGGCGTGCTGGTGTGTCTTGGCAAGCCGCCTCCATGCGCCTAGGATTACCTTCCTCTCCTGTTTTACGATCCTTCTCAAAGGGGACAAAGGACACTCTGCTTGGGCCGAGGAGGCAATTAATAATGATCCGAATTCTCTTTCAACCGTAGCTGATTTCTTTTGGCACACCAGAATCTCTGATATCACTCTTTCCAAGAGTGAATGAGCTTGCTCTTGCCTGAAGGACTTAGTAATATCAGATTTGAGCTACGATCACTATAGTGTTCCGGTTTCGCAGAGGTCCAGCAGAGACTATCCAGACTCCGATTGGCCTTAGAGAGAGGGATACACAAAGAATCGTGATTCCGCGCGGCTTCTCACCCAACGTGCTTCCTCCTCGCGCCACTGCGACCAAGGGAAATTTTGATCCGAGCAATAGACAAGCGGCGAATTATGATTCTGCGGCGTCCGTGTTCGGGGCAAAAGGCGAGCGCTCCGAGCGAGCGCAATTAAGGAGTACCCACAATACAAGAGGGAACGAGAGGAATGGAGAGCGTGGACGGGAATAAGGCTTTTCGCAAGGATACATTAGACATATCCGTTCGAGATTTAGGCCGTGCTGTTTTCGATCAGGAAATTACACGACGATATTGGAGCTAGACCAACCACTCGCCCTGAGAATCGGCGCTGGGCCCGGCTAGCGAGAGATAGCCGGCGAATGCTTTGAATGGCAATAAAATAAATTGGCGTTATGCTCGATCCTTATCAGTGAAATATGCACTTTCTCTAAACAATAGACTGATTATGCAACGGCGCAAATATATATTTGGTTTCCTCGTTTTCCCCTAGCCGATTGGCCGATAGCGAAACTCGTTACTTAAAATCAGCCCGCTGCCCCCTGCCCGCTGCCCTGTTTACCGATACTTTATTTATGATCTACTTTCGCACTTTTTCATCCGTAGCCCTACCGGACTATGTCGATGGGGATAGATAAAGGAAATGAGCCTAACCACTGCTGCCGTTGTTGCTGCTCCTTCAGCTGCTTTATGATCTCAGGTGCGGGCAATTAAAAGCGTTAATTCATGATTTATGGACGCTATTCTGTTAAGTATCCGACTGGTTATATAAGACGTGCCAAGATACTCATCGTCGCCATATATCTCATGCCACAGGAGACACTATTAGAGACCGGCATCGAATAGGACAAGTTTTACGTAACTCATCCTCCGACGATTGTTCTTGACGCCGAACACGCTCCGTGGAATATTTCGATACTAATTGGTCGAATGGAAAGCGGCCGGACGAGCGCGTTTAAGCCGGACGAGAACGGAACTTTGTTGGCGAGTGCATCCTGGCCGGTGGCGATCTTACACTTCCATGACGATTACGATGGGCGTAACTACCTGGATGTCACGATCATGGAAAATTATAATTATTATGAAAAGCGGCAACGTTCAGCTTTATTTATTGGAAAGTAGGGGCAGACCGTTGCGACCGCTGCCGTTGCAGCCAGATTAATAAATTGCCGATTGCAAGGGCCAACTGATTCCTGTTATTATTGCCGCGGTACCGAGAACCACGGGTTGAAGGCAATAAATCATTAATTGCATCGTAACCAAAAAACATTATTTCCATTGAATCACATAGCATCACAATTGATATTGTGGGATTATGATGGGATCAATGCAACTTGTGGATTGGTTTGAAAGAATTCTATATATATGTGTATAATTCGGCTTCGTATCTGGTACAATCTAACATTGGCAACGGCTTTTGCCACGTTTCCCTGACGGTTGTCCGACGTTGCCCGGCTTGGCAACTTAACGTCCGATCTGCGACGATTTCTATCTGCGACTGCCGTTGCTTGCCCGCGTCCGACAGTCTTTTGTCGCAAAACTCAGATCATCGCATACATATAATCAAACGCACACGCATACACACACAGATACTCTCCTTTCAAGCGTCCGAAACTTCCGGCTCACTACAATATTTCCTAAGAATTTAAATAGATGAAAATGAATCGATTGACAAACTTTATTGTATCATACGAATTTTGGAGATATGTGAAAGAGAGAACATACCTGGGTAACCGTGCGAGGTAGAGGAGGAAGGAAGCGATCTCTTTGGCAGAGGGAGCTTCCCTTCTCGTGACAGCGTCGTCGAACTCGAGAACTGGCCTTCTTGCTGTGTCCGTGTATCCTGCGACAGAAAAAATCCCAGTCGGTTAGCGCGCAAGTAGTACGGGTCTGCCACTGGTCAGACGCTCAGATGACGTCGGTATATTTCACTGGTACAGACAATTTTAAGTTTCGTTTCAAACCACAATGCCGATCATCGATGACGATCTGAATATAATACAGAACATGATCAAGCAATGACACAAGTCAAGCACACGTTTCAAGGATTCGCCGATCGTAGATTGATTGATGCGGAAATGTAGGTAAAATAGAGGAATGTCAGGTTGGATTAAGAAGGGGCGCAATGAAACGCTGCTAACAGCATTTGATACCAGAAAGCACGTGATCGGGATCGGCCCGACCTACGACACTCGATGTTTATTATCGTTATCTTCAAACAGGCCTAAGTTATTATATGATCGTCTTTGTGGTCGACATATGTGTAAGTGTGTACATGCAGGGACGCGGCATCTTCACGGTAGTAGGTCATCTTCGGCCGAGATCTCGAACAAAGTGCGCCGATGAAATGTAATAACACACATTCCGGACATAAGGAGAGAAAGAGGGAGAGAAGGAGATCTTCGCGTGGATAAAGCATGTGAAATAGGAGACATCGTAAAATCTTATTATCTTCATCGTGACTGGTGAGCCGTCGATCACAATCGCAAACTCGTGTTCGAACTATGCTCGCGCCTGCTTTGCCCTCGTCTCTTTGGCCCCGGAGACATCGGCGCAACGACTTCCTTACGCTGACAATCGTTTTCTCGAAACGTGAGAAAAGCCTTGGCCAAGAAATTTCACTGGAGACTGTTGTTTCAGCATAGTCGCATGTGACACGTGCCGTTAGGTGCATCGAGGGTGCGAGAAGGGTGAGGGCCACTCATAAATATCCAGACAGCAGCGCGTAACACTACCCGATTCACCCGATGGCTCTCGCTCACGGCTCTAATCATAATTTATGCCGGCGTAACTTATACGACCGATTATGTGTTAACGCGATAATAATGTCCGCCGCCGCCGCCGGGCAAACACGAAACCCACGAGCCACGCTCTTTTCCTGATTGCGGATTCTTCGACTCTACTGAGAGACGAGCCGGCTTTTTCGCGCCATAGCTGCGCGCGTGAGTCTCCTCACCCAGCACGCCATTAATCTTCATTTGCCGGCTGGTTCCGAAGCTTTCGGAGGTTCGCGTGGGACTGAGCGCGCGCGGGTCACGACTTCTGTTTTGGATGACTCGGGTCAGCTCCGACATGCAATCATTGAGACTCCGAGGTAAACAGGACTTACAATTTTCAAGCGTTTTAGTCCGCTGGCAGGCGTGATGGAAGAGAGACCTTCGAGTCGGGTGGCTTGGAGATTAATAATTAAAATCTTAGCCTGATCGAAGGTGTGGTTGAACGCTAGTGCGAGTAGGGAAAGTTCGGTCTGCTTGCTCTTATTAACAGGAGAGAAACAAAACCAGCTTGCTGCAAGTCGTAAAAACTACATGGGCGGTCCAGCCAAGCTTGTTTTTTCCCTGCTCGCTACGTATCCCATCAGCGTTCACGCTCACGCACCCGCTGTTAAGTTAATCGGACTACACGCATCGAACACTTATCGTCTTCTCCAGCTTGGTTCTCTCTTGGCCACATTCACCGCGAACGCAGAAAGAAGAAGATGCTTTTTGAGCGATTTTACTCAACGCTTGGATTACCATAACCGATCGATTACCAACTCGCTGCGTGGAGTCCCCAGCGGGATGAAGACGTTTGCGACGACCGCCCGCTACTTCCGCTTGACAGTGTCATCCAAGACAGGTGTTCCACAACACAGATTTCCGTGATATACGCTATTTATATTTTTCTACTGATTCTCTCCCACGTATGCAGAAATATCTTCTGGCGTCGAATAATTTCTAGAAGAGTTAGGTTCGATTTAAATATTATGAAAGCATAAACCACGCGGTTGGCTTCGTTCGCACTTAATACATTTCGAAGCGTTGGGCGTTCGCTGCCTTGGATGGTTGCGCTAGAGTTGCAGAGGCGGTGAATTCATATTTTCCAATCTGCTTAGAGGAGGAGGTGCGATCGAGTTACAATAATAAGCGGTCCGCTGGATGCTCGCACATCCGGCGAGAACGATGCGCGCGTATTCCGAGCGCGGCCAGCAGAAATTGTCGATCGTCCATCATCATCGCATTACCCCCTCGGTGTAAAGAGCAGCGTCGGATCCACCTTGGGTTTTAACGTAAATCAAGCGTACTTATAGCCGGCTGAGAAGAAAGGCCACGTGGTGCGAGCTGGTTCTCGAGGCTTTGGGTAGCTGCGAGTCGCCGAGCAGCTCACATGGGACCCGTGAGAAAGATGGACGATAGATGGGCCGGTCAATAAGTGTGCCTTCCCGATTTATTACCGATCGACAATAAATCCTCTGGATTTCTAATTACGTATCAGGGGTTCCTACCGCGACTCTTGATTTTCTCCTGTGATTCCAGGAAAAAGTGGGAATTAGAATCGAATTCTCTCTCAAGCCATAAAGTCACCCGTCGAGAGAAGTGGATGGCTCGCCGGAGAAAAAGTCAACTTTCCATCTCACGTTCCGATGCCATGGGGTTAAGTGAATCCCGGGGCGGACGGCTCGGCTTTACATAATCGAAAAGGGACAATTATTTAGATCGAACTAGGAAGAGTGTGCCGAGTCTAGCGGCGGTTGCACTGATAAGTAAAATTATTGTGCCGCTCTCACCTGAGCGTGCGGCTCAGGTTGACCCCCGCGGGCTCTATCCGGCACGACTTGGCTCCGGATTAACACTCGTTAGCTCACTTGGGACGCTATAATCGCTTAATTAGTCGACTCGCCGCCGCAACGAACCATTACCACCGCGCATACTCTCTCGTAGAATAATCCTTGCCAGTGGGATTATCGCCTGGCTAGCTTACGAACGCCGAAGGAATGGTAATGCACATTTTCGCTTGGATGCAAAGGTGGTAGGAAAAAGATCTGCAATTATAATCTAGGTGGTAAACGCGTGGCAGACATGGTTACACACGAGCTACTCCGTGCGAATCACGGAAGACGTTCTCGGCCAATTCCGGAGAAATACAGTGTTTAAGAGCACCGCTTCTGGAAAGCAGCGGTAGGCACAGGTGCTGCGATGTCTTATTTACAGAAACTCTGCTCGCCAGCCGCATCAGTGCAACACAAACACACATGCACTTGCCAGTGTAAGTATATAATGTACATACGTATGCAATGCCTATCTTGGTTAAACCGCGACTTTACTAAGCGAGCGCTTCGCGGCGATGCTAAAAAGTCCCTCACCTCTATTAACCTTCAATCTTTCACCTTTCGACAGACTATCGACTTCTGCATACCGCTCGTCGGTCATAAAGCAACGGGCTGGCTGCTCGTCACGCGTGATCCAGCCTACTTCCACATCACGCACGCAAAGCAAACGTGCTTTCCCGGCAAATCCACCACCGCATTCATCAAACGTGCATGAAGTCCTGCTTTGCATTCGGGCGCCATAGAAAGTTCTCGTCACTGTACTTTACTACCCGACGATCTAATCATCCCATTCGCCGCCCATTTTTCTTCTCCAAGTGAAACGTAACGATCCCATGCTGACTGCTATCCAGACCGTTCCAGGTGTTCCTTTAATACTGAAGTGGATTGGAGACTCGGTGAACGGTATAAGTATATTTCGAACTCTGACCCGACCTCGGTGGCGAGACCCCGACTGATATTGCGACGCTAAGATGACGTTAACCACGCCCTAGCTTTATCTTTCCATCGTGACCGTTACTGAGAATCTATGGGAGAGATCGAGCGGCCAATTAGTAGGCGGCTGGATGGATCTCCGTTAGAAAAGCGGGCGAGTGAACGAGCGAGCGAGAACGCTACCGAATGGATCATTAACCACGGAACGAATTCGCTCTAGCACTCGGCTCTCCACTCAATTCACCAAGAGCCAAGAGTGGCGAGCCTCCGTGAAACTTGAATGCCACCCTGACCCAACAAGCCGCCGCGGGAAAAGGATGCCGATGACGTTGTTAACCCCGACGAGAAGATCGTGCCTCGATCTAGCATCGCCACTTGGAAAACTATCGGGCTCTGGATTATTCAGAAAAGCTGGGAAACTCACTCGACACACCACGCCCTGTGTTCGCACGCTCCTCCGTGTCGTTGTAGAACACGTGCTCGTGCTCGTGACGGCTAAGATTTTTCAGCAGCACCATCGCGCCAATAAGGAAGCGGGTTATCGCCGGTTAGAATACAATAGATACGCCAGAGTGACTTAATACAACGATAATACTTAATGGGAATTGGAGAGAAATTTTCATGCGATACTGTCACGAACATGGGAGGCCAGGGTCAGGCGTGTCAACTAAACTCTTGGATCTCTTTTATCCTTCCACCGCTCCGATTCCTGCACTGCAATTACCGATGCCGCGTGGATCGCCAGAGAAGAACCGGGTGAAAAGAAGTTATGAGTTAATACGGATGATTGCCGGGGTTAGGCATCGCCGTACTTTCCCAGAAAGAGCTCATCGCGATCGGAAAGTATCCCGCGCGTACATGGAAAGCTGCGCGGGGGACGCGGCCGATCCAGAATGTGTGCGCGAGCACAGCCTATAGCGGTTTCGTGCGTAGCTAATGCGCTTGATCCAATCGTCCGCGTGATAACCATAATCACGTAGGAGCTGCTAGCGTCGTACGATCTGAGCGGGGGCGGCGGAGAGCAGGGAGAGAAGCGTGTGCGGCACGGGCAGCCGCACGATCTATGCGAATGGACGCGCGAGGCAAAGGTGCAGGCTAGCTAGGCAAACCGGCACCTTTCTCCGTTTGTTTCGGCCTCGCTTTTCTCGTTCTAGTATTCCTCTTACCGCGGGCTCATTTCCGAGCGAGTGCTCTCGATGTAGCTGAGTCTCACGCCCCCGCAGTTACAGCTTGGCCCCATGGTGTCTCTTGTTCACCAATTTAAACCGACCGTACCCCTCAACCACCTTCTTTATTGACAGTTCTATTTGTTGCTTCCAAAACCTTTGCCTACAAAAATTTCCAGGTTTTCTCTTTGGATGAAGAAATATCTTGAAAAACACGCCGGTAATGGGTGAGACTCGCCGCTAGCTCCAAAGTAAATGTCACTGTTTGGAGGCGGGGAAATCTACGCTGATAGTGCGAGCAAGGAAGACTTTATGATTCGCAATCCCGCAGGCGGATGGGAGGTGGCTCGGTAAACCTGAATCGGCCACTCAAGCAGCAAAGTGTTCGATAAATCCCGGCTAAGATATGTTAGTTCCGGTCATCGTAACGACCGGTGGCCGAGCGCGGTCACGCCGAGTGCTAGGTTTTTCGAATGGACCCGCTGGTTTTCCGCCCGGGAGAAATAAGATCGGCACGAGCCGTTTCGTGGAACTGCTCGTTCCAGGAGCATAGATCGGTGATAAGACCAAGACGATAACGGGTCTTCGCCGGGTGGGCGTACGTTACATCCACGGCAGCGATCGAAACTTCCATGCGACCGTTCCATGCGATCCTTTGATCCAAAGGCTTCTCATACTTATGCATTTGCGTGCTCCAACCCCGAATGCATAAAAACATAAAATCTCTAACTTCGAACCTAACAGGGATCAGAAAAAGTTGGGATTCTCACCATAGAATATCGTGGGCCGAAGAACGAATGATTTAAGGCGAGGGACTCTTGAGGATTGTCTTGTTCTTTAATTAACAAAGGGCAATTAAAAGGATCTATAATTCTAAATTGCAATTGTAAAAACGGTTCATCACTGTCCAGATGCCATCGTGATTTCTATCAGGACAGGAAGACCCGTTGTGTCTTGGAAGAAAGTTAATCGTTAGCTGGCCGTATATGACACGACGCGATCACTGTCACGAGTTGCATCGACCCGGGCCGATCAATTATGTGGGCATCACGGTAATGATGGAAAACGCAGCCGTGAAGCGCATTAAACACGAATTATCAAGGCCGCAGGAATTCTTCATCAAACATTCCGCGGTGATAACGATCTAATCTGAAACTACAGTTAGCACTTGAATTCCTTTTCATCGAATTTGTATACGCGGCTTCTTTCAGCTCTCTCGCTATATCATTTGTGTTGCTGTCTAAACTACGATTTCTCACAGAAACTGAGACTACACGGGGACCGAGTTCTTCTCGAATTATCGGCGAGTTTATGCTCGATTGCTTTATAGGCTTGTTCGGGCAACTGTGAGAACACGCCACTTTTGTAACCATTAGAGCCTCCGGACTTGCCGAACCTATCGTTGGGCACATTCGTTATTCCCAGTTGTGTCGATCGCGCCTATCGGGGCGAATACCTCACGTGGAAAGTGCATCAATTGGTTCTACAGGTATGTTATATAGCACCAAGCTGTTCGACAGTCTTCGATAATAGTGCTGAATGCTAAGTGACGGCACTACATGAGCAAGTATTGCTGGTGCACACATAATAAAGATACCGTCGATTGGTGCAATTGGACTTCCTACTAGATATGATACAGTTGAAGCTGCGACCGGTACCTACTACTTGAATGTAGACAGGGAGCAGCTAGTTGCATCGACGTTTTTGAAAGCAGTGCACCTTGTCAATCCGCACAATCGGCCAGCCACGTAATTAGTGTCAAGGCGAATTTATGGCGCACCACTGAATTTTCCTAAATGGCATCGCGATGGTCGGAAGGTCAGGCCACTCGGTGTATCTACCTACGTGCACCCGTTCGCCAGCGATTCCCAATTATTTTCATGTAGATCCTAGGCATTCGCTACCCCTGTCTGGGGTGCGTCCGAACCTTATCTTAAGTTCTCCAGATACGAATCAGTATATTAATTATTACTAATATAGGAACTTTTCGCTTTCTAGAATAGCGGATGTGAAAACCATCATTGATACCACCGAATACATTACATTACATACTTATTATTATATCATACTTGACAAAAATTTTAAATTCGTTTGTTATGATATTTGTAATTTAACCTTGTAATACGAATAGCAGAATAGTAATAACTTTCAAGTTAAAAATCTTTTAAGTCTTTAAAGATTCCATTGATTTCAAGATGAGCAATTACTATTAATATCTTTCTTTATCTAGCAGGTGAACCTAACTCAATCGTGGTGCGGTTGACAATGAAAAAGTAAACAGTGATCTAATGCTAGCCTGCACAGGGCTCCACCAGCATGGGTGCCATTGGTGCACACAATCCTCTGCATCGTCCTTCATTGAAATTTGCCGTAGGTCAGGAGCAAAAGGGTTATCCAGATCAGTCGACCAAGCGTATAGAACAGGCAGAGGACGAAGGTGGCAGCTAACTTTTTCATAAAAAATTTAGTTTATTTAGTAACAACCCACTGTTTCATAGGATTATAATTTCTAAATTAGTAAATAATGTTATTATTGTTAATCTCCTTCATTATCCTCATTGACAAATGTCCAAGTACTCCATAAAGGAATAAATTTTCGACTTCAATTTCTTCAAAATCACTTTTTAAATATATTCTTAACAGTGCAAGTGTAGCATGTGTTAGCCGTAGATGTGGACTGCAATTGCAGCGAGGTTGTGGATTCTTGCATATCGCGATAAGTGTCTCCGAGCAGCTGCTCCTTTTCCCTGCTTTCCGATTCATCGTTCGAACATCACGCGGTACGCTCGTCGTCGCGATCCTTTCAGAGGCTGCATACGTACAGTTCGAGTTACGGTACCTGCCCTTCTTCGTCGTCCTCTCCTCGAGGCCGTGCAATTAGCGTCAGGAAAAGTGGCCGATGCCACCGCACGATAGCGTACCAATCGCAAAGCGATCCTTGCTTCCGCCGAAGAATGATATTCCTTTTCTTAATGGCCAAGCGACGAACTTTCACCGGAATTATGAAAAGGCTTTGTGGAAAAGTCAGAAAGGGTGCCAGGACACACCTGCGACAACAGTAGTCTTCTGAGCAGAACTTTCACAGCCCCTGAATTCCTCGGGTAGAAGAGTGTGCGCACGATGCAATTAGCGGCCCAGAAAATGCGAGACGGGTTAATAAATTTCGCAAACACGACGATCGGGGCATTGATTACATGTACCAGGAAGGAAGCGAGCACGGCAACGAGAAATTATCGTCGTCACATATACACCACACTAGCAGACTAATTTGTTAGGCCGGCTTTAATACTCGCATTCCACGGCGTCCGATCTCAGAAGTACGATTGTCACTTCCTGCCTTGGCGGTATACAAGTCCGGTGACTCTCCACCGAGATGGAATTATGATTGCAGTCCCGATGATCTGGATACTTTGACAACTGGGATACTAATAGCTCTGGTATTCCACTCTCTATCTGTACAGTTGCTTAGTATTTAATACGAAAGTGTTTAAAGGGTTTCCCTCTCAAATACCTGCGCGTCAATTAAAGCAATTATGAAGTCACAGTCCTGGTTAATGCGAGACAGTGGGCCCCGTTAATTTGAAAACATGGAAGCAATCAGCCTGTAATGGTCCGGTGCATGTGCATCGCTGACCACTTCCGCCGGTGAATTAATTCGGCGAACATGATTAATCGCTGAATAATTATCCCCGGTAGGCCAAATGCCTGAGCTTTTACTGAAACAGGCATGTACGATGCGTGAGAATTATCGACATAGTCAATGAAAGTATAACGAAAGTTTACGTATGTCAGTCGGATGGCGTCTCGCACGGCTAATTGACCAGCTTCACGTCTACGTATGCTGCGTGTCTCGCATACTAGCACGACCGATCATGAATAATTGCACGACGATTAATGATCGTAGACAGGTGTCAATAGCATTGCTTTGTTCGCATGGTATCGCGGCCACTGCGATGAAATGTCGCAATTGATACAATCAAACATCCTTCCCCCAACACCCAGTGTTCTCGCAATAAGAAAACATTGTTATAAATCTGTAAAAATGAGCTTTTGAATTATTGGAAACTATTAATTTTATCAATGATTCGGAGAGTGCATATGCCCGTACCATTCATGATTTTACTTTAAAGTAGGTGTTCCACTTTCTACGCACTCCACTCTATTATCGACATCCAATAACTTTGAATACATACACAGTTATATAAAAATAAGAGAACAAACGGAATCGAAGTAAGACTGATCACCTTCGAGGAAGAAAGGTCGAAATAAGAGAGTAGCTGTATAGCGCTTAATGTCGGAGTCACGTTTCCTTCGTCAATGGAGTTCATGAACGAGGCGGCCGAGCGAGGAAAGTGGCTAAGAGGAAGATGAGGGTGGAGGCGAGTCGCGATGGGAGAAAACAGGCTGTAACCGCTTCTTAGAATCATCGCTGAGCAATTAGCGACGACCAAGTGGAAAAGCTCGGTGGAGGAGGGGTGTGGAGGGCAGGAGGGTCTAATAAGGCGCGACCAGATGATCGGGTGAGGCGCATCGATCACTCGGGGAGGAATTATCGATTGGCCTCGGCGAAATCTCCGACAGGCGCTTGGGATCCGGGTCGTACCCTGAATTCTGGTTGCATGCGTATATGTATGGATGTATATGTATACGATATATCCGTCGATTCACCGAGTAATTGACCACGTAGCTGGGCTCGTGCCCTAAAGAGCACCTAAATCGATTGCTCAGCCGCGTGATTATCGGGCCCACAAGATTACAATGTTGTCCGCGTACCCATCATTATCTCGATCATTCGCCACCCCATCGGGAACTGGAACAATATTTGCTGAGCAACAGGGATCGTATGTATGCCGAGTCTGTCATTAGTCAGCTCAACAGGTTACACCAGTTGGATTGTAGAGTGGTAATGCGTAATCGCGTATAGAATAATTCTACATTTTCCTAGATACAAAAAAAATTGGAGGTAATACAGATGTCCCTAAGAATAATTACAAGTGAAAAACTATTTTGGAAATGTAATTGAATTTGATGAAACTTCTGGATGAATTTTTATTATGTTGCTTGACCACAACATTTTGAGCCATAGTTGTTGGATAAAGAGTAAAGAGATCGGCAGTGAGTGTGCGCGAAATAGGTGAAGTCATAACTCGGCTGTTTTCCGACGGGTTGCATGCTTCCCAACACGTGCACGTGTCGCCGGCTACCAAGGGAATGATTTAAGGAGGCATCGCATGTCTTGCCGCATGTCGAATCTAACGGAACGCGCGGCGGGCTCCTATCTTTTTACCTTCACTCGGAGGCACGTACTATCGATCACGTGTCGACCAGACATACACGCGCGCTTCGATCTTCCCAGGCCCGCAATTTCGTAATTCCCCAATTACAACGCGAACGGAAACGGCTGTTGACTATTAAGTGAGTCGTAGTTGTGCGATACCAGTTCAATGGAAAAGTAAAGTTCTGACATACAAATCTACCGATTCTTAAATTGCGCACTACTTTAGACTTTCCACCATGAAAGTGCGGCTTACTCTACCATTTCCTTTCAATTGCTATTCTTTAAGCTCTGTCCCAACTGCTTCTGAATTAAGGGAACTCAGGATGCACCAGGTAAAACCCATTACAATTTGCAAGAGCGCTAAGTAGAACGGGCCGGGCAAACCCGGTCGGATTGCCCGCACACTTTAGCAGGGTCCAGTCCACCACTATCCGCATAATTATTACATCTCTCTACCGTTGCTCTCCTGTGCCGCATAGTTGCAAGCAGGGTGGTCGAATTACCTCCTGTCCTTGCTTCGTGATGAACAGTCGCCTTACTACCTTGCTATTCTACCGTCCTTCAAGGTTATACTCTCCGACAGGGACGACTATTACCGGCTGTAATCGCACCAACTCTCTTTCTGCCCGGACAATGAGCATCTAATGATGTAGATGCTACGTCTTTGGGGTATAAGGTACTTTAATAGGTTAAATATGATGCAGCTAATTGCCACAATCCGTACTCCCAGTGGAGTCTTAACCACGTGGGAACCGCCAGCACGTGGCATAGAGGGCACCATAGAAAACAGAGGCTAGCAGAGAAGCTGGATCTTGTTCGGCCCACATACAGCATTGTCAGAAAAATACAGGGCTGTGCACGAACGCAGGGTTCACTGGAGCAGATCGATCTGGTGGCAAAAGAATCCGGGCCAGTCTCACATTATGCGATCCTATTTATCGAGGAATAATTATGAACGCCACTACGAACGTGTTCGCTGCCGGTGCCAGCCAACACATGCCGACATGAGTGTAATCGGGACAGAAGGTCGTAGTGCCGGGCTCTCGGTGGTGCATCATCGTGCAATTAGCATAATCGCCATAAATTTCTTGGCAACGAGCTGCGCGTTAGGCAGCTGGCGGGCGAAAGAAAAAATTAATCAGCACGAATGCAACTGCATCGGTGCGGACACAAGTGAAGCGAGAGGAGCAGAATGAGAGGGAGAACATGACAGAGATGGCGGGGAAAGGAGATAGAACGAGCAAAGTACCGCAAACCGCGCATAGGTAATTAGGCTAATATGGGCGGACCAAGCGAGAAAGCGAGTGTCCTCGCGGCATAAATATGTCCATTATCATAACTCGTCTGCATCCGAGAGAGAAAGAGAGAGAGAGAGAGGCGCGTGGAAGCCTCGTAAATTTTCGCCCTCTTCGCCGCCAATGATAAATTACACTGGCCCACACCGTCACGTGATTTTTCCAAAGTCCGACCTACCCACGCGAACCTTTGTAAGGTTTGCGAAGCCTCTGACCGGTGGAGGAGGTGCTTCGGTCATTCCTTTCGGCTCAATTGCACTTCAGCGACATGTGGAACTGGCCAAGCTGTCATTCGACTCTAATAACCGACTCAATTGGGCGGTGATATATCTCGCGACTCCCCTGCCAATTGGTACTGTGAATATTGAATGTGAAAAGTGTTGAAGGCATGCATTTGCAAGGCAAAAGAGGCAAAGCTCTTCTTACCGGGGGAAGAACTTAAGTACCGACTTACTCGGTTACATTGCTATTCCTTTCTCCAGTCCCTCAATAATTAACGCCGAGGGAACATTTCCGGCAGGGGAGAGGCTCACCGCACGAAATTCAATGGGGATAGTAAAGTCAAATTAAAGTTTTTCCAGAGTCGCGATTGACCAGTTCTAGTTGCCGCATTCGGGCAGGGTAAGGGTTCCCCTGAGCCAAGAGGGTACGACACAGACGCAAGGGATACAGAAACACACTCACACGCTCGGCATTTCGTCCTGCGGCTTTCAACCTCTTCCTCTTCCTGTTTGTCCTGCCTCTTTTAGGCGAGCAAACCCTTCAGCCGGCTAATCGACGACAAAGCGGCTGCTTTACCAACTACGGGATTACAGTTAGCCACACCGAGGATCTCTAAGCGAGGAAGAGAGAACAGGAGATAGAATCCTGGGACAGAAAAGAGCCCTGGTGGCTTCGAATGACAGTAGAAGCGGCAGGCTGATAATCGCTGCGCAGCCAAACAACCAGAGAGAACTTCGATTCTGGAGAATTCATTGCCTGGAAACCTGGCGCTTTCCATGCGATAGCACTCTTGAAAGCCATGGGAATTCAATTGAATCACCATGAAAATATCAAAATTAAAACGGGAACTGTGGAATTACAAAACAGAATTGACTGAATAGAAACAGTAGCAATTAAGTGATATAAAAAGAGAAAAAGAAGAATATCAAGAGTTAGAAATATTTACCACGCGTCTCGAATATGTCGGAAGTAGTGTTCTGGAAGGATGTTAGCAAAAAGTATCGCGGCTACAGTTAATAGCAATTAAAGGAGGAGGATAGTTCGGTGCGGGCGCGTGTTTATCTCGGCGAATCTCATTCTCGTCTTGCGTCTTCTCCGCGGCTTCTTCTTCTTCTTCTCCTTCTTCTTCTTCCTGCTCCTCCTCTTGCTCGTTCGCTGTAGGTCCGGGACAACTAATCGACGACAAAGCGGCGCTCTTAGCCAACTACGGGAATACAGTTAGATATCCGCGGCTACGACCAGCTGAGCAACCACGGCGAAAGGGAGAGAAAGGGACGAGCAGGATGCCGCAACAACCACGAGAGCGAACCTAACCTCTGGGGAGAATCACCGGTGTATGTTTCAGCTTCGTGAAACTGTGTACACCAGTCAGTGAAACGGTGGTGCAACACCAACACCACTGCACTCACTTGGCTCTAGCGACTCCCAATGGAGTCACACCTTTTCAACCAACCTTGGGCGAAAGCGTATTCAACTCTGAAGTATACTCCGAAGTACATTGTACTATTGTAAATTTTAACAATACGTCATGGAATACAAGAAACTATTCTTGGTATTGCACGCGTCTGCTAAATCAATACTAGAAATAGGAAAATTTTAATATCGAAGTTTTATCTCTGATCGAGAACTCCGTTATTCCGCAAAGTGTAGCTCGAGTTAATAGGTAAAACGCGAGCCTGAGAAAAAGAGCGGCGGAGTCGATGATGACAGGAGGGAAGAAAGCGAGGCGTGTGAACCGCCTGTTTCACGGCGAAATAAGTGGATGCTTAAGCCTAATACTCCCGGGAAGTATTCCTGTGGAATGAGCGCGCTCACCACTCTGAATATCTGCTGTACATACTTGCCAATTAAAACGAGATGCTACTCTTACTTTTACCCGGACTGTTTATGATTAAGCGCGCCTGACGATCCTCAGTAAGTAATTCTCTCCCACGGAGAATGTCAGACAGTAATGACATATTTCTCAACGAAGCGAATGCTCGCTGAATTCGTATAAACTCCGGAAACTAGTATGGAATGCAACAATTTAAAATGTACTCTTGTGTGAAATTCGAAGACCTTTACTTTTGATTCCTAGAATGAAGGAAATAGCTGATCGAAAAAGAAGAAAAAGAGTATCAGGTGTTTGGAGATCCTGTCACACGAAGGATCGATTAAGAATCAGGCTACCAGCTGGAGACAATCAAGGGAGGCCGGAAGGGCTTCAAGTGCGTAAATAGAGACAAGAATTGCGGGCTTGTAAGGATGCGGGGGCGTGTGAATCAAGCTTAAGCGACGGCCAGTTGGTCGTGGGTGTGTCCTAGCTTCCGCATACTCCTCCGCGGTCAACGCGCGTTATCTTTTACCGCGACAGAGGAATACCTAGCTCTGTGGGTGCCAGTGAGTTTCCATTAGGAACACTCTGACGATTCAGAGCAGCTTTGTACAACTGTACTACAAAGCACTAGACTTTAAATCATCTCAACAACTACCTTTTCAGGAGAATAGCTGTTATTGAATCGCAGATTACCAATTCTTTCAAAAAGTAAAATTATCACATCACCAGAATAAGAAAATGTACCAGTAAATATACATATAACTCGATAGTGACGATAATTGTAAATAATAATAATTTTCAACGGATATGTGCAGAATTAATAATAATCCTTTTAGAGACTTACCAGGAAGCGTCAATCCACACGTGAGAACTCGTTCTGGTAAATCGTGGATGGTCCTGGGTGGTACGACTTCGTCGACACGTTTCTTCGTGCCTGGAACAGGAGAGCAAGGATTTCATTACTCCCGCATCCTTTGTGAACACGATCTCCCGCGACACACTTCTCTCGATTGACAAAAGGGCCGAATACCAGCAGATTTCGGTAACCCGATACGACGACATATGGTGCTTGCAGAAAATTCGACAGCGGGACGTGCGTCTGACAATGATTCACTGTACCAGCATATCGAATGCTTTATGAAGCAGTGAAAGAAGCAAATATTGCAAACATGTCGCATACCGATTTTAATGGTGATTCCTGTTATCCGACCGCTGCATCGCCCTTTCAACCGAAATACGATCGTTGCTTAAAGAGAAAAATGCGTTTCTATGTTTCTTGCAGCGCAGTTTCCTCTTTGTTTTTTTATAAAAACACATGTTATTATGTTCGAGACGATTTTATCGGGCTACAAACTTAATTACGCGAAGTTCCATAAAAAAGATCCTTGTGAGAAGTCATTGGCAGCGCTTGTCTAATTAGCAGTTACTAGTTGCTGTTATAATCGTCATTAAGCGATCATAAGGCATTCCGTTATATCCGCTAATTACTAGCTTGAACACGCGGTTGCTTTTATCGCGTTTCTGCTCTTGTTTGGCCGAGTGATTCACCGGGAAATCGGGATGCGATTGCTTCTTGACACGCTTCAACGAGACCCGGGGAGATACGGGAAAGCAGCGACTCAGGCGCGTTCTCGTTTTATCGATAAAAGGCGTATTGTTGTGCTAATCCAATTATTCCATTATAGCTTCAACGCACCATTGTAATACTGCCGATCTCTAATTTGTTACGGTAGTTCTTTTAACTTCACTTGAAAGAAGTACCGTTTCTTTATTGTCTGTTTTCCGACGTCGAACTTCTCGCACTCTCTTAAGAGAGTGGAGAGCGGAGAGTGCGATGCCGAAAGGGTTGCTATTCCCATGTAAATTTTGCTCGAGCTCAACTCATTATAAGGGGCGTTAATTGCACTGTAATGACGGTCGGTGGCTTAGCACAATGGGCCCAATGCTTGGTCCACGATCTCGCGAAGTTGCCGGGCCAGCCTTCTCCAGCCGAGATCTCCGTAAACGAAGAGTGCCGCCGACACTGGCGATCTCTCGGGCGGCCGAAGAGGAGCGCGATTTATCGGTGATTTATCGGCTACGCTTTCGAGGAACTCGTCGATCATTCAGACAGGAAGATGGAGATGCAAAAAGTGCACTTCTCACCCACCCCCGCTTTCGAACCTCTGCCGCCTGAGTGTATGCATCTTCATCTGACCGATGAGGCGGTCTTAAGGAGGCGCGACCGCCAGATAAAGAACCTGACTTTCAATGAACGGGCGAATAGGAAGATAGTTCGATAACCGACATCGTTATTAGAGTCATTAAACGGAGAATAACTGAATTAAAATCAGCGCAATAAACAGCTGCTACCCGCGGCAATAAAGTAATAAGATGTATTGCCTTAATATTCATACTGAATTGCAAACTCCCTCGGCACATACCGATTCCGAGAAATACCCGATGAGCACTGCTTCAAACGTCAGCGAGACTACTCGTCTAATTGGATAATTGCTCGAGGTCTTTCACGACGACATTATATATATTAAAATCTGGCCCATATCGCAATTACCGGTGACGTCGAGCTTCCACAACGAAAAAGGTGAGGTAGACCTCGGTAATGATTATAATTAAAAGGAGCGATCGAGCCAGCTAACAAGCACGCGGCGATTATCGCTCGGCGATCGGTGAACATTACTTATGCAGATTGCGTTTGACTACTGCGAGATTAACGAGCGGATTCCTCGTTATGTCAGCTAACGGCAGTGCGAATTCAACTTGAACTTGACGGGATCAGATTCACTCCCGTGAGCTGGGTCACCAATCATCTCGGCAATTGATCATTGACACAAATACTCTTCACCGGTCGCACCATAAACTTCCCGAAATCACTTTGCATAAAGCACACTGGTAGAACGAGTTGCTCGAACTCCGCTAATCTTATCTGTTAATGGTGGACGCATCTTGTCGGACAAAACCGCACATGTTCGATTCCCATTACTCAATCGGATGTGTGGAGAGACGCTTGCCTCCTTCGCTGAGGAAATCTTTAATGGGATTGTTAGAAAATTAGAAATAGGCATGCGAATGCGCGTGTAGAGCGGGCCTCGTGGAGATTGTGCAGGGCACCTCTCCCCTTCAGGGAAAACCCAGGGGTCATAAACCCCCAGACTTGGCCACGCTGACACAGGTAACCTGACGGCGAGCGAGGTCCGAGGGGAGCACTCTTGGACTGACTTTAGCCTTGACACGACTGTATCACTGATCTTCGCATCAATATAATTGTACGCTACATTTGTTAATCGGATCCTTGACGAGTTACGTTATTTACGAGTACCCACACCAACTCAAGACGCCGTATAGTCTTACATATCAGAAGTGGGATAGACCCTGAAGAATCGGTCTATACGTGAGACGCTATACTCCTGCGATAGCCTGCGAGTGTGTTAGCTGTGAGGGTGTGTGAGCATAAGAACTGGAGACACATCGTGTGGTGTACTGTGTAGTGGGTTAACAGTGTCCTACTCCAAAAAGGATGTGTGACTCCCGTGAGCTGAGTGCGGTGAGTGAACACAGAGTAAAGCGGGATCTATCCCCCGAAAATAAAGGACGCAATCGTGCTAACCAGGGCGAGTCCTCGCGCTTGGACCGTTTAGAAGGAATGCTCGGGAGCCTGCTCCAAAGCGGCCGTTCCCGCTCGCGCTCTACACGACGGGACCGACCGCGCTCGCGCTCGCCGCATGACCGCCGCGAAACACAACCGACGGATCGCGACAGCCAACGCCTCGATCGGCTGGAAAGGATGATGGAAGAGTTGAGCAACCGGTCAAGCTCTCGCACGAGATCGCTATGCTATACACGCCCGGGGGATGAACAGCTTATCCCGATATTCGACCCTTCAAAAGATGAGCTAATCATTGAAACGTGGATCAGACACGTGAACGATTTAGCCTCGCGCTACTCATGGGACGATAAATCAGTGATGCGTCTCATCACTACACGATTAAGAGGTCATGCCCGTCAATGGTACGATACGCGTCAACATATCGCGACAACCTGGCGGGAAACGAAAGTGTTGTTGGTAGCCCAGTTTCGCCGAACCGTGCCGTTCTGCAAGTTATTCAAAGATGCGGCATTATATGAGGCGGCACCCGGACAGTCACTCGGGGACTACTGCTTCCAGAAGCTGGACAAACTACGGAAGCTTGAAACCACGATCATTAACGAGCATTTAGTGGACATGGTCATCGGTGGAATCACGGATGAACACATCGCGAGATCCATTCGATCGACGAGATACACTGATCCGAATGACTTGTATGCGTATATGTGTACCTTGGGTGAAATGCCCAAAAAGGAGCAAGACGAGGAAGGATCCGATGCCGACACTGACCTACTATAATTGCGGAAAGATTGGACACATGGTGAAAGACTGCAGAAAATCCGAGAAGGAGCGCAGCCTTTGTAAACAGACTGCATATCGATGAGAGGACTGCCACTAGAAGGAGAAAGAAGTACCAGCGGCCAGAGGTTCGACTCCAAAAACATCGTTTATGACACCCGAGGACCATTAGGAGCTTCTGCGAATACCGTTTGGCCTAACAAACGCACCGACAATATTTCAACGCTTGATGGACAAGTCTTCGGCCCGACTATAGACGACATCATAATTTCACCGAGAACAATTGAGGAAGGGACGGACAGGCTGCGACGCTTTGGAGGCTTGCGCACACATGGCCTCACGCTACAGCTGGAGACGTGCTCCTTCAAAGAAACCATCGACTACCTGGGTCGGGGAAATCAGCATACCGAGAGTAATACCGTGGAAGGGGAAGATCGTACGTCTTGATTTCAGCGAAAGGCGGAATGAGATAGCTCGACACATCTTGACCAATCAAAAGGACTAGAAAGAGAGGTATCAGTCGGAAGCTGTGACTAAAATTTAAGAGACCGTTCAGGATTCGGACGGTGGTACCGAACGATCCTGGATCGGTACGAGGTGAAGTATTTGCGCGAAGGCGCACGAGAAATGCACACAGTAGTGGCCACGAATCACATTAAATCGTGGAGTACGATTTAGGGAGACGACCAGGAGGACGGAACAACAATGGACTCCTACAAACAATATCCTTTCAATCAATGTATCATTCTTGCCATTTACAGGTTTACAGGTTAACAGGATTATAGGTCACAGGACGACAGTGCAAATACAATTTAAATCGATCCGCTCACGCTTGTTATTATTCCACCTCTACAGAAGGAGCGAGACAATTAAGGTAGCAGGAGACACTACCTGCGAGAGTGAGAAGAGTGACAGAGAGAGAACATGGCGCATGCCATGGTCACTTTGGAGACCCGGAGTCGGTACAAAGGGTGTACCCCGACGGACGACCTTGGCTGGAAGCATTGAGATTCGATCAGAGCGGGTATGTATGGACGCAAGAGGTATTCTTGTCATCGAAGAATCATCGTTTGATTTGCCGAGAATGAGTGCAAGCCGCACTCTAGGCAAATGAGGATCATCGTTTGACTTGCCAAGGATGAGTGCAAGCCGCACTCTAGGCAAGTGAGGATCATCGTTTGATTTGCCGAGAATGAGTGCAAGCCGCACTCTAGGCAAATGAGGATCATCGTTTGACTTGCCAAGGATGAGTGCAAGCCGCACTCTAGGCAAATGAGGATCATCGTTTGATTTGCCGAGAATGAGTGCAAGCCGCACTCTAGGCAAATGAGGATCATCGTTTGATTTGCCGAAAATGAGTGCAAGCCGCACTCTAGGCAAATGAGGATCATCGTTTGACTTGCCAAGGATGAGTGCAAGCCGCACTCTAGGCAAATGAGGATCATCGTTTGACTTGCCAAGGATGAGTGCAAGCCGCACTCTAGGCAAATGAGGATCATCGTTTGACTTGCCAAGGATGAGTGCAAGCCGCACTCTAGGCAAGAGAGGATCATCGTTTGATTTGCCGAGAATGAGTGCAAGCCGCACTCTAGGCAAATGAGGATCATCGTTTGACTTGCCGAGAATGAGTGCAAGCCGCACTCTAGGCAAATGAGACTCAGGATGGACACGCTGCGTATCCTGAGTCGACACCTGCACGGACAGCAGGATTTTTATTTTCAGCGCACATGGAAGTAATGTACCGTCTGAGGGCAGACTTGTAGTCAGTATGGCCGAGTGTTAGAAAATTAGAAATAGGCATGCGAATGCGCGTGTAGAGCGGGCCTCGTGGAGATTGTGCAGGGCACCTCTCCCCTTCAGGGAAAACCCAGGGGTCATAAACCCCCAGACTTGGCCACGCTGACACAGGTAACCTGACGGCGAGCGAGGTCCGAGGGGAGCACTCTTGGACTGACTTTAGCCTTGACACGACTGTATCACTGATCTTCGCATCAATATAATTGTACGCTACATTTGTTAATCGGATCCTTGACGAGTTACGTTATTTACGAGTACCCACACCAACTCAAGACGCCGTATAGTCTTACAGGATCCTAATCTGAACAGATTGAAACCCGAGATGTTACACCCGCTTTGCCTGGTTCAACTAAGAAGCACTTATTTCCTAGCGATTCACTTTCTGTTGTCTATAAGAAACAGACGAAAATCCATCAATATTTTGATCGAAGTTTTATACTAATTAGATGGATCAAATAAAAAAGATAAATACTGACGTTACAACAATGCGGAATAAAATTCCATCTTACTGGAATGCATTGGAACCGACGAAGTGCGAGCCATTTATTCCCGAAGCTCATTTATCGAGAACGGAATCAGGAAGTTTATGCTTCACACGCTGCTTCACGAGCGGCAACTTCCTTTTGCGGGAAGCGAACGTGCCACGCGGGATCATTGACATAATGATCTCAATGGGAGGGAGAGCACGTGTGGAGGAAAGGGGGCCTTGTCCGAGGCCGCTGCGCTGATACGCAATCGGATGCTGCGAGCTCTCATGCCAATGGTCCAGCACACCGGCAAAGCGCTCCCGCATCTATCTATGCAACACGATTCACGTATACGAGAAAGATGGAAACCTGATATTAATGTGACTTTTACCAGATTCGTGTAATCGATCGATCGAACAGTGCTACCTCTTCGAGATTCACCAACACCGAGGATACTTTCTCTACCAGGAATAGGAGAATTTTTCTATCGATAAAGATAGTCAGTGATTGTAGCATTATCAGACGATTGGACTCGACGGGTTATAGTAGCAAATGTTTCGATGCTTATCCATGGAAAGCCTGTACCTCTTCACCCTTTACTATTTGTTCGACTATTCAAACAGATGTCTCTAATGGTACAACTAGCTATTCTACCGAGTTCCATAATGAAACAACGACTCTTCCGTGGATGCAGGAATGGATTAACGAAAGTTTATGCAAGAGCGAGAACGAATATGAATGAATATGTCAGTTGTGAAAAGCGTACCGATTGGCAATATATGGAGAAGAATGAAAGCGAGCGAAAGCTTGGTATGATTGTTAATTGTGTGCAAAGTATATGTCGTTTGTGCATAAAACCCTCATCCGAAATCATTCGAGTGTTTCATGGCGGACCATCGACCGGATTTCTCGTCGATAAAGGGAAGTTGCGGTCAAACAGAAAGTCAAGCCTAACCACATAACATTCACGATTCACATTATTGACGAAGAGCAATGCGCCTCTCCGGTACTCACGCACGGAGGCAATTAGCACGAGTGACCGCAGCTACCATTTCGAAAAGGGGACTCGTACCTTTTACTGCCTTCCGTCTACAAAGGCAGGTTGTAATTTAGCAAACGCCGCACGGAAGGATTTACATCGATCCAAGACAAAACACCCGGCAGAACAATATGGGCATAATAATGCGTACTTTGCTTTCATAAACGCCTTCTCTATTAACCTCGCGGTGTATTGGTCGGTGGGGAAAAAAATGGCGGGAAACTATGCTCGTACGGGTTTAATACCATTCATTTGAGCGTCGACATCGAAAATGTTCACCGCTTCGCGTTACGAGGGCATTAAAGCAACCCGCGCGAGAAAAATCCGTTAAATGCTACTTGCCGCTGCTGGCGTTGTTGGTGTGTTGTGAGAGGTTGGGTTTAGAAGACGGAGGTCTCGTATTTCCAGGCGAGAAATTTATCGCCCAGTGCCCGCCCGGGCGACAGAGCACCGTCCGACTTTACGAGTGTTCCTTGCCCACGTATTTCTACCGATGCATGTTAATTCGTGAACCTCCGCGCCCCACTGTCGGTATGGACAGTTCGCCGATTGAAATGTACACTGTCGAGAGCAAGCCCTCAATAAAGAGATCTCTTGGGAAGTTGTCTGTCCGTTCTCGAAACCTGACACCCGCCAATGACGATCCTACTTTCGGAGTTGTTGGCATTTTCCCCGCAGGAATTCGGAGAGACGTCCTAACCTGCTTCAGCTGCATTACCTTGATTATGATTGGCTTGACACGTGAACGTGCCATTTGCCCTCTGTGCAAGAGGCTGACAGATTGCTTTGGAGGATTGCTTGGTAAAAATGCTCTCGACTAACTTCACTTCGACTCTAACAAGCAGTGGACATACGCCATTACATACCCTAACCTTATTGTTACTCTTTTATACAACGAGAGCAAGTTATACTCTCATCAACACTAACCTATTTCGACTTAGATTTTGGTGAGAGGCTCTGTACAGATCTATACTAACCTGCGCAACAAGCACACTAACTGCCATTCGATTAGCATAAGGTGATGGGTGTCGCGAGTCGACCACTCGATTGACTTGTAACCGAAGGTTGATTGGATCTCGTTGCTGTTTGCAATTTAAACGTTTCCATCTGCGACCTCACCTCGCTCGGTCTACCTGACGTGCGCGCACTTGCCCGGAGCCAACTCTCCGAGGGGCTCGAGTGACCCGCTCGTGCTCTTTCCGCGTGTATCTGACCCCACGACACTTCCGTGCCGTTTTTGCTGCTACGCACACTTGCTGGATATACACGGGATCTCAAGACCCTCCATCACATAGACATTGCTACACACTACCGACTCCAACGGCCAAGTTATGTTTTATGCGAGCACTGCTCTCAACCCTTTGCTACATCCTCAACGGTGTCAGCTAAGTTTTCTCCGACATTCAATTACCGTCCGGGACTCTCTGGAGAGTATACCTCTCAATTGAATGCTGGTTGTTAATCCCTCGAGGAGCATGACTTCGTCGTGGAATTGGAGGATGACAATGTGACCTGTGGTAACAAGTTTTGTTTCCATAACGAGAAAGAGAGAGAGGAAGAGTAAGAGTCTGATAACTTCAAGCAAACTGATGCTTCTGATGATCCTTGTACAGGATGTGAATAATGAAGTGTTAATCTGGGATTTCTATAAAATCGACATCAATTCAAAAGCCAAAATGACTATCGTCATACAGTGTTGTACAACGAGTCGCATCTGATTTGATGGTACGGAAATTAAGCGCAACTGGCTTCTGGTAATGCAAGCAGTTAAGTTTGCAAATGGAAGGTGAATCCTCCCAGCGAAGGAAGCATCCAAGTCCCTAGGAGACTGGTCAGCGCTTAACCACCGCATCACTCGCTGAATACCAATGAACTCCGGGAGGGACAAGGCCAGTGTAATTACCGAAAGATATTGCGTGCAAGATGCACTCAGGTATTACACTGACCCTGAAAGAAACTGAAGTCTTTACATACCGCAATGAAGGGGAGAAATAAATTGATTACAGAAATACGACATTTTGGAATGAAGGTCTGGCATCTGCTAGCACTTTTCTAATGGCGGAAATGGGCTTCCGCTCGTCGGCGGAATTCGTTTGTAAATAAACTGGCAGTCTAATGGCCCGTGTAATTTTCGGGCCATTTATTCGGTTCGTTGAAGAGGCAGGCTAGTTTGTCTGGCTCGATCAAAAGTCGAATTTCGTGCTAGCCAATCATGATCCATTCGACCAACCAACTGTTACCAAACCTATCTCCGATCTGGTAGTCTCGTGGATCGAGATATCATCCGAGAACTTTCGATTTCTGTCGAGCAGTCACTTGAAATTGCGTAGGAGGGGAATAGAAATATTTTCCTGTAATGCCATTAACCGCGACCCCGAGTGTAAATGGTGCGGAATCGAGCCATCTAATTCAATTGTCGGGGACAAGAATTAAGGGTCTGAATTAATCCAATTGTAAGCGGCGGGGTAATTGAATTGGAGAGAAGTGAAAAATCAATAGGCGTTCGTTCCTTCGTATTGGGCTGCGACATCGCTACGACCGACTTCCAATTACCTCGAAAATCGAACGGATTCAATCACTGTAATGGAACTTGTGTATACGCAATTCGTAGCAATTTGGACGGGAAATCGTTTTCAAATTCGTTTAATCTCGTTCGTGAGAAAAGTCAAGATTTCCCAGTCCGGTTCGTACGAGAATGAAAGTCCGTAATCGAAAGGTTCGATGGAGAGAGAGTGGGACTGATAGAAGAGGCAGAGGGTTTTATCGCGGGCATTTAACATCCATTACGCGCCATAGCCGAGGTGAACAGCCTCTGTTGTGGTAGCAGCTTGATTCCAGCTTAAGTAGATATGATTGAGCACCGCCATAGAGACGATCAATGAGCTACTAAGTATAGTCGACCCATGAAGCAAACGCTCAATCAAGCGGGCCCCCGTGCGCGCCGGATCGCATCGCATAGTATACTGAAACAGTTTAATTTGATCGATCCTCGAAGAGAGCTTCACTTCCCACACATTGCGAATTCAAACTTCATGCCTCACTGGATGCCCGGATGCCTCTTCCCTTAATGAGACACTGGACAGAAGGCGGAGCGACAATTCCTGTAAGCAGTGTATTCGACTCGATGAGTGGAGTACGCGCGTCTGACCTCGAACGCCCGCATTCTACTTCTTTCGAGCCCAACTACTCCACTCATCCGCGACTGAAACTGTTAGGCGAGGCTCCAAAAATCAAAGTGGGCCGCGGGAAAGCTGAAAGTATGAAATCTTGCACTCGACATATCCATCTCTCTGTCTCTCTTTCTCTCTCTTTTGGTCTCGGTCTTCATACTTGCAGAACTCGCTTCCGCGTTGATGTCGCCGAAGGGCAAAAGAAGAATATCACGTGGGGTTTTCAGCGGTGCGGGCAGCGGTATAACTCATTTGGCTAGCGTGGCGTCGAGCTTTTTGCAGTGGTCGTCTCGACCTGTGCACTCGGGCGTAGGCAGTGCGTTTATGTCACGCGGGCGACGGCCAGGGTGAAGCCACACTGACAAGATAAAACCATGTGGAACAGGGTTAAGCGTGCCTGAATCTGCCCGACATCACTAAAGGAGGCTGGGCAAGCGGCATGAGTTAAGAACAGAACGACGCGCAACATCTGTCCTCTGGCTGGTCGTCATAGTTAATGTGATATATGCATACCGCTCGGCTTGTTCCCCAGCTCACTTTGATTAACTACCTTAACCCTTTAGCCGCCGGCCGGCTGATCCCGTTACCAATTGTCTAGCTCTCGAAGTCTTCTCAGGCTGGGTGCCTTAAGACTCTGCATATCTTTCTACATGCGACCGGATCTAGTTCACCCTATAAAATCAGAGGAAGAATATCGAACTGAAATCCACGATTGCATGAGTTGGGGGTCACAGTGATACAGTCTCAAGGCGATTGGAGAGAAGTTTAGCTTGGAATGTTGAACGATTCCCAACCGGTTCCAACTTCCTGTTCAACGAGCTCGCCAAAATTTCCTGAAACCCGTCGTGCCCGGTGTACCAGCGGAAGTGGCTCGTTTACACGGGCCCGCTATTGACCATGAGCGATTGTCCCAATATCGAAGAGTCAATGAAAAAGAGCGCCCTGCTTGGGGAAGGAGGGAGTGTTAATATCCGGTCGCTGCAATGTACTTAACGGTGGAGTCGCGTAACGCCGTAAATCGCGGTACAGGTTTGCCAGCGGTGACAAAGTAACCGCTGGCCCAGCAGGTAAACGACCGGTTCCGCGCTTAATGCTCCTGGTTCCGGACTGCTTGTGACAACCAGCCGAAAATTACTACCCGCGTAATCGGTAACATCGCACGGACACGCCTTCTTCGTGGACTTTCCTACCCTATAAAGTCCTGGCTTAACAGGCTCACTGGATTTACCGATACTACTGACACCAGCTGGAATCCTCGTTATGACAAACCTATTCCGTACTAGATTAAGTTTTCCGTTTAATCCACACCTGACCGATCCAGTTTGAACAAATAATTACAAATTCGTAAAATCTGAGAATGATTTATTTTTGCCGAAATAATCGAAGATGTAAGTACTAAAAATAGAGTATTATAAATTATATTTTCGAGTGCTAATCGTTTGGATGCAGTGAGAGGTAAGCAAAGAGAAATGCACCAAACTTGATAATACTAAAACAAAGAACCAATCCTGACCGGAATTTGCGGGTAGGCTCGAATTAAACACGACAAGAACGTGAGCCGGTTGATGCGTTGTGCGGCGGTCCAAGATAATTAGCGAGTTTTTAGCAAGTTAATGAAAAGCCGTCGAAACCGCGAGTGGGAGCGGCCGGCAAAGTATTATCGCGTTCCATTAGCACGTGAATGACCATTGATGAGTTCGTTACTCCATTCATTCATTGCAACGGCAGGTCGCTCGCCTCGTACTGCAAACAAGTCGCACATCTGCCAACGAAGAGACGAATGTCAAAGAACCTCTGGCAACAATCCTGCGACATACACTCATACCAAGAGAATCGACTGGCGGTCTCTATGCTGCGAGCAGCGGTCTGTCCGTAATAGTTGGCAACGGTCTCGCGGTTAGCCGCGGCTTCTCGATCTTGGACTTCACCGTTCTAGACTGAAAAATCATTCCCTGCTGGACTATTACCTCGTGCGACGTAGCCTGACCCTCGCCACACTCCGCAATTAGCCCCGACCTACACGGGCAAACATGTAATGGAGAACTGGCAAAGTACGCCTCTTCTAAGATGGACTACCACTGGCATCCACTAGCACTCATTAAATACCTAGTAGTCTGATTCTAAACTCTTTGGAAACCTCGATACCGGGATACATTCCGTACCCGTTGGATTACGAAAGTCGAGAGATTTTTCCCTGAATCTGTCGCTAGCGATTCTCGCAGTGTTGCGCAACGAGAGCGGGGCGATGCGGCAGTGGAGTAGAGTCGTTCCAAGCGGAGGAATCGGTGATTGCATAAGGTGTCGGCTGATGCCAGGAGTACCGTAACTCTCTCGGCAGCAGAGAGCATTGCGTTACCGCAGAGAGTGAGGGCGAGTGGAGCGAGCAATGTCAGGGGAGTGCTGGTGCTGGCTATTTCGGACGGGAGAATCTTGGCTCCTGCGAACCTGCCGCGAACAAGCGTCGGCGACTCGGGCCACGAGCAAAGGGCCGAGGAGCGTGGGAGGACACGGAAAGAGATCGCTCGACACGCGAAAGCCGAAACACGAGTTGCTTGGCCGAGAAGCACGCGAGAGCCCGAGAGATCGAGTGACAAGCGAGTGTGTCGGCGATTTGCATAACCGCTCGTTACAATTACAGCTGAGTGCCGACAAAAAAAGGAGGCAGTAACTCGTCGCTCCTTAACGATGCCCTCCGGCGGCGGCGGCGGCGGCGGCGGCGGCGGCGGCGCGGTGGTGCTGGGATCATTCTTTCCGAAGAGTCTTCGTGGAATCGCCCACTCAAAAAAACGACCGAACCCCGCCTGGCAGTAAGTGATCGCGCATTCTGAGCGTAATTAAGAGAGAACAATCTCAAGATTCTCCAGTGAAAAGAATTGCCGTTTGACAATCTGATTATCGATAGTGCGGTAGTGGTGATACGATATTCCGGGCAACGGTGCTAACTCGTCCAGTGTAGTATCACATCCTGGTAATACGTTTGCGTTTGGCTATCGAGCGCGCGATTCTAATGCCTGCTAGAATACCTATGCAAACGCGGTTGCTACCGACGAATAGGGAAGTCGAGCAATAAAGCGCGTGTGCCTGGAGCGCGCGCGTGGAGAATCCCGTGGTGAACAGGAGTACGGGTATTTCCATACTAGACAGTTAGATAAGGAGGATCTGGTGCTGGCTTGAAAGAACGTTAACAGTCTATTGCTACTATTCAGTCGCGCGCGTGGTTCCTCCTCGATGCCAGGCCTTTTTCGCAAGCCGATTCCAATGCCGATCGCACTGCTTCGAGAAGAGAGACTTTTCAATAGCCACCATGACGTGAAGTAGCCACTTTACAGCGATGTAACGCCCACGCGCCACTTCCGTCAGAATTTCAAGTTCATCGCGCCTCGCTGATTCAGTATCGTTGGTAGATCATACATGCACACGTGTATAAAGCCGTTTAGAGCAGTGTAGCCACGATCGCCCCGGTTTCTCGTAGGCGCGCGACTCTCACGATAGTCCTGCCATGGACGAACCTTCGCGCCGGACTACCTGTACTCGAGGATCCCCGTTCAATTCTCGTTCTGCCTTCACTTTTATCATTATATATTCTGACGCGCGTACGAGATTGAGGAACGATTTCAATGAGCTCAATCCGATGGGCATTGTGACGTGAATAAGCCGAATTACGGCTAACAGTGGCAGCTTGAAACGAGAGTCTATTATATTTGGTAAATAGGAAGTGGATGGTGGATCATGCATGATCGGCCACATATATCACTCTATGGCCACTTCAGACACTATTATGCGTACCATGCCTCGAGTTTCAGTGTATGACTCGTTCGAATCCAATAATTCCATCATGAGGTTCTGGCGCCGTTACAAAAACAGTATCTGATCGATTCGCAAACATTTGCTTTGTAAATAATTCGACAAGTAAGAGGTAAAAAGGAGACTCACCGAAACCCATCCGCACCTCTTCTTCATCGTCACTGTCGATATGTTTGATACCGGCGATTTCTAAACTCCTGGCAGATTGCTGGTGGTTTCTAGCAGCAATGGAGGAAGGACAATCACAGGTGTCCTCGCTGGTACCACAGCCACAGTCGTCGCCAGCACACCTGCATCCGAGTAACGGGTCGTCGGTGTCGATATTCCTACAGGCGGGGCAGGGGAAGGTGAGGTCGTCCAGAGACACCCTTTCGATCTTTCTCTCAACGGTTACGAGGAGATTGCCGATGTAAGCCGGCAGGTCTTCGTCACTGACGTCCTCGGGACTGCAGACATTGCGCAATCTCTCTTCAAGATCGACGTTGTTCGCTTCCAACAACTTGCTTTGCGTCGTCATAGCCTCGTCGAGGCGCAACGGACTTTTCAGGTCCTCCAAAGCGAGCGGCCTACTCCTGGTCTCGCATCTCGCCGACTCCTTCCACTTCTCCATGGTCGTCGGCGAGACGACCTTCGCACATCTCTTCACCTTCACCCGGCTGCCCTCGTCAGAGATACTAGAACAGTACTTGACGGTGCCAGACGCCCGTCCTGATTGCTCCTGCGTCGTTGAAACCGAGGATTCGTCGAACTCGCACGCCTTCCAGGCGGCGTCGACACTCGAGGCTGACCTTGACTTCATCACCGCCGACGCATGACCAGCCACGCTAACTCCTGTGCTCTCGTTGCTCAGTTCGCTGGAAGTCCTGTGCTCCAGTCGATCTATGGATCGGTGCTCCGTCACCCGGCCGCCGCTCCTGCTGTTCTCTCGGGTCCGCGAGCGAACTTCCTCGCGCGATCTTCGACGAGTCCGCGTGCTGCCTTTCCCAGAGCTCGAGGAGTGCGAGGAGCTCGCGCCTGTGCCGCTCGAGCTTGCCTGCCCTTTCTGCGACACCTCCCGCCAGTCCATGAACTCGTCCTCACGGTCCCAACCGAGAATACCCGGGGCCCTCATCGACGATGCTCTCCAGACTACTGCGATCTAGAATCAAGCAGAAACCAAGTGGCAAACATTAGATCCCAAGCGATCTGTATCGCGAAAGGACGTCAAAGCTAACTAAATTTTCACTCCCGTAATTCGGTTTCTCTTTAACCCACCGAGAATGCCAACGTTATGCAACCCGATTACGGCATTGGTTGTCACGCGACTCGTGTTCCTGGCATTCGCGGGTAATGAAATTTCACGAGGAAATCGCAGGTTCATTCCAAGAGGCGCGCCGGGAATCCTTCAAGAGCGCCGGTAGAGATATTAGCGAATTGAAAGAAGAAAAAATGGTAAAATACTGTAGTGTGACTCACCTCAACGGTATTCTTGTCGACGACTTCAGCAGTGGCTGCCACGCCACTCCCCGAGGTGGTGGTGGTTGCAAATGCAGCTGCGCTGCGTATGCAGAGGTAACATTCCCCGAGACGTAGCGCCGAGGCTTCGAGTTCTCCCAGCTGCAAGACGAGACCTCGTCTACCTAAAGTCAGCGGCCAACCTTCCGGCACTACCGCCTCGTTTCCCTGAAACCACAAGAACTTTGTGATCAAAATACTAAATAACTTCTTTGGATTTATCTTAATTAAACAAAAATAATCGATGAATTGAAATACAGAAAAATCATACTCGGTATGTGTAGATCCCCGAAATTCTCGGGTTCTCCAATGTTGATCTAATTCGATTCCCTACTATCCAAATTACATTCTGTCCTAAATGTCATGGTGTTAATACTCTCGGGGATCTTGGCACAAAGCTAATTCCGATACCAATTCTCTGCTAACATCACTAGTATCGACGAACTTTTAAAGGGAATGTAATTGGGCGATCAATGAAAGCCTGGCACACCCGACCCTTTGAACCTAATGAAATTCCTTTGAGTAAGTTAGCGAAAGGGAGAGTAATTGCGACCATGGTTACACCGAGAGAAGAGGGTGTGCTAATCATGCTGATTTGAGGGTAATCAACGGTACGTGTAACGGCAATTGTAAACCCGAAATTGAGGAAACTGACTCGCTCGAAATGACGAAACACGTGTCTCTCACACACACACACTCTCTTCCTCTGTGCCAAGGTGACCCAGGGTGGTTGGCATTGGACGAGCAGGAATGCGCTCGGAATTTAATCAGATCCGAATCGCCGCGCATGCTAAGGAGGGAAATCGAGGGAGTGCTCGCTGGAACGTGTCCGTGTCGAAAAGAGGGCCAAAGTATTTTCAGTGAAATGGAGCGAGTAAAAAGCTCAGGAAATTAGAACTGAAACTTAAGAGGACCAATCGAGCATTACGGGGTGCGGGCAAAAAGCTAAATTTCTTGAGACACGATAGGTCAACGAGCAGTCTGGCCGGGGAATGCGCCGATGTTAAGTGCAACGCCGACATAATGCGGCAGGTACACCTCCGCGAAGGTGCCGGTGCCGAAGAAGCACGTCGTAAAGGTGTTGCTACTCCTGGTAAGTTCTCGTGCTTCGCCCACGTGCATCGGTCGGCGTGTAAGCAATTAGAGGATGCACTCGCGCGACTAAAAGCGAGCGGGCCGCTCTTGAGACATACAAAGACGCGCGCTCGCACACACATCGAAACACAGACGCGCCGGCATACCGGTGCGCAGTCCCGACGATAATTAAACGTGCCGAAGATATTACATGGTACCACTGTTTTTACGGGCGACGCCTACCGCACAGGGCGCGCGCGTTCCAAGTGACTCCTAGAACTCGTGGAATTGCATATCGCCAGCTCAGCCATCCCCGGCCAGAGCCGAGTGCATTCCGCATTCTGCAAGGTCTACGACGCCTTGCACCGCTCGACACTCTTTTCCTCATGGAACAATAATAGCAGGCATGAGCGCATTATGCAATACCTGGGCGGAGAACGTCACCCAATCGCGTGCCTATTACGCCATGCGACAGGTTCGCCATGTGCTAATACGACCTCAACCTCTTCTACCAGCTTTGCGAACTCATGTTAATACAGACAATCATTTTGGACGATGAAAGACTTGAAAAAACAGTGGAAAGAATTGTAAGACTATACGGCGTCTTAAGTTGGTGTGGGTACTCGTAAATAATTTAACTCGTCAGGGATCTAATTAACAAATGTAGAGTATAAGTATATTGATGCGAAGATCAGTGATACAGTGGTGTCAAGGCTGAAGTCAGTCCAAGAGTGATGCTCTCGGACATCGCTCGCCGTCAGGTTACCTGTGTCAGTGTGGCCAAGTTTGGGGGTTTAGACACCCTGGGTTTTCCCTGAAGGGGAGAAGTGCCCTGCACAACCTTGACGAGGGCCGCTTTACACGCGCATGCCTATTTCTGATTTTCTAACAGAATGTGTGAAAAAGATATAACGAAATTTCATCGTAGAGTGAGAAGTGTAAGAGCATCGATACGAGTAGTGCGACAATGCGAGCAGCATATCGCTGAGACAGTGGACATTTATGATGATTACGATAAGCGACGGCTCTTCGTTCTCGGCCCTGTCAACGTGGTGTCTCATTAGCGGCGTGCGCCGCGTGGCGCGAGATGTATCCCCGCCGCCGAAACTAACTAGCTTTCACTGCGCCCGGTGATTTATCGTCCTGGCGCCTTCGGATCAGCGTGGCACCAGCGCCGCGTCTTTCCACCATCGAAGGAAACCCTAATGCCCAAGATAGGATACGTGTAAATCAAGTGAAATTGTTGCGTTGCGCACGATGTTCATTACACTGAAATAATCGAAGCAACGTAAAAAGTGGATACAATGATAGATTGGTAGTGCGAGTTAATGGGTGAAGGAACACGCGAAGGTAAAAGCATGGCAACAAAGAAAATCTATCGGAACGATCGTCGAATTGACGCTCAGCGTGATGCCCGGCCGCTTCAGTGCCGACGACGTCTGATTAATGGTGGACTCATACCACTTTCGAGTGGATGCGTGCGCGCGCGCGCCGGAAGAGAGATAGTCAGCCGCAAGCCGCTACTTTAATAGCGCGGATATACCGATTAATATCTCGATGATAAATGCGGTGCCTCCAGTGGCGGAAGGAAATAGTTGCATTCTGTTGCTCGATAATTGGGAAAACGTCAAAGGATGGCCACGAGCTCTCCGTCGGTGCAATCTGAGATCAGCGAGTCGCACGGGTCCCCAACTTATGTAAAGGTAAAAGCGAGCAAGCATGGATCAAGGAATCATTGACAGGATCGGGGTATGTGGCAGGTACATCGCGGAACACGATGCGCGTCAAAGCCAACGATGAAAGTCCAGCGCGCGGAGTCGGGCGATTCTGATCTGGCGCCTATGAAGCGAAAGGCCACGAGATGCAGAACACGTGCGCCCACTGTATACACACAGTGTACACTTGCCTCTTTCCAGGCCGGCTTGGAAAACGTTCCAAGTGCCTGGCAGAAATCAAATTAATCGGCATGACATCGCGCCCGTTCCTGCCCTCGCACTCCTCTACCAATGTGTCGGCCGGGAAATGCGCAGCGGCCGGCTCGTCCTTGCCGGAAGAAGAAAAACCGGCGCTGATCCGAGCAAGACTAAGCGGAGAGAGCGCGCGCGGCGAAGATCAACGATAGACGGGAGTACATATCGGTCCATAGACCGAGGGATTTACTTGCGAGGAGGCCGGCATTAGCGCGTACACCCGAGAGCCGGGGAGCACGATGCGAACCGAAGATAAATCGTCCCGCCGTTTCCACGATTCCACCGGCAGCAACGATCAGCCAGTTAACCCACATTCCCTCGGCCTCTATCGCCAGCCTGATATCCCTTGATTCTTGATATTAGACGATTTCATATGGCCCTGATAATACTCCACGCCACTTGATTGCGCATACCCAATTACCACTTGCAACATGTGTTTTAACTAAACGGGACCCCAGACGAAGAGAGTGGGCGACGATTCCTTGGAGAAACCTTTCACTAGGAACCAGCGGTCGCAAGGCGTCAAAGAGCCATGGAAGTTTAGAAAAAAAGTAATGGAGCGGTTTATGGGACAAGAGAGGAGAAGGAATCGCCGAAAATAAAAGGTCGCAAGTGGAGGAGGAACCGAGAGACCGACCGCGGTGCCGAGCGCATAAAGAGGATGCGCTTCTTTTATGGCCGCGCTTGCTAACGCAGCGTGAAGAAGAGAGGCGTGCATAGGGCAATTGCTACGTTCTCGCGCGTATATTGTACGCTCGAACGCGAGAGGATTCTCCACAAAAGCACGGCTCGTTTAAAATGCAGATTAGACCGCAGCACGCGGCCCCCTCAAAGAAGGAGACAGTATGCGGGAGGGAGTCGGGTCGTGCAAGGTGTTCCTTGCAGTCTTCCTCTCTATTCCAGTCTTCCTCTTCGTAGGAAAGCACCGTTTCTCGCAAGCAGGCGAATAGAAATCCTTGCCAACATACGAATCCTTACGGCAGATATTCCAGGAGCGTGCTTCATTCAGTGCTATCAATGGAATCGTTGGATTCTCTCCCAATTTGCATAACATTTCGTAACGATAGTCAGCCGATGTCCGTTTGTTGCTCCAATCAAGAGAGTCAGCTATTGGCAATCTCGATCTTTACCCTAAACGGTTATTCCTATCGTGTTGCCCGAGATTCACTCTACAATGAAGCTCCGTAAATGGATTGGCAACCATATTTGGCGGTTGTGTTTGTCCTTCCAGATGTGTCCCAGAGTCGGCTAAAAAATCCTGCGGTCACAGGAATCACCAGCTGGTAATGCGTAATGCGTGTTACTCGAGCTACTCGCCGGCAATTGCGATTCTTACACAAGTGGGACTTTGAGACTCTCGCCAGTGGGTGGGAGAGTTTCTAGAGATCCTGGAGAAAAGGTTAGCCAATTTCATGTAACTTGTGAGAAATGAGTGTCGGCACCGAGAATATCGAGAAATACTGAAACTGAAATTAAACGACGCGGTTTCAAATTGCTCCTGCCTCTCCCGGCCCCGATTAATCTCCGTTTAACCCTTAACACGCGGAAGATTATTTCGCGGCTAATCGTGCCGGAGATCTGTTTGCGCGCAACCTGCCACTAAATTGCCGTCAACGTTTTGAACGGAACGAGCAGCGCCCCGTCGCTACCAGGGAACAATGAGAAGTCTTGGAGAGAAGGAAAAGTCACTCCATCCGAGTTCTCAGCTTCCAAGGAGCGACATGAGAGTCTAGCGGGGTTAACGGCGGCATTGCCAGCAATACCCCCATTTGGCCGAGCTATCTCTTTTGATCATGAGTCTATTATACTCTTCATCGCGCAGCGTCCTTCCACGCGATGCCGATCGCCGTTCTTTCTCTCAGCCTCCATCTATATGGCACATCTGGCACGATGTTTATAAAGTGCCGTGCGCCCTATAAAACAATTACGGGATCATTACGCCCGGAGAAACTGGCTGGCTTGTATTCACGTGTCTCGTGACACGACACGAAGATCTGCGGCTTCGTTAGACGCAGTCATCCTTTCCGCGTGGAAGAGAAGATTGAAGAACGGTACGGAGGCTTGCAAGTGGAAAGATCGCGGTCATCGGCTGTCAATGATAATTCTTTGTTAGCTACCGTAACGCATACTGCCAAGGGAAACTGGATCTCGCGTTCCCGAGAGAGTGAAACCTGCAGCTGCCACCTTATACTTCACACACCTTATATATGTGGTGTGAAGGCGATCTGGAATCGCGTAATTTCGGTAGCCGCACTTTTGCTCGATGAAAGGATGATTACTCGTAATTAGCAGGTGAATACGAATGCCTTCCGGAAAGGCAATGGGATAATTGGGCAATGGTTACTGGTCCCCTGTCGACGCTTGTTGCCCAAAATTACATGGTGAAAGATCGTGCGATTATCTTCCCCGACACTTTACTACCGGAGCCTTTTGCGCAAAAACCCGCGTGTCTCGCATAATTGATCGGACGTGTGACACTGCGATCGATGTGAAAGCAGTTCTTACAGCCATATATTTCAAAGCGAGTAAAAGTGAGCGAAATACTTGCTAGCGTTCAATACGAATGCCCCTATTAAATCTTCTATCATATCGATTTGAGACCAACTTGAATTAGGCGGGGCGGCATTGTACGATGGTGGAGACACCTGCGAGATCGGTGAGCATTCGCCAGGCATTGCTGTCGGAAATCGACAGTCGACGGTGTATGCTGGAATCGGGAGGCGGTAATGGCCGGGGCTATCGGAATCGGTGATGCGAGATCGAGGAACACGACAGCGACAGGGAGACTCATACAGGCCGGTTACTGATACGATTAAACGTGCGGATTGAAGCGCGCGCGGGCCAGCATTAAAAAAAAAAAAAGAGAGGCGAGGCAAGAGAGTGTGCTACCGGCGAGCAGTTCCAGTGTGACTCGATGTATCGATTGCATCGAGCGGAGAAGTGCGATGGGACTGGCGGTGCGACGCTCGTACGACACGAGGATCGCGATAAAGCGACGTGTTAATCGGCATCCGCGATCGCCTTCGAACGGGACCGGGACTTATTAACCGGATAGCTGCCGCGAACACTGCCGAGCGCGCACCCCACTTCGATCGCTCGATCGTAATTCATGGGAGGAATAC
This sequence comes from Ectemnius cavifrons, assembly GCA_964023945.1. Classification (NCBI taxonomy): domain Eukaryota; kingdom Metazoa; phylum Arthropoda; class Insecta; order Hymenoptera; family Crabronidae; genus Ectemnius; species Ectemnius cavifrons. The sequence goes on from OZ030377.1 coordinate 17,626,087, forward strand.
TCTTGAGAGGAGCACTCGCGCGGTGCGACGCGGTATGGCGCGCGCACACGCATCCACGTGATCGCAGATATGGCGATAATGAATTGCATCGTCGCCTCAAATGAGCAAGCCTACCCCCGGGGCCACATACGCTGCATTACTTTCTTCACTAACACTAGCGCTGCCAGTGAACTGTCTCGTTTAATGAAGCTGTTCCTAATCCATAGACCATCGGAATATTCCCTCCGGGGAAGCCTGTAGAATTATACCGAAGAGATGTCTGTCTGTGTGTGTGTGTATGCCGATTGAAAAAAATCTGGGTATGCTAGAGAAGATGGAATGAGGATCATGCAAAGCGGAGCTTCTCTCAGTGGTCCCGTAACTATTCAGGTCTAACGGGACGGGTACTATCGATCCTTACCGAGCCCACAAACCGAGGATCATAAAGAAAATCGCAGTCTTTCGAATTGATCATCTCCGTTTAACTGCACCAAATGATTCCTAATTTAAGCTAAGTCGACTTGCGTTCACCCACAATATATATGTATATACATTGCGGTTCGCGTACTTTCGAAGCTATTATCTGATGTGACATTTCATGAAAATATGACGCGAAGGATTTATGATTGCGCGGCCTATCCCAGGCGCCACAAAGTAATTATCCTTCTCACGGTGTAATTATCGCGATTGTCATCTAATTATGGGGTGCGGCTAAGATGCTTCGGGCCTTGAGAGTTCCAGTTGCGAATAGAACGCTGGGATTTATCAATTTCACTTTCATTAAGATGAGAATCCGATGGGTTATGAACTCAAGAGACTTTCTTCTGCTTCTGATAATAATTCTAGCTTCTCCCTGCTCATTAGCAAGTAGTCTGCGCGTGCGGTAGGTCGCGTATTGACCCTTCTAAATATGGAACGCGTAAATAGGCCCCCACACGTTAATTAGCAGACTGCCAATCAGTTCTCGTCGCCGGGATTCTTCGTCGGCGGATGTAGGGACGAGCACACATATCCCCATCCATAGGCCCGCATCCTGTTTCTAATTGTTCCTGAGCCCTTACATCCTCATCCTCGTTTTGAAGCTAAGTTCACGGTGGCTTTAACCTCCGTCATGGACGACACGTTGACGGGATAGAGTGGTCGTCGCAAATCTTGGAGGAATCATCCTCTTTTCTCAAACAAAACATCTTCATCCTTCAAGTGGAAAGGCCACAATCTATAATTACACATTGTCTCGACAAGCTTCGACGATTTCTCGTGCTGATTACGGTAATTGTCGGAGCTAGGTCGAGCCGAGTACAAGGATACCAGTCGTAATTAATAACAGTCCTTGCCGGGACATGGGGACATGCCAATTTGTGACAGCGCAGCGGCCCAAGTGGTACATGGAAAATGAAGACGTTCAACCTGATGATCACTCTCCACTCGAATTTGCATCTGTGCTACTATATACTGTTTAAGCGAGTGAGAAATCCCTCAAATCATCCTTTCCTTTTCGTCTTTGCTTCAGGAGCATGTTTATAACTTTTAGCGTATGGACGATGTAACACCTAGTATTAAATGCGCTCGCAGGCAAAGATAACGGGGGATTTGATGTCTTCAAATAAATCAGGTTCTCGTATTTCGCTCCAATTAGAAATGCGTGATAAATTACCATACTCGGAGATACTTCGGAAGATGAACCGGCGCCATTTCAAAGACTCGATTAGAAGAGAGCACACCGGTCAGACTCGATCGGAATGCGTTCAGGAAGAGGTTACTACCGGAGAAGTGATGCGAGGAAGATCGGAATAGAGGGCGCCAAGAAATTAGTCAGATCGAGCAGCTGCGACTAATGCTTTTCAATGGGAGTGCAAGTGTTACAATGGCGAACGAGCTGTGAGTGGCCGGCAGGCATTCGTAGGAAGTCAATTACAGCCGGGTTTCCTCTTGCCGCGGACGCCCAAGAAGAGACAGTTGAACGCGGCAATGACGTACTACACCTGGTACACACAAGTCCCCACGAGGAAATCGTTCTCCGCGATCTACGCTCGCTCCTCGACACTCCTGTTATACACTCTTGTCCTCTCTCGCCCAGCGTATTTTCTCCTTCCTCCAGCAGCGCCTTTCCACACGTTACTCTCTTCTACGCGTGTATCCCATCGACTCGCGTGCAATTTGTTATTACGAGTGTCATCTGCGTCGGGCAAAAAACAAGCTTCGGGGTGGCGATCTTTCAGGCGGCCGTCAGTGTGATGAAAGCAGCTTCATTATTCATTGGTTCGCTTGGGAAACGGAGCCGGCAATAGAAACACTCGTCAACAGTACTCATTACTTCGAGTTACCAAGAGCTTAATTATATCCGCCTTTTCTACGGTTAATAAAATATCTTGTATTGACAACTTGACTTGATCTGGATGCCTGGGTTCACCTGTGTGTCCGCGGGATCCTGTGACTTGGAAAGGGTTTAAAAGAGAAAGCACGATGTCAGGGCATAATCGAAGACGTAAAATGTCAGGTTGAGCGATCGGTTTCCCAAGCTAATGAGCGGAACGATAATCGACCGCCTGTTTCATGAGTGTTTCTCGTAAAATTCACCTCATGTTAAAGCCTCGAACCTCGACGACGCTCCGCCTACGACGAAGAAAAATGCGCCGCGGTCTGACTATTTACAGGCTAAAGGCATGGAACGGATGACTTCCATTCCGAGGTATTATTAAGCTGCCTGCCTTGCAGATGCTACCGCGCCATTTCGAAGTTTATTTATGCCTGCGAGCCTGCCGCCGCGCCGCGCCGCCTCGCACATTTACATAGGGCTAAAGACTTCCTGAATATCCGACGTTGCAGGAGGTCGACGTACTTACTTGCTTCACTTATACATTTCCCCTGTCACTTGAAAATCAAGCTTTTGACTTAATAAAAAAAGGGATTGAAAAAGAGTTGTGTATATTGCTCCTAATTAATAAAACTCACTCACTCTGCTTGAAAGGATTCCTCCCTCATTTTGACACGTCCATACATTACGTGTCAACCCTTGAAACTTGAAAGCCAACTCCTCTTTTTACAGATCCCTTCCAATTTAATTGGAATCCACAGAGTTTCCATCGCTCCTAGCAATTTTTGTCGGATAAGTCGAACTAGCACAGGGAAACAGGGGGACGAAAATGGGAGCGACAGAAGCAACTGGCGCAAGAGAGCTGCTCTTGCGCGACTTTCGTAACACGCGCGCGCCGCGCTGCTGAACCGGCTTAATAATTGCGCTCCTTATACGTGAGCGAAGATAATTGTTTTTGCATAACACCGAGATGGCTCGCCGATCTTGCGGCGTTCGACAGCGCCGAAGAAATCGGCCTAGCGAGAAATCGGTACACGCGTGTATACAATAGTATATACAAGATGCTCTCCACTTTCATACAATATATGCCGAATTCCAGTAGCTTGTTCTCTTTGAGTGTGGACTTGTACGAAGAATCCTTGTTTCATGAAACGCTTTCTCGTGATAGAGTAACAAAAGGACTAATGCACTGGGCGTAATGAGCCTGAGAGTTTGGCCGGCATTATAGTCCGGTGTACTACGAATTACCGGAAAAGCGACGGACAATGACTTACGACTCAAAAGTCCAATTACCCTGGCAGCAGTTAAGGTCTCTTCCTCTTAGCCATGGACTGGCAATCGGTGGAAAATGATACCGGCAATCTTTGTCGAGCCAGCGAGCAGCAGGGCCGAGAAAGCAGGGAAGCCTGCACGAAAGCAACGACGACGGATCAGGAACGAAAGCATCAAGCGGAAATTTAATCGAGTGACCTGATAGCGCGGAAGGTCCCACTGGCGGTGGATCGTCAGGACCAAGGAAAACCTGGCAGCACGCGCTAAATTACAGGTTTACCTTACCCGAAGAAGAAATCGCCGACCGCTGCCATGTCCCGTACGAATTATCGGCAGTCTCTCATCACACACTCACACAGAAACACAGTTGCCATGGTGCTTTCCTAACGACATCGAAAGCGCCCGTCCAGCAAAAATGTTTTTCGTGTTGGTGACCATCGAGGACCAACTTATCTGTTTGGTGGTACAGAAGAGAGTGGTCTGATTGACCCGTTCCTTACTCAGACACTCAAAGAGCATTCCTCGTATTTGTTATCTAAGGTGAGAACTCCCGTTCACCCGAGCGGATATGCTAAGAATTACTTGACCTTCACCCTGAAACTCGCTTATCTGCCACCAACTTGACGCAAACTCGCTTGGCAGCGCACCAAAGTGCCCAACCCAATTTCAATTTTCTCGCCACTTTCTCGCGCCTTCATTGCATTCGCGGTTAATGCGCGCAGTTTGTTTTGTAGGCCGGTTCGATTCCCGTTAGAATCCGTCCCCTGATAAGGCGATTAACAGACGACTTGTTCGAGCCGTCCTTTGACTGTCTTGCGCGATGGAATGGATTACTTTTTTGCTGGCGTCGATAGCCTCGTAATGAGCTGTAATTGAAGCGAGCGTACCTTCGAGTCTCAGTGCTAACGAGGCTTAACAGCTCATAAAACGATATTCAACGGTCAGATAGGAAAGTTCGCGCAAAAGCTGTGGGCGTGAGCTAGCGCGATCTTCGTGTAAATTTCAGAGCGAATGCGAGTGTCAAGAGACAGAGCTTGACGTTTGATCTTTCGCTCCCGGGGAACGTGAGAGTCCGCTCGTCGCTCCCAACAGGTCTCAGGAATGGACGCGTGGGAACGGTCCTCCTCTGGTCTCCTTACCCCCTTCTTTTCTTTGCGCGCAAAATTGAATGGTACGAGAGGTCGATGAATATCGATCGTTAAGTGGCCTTACAAATCGATTGGCCGGCAAAGCGTACCGATAACTGCACCGATAACCAGTAACTCGGAGCGTTAGGGACTTAGCTCTCTTGAAATGCGTACATTTGCTTCGAACATTGCCGCGCCCCGAACAAGAAAGGCATTCTCCAATGACCAATAGCTGAAGTCAATTTTTCACCATACGCTTGGAATTGGCAACGGTGAACGAGATTTATATGGAATTTTTTCTTAGCACGATTTATCTGGCACATTGACTCCGAAGTGGGGTTTCAGCAAGTCCGGTCCCCAATCTCTGAACTCCATTGCGAGACAGTTACGACACTTTAAGTGCCTTCTGCACGGCTTCAAATGATAATACGACATCGGAAAGCAATCCCCTGCATAATTGACTCTTTTGGACTACCGCTCTGTCCACTCGAGATGCCAATGCACCAGTAGCAGCCTCGAGGTTTATGGACCGATGCCAAGAGAACGAGGCAATCTAAGTGAAATTGTGATTGCTCACTCGAACCCACCGCGTACCTCTCGAAATTTATGAATCAGTAACGATTGATATCGTAATCTTATCACAGATGTCATTGTTAATTATGAAATTTTTAAGTTTGAATTTCTTAATTAAAGGATTTTCTTGGTATCAAGTTACCAGATTAGGGTCTTCTATTTCGAAGTGTATAGCAGAGAAAGCTGTCAGATAAGTGCCATGGCGGGAAACGCCAGGAAGAAACACCGTAGCCCATTAACCCGCGACCGATCGTCTCTAATTATTATTCTGCCGTATGATAGGTATTACCGAGTTAATGATGCAAGGTGAATCGCGCGTTTCTCACCTGCACACCTCGCCAGCTAGAGCAGCGAGTAGAAAGTACAATGAGAGGGGTACCAAAAGTAACGTGGGAAGACGAGAAACTTCACATCCAGGAACTACTAACAATAAACGCCGAATGACTCTGAGACCGATTTCGAGTAACTCATATTCTACCTGAAAGAGTCTCGACTGCAGGTAAGTCGAAAGAAGTCCACTCAATACAAGGCTAATGCTAGACAATTGTCGAGTGCGCAATCAAGTTAAGCACGAACTTCAAGGAACATTATATCTCTTGTTATCCTGTTCGGTGGCAATCCAGACTCTCCAGGAACTTGAAGCTGTTACCACTTAAATTACCGAGACACGACCGACTGTTATTGCACAGTTGTCAATCGATGGACTTGAAATTTGCATAACTGAGAGATAGTCAGATGAAGAGAACAATCTTTGCGGGCAGTGAGGAGTAGATTGACCCCCACTGTCGGTGAGAGCCTGATAGAGTTGCGAGCCCGTTACCTTTCAATGACGTTCACCTCGTCAATTTGTCAAGGATTAACCTGCCAGCTAGATAGGGGAGGGTACCAACGATCTCCGAGAAATCGCGCACAATTTACCTAATATCATCGTCCAGGGGGCATGAGCCCATGGAGTACGAACCAGAGGATGAGTATAGAGCGGATGGAGAAGCAGCAGCGGGCACCATCAGCTGGATGAGGAAGACAGGAGGAGGCGAGGTAAAGGATGACGAGGAAGAGTCCAGGAACAAATTATATAAAAGGACCACACACGGTGCACAAGAGGAGGCAAGACCGCTCTCGCCATGGCGGTGTGTCTGCAGCAGTGCAGGGCCATGTGCTGCTCGCAGTGCCGGCAAAATATATATGACTGCGCCGTGACTCCTATGCTCGCTCGAGGATTTACCTTACGCCCCAAGAGAGAAGAGAGCTGAGAGCTTTGAATCGCTCGTTTAGGATGAAAAGGATCTCTGGCTCGACGAGAGACGCAAGCGCCAACCTTCTCCTTCCACCTCTCTTCCTTCTTCTCCTCTTTCAACTTCTCCTACTACTCCGAACCGCGAGCCACGTGGGTGGTGCGACAGAGATGAGACAGCCCGGAAGGACCTCGCGACAGGGTTTTGGGATTCGCAAAGATTTAATATGTCCTCCTTGCTCTCCGCTGTCGCAGGATACTGGCAAATCACCGGGTGCATTGCCATGCAGAACTCCACTCTCGCCACCTTCGACTCTCCATCGCGCCCGGAAACCACCGATGCACACTCCATTCTGGCTATGCAGCCGGCACTATGTTGTTGCACGATGAATATTCGAGATTTACTCTCGCCGATAAGCACGTCGTGATTCGACGAGCCGCCAAGTAACTGTGCTCACCCGACCACACTTTGTGGCACGTGTGCCCATCCACCGCCGCTAGAACTCCGCAACTGCACTGCAACTGCTTGAAATCAAACGACCTGCCCATTCTGTACACTCGTCACTTTCATCATGTGTGGCTAAAGTGTCAGGTGCGAATGTAAGTAGCGCGCCGATATGAATTCCCAAGTGCTAGTGAAGAAAAATTGAAATAGCATTCCCAACGATTTTACAACCGCGCCCAGCCTCCACCTGTATTGTCCCAATCACTCTGCGAACTTGTACCACTTGTAGCCGACAGTACATAGAGTAGCATTCGGCTAGAAGCACGCGGTATATACTACGTGCCAGACGTCTGGTACACGACAGACTCCAAAAGCATTCACGCTCGACTAATTCTATCTGGACAGCAAACAAAGAGCTCTGACATTTACGATCAGAATATACTCCGCGGTGTGGCCTGAGAGCGCTGGTTAGACGCAACGAGGGTGATCGAATGTTTTTGGAATTTCCATTCGGAGACTTTGCTAAATGCTCATTTAGCTAGAATCGCTGCCAATTATGTTGACTAGACAAAGTATGGTCGCGCCATACAGCAGTAAAAGTAGTTACCGGCGAGAAAGCAGAAATTTCGCCGATCGCTCGATAAATCGAGCCATCGTCGCCGGGCGCGCACTGTCTTCCTCCACGGCGCGGCGGCGCAAAACGCAATTACACTGGCGTGCGGAATTTCTCTTCCGGCCAATATTTCAGGCTACATCCCCCGCGAGGCACGGGCCTACCAACACATCGGCTAAACACCGTGCACACCGAGAGCTCTCTATCTGGCACTGCATACGAAGTCACGCGTCCGGCATGAATAGTAATTACCGCGTTAGATTTGATTACAGCGGAGGCGAGACTCCAGCTACTACTGGCGTCGTGCGACCGTAATTAAAAGCCCGATCTCATCTGTAGAATCATTAGGAAAAACGGGACTCGAAAGTTTGGCATTATTCGACTAGAAAAAGGAGTACTGAAAGATGGGGAATCATTCTACAGCTCGTGTTGAGGATCTAGTCCGATTCATGCTGATAGGAAAGAAACTGTCTGGCACGATTCGCGACAGGGCGTCCAGTCTTTCTTTCCACGCAGCTTTCAAACCCAGGTGAATTTATTATCGGTGCTCCGCCTAGCGTGCGTCCCAACTATCCCGCAGGTTTCGTCGCATTGATATCGCACATACACACACGCCCACACCCTCGCATACGAGCATGCATATTCATACGAGCGGTTGGAGCGATGCACTCCGTTCGCGAATCTTTCATCTGGGAACTCCGTGACTTCACATGGTACTCCTCCCCCATATGTGTCATCAAGGGCCTCTGACTCTTAACTGTTAATCGAGAGAACTTTCAATAGGTCCGCGAGAAAAAGCCAAAGAGAAAAATTTAATTTCGCAACGGATCTTAAACGATCGAAAAATCCTCTATTACCTCAATGCAATCTTCAATGAAGTTTCAAAGGATGACTACTGTAACCGGGAAGTTGTTGGCGAAGAGAGTCGATGGTATCTAAGTTCCATTCCATATGACTAACCCAATTCCACAAATGAGACCGTGCGAAAAGCCGCCTGCTAAACAGGCGGCCTCGAGCAAAAATACTAAACAGTTATATCTGGCACCAGATGTACTCTGAGACCAGACGCGATAGTACTATCGATGCCGCGTCCATACAAAGCGACATAAATTTCGCGCGGCAGAACCTTATCCATAATCGGGCATGTAGATACTCATTTCCTGCTTATCAGCCAGGTTTTCCGCACGCTGAGAAATACACGGAGAGTGAATCTTGATTTTTCCTTGGTGTCATCGACTGACGTAGTGCTCGATAATGCGCGTACTGCCCGAGGATTCGCATGGTCGAACGATGACTCTTGTTGGCAAGTGCCTATGTACTTGAAGAGCTGCTTAGGCACCAGCCAGCATGGTGGAGAGCACTCGGCGTCTTAGACTCGCCAAGCGCAATAATTAACGGTACCACGATAATGTCGCGCTTAAAACGAGCGTCTATAATTGTATTTAAATAGACGCCTACACCGGCAGTTCCCTGTGCGTACATGCCGACACGAAATTGTGCAATCGGCGTGTAAGTGCTGATGGTAGAGAAAATCTGGATGGACGTGAATGGAGAGCCTGTTAGGGTAAACCACCACTTGATATACCAGACGGGTTGTACCTCGCCTTAGCTCGTTTTCTAGATTGCATTTCGCTCTTGCGTACTCAGAGACTGGCACGCAGCTATTAGAATCGCATTAGACGAGTCCCTGGTAATGAATCATGCTCTGCGCGTAACCCCAAGGGTTAATGGTCGGGCCGTGTCTTAATTGTTTCGGTGGACGTGCGAAATCATACACTGTTAAATATACACTGTAGACATCGAGCGAAAGATGTGCCTGGCACGAAAAATAGCAGTAAATTCGTAGTTACCAGGTTTGTCTTTTTCCTTAATGATAAATTGTAGTTCCCACAATCGGTACTTTTTCCTCCGCTTACATGCTTAATGTGCCAGGAGAAGTAAAAATTCTGGTAATCAATAGTAACTGGGTCAAGTGGCGGTGAAAGCAGCAGCGGTATGGGGCGGGCGTTTTGTGCCAGGCACTAATGAATATGACAGTGGGAATAGTCGCAGGATGTCCGTAATTGCTGGTCGCGCAGAACGACTGGTTCCTTCGCTCTTTGGGAATCGCAGCCGCCCGCCAATCTGATTACGGTCTTTCGAAGCTAATGGCGTGCGTGCCGAGGTAGTGTTTAACGGCCAAGTCCCAATTGAATTACACGCAATCTCAACTATTCCCAGTGAAATTGGTCTTTAATAATGGACATTAGCGAGGGAAATCGTTTGTGAACTCACTGAGTGTTAATGTCTCCAATGTCAAATCGAGTTCTTTGCCACTCGAAGAAATCGTATTAACCTTCGACTGGCTTATTGTACATGAACCAATGGTTCCTGCCTATCCTTCCACCCTGATAACCTTTGGCAACGCATCCACTTGCACAAAAATGAAACATTTCTAACTCGACAGGCACTTCTCAAAATATACTCGTGCTTCAAATTGTACTTCTGTCTTCCAGTCAAAAGTCTATCGATTACTTTCCGCCAGTGCAGGAATGCCGAACTTTACATCTTTATTCGATGAAGTTTACGCATGTACCGAAAGACTCTTGGAAATCTCTGTGCAGCCTAGGTTTCTATAAATCACGTGACGGTGGTTATACGTTCGTTCATTAGTTTCTTTCCGGCGGCAGCTATCGCGCACGATTATCTCGATGATTAATCTTGCAAGCGGTCACACTCGCGACTCCTTCGACGGCCGACTGGCTCTGTCTTATACTACTAGTTTCCCCGGGACACGGATACTCCGGCGATCAGTTCGATGCCTTCGCCATCCACTATCTCGCACTCCACCATACACACACACACACACGCACGCATCGACGGAAACACATGCTCGTACTTCAACTCTGCCATGAATCCCGGCTGTTGTAATTCGCCCAGGGGAGCAAGATGGCACGTACACCACCGAATTTCAATTAACAGGCTAATGTCATCGTGTTTTCGGTCAGGTACATACATTCATCACCGGCGAACACCCACGGAATCGTGGTCGGGCGGGTTTCTCAGAGACGAACATACAGTCCACGCTCTCCAGCAACAAATGGCCGGTGCCACTCCTCTGGCAAGAGTGTACAGCCTCCGCTAATTACTCGGCAAAATGAACGAGACCTTCCCGGCCTTATCTCCGTGGAGATATCACGGCCGCCACGTGAGAATCCTGCGACCAATGGATACATTGGCAAATTCCGGGAAGTATTCAGCTTACAATGATCCTGACACATCAGGTCCTTAAAGTGTTAAAAAATTCTTTCTGATACTGTCAACATGTTCCCCAACACTTGGCAGAAGTGTAACGGTTCTGTGTGTATGCGTGTGTGTGCTGTATGCGAATTTGCGACAAAAGACAAAATCGACGTGAATTGGTTGCCAAAGCGAGACATTGACTTTGCCAAGCCAGGCATTGTTATACAGCTGTTGACTAAACATGGCAAAAAAGCCGTTGCCAATGTTAAGTTGCACCAGAAACCCAGTTTTGCATATATATATATATATCTTCAACATTTGTTTAAACCAATCCACATTTCAAACATTTGTACCAATGCTACCAAAATCCTGATTCCACAATACTACCATTGGCAATCTGGGGGAAAGCGCTTGAAGTAGTCGAGTGCTGTCGTCTATCGTGATAGATTTCATGAATAATCTAAGAAATAAGAGACAAAAGGGGCAAAACGGAATGAGGAGATAGCGTGCGCGCCTCGATGCTCTTCAGATTTATCGTCGCCTATGGCGAACAGACTCCTGGGCGAGTCCATGCATTCAATTGCCATTGCTAGCTTATTCGTCGCCTGTTAATCCTGGCCGATCGTTTGTTGCCTCGTACTTCGTATTCCACGACCGATTATTCTCGGTATTATGTACCGACAATTCAGATCTGCTACCATGCTATCTCATGAAATCGTCGAAAAGCTGATGAGCTAGATTTAAAAGATCCTTTACAATCTATAGAGTCAAATCTCGTCGGAATCGAATATACTAAATCCTAAATAACCTGGATTCCAATCCCTGATCTTTTGACTTAAAAGCCTTTGAATACATTTTGCGGTTCTTAGTTTGGAGACACGAGTGTCGGAATTCTTATGGGTTTAGGAATCTAGGAGTATAAATCATGAAAAGAGGGAGAAGGTGTAGCCTGACTGAAAGTAGTAGGATAAAGGTGAAAGAGGATACTATTAAGGCAGGAATTTCAAGGCAACAGCGGGGCTGTAAGAGCGAGGGAAAATCGTTTAATGAAAATCTGTGACTTCCTCTCGGATGCGGGAGTGCCCCCGGTGGTACAGGAAGCGAGAGCGCAATGTGAAAGAGGCTTACGCGGTAGTTAACGTGTTAATCCAGCCGCAGTTACTCTTAGCATTAGGTCCCGCGCACTGCGCTAAGCAGCTTAAATTGTCAGGAACCTCGAACTCGCTCTTTGCTTGCTTCTCCACGACGATGCTGTGTAGTTACTACCCTCTACCGGCGATCAGAACCAGTCTCAAAAAAGTGCGGTATTCCTCGTCCGACTAAGAAAAGTAGATACGGCTGTGCACCTTGCAAAAGGATGTCATTGAGAGCTTACCAAGAAATACCAGAGCAAATCGCCAGATCGGTGAACAGGATCAATTCAATATTATGAATTGTAAGCTGCAAGACCCTGAGTTGGCACTGAAGCAACTGTACAGCTTACCTCTGGGCAATGTTCATTCTCTCCTTTCAATGATAGGAACATCGACCAAGTAGAAATCGATCGGACGCATCCATTGTACCAAATGAAGGAGTCAAGATAGAAATCTTGCGCACTAAATTAGCTAATCAAAATACCATCCGGTGGCGAGAGCGCCCTATCATCCAAGAAACAGCTTACCATCCACGGGAGCAACATATCGCCATCATACGAGAGGAAGAAAGAGAGAAATATCCCCACAGGATTAAATAGTACTCTCGTGCGGCCCAATAAAATCTAACTGGTGACCGTACCGGTGTTATTAATTGCTATCGTTCCACGGTGTACCCGGTAGTTAGATTTCCACGCGTGGAAACTCGTTCGCCTGCATCCAGAGCGCAGCCGTGGCACTGCAATGCTAATGAGAAACAAATTGGCATTGGCAAAGAAAAAAAGAGTTCTAACATTAATAATTTGATAGGCTAGGAGCCTCTCCCTTGCACTGTTTCAGTCTACCTCTCTTTTTGCTCTCTCGCACCGCATTAACATTAATCACGAGTTAATATTTGTGTACTGGTACAGTTAAAGGAAGGATTCGAGAGCGACGGATTATCGGCGACGCGAAAATAACTCGGGGCTTTGGAGAAAATGTATCGAGAGCTCGAAGTAACGAGAGAAGAAAGATACTACACGGATTCAATCGTTCGATATCCTGATAACGCGAGAGCGATCTTTTAATTGTAGCCCGTTGGAAAGTGACTGGAACTACCGACGGCGACGTGGTTGTTGGAATGCAGTAGCCTTTATTACGCACGAATGAACATAGCCGAAGAGAAATATCGTCAGGCAGATAAGTTTGTAATTAATAAGAACGACTATCCTTCTAAGAACTCGCATCGAAAAGGAGAAAGACAGTAAGCAGGTACCAGCAGCTCTGGTATATCGGCGAAAAAAGTTAATATCAGTTACGTGATCGTCAATTTAATCTGATAATGTTTATCAAGGTGTGCTCGACCATTGCGTCTTAATTAGACTCCCCAAGCTTCTCGGCGCCTGAACATGTCCGGACTAACATGCCGGTCGAGACGCCGGTCCCATCGAGAACGCCATGCTCAGCCAAGCTGTTCTCTAATTCGTAGAATTTTCGCGCGGTCCAGATATCATCTTGAGATATCAGACTAGACAGTTATCGAAGAGCGTCCTGATTATGATCGCTGGAAAATGTGATTTATCGAGTGGCCACCATCACGGATCTCTAACACCACTCGCTCGCTTGCTGGCATGTCTGCTTATCTTTATCGCCAAAAGAGTATCACTCATCCACGTTGGTCCACGTACCTGCGTACTGCATTCTCACCCGGCTCTGTCTGTCGCGAGAGAGTGCCTGTCACGTACCTAATAAGACTGCGACCCGTACCGCAAGCAATTTGCTCGGTCGCGAGTCGCATAAACGCATGCACGCACTTCTTCCTCCTGTCTTTTTATTCACCGAGACAGGCGAGAAAGGGGGAGGGGCAAAGGGACGTGAATAAACGTACGAGAACCTTTTCGCCTTTCGGTGGACACACGTGCTCTGCATAAGTACACTATGACGCCGACTCTGTTGAAGTGTGATGCATCAGGACGTGCTACTGCTACACTTTTATGTGTCACGTCGTCTATCAATTTGTTGGCACAGGTTTCCTTCTGACGCGATACTTGCCTCTCTAACAGAAGGAATTCCTCCGAGCTTTCTTACTATAGCTGTTAAGTATAGTGATTCCGAGTTCCCTCGTTAATGACTAATTCGCTCGTTAGCGCAACTAATTCCTTTGCCGGAGAAGTTAATGTCGCTATTGCTAACCACTACGTGGAGTGGCTTTGATGTTAGTGGGACCATTACAAGACACTGGAATTAGTTAGAATATGTCCCTTTAGATGAACCCCCAAGACCAGCCGGACTCGTCGACTCCAGGCCATAACTCCTGGCAAACACACTCGCGGCGCATAATTCCGCAACGCCCTAACAAGACCGACCGCACGCACCGCGAATTAATATGATAATTAGACGAGTTGTTGCTGTCCACGAGACACAAGCTCTTGCCAAAAAGACGCACCGCGAAACCGCATGAGAGGCTGCAAGAAAAACTGTGTAGACATGTAGACAAGAACTTTCTAGCACCGTTTATATTTACGTTAGAAAACATGGAAATTTGCTATGAATAGCATTCGAAACCTCGATCGATTTGTTACAATCAAGAATTCGATGTAATCGCTTTCCAATGAAATTCAAAGACTGTTGATCGATCTAATTGTTTCAGTCGTGTCTGGAGCGAGTTGCGGGGATCCTGGGAGACAGTTAATCTCGCTGTAAGTCTCTGTATCATTCACAGTGCGTGTGGACATGTCGGAGAAGTGGAATCGTCTCTGTGCTGGCATGGGCCGCGAATGCAAGGAGAACTGGTATATCGCGATATCTCACGGCGGCTGCCGCCATTAAGCGCAGATTGCGCTTTCGTGGTGGTCTACCTATGGGGTTATTACCAACGACCTGCCACCCAGGATCGAGGTGGGTGTGCCTGGTACTCTCTCGCTCTCCCACTTCCCTTTGCTTCTCTCGCTGTTGCGCTCAGTGAGCCTGCTCGACTGCAACCGCCTGCGTCCGTGCCCCGTTATGCTAAGCAGGCGAATCTCACGTCCCTTCACTGCCACGGGGCGATCCCTTCGCAACCGTTCACAGGAAAAATTCTCCCCCTCTAACGCTTCCCTGTCCCTGCCCGCTTTCCCGATAACCGAGGAGGACATCAGAAACGAAGCGCACCACCCAACGCGAACCCATATTCGGAAGAGGTAACCCGAGGAAAAGAGTCAGTGCCAACGAGCTGTCCCTCCAGCACGCTGCCATGCTCGCTTATACTCGCCTGGAATAAAGCCGCTTTGCGCGCTTTTTACTGCTGCTATCTTTTACTCTCGGCCTTCTCAATGAAGACTACGCTTCTGTTTCATGGGATATTTTTCAATATCCGATATTCCCGATATATACTTGACATTCCAGAATCTCGATATAATCTCGGAAATGTTGGAAACTTTGGGAAATTTCCGGGTGATTAACAAGGGAAATTGGTGTGGCAGTCCGGTAGAGCGTAGTATAAGTCGACGAAAAAATGGCACGCCTGTTCCGCCGCGACTAATACTACTGATCGATTAAGCAGAGATCGATCGAGTGGAGCCGAGGCCGATAGGAATTCCAACACGCTGGCACGCACGTGAATAGCACACCCACGCTCAACTAGCCCAGAGGAACCTCGACGACACGGCTCGGCCCGTGGCTAATGGAGCAGAGAGAAGAGCGTGGCGAGCAGGGAAAGAGCACGAGACCAATGGAAAATCTGCTGGAGCGTGGGCGCGGGCACCAATGAGATTGGTGCACAGGGATACTTCTCTTTATTCTCGCCGACAATACCTGTCCACCCTCCACTCACCTCACGCTCTCGCCTAATTAGCTCGCGCTTCTGATTACGACTCTATTAGCGTGCTGGCGTGCCAGCTTTCCGCTACGCTCGCTAGTTCTAAATGGCTCTTTCAACGTCTCAATGAGATAGCGAGCCACTAATGCGATCGGCGGCGAAGTTTAAAAATCATTTAAACCAATCGGAATGAATAAGTGTGCGCACAGCTTCGATACAAGACTAATATAACGCAAAGGCGATCCGAAATGGAATACTGCCGGATGGAGCTCACGACGATAATGAGTAATGGGAAAGCCATTAAGTCGGGGGATTCGAAAGTTTCTGATTATAGCAGTACAATAAATACTACATTTAACGCTAGGAATAAATGGTACATCTTGCGTCATCGACTTTTCAATTTGAGACCAGTGTGCCTTACGGACACTCGAGCCCTCACGGGAAGCCATACCGAGCTTTCTCACGGGTCAACGAGCCTCTTTCCTCGTTTCACCACCCAGAAGTCCTTAATCTTCCCTTCCTCATAGTGAGAGAGAAACGAAATAAAAATAACAAGAGACAAAAGATCGACGGTATTACATCTACTAAACGATGTTGAACGGTAATATCGGTCTAAGTGTCAATAGGCAACCGGTAAAGTGTCTTCACTTTGTGCGAGTCGACTTCTCTGCGCGATCGCGTGTACAGTGTCACGGCCACGTCTTGTCTCCTCTCTTTCACTTTCTTCTCCCTCGTTCTTTCACGCGAGGGACACGCATGTACTTTAATCCGATTACCCACCTGATATCGACGTATATCCAGCGAGCGGCACGACTATGTGCATGAAACACATTAAGCTACCTGAATACAGTCGAATCGGTAAAAGACGACGATTGCTGTCGCCGCTCTCTGACATCTCACTGCATTCTATTATGCTATCCGGTAAATTCTTTCTCTCGGCAAACAAGGCTATTCTTCCGCGCTTCATCTCTTATCACCGGCATCGAGACTCCTTTTCACCCAGATCGGGGCAAGCCGCGAGAGAAAGAGGCTGCTGTTCGCTACGTCCGCTATTACAGACAACGAGATTTTCCCTTTCATCCGAAGGCAAGCGAGTGCACGATAACCATTGAAATCCCGGAAATGTTGCTGCGCCCGTTCGACTTGACTGCCACTCCAGCAGCACTCGTGGGAAGAGTACGAGTACGTTGCGAGTGAATTGTAATGAGAGTGGGAGGGAAAAGGAGCCTGATATCGCTCAGCGATAACCAAATGATTCTTCCGCGTATTAAACGGTGGCCGTTGTTGGATTAATATGTACTCGAGTGGAAGGTGAATGCAACGACAGAGTGGATGCCTTGTTCTCGAGAGAGTGAGTCGCTCTCGTGCTTCGCAACAAGGGACAATCCATCACACGAAAAAGCGTCTTCCTCCCGGAAGTCCGTGCGTCTCTCCTCGTGGCGGACGACGACGTTGCCTCGTTCTCCAGAGGCGCGATACGTGAGCAGCGCAAAGGTCAGCAGGGGGATGACTCGAGTGGCTGGCGATGCCCGCGGAAATACACATACACGCTCGAGCACTCCCCCGCTTTCCATCGTTAATCACTGCGGCAAATTAAGCGAAACAGATGAGCTTCATTATCGCCATTAAGGGGCCGCGCTATCGGGAGACAAGCACAGCAAGAAAGCACGCCTCTTCGAAAAAGAATGCAAACCGTTGCTCGTACAGACTCCGCTAACATCGAAGACGCAATCATTTTCACCGTGAATCCTGTACTCTCGCTCGAGAGAGTCAAGAATACTGCATTCTAATCGGATTTCTGCGACTTACTCGATGGACCACCCAGTCGAATGAAAACTACATTGGGAGACCGATGATACTACTGGAGCTACTCGATGACTAATGGATCCAGTCGACGAAGAGCTGACGTATCTCTCGCGTGAAGGATATCCGTGCTGCGACCCGTGAGGCTGCGTGAATTCATTCAGAGACTACTTGGTGTTTACCTCTAACGACCTACCCGGTCATCCTCGGCTATTAATGGACCCGGTAACGTCTTCATAGGATAGCTATCATGTGAGAAACTAACGATCGGAACAGGAGCATCCATCACTCTTGAGAGATTTGGGTAAGCGATCAATTTGGATGTCAGCCGGACATCACTTAGCATTGATTCCCAGCAAGACGACGCTATCAGTGGATAGTGAAGAAAACTGAGGTCGTTTGGCCAGAACGGCAGAAGATTGCTCACTCTTCCTGCTTCGAGTGTACACTCGCGGTTAGGACATTTCGCGAGAGTCTCTTGGAAGACGCTCTTAACTGCGAGATCATCGTCGGAGAGCAGGAAGAAAAGATTGTCCCCAGTTAGCACGATAATCATCGCACGGCAAGAACGCCAAGGATCCGCTTCTTCTCTGCAAAAGAGACGACCAGCAAAGGACAAGGAAACGGTCAACTCGACCTCGAACGTCTGGAATGCCAAATCCCAGACGACACTCTAAGTCAAGGAAATATAATTTCGCGCCTAACATGTCGCCTTGTTTTTTTTTTTTTAGAAGCGAATTGGGTAGATCTAGATAGGCTATCCGGGAATGTTAACGGAACCTTTGCCAAGTCAAGTTGCATAAGCTTCTTTCGGGGATAAAAGTCTGTCGGTTATTCTTGGGATATGCGTCCCTCTTGGAGGCAAGATACCCCGTTAATCGTTATGTATTACTGTTCACCGCCCGTGGACATAAATCCCGGACGGTGCAAGACAAATCGCAGCGAGAGCGAGCGTGGCGCAGTGCGAGCTAATTGGTATTCTTGTTTCCGTGGAAGCTTACGTAACGAGGCGCGGGGGAGAGCCGGGGGAGAGCCGAGGGAGAGAGAGAGGAGAGGTGCAAGCTAGCGGTACAGGTGCCCCAAGATATAATGAACCACATTGTTAACGATCTCAGGACACAGAGAGGGCAAGATCGGCCGAGTGCAAAGGCCTCCCGTCCAAAAAGATGTACGCCGCGACGGATTTTATTTCGGATATAATGTCGGCGAATTTACGAGTGCGGATACAAAGCTCCACGAGGTGGATGCTGCGCCGCCTCTCCTCGCCGCGGCAAGGGGGGGGGGCTACCACCATTGATACTCGAGTTTACGGGAGTCCCGCGGTCTAACGGAATCCTATGATACCGTCCTCGTAAGTACCCGACTGAGAAATGTGAGTTCTGCGGATGATTCACCGGGAATGACATTCGCCCGGTTGCTCGAGTGGATCCTCAATCAACGAGTGTACGATTCCCAAGTGGACCTTCCGGCAACCCAGCCAGACACATTTCGAGAAGGGCACCGTAAATACCAGGCAGAAAAGGACGCATGCTGTCTCCGGACAAGACTAACACATTAAGAAGATGTAAATGCAAACTGGTATTACCGACCACATGCCGTCCCAATTCTTTGTCAGCCAATCCCTCGCCTCGAATACCGAAGTACGGGGCATTTTTCTGAATGCGAGACTAACTCCCCTGGTTGGACGCACTAAAAACAGGAGCGGGGCAAGGACAAAGATACCGAGAACAATAGGAGGATAAGGAATACGAGTACTGTTGGAGAAAGACCGCGAGGAAGAGGGAAACAGTGGGTCCAGACGGAGCGTGTCCTCGAGGCAGCAGCAGGGGCGCGTGGCCTTCGACGTGCACAGAATGATGCGTGCACGCCTCTCCATCCGTCCCTCTCACTCGACCACTTCGACCGAACATTGAAAAAGAAAAAAGGGCGCTTTCTACGACTCCCTGGAAGCCACAGCATTTCGCCGTAGGGCGCAGTGTACCGGAGGACGGCCCCGCGCGCCCTGAGATCGAGGGATCGAAGAAAATCACCGGTTCGCCAATCGCAATTAAACTGAGATCGGGGGAGACCCTCGTCAGAGCTCCCAACATTTCGCCGAAAGGAACGCACGCTCCTTATACCTCCCACGTTTAGAACCCGTCACACGTGCTCTGCTTTACTCTGCTTCTTGCACCAGTGATCCTAATCCTATGCTTACCGAGAACTTTATATGGCCCGGACATTTTATTGCCCTTTCAGGGGGAAATCAAAGGAATCGAAGTAATTTATTCGAATAAAAGCGATAATTGACCTGCCTAATTATACCCTGACAGTACGGTGTATTATGCATTTCAAGTAAAATCTATTCCGATGTTAATATCAAAGAGTACAGAATACTAAATTGGAAGTACGAAGAACACGGCATTTGCAAAATGGAAAAAATGAAGAAGTCGCCGCCGGCGAAACTGAGACTCTTGCTAAGAAGCAGAAGATTAAAGGGGTCCCTGAAATTTGCCCGTCCATGTATTCATCGACGAAGAGTACCGCCGAAAGAGAGGCTTCGTCTTGTCGAGAGTGTTGCAGGCAATCGAGCAACTTTGAAGCAGTTTAAAGGTGAAGACATTCACGAAGAAGCTGAGAGGAAACGCAACCGAGAGTGAAAACATTCTCACGCAATGCAGATTTTTCTCATTCGATAGGACTTTCTCCATGAAGATGCCGCATCTCTAATATGACTCTTACTTGTTTCGTGGCTAATGGCATAGGAGATTGTTTAATTTCCCCGATCGATGGCCAATATCTCCAGCAAATATGGCCGTTGTTGGCTCTCGCTTGGCTAACTACCTACTCCTTGCTACCGAAGAGCTTCAGTGTTATGGCAAAAGAATGCGAATGGCGACGCATCCTGCGGATGGAGGATCTTGTGAATTTCTAAGCACTCTGGAGCATGTCCAACTTTTCAAGGGGTCCGGCAATACAGTGGAAGGCCGACGAAGTTCCGATGTCGATCGATACTTCCTATCAATACAAGAGGGACGCGACGAGACGAATCATGC
Source organism: Ectemnius cavifrons (assembly GCA_964023945.1). NCBI lineage: Eukaryota > Metazoa > Arthropoda > Insecta > Hymenoptera > Crabronidae > Ectemnius > Ectemnius cavifrons. The sequence continues at coordinate 17,646,609 of OZ030377.1, forward strand.
AATATGTATGGACGGATGTCCCTCCAGCTCGTCGGAGAAGCTCGTACGGAGTAATGAACCGTAGAAACGCGGCTCGTTTTTGCTTGCCCCTCGACCAGTCCGGCGAGCTGGCCGGTCTTTTTGCCCAGGACGAGCTCCGAGTTGCCGCCCCGTTCCTGGTGCCGCTTGTTTACAAATTGATCGTCGGTCAGTGAATCTGGACTCGGCATTATGACCGAGCCAAGGCGCCGATTTGTCCAAACGATCCTCGGCACCGTTATAGACGGATCGTTCGCCATTACCTTTCGAGTATGAACATAACATCTTAAAGAACATGTCATCTTCCGATTTAGTTGTAGATACGCGTCCCATTATTTCACCCAATATTCCAAGGCCTTCAAAGCACTTGGAGAATAAGAAATCATCGTTGAAGAAGGAACGCGGTGATAATCTATTGGAGAGTTGACACGTTCTCATGCTCGGCGTGGATCGAAGGCGATGGTGGGTCTAGTGATTGGATAAGCGTGTTCTAGAAATCGAGCTCCACGAAGAAAGAACACGCCCCTGATCCGAGAATTATCTCGCGACGGCAGCGGCGACGCGAAGCGGCTCGGCTCGGCTCGGCGTCAGCGGCGGCGAATGATTTTCTATGCTCTCAGCTCGTGGCGACTCTCGCACAATTGATCGTCGCGAAATGATCGTCGGGAGGCTGCGACCGCGCCGCTTTCACGCGTGTTCCTGAATTACGGGATCTACCGTGGGCGGTGACACTCTTCTGGCTAAGCGAAATATGACTATTTCACTGGCACGCGTGCTCTCCCATACTTTAGGCGCAGCCTTCCTCACTCTCTTTCTCTCTCTCTCTCTCTCTCTCTCTGTCTCTCTCCCTGCTTATGAAAGTCGGAACCGGAGCACGTACTTTGTGCAGCTGAAGTATGGCCGCAGTGATATATGCCCTCGCTAGTCAGGCAAGCGCGCCGCGCGAAACCAGATTACACGAAAGCCATATGAAAAGAAGTGCGATGTAATGCAAAAAGGCGATTTTATCGGTGGATCGAGAGTCCGGCGGGCCTGTAAATGGAGTAGTTCACGCCATTTGTAGAACCATTTCCTGTATTTTCTCGCCGACATTGGTCGGCACGTTGACTGGGGAGGTCTGTGCTCGCGCAGCACGGGCTTGGAGCGGGACAGGCCGCTTTCTCCGGGAATCTCCTATCGCATCTTTATTGGCCGATCAGCTCGAGGTGCCGCGGTGACATTAAACACGACGCGACGGATCGCACCTCCTGCTACACTACCGCCGCTCTTCATGCCAAGCGAAACTCGCAGTACCATCCGTGACTGGTCTTATTGTACGAATAAATCTTCCCATTTAATGTGATCGAACAGACGCATACATTTCATCCACCGATTCAAATAAATTACTTTGTAATCCGAAAACAAACAAAGTTTCACGCATTCTATACTTTCTAAGTGATTTAATTTGAAATCGATGTGCGGGAGTATTGAAATAGCAGCGTCATCGTGTTCATTCATTGAGTGTAAAAGGGAATGAAATTTCAAGTGAACGCGGATCTTCATTCAGCCTCCCGGTGGATGTTGCAAGAAATGCCGTGAGAAGGGAAGGCGTACTACCGAATATAGAAGATCAATGGCTCAACCAGAATCGGGCCGCTCGATTTCAATGCCACAGAGCTCGATTCATTCTCTACCCGATAAGTCCGTGAAATTTTTGCGCACAGCTATTACTTGTTCAATTATACTCGATATTGTTCAGTGGAAGCCCACGCGCGGGTGTGGGCGCGCGTTACATCATATTCACGATCCTAGATCTGGATCTCACTCTTGGTTTCTCGGGCTTTCGATTTTCTCGCGCGTGCGAGCGCCAAGAGCCAACCGGGAGAAGTGTCGAATAAAAGTGGCTGACGAATGCCGGATGATCAAAAGCCGATAAATCGGCGCCCGCATCGAGATTCTGGCAGCGATGGTGAAGGCTGCCCTCGGGGGCTACTGGTCCCGCAGGAACGATTCTCCTGGCTGGCGGGCGGAGGGTCAAAGGACGAAAGGCAGGCACCCACCGTGGGATCCTGGACGAGATAAACTCGCAGTCTCCGAGAGAGCGAGCGACTGAGAGTCCGGATAGTGCGAGAGCACACGGCACACGGCACTGGGAGGCTGGCTGGTTGGTTGGTTGGTTGGTTGGTTGGTTGGTTGGTTGGTTGGCTGGCTGGCTGGCTGGTTGGCTCTCGAGCTCTCTCGATCCTCACGGCCGGTTTTCTAATGCCAGTCTTCCGAGAAGCCGTGGAACGCCGCTCGATCGCTCGAATATATGAATGTCTTATGAGGGAAGGACATCGTGAGCGAACAAAAGGGAAAAGGAGTCCACCGGCATACAAACACATACATACACACACTCCTACACTGCGGATTCAGTGAGCAACGAGATCTCTCAGCGGACGCGGAAAACTGCTGGCGCTGCTGGTACTCGGCGCATTCGAGATTCGCGCGCGTGTCATGTGTAACCCATTTTGGGACAACAACAGAAACCCCTTACATAGAAGAGAAGCAGCCAGGTTAAAGTGTTGAAAATGCGATCCACGTATCCTGTTAACCAAATACGTATCCTTCGATACAAAGCTTGATAGAGCGACCTGAATAATAGTTCGAACTTCACTTCCTGAGACGATCATCCCTACGGATATACCAGTTGCCACGAACTACCGGGTGCACTTCCTATTCTCACTTTATCATCCGGCCGGTACCAAGTGCATCCGAAAGTGATCCTAATTCACAAGTGAGATCGCACGTGATTCACGGGCGCGAGGAATCATCATATAAGGGCATAAGTTCATCGAGTTCCCATTGCCTTCAAGGAAGGCGAGTCTCCCTCTTGCCGAAGAATATATATATCTCCCTCTTTCTCTCTCTCTCTTTCAGGTATCTATGCCTACAGGTATTTATCTAAAAGCGCTTTCGGACGCAGGTCGTCCAAGAGATTCCCGCATTGTCTGCGCCTAATTAGAGAATGGAAGCGAACGAAGCCCAAAGCAACAACTTGCGCGAGCGAGGAGTGCGCGCGTCCGCTCTCCTCTTAACGATCTACGAAAATATTCTCCATGGAGAAGACTGAAGAAGGGAGTCGTACCGATGGTATCCCAACAGCAGGCCGCTCGTGGCGTGTCTCCATAGTCCATGTTTCCTCGCAGTTCTCACGAGAATGGAGGACTCGGAGAGCGCGTGTTCACTCTCCGCAGCCTCCTCCGCTGCTCGTGGCTCTCGAAATCGGTCAGGGAAACTAGTGCAGCGGAGCAGAGCTCGAGAAGTGACACGACGAAGACGACGACGAGCACGAGGGCCGAGGAGGCCAGAGATACCAGAGGTGGAGTAGAGAAGGAAGGAGTGCGCACACCGGTGAGATGTACACAGACAGCGAAGCTCTCCGAGTAGTCAGTAGGCAAGCACCGAGAGTGAAGGCAACGACAACGATGCACCTAGAGCAGGAGGAACGCTATCGTCCTGACGATCCCATAATAGTTCCACGGTCTCGTGGCTCGCGCAGCCATATATCTGTGTGTACGTATGTACGTGAGGCACAGGGCACCGCTTGCTTCCACGCGAAGGAAAGGAGGCAAGATCGGCTGAGGGGATCGCCGCTGGATCGGGAACCGTGCGATCGTGTGACGGGCCCCGCGTCGACCGGTCACGCTCTAAGACCCCCGTCGGACTCTAAGCAACTGTCTTAAGCTGGACTCACACCACTTTTCACTAACCTGCCATATCTAAATCCCACCTACCTTTCAGCAAAGAATGTACATACTTGTACTGAAAACTTGGATCAACTCTTGCAAAACTTCAATTCAAGCCGTTAAGAAGTGTTACGTTAGTTCTAAGTAGTATGGAACGCACATAGTCGGACGAATAGATTAATCTGAATGGTATAAGACAGATCAAGTAGTGCAACTGTCTTGTAACTGTCAGCACATGGATAGTCGATAGGTGTGAAATATTTTTTAATGTTTACCTTCGCATGTGAAATATCGAGTTTGGAACCACGCCTTTATGAAGGAGTAGACGGAAAACCTGAGACGATGCTAGTTATTGGCACGCCCATTGTTGCGATCGGATGGTTTTGACACTTTTAACCCGGTGATATTTAAATGCCTCGCTTCCCCCCTCCCCTGCCAGCGCATGATGCACCAGCTACTGCCAATCATCATAATTATTGGTTACCCCGCCGCACCGTCGAAAAGATCACGGCGAGCAACTTGCCGCTGTTTTTGCTATTGGCGCGAGTCTCCTAACAGAAGACAGTGAAGTCGTGTCTTTCGCCAGAGAGGATCCTAGCTTAGCAATGCACTGCCTTCTACTTCGACAGGCTCTTTTATACGCTGTCTTATGTTACCTCAAGGAATAACAGAGTGGCCTCTCATCAAACAATGACGCTTGAATCAACATTGCCCGTTTTTCACGACTGGTCATCTTGATAATTTATTTTATCCTGCAATAACATTTAAACTATGCTGACTTTCCAAACAACTACAGCCTCTACTCTTCAAGTAATGGATGCTTTATTAACGCTTGGGGACATTCCTTAATGCGCTACTTAAGTTCGACATCGATGCAATTAAGTTTTTCCAATTTCAGTCAACATATTTTACATAGTTATCTCAGCAGGACATCATTTCAGTGGCATCTACAATGTCGAGGACGCCATACTAACAAGAAATCATCATCGCGGAGAAATCGCATAGGGTAACACCGAGCCCAGCAATTCTCGAAATGGTTCTCCGGTCGAACGTGAGCAATCTCCGGAGAATTCATCACGAGGCTTCATTGTGGCGCAGTCTCTTTCGCGGTGATATCTTTCGCTCGGCAGGCGACTCTATTCGATCGTGACGTGCCATGGGGACTCGAGTGCGAAAACCATCGCGTGAACACGTACTTAAGATGACTTGGACTCAACTGGGATATCACGTAGACCTACACCGCAGTGGATAAGTTCGACCGCGCAAGCTTTGTGTTCGCTCGGGCGCACCCACGCTTCATCTCGTCACGGATATATACCGGCGATTTGAAAGAGAGAGAGAAAGAGAGAGAGGGAGTTTACAACATCGACGAAGGTTAAAGAAAAATCGGAAATTAGCTGCCAATCGCACATACGACTCTTTCGTTTCGCACCCGCTGTACTGTCGATTAATTATGAGTCACGCGCGCGCGCGCGCCTTCGATCGTCCAGTAAATCCTGTCGGTTTTCCATACAGGAATTCCATAGTCCAGCGCGAGCGGGCGACGAGGACTTTACGAGGATTCGTGGCGCACGAAACTTATTAGTCCCTCGCTTCACTGAGCTACGACTTTCTTATTTACGAGCCACGCTGACCGCCAATATCCCTGGCTCCCTCGAAATTATCATTCTTACGAGATCACGCTCCCGATTCTTTGCGGGTCGATCTTTAAATAGCCGTTAGACTTAAAAGAGCGCCGGGAGTCTCGAGATCATTTTGCGAAGATGCTTGTTAGTTTTCGCTTGGACTCTGCGAGGGGATCAGGTGCTCCCTACCGCTGGCTAGCTGGGCTGGCTGGCTGGCTGGCTGGCTGGCTGGCTGGTCAGTGGTGTCCGCATGCGTTAGCAGTGTACATACACTCGCGCTCCCGTAGAGCCCACGGATCGTAAAGTACAGAAGGATGTTCATACATGTACGTACACGGGAGTCTTCCTGCACGCAAGAACTCGAGCGTGTTTTACAACGGTACGTGGTTTACGCGATTCATTGAAACGATAGGAGCTACCTGCACGCCCGACAACCATCCGAGGGAGAGAGAGAGAGAGAGAGAGAGGGAGAGCCTCTGCTATCACGAGAGGAGAGAGCGTGCGTCTTGCAAAGTGGAATATGTACCGAAATATCAACGAGTTTGAGACGATCGACCATGAGACTACTACCACTCTATTTCTGTCCGATTCATATTTTCCCTTCAGATGATTTCGTCTGTTTTAAAGTAGAGGTGCCAAAAGTCAGAATTAGATGAAAATATAGGTATTCCATCGGAAAGTTAATAGACTTTGGCACCTTCCCAAGAAAGTACAAGGTACAAACAGAATCTTCACTCTCACTTCCTCTGGAGTTTCATTCTCAAGGAAAGCGTTAAATCAGTAGCATAACAGTGGCAGCAGCAATTCCCAGTGGGAATAGGTCAAAATGAGATTGACTTCTGGTTACGGCGTACCCACCAGCTTATATGCATGCCATAGATAGCAAGAAAAGGGCGCGCGACGAGAAAAGCTCTGGGTGTGCAGTATTTGCCTGGCTCCTTTTCTCTCGAAGGTGGATATCTCCGTCACACTCCCGTTCTCAGAGAGTGTCTTTCTGGCAGGAAAGCGGGAGCGGTGTCGAGTGGCGAGGTTGCGCGCTTGCATCGGCATAGAATATGCAAAACGGCGTTCGTTACGCGCGCCCGCATAAAAATCCGTCTAATGCCGCGCTCCGTGCACTCGGCCTGCCCGGCGTGCCTGCCTGTTGTTCGTAATTACGCGTTGCAAAACAGAGACACGACATCGCCGACCCTACGACCCCTTCCAGCCAGCCCTACCTCGTCGGGGAACCACGCGGACCGATATCTCGCCCTCTCCCCTCCATCCCCGGTGGATCACGAGGACGAGACATGTGCTCGCCGAGAAGTTAGCCTGACAATACGCCCTTTCTTCGAAGGAAAATCCAGCTTTTCCAATGGCGCATTCACGCCCCGTTCTAAGATCGACTCTAGTCGACAACTAGCTGGCTATCCTCGATATACAGGGCTTCAACGACACCGGCGAGCCTTTCACTGCTACTCGAGACGCCGGTTAAGTCGTGTAACGCGATAGTAATAGCAGAAAAGCCGATAATCATATTCAACGTCTCAGTGAGTCACTGATTACCGAGAGACACCGCGCGCGTTTATCTCCTCTGAATGCAACGTGCTACAGATAGCGGCGCGCCTGAGTGAAGTTCAATGAGAAAAGTTTCTCATGGAGACCTCCAGTGAACCACTGATAGCGTAGCCGGTCCGAAAGGATACAGGAAAAGTTTCGGAAAAAGTCGATTGAATGAGCATTAGAGCGTTGATCGTACATTTGCACAGTGAGGTTATTCAACGGGGCGGCGGCACTTGAGAGAAGGAAGAGCGGACAGGAAGTACGGTAGAGCTTCGACGATGACGTTCAGTCGACAGCCTGGCGCCTTCCTCGCTCGGAAGTTCCGAGAAGAATTTGTTACCAGCTTCCGTTCGTCATAAGCAGGGCCTACACATCTGCCGATCCGTGCACTATGAATTCAGTTATGCGAACTGCCGATACATATTCATGACTGAATCCATTTCAGCCAAGGAGAATACGGACGTACGGAGTCGGCAGGCGAAGCCTGTCTTCACGGCGGTCCATTCCTTTTTCTCTATCCGACGTCCTAGCTTGCTTGCTCTCCGTGCCATTGCTCCCCTACCAATTCTATTCATTATCGTTTCACGTGAAATCGACATACGGAAAGAGGCGCGAGCAATCTCTTCGTGTTTCTCTGCAGCACGGCCCTGCGTACCTTTACTCCTCTCTCTCTCTCTATGTCTACCGATTGATTCCAAAGCAGACCGCCCATTTCTTCCTCGGAATAAAACATGAGAAGAATTTTCACTCTTGTTACGCCATGCTATCCCAGTTCTGTTGCGGCCTGTCTCCCACTTACGATTACGCGTTACCTTCGCCAATGATACATTTCTAACGCGAGACTTTCTAGTACTTCGTGAACCGTAAACCCTCGAGCGAGCACTTCCACTTTTGTCGGCGGATGAATCCGAAAGTGTTGAGCCATCTATAATTGAAGGGTTGCGCGCATGTGACAGACTCATCGGGATAGTTGGCCCGCAAAAAATCCGTGAGCGCTAGAACCTTTTCCTTTCATTGGCTGTGTTCAACACGGGTCCCACTGGCACCGTTCATATGCATGAGGCGGTGTGTCGAGTGCATACTGATACTGGAGCAAGTTGCCGCTTCGCTGTTAGTGGGCCGCGTGGGAAGAGGAACGCGTGAGATCGAAGGTGTTCTGCCTCGCAAGAGATCCCATCGACGAGCTGGGCAATTGTTCAATTTAGCGCTGCTACGGATGCCCGTTCACACGCGGCCTCGAGTACACAGAGCGTCGCTCGCCTTGTCTTAAGGGCTGTTAAAGTGAGTGGGGGCCAAGTGTGCCGGGACAAATTAAGGCCCAAGTGGTACCACCGGTTCCTCGGGGGCCTCTTAAAAAATTGCGGCACCCAAGAAGCGACCCAGCCCAGAGCAAATGCTTCGCTCTTTCGCCTCGCTCTTGCGCCAGCTTCTCCTTCGGTCACTGAAAGATCCTCTCCTCCTCTCCTCCTCTCTCTCACTCTCTCTTTCCGCCGCTAGAGATATTCCCTTCGAGCTCCCGTTGCCTCCTCTTCGATCCTGCGAGCGCGAGCGCGCACCACGCATTGTGTTGCGATATAATCGTCGTGATTTAAGCCAAACCGGCGACCATAAATCTTCCCCGCGGCTGCTGACTCCTCGGGAATGCATGATTTACCGGCGATTCAATTCCCGAACGAGCGATTGTCGCGTAACTCCCCCACTCCCATGACCACTGCCCTCCAATAATGGAAAATCAATGCGATTCCTGCTGTGGCTAGTAAATTTTCTATCTCTACCCACCATTACTAAAAATAAGCTTCACTCATCGAAAGTTAGAAAAGCTTGTTCCGTATAGACTCGTAGCATACCCTTGCGTGGAGATGAAAGTCAAGTCGGAATCGCTGCGGGCTGGATACATACCTGTAACAAAAAAGGGAAGAGGTCTATCAGTAATGGGATATAATAGACTGGCATATGCGGGTAATGCGCGAACGTCCGCGAATAAACCGGTGTCAGCAAATGTGCGCACTTCTGGCAAAGTGCCACTCGGAAAATAACGTAGGGGAGATCGCTGAGAAATTGGCGGGAACTAAAGATAGAGCTGGACTGCTACCTCTCAGCCTTGGACTGCTGAAGAATTCTCCTTGCCGCCATTACAATTTATTTCATAGAAAAGTCTAAATCTTGCAAGCTTTAACTTCGAGCGATCAACTTGCAAACATCTCTAGTCGGACATCCTGTTATAGTTAAACAGTTCGTTTGCGTTCTGCTTGAGCAGGATTTGACTAAGTTTGAAAGATCAAACGCAGTATTTCTCAAGTGTTAGAAAATCAGAAATAGACATGAGAATGTGCGTCTCCCCTTCAGATAAAACCCAGGGTGTCATAAACCCCCAAACCTGGCCAAGCTGACATAGGTAACCTGACAGCGAGCAATGTCTGAGAGTATCACTCTTGGGCTAACTTCAGCCCCAAAATCATTGTACGATCTTGAAATATCAATATACTTGTACTCTACTTTATTAATCGAATCCCTGACGAGTTACATTTACTTACGAGTACCCACACCAACTCAAGACAGTATAGTTTTACACAAGTCTCTCTTGAACCTTGGGAGAGTACATTTCCAGGAGAAAAATGAACCACGAATGTTGGTGTAATAATCGTTGAGAGATTTAACCCACCTTGCCAGAGATGCAAGAGGAACCAGTTAGTCATTAGCCACTGGACTCAAATACACTGACTAGTACGCACTCGGTGCAATAAACAACTCTTGCATGCGTCACGAAGTTGGCCCGACGATGAAGTTACGACGCCGAGAGTTAACAAGATGCGGCGAGTTCACGCGAAAGAGAACCCACCAGAAGCGTTTACGAGCAGCTCGTAAAGCCGAGGGAGAGAAAGAGAGAGAGAGAGATGCTGGGAAGGCAGAATTCTGTCCAGTGTTTTTCGACACGCCCATTTGAGAGCCTCGTATTTTTTCCGTGATTTCGGTGTCCGGCTTTTTAGTGAATGATACCAAGAATCACTTGCGAAATTGGAGCAACCACTAACGAAGCGCAATCTGTTTCATTAATGGGCCTCCGGGCCCTTGCAATTAAATAGCCGCGCAGCATTCAGGCATGTGGATCGAGGAATCTAACCATTCAACTTTTTGCTACTTCTCGCTAGGGTGTAAGACGCCGGAAGCCGTCGAAATCGAATGTATGGGAGGACTGGCAATCGATGTAAATCGAAGGGACCTTAAGTAAAAACTGCCTTCCTCTCGCGCTGTGCCCCTGAAGAGTCGACGAAGGTGCATGTGTACTTCCCATCGGAAACAGATAAAAGATATTAATAGTTACACGGCCGGTCCTGGCCAGCAGGACGAGGGTCCCTCACAATGACGCATAATAAAGAGAATTCGTGGAAGTACAAAGGAACTTTCGGTCGTGACTACGTGTTATCTAAAATACGAGTTCCAGAAACTAGAAAATACCGATCAAAAGGGAAGCAACGGTCGCCAAGGGCTGGTTCGCGAGCTATTTTTAAGGAAGGGCTCGTGCGAGGAGAGATCCTATTAACATACAATAAGGACATAATTCTCTGGGAGCTCCTACTGGACACAGGACGCCGCGTGCTGAATGTTCTTCTTGCTCACTCTCTCCTTCTCTTCCCTTCATCCCTTTCGGCTGCTATCGAGGAACAGGGAACAAAGGAACAAGCAATTTCGTGAATTGTCCCCGAGAAAGAGAGGAGTCCATGACCGGTCCAGACTTATTAGATCAAACATTCGAGCCAGACGAATCTGATATTTATGCAACCCCAAGAATTAATGGGGAGACGTATAAAAAGTGGAGCATCCACAGTTACCTTAAGAAATTTCAACTAAATGAAATCACTTTCTATTTGATTCCCTCATCAACATACACATACTGTTGTCTCATTATGGAAAACCTCTGATTTACATTATCCTCGTGTTGTTCGACACCCAAGAGAAATTAGCACTTATCGACTAGTAGGTTGTCCGTGCATCGTGGCGATCGATGGATTCATACGAAAAATCGAGGGAAGAGTTCATTCTCGTGTACCCTTTATCGACGTCGATCCTCGAAGAAAGTCCGAGGAGATGAAACGCGCGCGAGCGCGAGCGACGAGATAGAAGGCGGAACCTCGATCGGCTTCTAAAACGGATGAAGTGCAGACACCTCCCAGGCGAGAAACGCTCACTCTGACGACGAAGCTAAAATGAGCGCGGCTAGTGGCTGCTCTCGGGTCCTCGCACTTCGTTATCGTGTCGGTGTTATTGACCCCATATCGACGGCACCCTTCGGCTACGGTTCAATATATTTAACGAGCTCGTATACCACCAGGGGGGAAGCTTGCAGAAACATCCTCTCTCTTTCGATCATGCCCTCCCTCTCTCCACGTGTGGGACGTTTATTGCTAGTCACGGCCGACGCTGCCCTCGCAGGCGGGCGTATAAATAATTATCAATATGCCCGGCATCTTATTTAATACGGTGCTCCAGGATTGCGGGTCGCTAAATCGCTGAGTGCACTTGGGAACTTGAGTCTACACTTCACTCTAATTTACTATTATCGTACTAAAGCCTTGTGAACACTATCGAACGCTTTATTTGGGGAGACTCTACCGGCACAGGATACAAGGCGGACCAATATAGAGACTGATGGAAATACGTTGCGTAATCTTCCAAATCGATTAATACAAAGTTAGAATAGAGTGCAATACCTGTTGAGAGTATATACTTTTAAGGGCTCTTATCTATGTATCTAACGTATACACATATATGCACTCCTACGTATGCATATGTGTTATCACCCTTTGCGGTGGAGGATTGCATGGCATGGTGGATCATAATCACTTGTGGATCGCATCATGGGCCTCAGGAAATAGAGAAAGCGGCTTCCACCAGTGGCAAACGAACGAGGCCAAGTCCAGTGGCCGACTGCGGATGTCTGTAGATACGTGTAAGACAGTGGATGTGGGCTCAACGAAACAATCGCTCTCGTAAAATCGGCCGGACTGGCAGGAAGGACTGAGTGACACGAAGGGAGGGACAGGCGGCAGTGCCGGAGGCAGTGAACGAGTGAACGAGTCGACGTCGATCCGGACTTACTTTAGATGGACTACCTGTTTCTACCGGTTTGGTATCGGCGCCAGCGCCGCGAAAGGTTGCGTCGCCGTCGCACATACCGTAGGGCCTGCACGTGCCCGGCGCGACTTCGCCTAACGCATAACCCTGCAAGAAAAGACAATAGATAATATAAGCGGCTCGCGAGAGGATGAGACGACCACTTTTCTTCAAGCACCTTCTTCCCGCACGGAACACCAGCTGCATCCAAATGGCGAGCAACTCGCTCTCCCGAAGAAAAGGTATCTGCCTCCAAAGCTATTAGACTCGCGCGCAAAAAAAAAGGTGCCACTCTTCCTGCTCCCGTCTTCCGCAAAATGACTGTTAATTCAGAGATATGCGTGGCGGGCACGAGAATGAACAACCACTATTCTACCATAATTGGATGGCTTTCACGCGCGCATTAAACCAAAGTGTGAAAAGTTACCGCCGCCTTTGGATGACTTTAGCCTAATGGTGGATAGGAGCGGTGGCCCTCGATAATAATGATTCCAGCGAATAAGTGTCGGGACAATTGCCGCGTAATTAAACGCTTCCGGCAGCGCGAGGGAAACGTTAAGAGTTATACGCGCGGCCCGATGATAGAGATCTCATTGTTGCTGCGCTTCTAATGAACAGTGGCTACGCCAGAGGCGGAGAGCAGCAGCCAGAGTTCCCACGAAGGTGGGTTTGTACACGTTGCTTAGAATAGAGTGGCGCGCGCTTCTGGTGTGCTATTATGCCGGGCTCGCTCCGCCCGATAAGCATGAGTGCAGGGTGGTGTGCTTTATGTATCGCGAAAAGAACTTGCTCTCCGCGTGATAGGGAAAGGGCGTGTATCTCAGCCTGGTTTCCTGTCAGCGATACTATTTGAGGCGGTATTCGTGCTCGGCCACAGGGTGTATCGACCCACGAGTGAAAACGTGCGCACCGTCCTTTCGCACGCGGTTATAGAAAGAAAGAGAGAAAGACAGCGCACACACGTGAGGATTCGGCAGCGCGTGCATGCCGCAAATAAACAGTCCCACGCACGCACGGGGAAATACGGCCGCTATAATAATCGCCTTCGCCCTGGTCAGTGACACGATGCTTTAAAGCGCGTTGCACAATGACACTACACACTGCGTCTGGGTGCGCACTCTACTACTGGCGAACGGTACAGTGGCCATTGGCCCGCATCAGTAAGTAGATACGGGTGTATCTCGTGTCCGACTACCAGTCCACCAGCCGTCCCCAAGTTACATGAACTTTGCTGTCAATCGAAGATCGTCTAGGTGTGAACTATTGCGAATAATATAGCTAGTTCCCATTGCAAATTGTATGGTATACGTAATGCATTTATAAGTAGGAAATTAAAAGTGCACTCCTCGACCTTCTGAACCCAAATTACAGTGATTATCACCATTCTTCGTACGAATTTCACGTAATCCTTCGGCACGTTAATCAAAATGAAATGCTCGTACAGAAGACTAACTTTCCCTGTGAGATATCTTACGTGGTAATGGTATATTAATACTCGCGGCTTCCGCACTTCCGCAATTAGAAGAAGCGAATGTTGAATTGATTTCACGGAACTCGAATGAAATTCATAAAGGAAACAGTCGACAGTGAGTGGGTGATAGGCTTCTATTCAGTGGTTGGCATGCATGTGTCTTAATACGAACTCACCTTCCCGTTTCTCAAGGGAAGGGTCGCCGCCCTGCTCCTTTCAAATGCGGCAGACGTCTGGGAAAATCGCTGGCAGCAGCGTCGCCGCTCGTGTCTTCATCAGTTCAACTAGTAATCCGCTTCAAAAGGTATGAGAATAAATTGCGACGATTCCTGGAAAGACGAGCTCGATCGAAATAGGCACGGCTTGCTTGCACGCGAACCATTAATTCACCCTAAACTAGTTTCAACCCTTGTATGCAACCGGCTGATATGCATTCTGGAAAGCAGCTATATTCAAAGTCACGTTAGGGCAGGTCCCGCGTGCTTCTATCTAGCATGGCGCTCAGGATCGATAATGCCAGGAATAAAGGTGTGCCACCGGTAATTGTCGAGTCCTGGAATGAACACGGGGTGGTGCACTGCCGGCAAGAGGCTAGCTGCGACCGATTAATATCTGGTTATAACCACAGTCCCATCAGATACTTCGGAATTGTCCCATTGTGTAACGCTGAGTGTACCAGGCCACTTAATTCCGGGAGCGCATTATGTCAAATTAAAGTTCGCTCGAATGAAAGATAGGGGCCGAGCTTTCGGCACGCTGTCCGCCATTGTAATAGGAGAAAATCTATTTGGGGAGATTGCGATCTCAGACAATATCCAATGGCCCCATTCTCGTATGGACTTCACCCGTTGGCCCGTAGATTTTATCTTTATTGAAGTTTGGAAAGCGTATTGCTACTCTAACTGGTTACTTCAAACTTTAATTTCGCGTGCCGAGATCACATCGTTCAACGAATCAGTTGACAAACAATCGAATGTTTTATTGAGTTATAATTAGTGTGAGATCATATAGAAAACTATAATAAAAAGTAAAGGAGGCATTTTTGTCCAATATTCACTTAAAAGTCTTAAAACAGTCTTGAAATCGTCAGGACAATTAAGAAAGGCGTGGAGCCGGAGACAAGTAAATGACTGCGCGATAGGGGTTTCTGTAGCCGTAAGTCGAACGCAGGGAGAAGTCATCAACACTTGGCGGCATGTGCTGCACCGCGCGGCCAGTTAGCGCTTAATATGCGCATACTAAGCGCGAGTACGTGCGCTGCGGCCGTCGCCGGGGAAGCCTCCACTGATTTATTGGGAATCGATGCCGCAGAGACACTCGTTACACTCGCACTCCTCCTGCCATTTACGAGGGCGACGCCGATTACATAATAATTACGCCTGTCGAGCTAATGAATTCGCCTCAATCGCGCGACCCGTGCTGTCTTGACCGTCAGCTGCTACCCAACATCTCAGAACCACATTCTTCCTTCCACCGGACTGACAATAATTCATTGTTTTGTATCACAAACGTTTCTATTTGAGGAGAAGTTGTAAGTCCAAGATCTTCAAGATCTTCATTACTTCAACCGTTGCTACCAAGAACTGCATTCCGTTTCAATCCCGAATTCTTTTCAGTGATTCAAGCACCAATGAAAAGTACTTGACAATACTACACAACTCCGGCGGTCACTGCCTCAGTGGCTGTCATAATAAATAAGGGTTTCCTACTTCAGTTCGACTTGTATGCGGGTGCATTTGCCGAAGTCACCTTGCCATTCCCTTCGCGTGCTGTTTCGTCCGGCGAGGCGCGCGTACGAATTCGAAAAGTACGAGCGTACGTGCAACCAGCCTTGCATCCATGATAGTCGCCGTACTCTTTACTCTTTCTCCTCGTAGAATCCCATATCGGCCGGATGTGTCTCTCAGGAGTAAGCAATACCGAAACGGAGCGAAGAAACTTGCTTACCCACCGCTGACTACCGTCAAGTCATCACACTCCAGAAGCACTTCACGCGAACAATAAATTACTGAATAATGCGCGCCGTAATCTTGACTTACGCGCGGACAATAAATTACGTCTCCTGAGCGCGATATAATTTCTATAGAGATTTACATGGAGCGTGAAAGCCCGTCCACCCACGCTCTCGAGTGTTCGGCAGCTGTATCGGTCGCCTCATTAACTCGGACCCTTGGAAAAGCTCTCGTTTATAATGAGCTTTCCCTCACCGAGACTTTCTACAATTCACGCAAATGAAATTCGATAGCAAAACGACAATCAATAAAACTAAATATTTTTTATTTCATTTCCTACCCTCGAAACACGTTTCTCTCGTATTTGCGATCGCAGCCGCCCACATAAACGGCAGACAGGCAAACGCATATATAATGAGTCAGTGCGTTCACATGCGACATTTTTATTATACGAATGATATATTGTCATACTAGTGTATCAGAGACAAAGCGCGGTCAGACTTCTCGAAGAATTGTTGAAAAATTTCACAGATGCAGCACGCATCGGATGCCACAGGTCACCAGGGAATGTTTGTACATCGCTTCACCAACCAACCGGGGATTCCTAGCGGAGATTCTATGCCATTCAATACTAGAAGAAAGTCCCTACCACATCCTTAATTATACTCATGGAAAGTAAATCATATCTGAGGAGATAACTCGTTCCGAGAAATGCAGACGCTTTATAACGATCCACAAATCCAGGATAATTAGAGAGCGAGCGTTAACCTCTTGACAGCGATTAGCACTGATTGCGTAAGGGAGCTGAAATGCTTTGGCAGAAGCTGATATCTAATATCTACTTCAAAGAATTCTTCCTCTACTTTTCCTATCACCGCTCACTCCCTCTCCATCGGGGTCGTGGTATGTAGTCAGAGGCATCAAATCACTGTCTGCCGCAGCTTGGATATTATTCAATAGATAATTACAAGGCGGAGTAGCAGCAGCAGCAGCAGCAGCCTCAGTGTACACATACAATGCAATAGCAATGAAGTGAATGCTGCAACCAACGTCGAACTGCTCAATGGCTACCGGCAGACAAATATCAGCTATTCATATGACCGTTCTCAACCGAAGACAATGCGGGCCGCTCGCGCATCCCGTACACGCAAATATAACTTTATGCAGTACTATCTTTAGCCGTGTAACGGCTACCGAGTGAAAATCCCTAGCGGGAAAAAGGAAGGAAGTGGAGATAAAGCAAAATGCGCGTAGAACGGCATGCCTCTCACACTGGGATCGGGTGGATCGAAATAAATCGTATCGCTCATTGTTCGAGCGAAAGTAATAAGCCGTGTCTGGTAGAGGAGGTTTCAGGCTAGAGTCGGGAGGCGCCCGCGCGCGCGGTGGTTCAAAGTAAAGCTGGGCATCGAACAATGCATAACAAGCATTGTCTCTCCGCTCCGCCCTCCAATTCCATTGCCCGCCCGACTATATTGCCTTTATCTCTTACTCTCGCCGGCTACGTACACGCACTCACCAATCAGCCAATGTGCACTCTGCACGGCGAGGAGTGCGCGTCGTGATACGCTCCCGAGGAAGCGAGCGAGGGCAAACGGAGAGAAAAGTGGATGCTGCTACAGCTAAACATGTGCCTTCGATTACTGTACGCTCGCCGGTAAGCAGGGAGGATTGTGTCTCGCTACAAATTATCCCTAAGCGCTCAGGAAAAATGCCCGCTCGAACAGTTGCCGCTCTTTGCTTCAACCTGACTTGATACTTCTCTCTCTCTACTTCTCCTAGCGAAAGACTTGTCTCACTCACTGCCAATGACGGACGGTCTGAGCGCGAGACTTATTCCACTGGCGGCTGGTGCGCGTACATACACTCGTCAATCCTTTCATTCAGCATCCCTCCATTATCCGTGTCCCGCGCACGCTTGCTACGGAGAATATCCCTGGGCGGATAACTGCTGTCCTCCAGCTGCCTGGCGTTCCTTCTTGATCTTGTAATAGTTATTTCCGCGGGCGACTATCAGCTTATGCTATGCCGATGACTTGCTCACTCACTAGCCGAGACAGACAGTTCACTGCCTCTTTGATACACAGTATTGCCGCTTTAATTATAACTTGAACGAACGCCACACCAGCTTCGAACGTCCAATGTTCGTGCTGAGTACACATTACACATACTGTCACTTGGGCGGATACACGTTACAGAATTCATATGCATTATGAGTACTCGTGGACCCCATCCTGTGATACAGTCGTCTTTGCTCCAGCGATGATCGACTCCTTTATTATTAAAGGGGGCAGCAACCCTCTCACGGCCCTCAGCTTGCCATCGGCATAACAGTTGGACTGACATGTGTGCCCTTCGTCCAAGCCGATTAAGTCCGGCAAAGTCGAACCGTATGTATTATCACTCAATAGCCCTTGAAAAAGCCAACCCAACTATGTTGCCTCGATGTTCCACGCCCAGTCTGCAATTTGTTACCCCTTTCTCGTGACTGGCGATCGTTCGCTTCGACTAGAACTCCGGCCAGCAGTCAGTAAACCCTCCCATATTACCATCCCTATATTTCACCACGAATACATTCTGCGATGCTAGCGAGATATAAAAAGCGATTTACCGCTAAGCTAAATGGAAGTATTTCACAATGTATTAGCCGCCCGGAGCATTACTTCTAGCGGTGGCTAAGGAAGAGCAAAGAACTTCAAGCGATCAGTACATATTGGCGGTCATGTAGACTCAGGTGGTCCTTGATGGAAAGCAGTAATGCATCGGATGCATTCGATGTACATTACCTGCCACCAAACACGTGTGTACACTTGCCAGTCCGTTAAGCATCGGCCAGTGTTAACCACTATCAGCGAGTGTCCGCACTCAACTGCACTGCCAGTCCGGGAGCAGGTACTTACATACATACAACCGAGAGTGCAAGAGAGTGCCAGAGAAAGAGAGAGAGGGAGAAAGATAGAAGTGTGCACCTCGTTAAAGTCGAGACGACGCCACGAATTAATTTCTCGCCGTCTCTAATCGTTGGGTTTTACAGGCGGCTTGTTGCCGCCGCTGCCCAGTGCTTGCTTGACGCATTGACCTGGCTGCCAATTTGTCAGGTGGTTTTCGTTAATTAATTTTTCCCTCACACCGGCTGGGATCGATTGATATCTCACGCGGTCATTAGGTAAGCGCGCGACCGCTTGAATGGAGCACCGTAGTTACCGCGGCCCACACAGACCCCTCAAGCCAAACAGAGACAGAGAGATAACCTGGTGAATAAGTAACACGAACGCTGTGTTGCCCGAGCGAAGCCAGTTATGAAAGTGTACATTTATTACCAGCTAAACGAGACCCACTGAACGAAATGCAAATACTTATTTATTTTAGCTACACGCTTGATACACTCGTTCAATAGAACGTTTAATATCAGCGAGTATCGTGTGCCCTATCAGTTTCACGCCATCATTTGCACCCGCTGTTCCTGAGACCCAGTGAAAATGTCAGTGACTACGGGAAATCAATTATACACCGCACGAGAGAGAGAGAGAGGGAGAGAGTAATCGTAGAAAAGTTTTGAAACTCGTTCGACGAAGTGCTGAAGTCCTATTTGATCTTTGGTTAAGTTGGTTAACACCTTGCGAGTACCAAGTGTTTGCTAGCTGTTGAAAGCTGTTCCGAAATGGTACGAACTTAATCCTACGATTACAAGTATTGAACTGTGTATAGTACGAGACTTAAAGAGACTTGTGATCGCAATCTTCCTTCAACACTAAACGTACCGGTATTTTACACATACCTATTCTTGTTATAACAGGTCATTTAACCCCTTATGAAATAAACGTTGATTTTTAGAAAAACATTCTTAATTTAACTCAAAAAAACGATTGTAAAGTAAATTTTGAAAAGGGTCATTTGACCCTACTTGGTACATTTAGTGTTAATCCACTGTCTCAATATCTCAATATCGGCATACTTTCATACTTGAAAATTGTTATTTATCATCCTGACTATAAAAGAGAATTCTATTGTATATTTTAAAATGTTCTACTCTATCCTCGATGAGTTAACAATAAAATCATCTTTTTCATATAACTTCCACCCGTACTTCCCTTTTGTATGTCGAGTCTCAAAAGATTCAAGTCGGATACGCGCGTACTGACATACAACTATCACAGACTAGTGGTGAGTGCGATATGTGTAAAGCGGACTGCGATCCGCTTGCGAAATGTCGACGTCGGGCGTCCGGGTTCGTGAGCGCAGCAGTGAGAAAACCTACGACCGTTGACCCACAATGACTGCACACCCGGCCAGCGTCAACAGACACGTTTCTGTGCATATGTGTTAGACGGCCGATACTGCCTGGAAAAAGGTAAACCCGAGTGCGCGCGCTTTCCACCGATAGCTGTGTTAACAGTAACGCAGTTCACTCCAGCTGGCTAACACCCAATTGTGCGCGGCTGACAAATGTTACACAATTATGGGCATCGACTGAGATGGATGAAAATACACTGTGCAAAAATCAAAGACAATTCAGGCCAGATCAAACTTCGAGCCGCGCTACTACCCGGCCGGCTTTGCTGGCAGCGTGTTTTGCTGTTGATTCATGTTACTCGCGTGCACGAGCTTAGTCATTACCAGGCTTCCATTCAGAGGGAACAAATGGTACCGATATCCACGCGGATCGATAGTAAATCTTTTCCACTTTTCCCCACCCGGATGCGAAGATTTACCGTCCTAGGGGATCGATGTCAATAAATTGAAGGAAAGTATATAAGTCGCACAGTCGATCATCACAGCTGCCGCATGGGTAGATAAACTCTGGTAATCGATCGAAACCTGCTGGAGAAGATACCAGCTGACAGGAATGCCGGGCCAACAAGCGAATGGTACATTGATCCGCGATCAATTGACGATGAGGGAGGCGCCGATCGCCCTCAGGCAAAAAATTCTCCCGTGGCACCGGGCAATTAATAACACGGCTAAACAAAGAATCTCTTTGTGTTACGCGTCGACTTGTGTACGCGATATGTAACTGCGTGTAAGGTCAGCCGGAGTTGGTCGCACACAGAGAGACGGCAACAGGAATTCCGCCACGAATTGCAACGGGCGGCGATCGACGCCGAGACGGTCGAGCGGGGGGGCCAACTAATTGTCCCGGGGCCGCTTGACCGACCGCTACACGCCCGCCGGATCCGGCACGCGAAAAATCTCGATGTTATTGACAAGCTGCGATCGATAACGGGATAGAGGAGGAGTGTTTTGGCGTGTGCCGTGACGGGAACAGCGACGTATCGTCAGATAAACTCTCCTGGGGATCAATAGGGTTCAGCGGGCACAAAGTGCCCCGGTAACAGAGCGGAGTAACGTTACTTCCCAAGCGAGAAACCGACGCCGAATGAATCGGTCTGTGACTGATTGTGAGTGCGAGAGAAACCGAGTGAGAGAAACCTCTGATCTTTTTGGTACTTTTTAACGAGTAACTGTAATGGATACGGCAGTCCCGCTAGATAGGTTCAAATTTGGCGAGCCACCAACGGGGAAACGTGTAACGCGGGAATGCTACGACTAATCGGAATGTACGCGTACTTCGTTACCACAAGCTTCACCCTATCAATGCTAGTTTCCTAAAAACTGGTTAGTCTTGGCATAGCAGCTTTTGAAAACTTTTTACAAATTCAACTAAGGGAGGAGGAAAACTTTCCCAAACTTTCCCTGTGTCTGATCAAATAAATATGATAAGGAACCTGAGAATGTCCGGTCTATGGGTCAACGAAGCCGGTAATTAAGAAATATGCATATGACGAGAACTACGAGTTTATGAAGTGAGAGTTCGTTGATCAGGCTGGTTCCGCGAGGAAAGAAGAGAGAAGTTGAGCGGCAAGCGGTAGAAATATGCGAGAGAAGTATATAACTAGCAATTCCATCAGTGGCTGTCACGCTAACGGCCAATAAACGAGGTCAAATAGTTCCTTTGTCATGTATCCTCGTGCCGAGATTACGACATGCGTATTCCACCATGGAATTAAACACAACGTCGCTGGTGTATATCATGCGAACCCGCTAGGTATATCGTTAGAGCCGCATTCCATTCGAATGAGACGGGATTAATTAGGGAAGTTAACCGATCACACTGATGTAACCGAAGGTGAACCAGTTGCGCTTTCCAGGCACACTGACACCAAGCATTCCGTTGTCTCGACTTTACACGACGACGCAAATCTGCACATTTGAAAAATAGATCCGAAGAAACGAGATACGATTTGTTAGCGAGTCACTTGAAATAAAGAAAAGGTGCCGGAGCCCTGTTTATCTATTCCAATCACAATCAGTGTAACAAATGAGGAAGAAGAGCGCGAAGCTCGTTTCCTTTGCCGGATAATTGCCTTACCCAACAGCGTGCCGTTCCATCCAGATCGATTCTGGGAATCGTAGGTGAAGGGAAACTCGAGTTCGTGGATTCGCGACAAGAAAAAAGCCGCCGAGATAATGCTATTTGCGGAAAACGTGCTTCACCGTCGCAGACGCATCCCGGCCTTCCTCTCTGATATATTGCGCGATCGTCGCTCTCACCCACCATCCCATTCGCTCCCTTGCAATCCACTCCCGCTTGTGGAATTACGGATTATTCTGGACCACACGGGATATTACTTCATCCCATTTACCCGAACCCAATGGATCCCTTCCCCAAATAATCTTGTTGCCATCGTCGGAGCGGCGTCTGGCCAACACGGTCTAAATCTCCTCAATCCTGATTTATGTCCCTAAGTGTCGGAAATGTGGTAGAAAAATGTCGAATTTCATATATCTTATCGAACCTATACTAGCATTACTGTTCCCTTAGTATGCGAACCATAATACTGTCATGGCGATCATCGGCTCCCCGCGACATTCTAGTCTGTGTCCACCTGTGTCGATCGGTGAGTAGCGGCAATTGGATGCAATCAGGCATCGTACTTTTCCCCCGCAACGCCTTATTACGATGCATCTCGTAAGTACACTCCTACCAATTGGCTCCCACGGATGCTTCCGCACATAAGGATAGGATCAACCAGGCTATTAGAAATGGTACCACATTCTAGTACAAACTACCATCGTACTTCGACGGTCTTACTAATCCGATCGGCTTAAGAAAGTAGATATACACAATGTGGAATTGGCAAAGGCATATGGCTGCCGATCAAATTTTCGAGCAATAGTAGCATAGGAAATCAGAGATCTACGAAGATCTAGATGGATGGTATGTGCTCTTCAATGCCTAGGGACACGGATACTGAGACGTTAAGGGATCTAAGTATACACGTCGACTCCTTTTCAAAGGAAAATGATCCTCGGGCGAATTTGAATCGATAAGCGATTACTATAATCTTGGGGAAGACACGGTAGTTGTCGAGCGTTCCCACAAGAGGTCACTGACTTACGCGGGGCTGCTGTTTCGAACATATATTCACGGGGCGAATCCTTCCTGCTTACAGCACACTTGACGCGTTAGCCTAGCAATTGTACCTGCGATTCTTCCTTCTGCGCGTGTAAACTCGGCTGGTAAGACCTGATCTCGTTATATGGCGAGAGCCTTATATGCGATTGGCGGAGCCAGCGGGGTTCAAATCTAACGCAGGCCTTGCGATGATGAATGCGGAGCTCTCCACACTCATACCGGTTTAGGTATTCAAATATCTGCTCACTTCGCGTAGATACATATCGACAGACTCGGGCGGAAGTGAAACAATGCACCGAGAAGTTGAAGATTCTCGAAGTACTAGTGACTATTGGCCGTACTGAATGTTTCCCAGATACTTCAGGAAAGAGTATGTAAAGTAGACGCGAAGTTTAGGATTCCTAAGAATTTCCTATACTTCCAAGTCTGGTAGTTCGGGGAAAGATGAACAGGTGGGAGTGTAGTGAAGGATAATATTACGCGGGAACTATACCTGTATTGAATAACGTTGTCGCAATAGAGGCGGACGAAAGACCCGTGCGAACGGATACGGGAGAATATTGTGACTGTACGAAATTATAGAGAAACGTACAAAACTACAACTTGATCTGACTACATGAATCAGGGAAATTCTAATCACGTTGCTTGTTACTGACTGAATGAAAAGGGAGCGAGGAAAGTTATAAGCGAAAATGAGAGTTCTCCAAAATAGGAGAAAGCCACGGGATTTAATGTCAGTAGCAACTCTCTCTATCACTGGACTCATACGAGGACTAGAGTCATATTTGGCTCGTTATGACGATAGTTAGTAATACTGGCCTTGAGAAAGGCTCGTACAACGTAAACGTGTGAACTAGATCCATTTGTAAGAACTGCCTGCAGACTGACTGAGCCATGCAATAAATCATCTGACAATACTCACTGATCCTTTGTTTTAACGATCTAATTATAAGAGCAAATACTCACTTCAACGATCGAGCAAGTGACTTTAAGAATCCCAGTGAACCTTGTTCAATATACCTGCACTGATATTACTAGTTAATTCTCAGTGAAACCAGACTTTCAGTAAGATTGTTTTGTTTTCATTCCAACGGGAAAATCGGGAGCACGCGGCAATCGTGATATTCACCGAATGTATTTTCGTTATCGTGTCGAGGCCGCCTGGTAAATAAATACGAAAATAGTTACTGGCCACGGTCGTCCCATGAGAGCAGATAAGTGCAACAGACATTATTGAGATACAGAACAACTATAACGGTACAAAACAGAGAACGGCCGATCGTCGAGCAATGAATGGTCCACTTTGGAAATTGCAGCTAAATGGGACAATTAGAACAGACGGAACAGAAAACCGTCCCAGTGCTGGACCGACGCCCAAGTCGAAGCTAATTACATGATATAGCCGAGATAGACCGAGACATTGTGAATGTGGCGGAAAACCGGTACCGAAACTGTCTGACGTCAAAAGTACCCCGGCTATAAATGGACCGCGCGGCGTGGCAATGTACGCGCAGTGAGATTTTTTCTCATCGGCCAATTTCGTTATGCAAATGCCAGGACAACGCAGCAGTGTACATTCCGGGCGACACACCGATTGAAAGCCACTCCATTGCCAGAGTAAACTAGTCGGCTTATGAATATACCGATCTAGATCGCGGCAGAGATGCTGCTCGAATAGAAGCCATGTTTCAATCCCATGGTATTTATGTACCTGTTAGCCAAGTCCTTGCTAGAGCCCTTAACACCTCTCATGCACTCAGCGTTATCTCCAGTCGAATCGCATTCTCTCAGATCGACTACTTTGAATCTGTGAAATCGAGTTACGCAGGAGACAGGAGGAATTCGGATAAAAAAGTGTCCCGAGTCAGGTTGGACGGTGCACCTGGCGGCAATTATGATGTACGAACCGGCTCTCCTTTCTCCGGAGAGTTGCTGCTCCACGTGCGTGTCCACGCCGGCGGAATGTGGCCGGGCCCGCATTCTACCTTTTCGAAATCGCCGGTTTCGCGAGTCCATCGCCCACGTGTCCCACCATCATGCGCCATTAAATCGCTCCGGCTCTAGTCACCAGCGTCCTACATCACATTCAACATCGCATCATCGACATATGCGCACCTTTCTCTTATGCAACTTAACTTCGGACCAACTTCTAAATTCCTCTTAAACTTTTAAGCTCTTGGATATCTATGCTATTGCGAATGATAGGACGCGCGCACAGTTGAGGGGTAGTTTGTGCCGAGGAGTATGTTGGGGTCGCCTGTTAGCGCTTGTGGACCGGATCCAAGGCACGCGGAGCTACCTGCCGAGCCGTGGGTAGCATGGAATGCGTGTACGCGGCCAGCATGCATTCACAGGGCATTATCGTCCTAATACCGAGGAGAGTGCGGCCACATAGCACGACAGGTCTTTATTAGCGCGGCGCACACCGGCGTAAAGTACAACCAGGCTCGGTAGGCTGCAGGTACGCCCACGCCATTAGATAATTCATATCACTGATACTGGCCCTGGGGGCCCCCGGCCAATGCACCGACAACTCGCTACGTCATCCAGCATAAAGATCACCTCGAAAGAGAGAGGGAGAGAAAGAAAAACTAGTGGATCTCACCGACACATCTCGGCACAGATGTTAATAACTCATTTGAATATTTCCGCCAGAACGAATATACAATTTTGAGAGCTCTCGACTTTTGCTGAATTACCTCTAACTAGAACATTCCATTCGACACTTTTTTTAAAAAAAAAGAGCAACGTAAGCGAACTCAATACTAGTGAAAAGATTACTGTCAATGGAGCTGTGCTGCAGACTTAAGGAGCACTCACCGCACAATCAGCATGCCACCAGGGTGCGCACAGTATACTTTCGACTGGTGTGTATACACTAGCAATTATTGATGGAGAAGCAAGCCGCTCCGGTTTGTTAAGGAGAGAGCACGAATCCGTAGACGACATGCCAGAGAAGCCGGGGAGAAAAATTAAAGGAAGGAACACACCGCCCGATACTTTACGCTGCCGACGCCCCGCCGCATTGCCGCTCGGATGGAGAATGCGGTAAATAGCCTCGAATACACTGGCAGACACGTCGTTGCCGTCGTTAAAGCGCACACCTTTCAAGCGCCGATTATAATGACTCGCGCTAAGCATTCCACTTATAGTATATACGGTGGCGGGCACCGACGGTCCCGGCTCATTAGGGTCCCAATATGAATGAGTTCGCATATCCACTAGCACTGGGTTCGCGCGAGCCTCGAATTCCACAAGCTATTATCGACACAATATTTTATTGCCCACTTTAATGAATGGCTGCGAGGCAGCGAGACTCGATTTATCGGTCTCGTTCCTGTAATATCGCTTCGAGGGCAAGTGTGAATGGTACCGGCTACAAAGACTACTGACACTACCTGAACAGATGTAAATGCACTTGATGAATCAAGAAGGCTCAATCAACAGATTCAGTGCTACACCTGAGTGGGTGACGAATATAATAACTACGATAAAGTGCTGTTATTTAAAAGTAATTGTATTAATAAAGTGCTCTAATAATTAATAAGCGATAATACTTTTGTGGACTTACAGTAAGTATTGTTCGATGAATAGTAATTCGAAAGCGACTGGTATTCGCGTGGTCGGTGTCTGGGTAATATCAGATCGGGCGAGTATACTCGATCCTATCATTAATTAAAGGTATTTTTGGCCCTGCCGAAACACGAAATCAGTGTTTGGAGGATAGTAATCCTCGACTGCGGCAGGAGTCACCAGAAATGGGCAATGAGGTCGGCATCCGCGAACTTCGTCGCGTGTCCCTTGGCAAGGAGTAGTCGTGACTCTCGGCCGAAGTACCGGCTTCGTCCAGGCAATTACTGGAGACGGGGCGGGTGCGTGTGTACTTAATTTATCTCCGAGCGACTGCGTGCTTTTGGACGGATAGATGGTGAAAAATGGCCCGCTGCTCCGGCAAAAAGAGACCGGTAGCCTGCCTCTCCCCCGGCGTTCTTTCATCTGATAGAGGAGGTGGAAACAGGCCGCGCCGCCTGGAGAAATACGGAATTGTATGTAGAGGAGGAGGAGGTGGAGGAGGAGGAGGAGGACACGCCGTAAGGGAAGTGAGCAGAAAAATTAATTGATAAGGGTAACAAGCTACTCGGGAACTTCTATCTATGGACTGCACTCGTTACGCTTGGCCGAATGACGTACACACATGCACTTCTTTCTCGAAAGATAGGTTCCTCCTCCCGCAGCATTTTTCCTCGTCCACCCTCTCAACCCGGTTGCTGATAATTCGTCTAATTATAGGATCGCTTCATTAAATACCCGAGCAATGCCACTGCTCAACGGCCCGCTCATTGTTATTGGAGCATCCAAGGAGAAATTTCAACTTGCTTCCAAATTGAGAATCCTCGCGTTCTTAAGTCGAAGGGAAGCTGTGATCGAAAGGAGAAGAATGTACTTTCTTAAACGACCATGAGCTGAACGGTTCAGTTTTATTCGGCGAACGACAAATTTAATTTAACCCTGCTCTCCGAAAGACGCTAAATCATCGCTGCTCGGAGGAAAAAAACGCTCGCGTTACGCTTTCAAGACAAGTTTAACGTTCACGTAATTACGGCCGTCTGCGGCGCAGTTTCGCCGGTACTTTCAGAGACAAGGTAGATCGCATGTGCATTTTTCTACCCTACCCATCGACTCTTTTTTCAATCGGCTCCTCACTCTAGTTTATGACCCTTAAAGCATCGGCAAAGCTTTTCGGACTTTCGATCATCAGGCTAAATTTAAGGATGGATTTTTACTGACCCACGTCGCAGTAAACATAAAAGCAAGTCATGCTCATAAAAGGAAAAGAGTAGATTGTTTGGCTGTTAAGTCCTTTCAAAAAATGAAATATCGACATTGAAGTAGATGTTAGGCAAAGAAAAGAGGAATCTGGAAGTTAAATCTTCTCGATGCGAATCCCCGATGGGCGGAGCCTATCGATCGTTGAAAGGCAATGACAAACTAATAACGTAGATCTAGTCAGGCGCACTTTACACTGAATCTATGTAGCCAGGAGTGTTCCACCACAGCATTTCTCCAGCACAATAACAAGCCGAAGAAAAGGCCGCACGTGAACTGCGCTCGAATCGAATAAGGGCAAATAAGAGTAATAATTGAGGCGGATCGACGGTGCGAGTCGGCGCGAAAAGTAATAGGCGTTCGTGCTCGCCTCGGACCGATAATCCTTTTACGTCGTTGCGCCGACAGGCCGCCTATGATAGAGTAATAAATCGCATCGACGATACTTAGCTGCGATTACACTAAACAAACGCGAGCTTAGACGTACCAAAGAACGAGAAAGTAACCCGCGGCTTTTCGTTGCCGATCGCTGTTTTCACCAGTTGTACCCGACTACTAACTACTGCCACACTCGCAACAATTGCCACTTCACACCTTTTTCCTGCGCGAGACATGTGCGAATGAAAAAATTGAACGAATGAAGTATTTAACACATTTATTACGATATTCCTCGCTTCTTAACATTTCTACGGCGACATAAGGATAAATAATTGAACATAAAAAAACTAGCAATTGACTGTATTCCTTATAATTATCTCTGATGAAATATTGATTCAAACCTCGTTCTGACGGTATTATTCAATTGGAGCGCGTGACGAGCTATTCGGCTAGAGGTCTCAAAGAACATTAGTAAATTTGGTGAATAATGTACTCGGACGAAAGATGCGGACAGAAACGATAACGAGTGCCGGGTTAAGGGGAGGCCGAGTCCAGGATCGGCGGAGCGTGAGATCGAACGTCGGGTCCCCACGATCGAAACGCGATTAAACGAAAGCGTTTTCCTGGAGGCCCGATGCAAAGCACCTTTTTCTCACGGCCCACACGCTTGCTCCGATCGCCGGGCTTTTTGCTACCGCTTCTATCTACCTGCGCGACATGTCCACAGAAAGTTCCCTATGTGGAACGAGCATCTAGAGCAAGGTTCCAGATGTTCTATTAAAAGATCCTATCAGATTAGATGTCAGCACTCCCGCGCATCACGCTCCACTCGAACTCCAATATTAAGCCACCGCAATAATCCTCCACCTTCCATCTCGTTGACATTCGAAGCACACGGCAAAGTACACCAATCATACAGCGAAAAGCGCCGCGATTCGTCATCCCCGAAAAAACAGCTAAGAGGGTTTTAATAGTGCGTGGCCGAGTGATGATAAAAAGCAGGAGTTACTCGATAACGACTGAACGAAAGAACCGACTGACGAAACGGTAAGTGCCGGACTTCGCGACACCGTGCACGATTACTGCTTCAAGTGGCTTCGCTTCGTTAAGACTAATTAAAAAGGAAAGCAAACGAGCGATGTCTGCCAAGCTTAACTCGATTAGCCAGTAGTCTATTAGGTAGTCTAATTCATGCAGTGCAACATGTGCCGTTTATACTTCCGAAGTGGTTTCTCTCATAAAAAGGATACTTCGATATTACACGCAAGAGTGCATTGAAAAAGAAGTCGACATTGCCGAAGAGGAGCAGTAGCAACTCCACAGTTGGATCAAAGCTGTTAATACGCAAAACTGGGGAAAGTCGAGGCTATGATTTTGAGTACTTGTCGGGAGCCCTAAGTACACAGTCATTCACGGGCGACGACACATTTTTTCGCGACACCTGAGTGCCCTGCTGGTCCGGTTACCGGCGGCGGTGGCGGCGGCAGTGGCGAGATAAGTGCCACCCGATTATGTTGCCCAACTTGCCAAACTCGTTTCGGCTTCTCTCGACTCTCCAAGGGGGAGCGAGATGGAATCCGACCGAGAGTAACGCCGTGAATGGAAGTATGATTCGGGGGCCGCGGCCACGGCCCCGGGTACTCCGCTCGTCGGCTCGAGCGATTGGTGATACTTGCGTAATTATTTTCAGGTCTCCTCCACCGCGAACACCCTTGCCATCGTCACAAGTTAGTGCGAGAAAAAGTCAGAGAGAGAAAGGAAGGGAAAGAGAAGAGATAGCGATTCGGTGCGCCGCTTTTAATTAATGGCGAGTGGAAATAAGCGTGTCGCATACCCGATTTACGAGCCGGCATAGCCTTGCGCGCTCTCTGCTCTGCTCTCTGTCCTGGTCTACGCGATTTATGGTAGCGCGTTCTCGTTTCCTGCTAATATTTAACTGTCTCACCGGTAAAAGAAGACGGCTCTCCACCGAGGAGAGAGGAGAGGCTCGATCGCCGTTGCTACCCTTTATATTTCATCGGCAGTTCGATCTTCTAGATGCCCGAGCACCTCCAGGAAAAACTCGGGCACCACGATGCTAACGCGAAGTTACATCGATCATCCTTCGGATGCTTCTCTCGATGCGATGAAAAACGGCTCAAGCATTATGCGCTCGAGCACGTTGACTTTAGAACGGTCACCGTGAACGTAATACGTTTACGAAGAACCTTCATAAGTTTGTGGCAAAAGCTTTGTAATATAGAACTCGATACCCACCGATAGGAATTGGAAGCAGTAATCCGAATGTGTGATGGAGAAATTCCAGGCAGTATTTAGGCACTTAATCTCCAAAGGTCCAGATCACCACGCACTTCACCGGTACAGTGATATATTCCGCACAATATGCAATGATAACAGCACGATAGTAATTTGTTCAAAGACTGTACGTGAGAACTTGGCACGTCGCTAAGGACGTAAAGTCTGGTAATCGAAGAAAACAATAGCCAGAGGCAATGTTGGCCTCGAAGGAACGCCTGAATTCCGTGACAGGTGACTCAGAGAGTACATGGTCCGTAGTGTAAGTCTTTCGGAGAGCGGGTCCCGATAGACGGAGGCCCGGAGGCCGGTGGAACTGACCTACGGCGAATCGTTCACCTTCGGTAGCAGGAGCGCCAGCCGATACTTCATTCACTTGGTCCCCGTGAATGGACCACCACTTCGAGATCTCGACGAAAAGAGACGAAAGGCCGCCGGCGCGCTTGCGTCCTCAAACGATACCTTCTCAAACGGACACACCGGACTGGTGCACCCTTGATTATGACACTCTAGTCGACTTCCAGAAAATCATACTCTTCATTTACTCCAACTAGTACGACACCCTCGAATGCTTGTGGTACCAATTTCCCGCAACAATAAGATCCAGTTTAATCACTCGGGAACTGTGAATACCGCATTACTTGGCACACACGATTTCTAGAAGACTCTCGATCGAAACGAAGATCTCTTTGGGCACTCATGACTTCCTCGGTGGCCCAGCTGCCCTTGGACCACTGAGCACAGTCTCGATTAAAGCTCCGGTACCTCTGGATTCTCCTAGTGACAGAGGAGTGAGTAGGACACGTGTCCAAGACTGGTAGCAAGTGGCAGAGAGACGTACACACAGTGTGTAGAGGAGCGCGGAAGGTAGAACGAGAGCGGTACGAGAGAATGGATCGTATCGTACTGCGGCCGCGACGGCAATGGCCCCACGTCTCCAACTACACGCCGCCGACCCTCTACGAACCCTGGCTCCGATCCCCTCCTACAACACCAGCTGTTCCAGCTCCCCCACCCTCGAGCTCGCTCCACGGCTCCACGAACTACATACTTCGCCCGCGTCGCCGTCCCGTCCCGTCCCGTCCCGTGCCGTCCATTCCCTACCCTTCGCGCCACACTCTGTACTTTGTACTAGCACCGACTGTCTTCGCCACTCGCTTCACTTCAAACTTCAATGAATCCTTCGTCATGCTGCTACGGTTATTACATTATCTAACTATGAAAATTCGTACCGTTGTAATACAGTATACTATCGCACACACTCGTAATTCGAATAAGACTATTTTATATTTCGAATGTTATAAAATAGTTTAATTGAGATTGATTACATGTGGTTTCTGAGTGTTCACTTTCTAAAATTTCGAAGGCACAAGAAGGCAAGGGCGGAATGGAATATGGTAATGCGGGTGAATGACCGACAGGATCACGAGGAGCAACTTCCCCTGTCATTAATTGAGTGGAAGGTATTACGATCGAAAGAGCGTCCCCTTTAAGGCGAATCTGGCCGACGATAAGGCCCCATGGAATATGCATATTCTCCAATTTCAGGAGGAAGATGCAGAGATAAAAGGAAGGCTCGCGAACATCGCGCGATCCCAAATCTCTCTCGCCGGTGGCCCTGAAATTAGGGAAGATGCGTGGTGCGCGCTCCGAGAGTAGTGACGTCAAATAAATCACGGCCAAATAACACAGCCGTGTTAATCCGGCTTTGCGGCGCAGACACTGCGCCACCCATGAATATTCAACGTTGGTGTTAACAGCCTAACTTTCCAGCGCTGCCGCCGCCGCCACCACAGATCAACGACACAACCATCGAGTTCAAACTACAAGAGAATTTTATTACAAATTTTAATAAAAATTTCGCAAAGTGATCTATGGACTCTTCCGACTGTTTGTGTCCTGTGAGCGACAAAAAAGCCTGTCATCTGTCAGGATGACAAATTACCGTCGGCGACGACCTGGAGGGTAGTAACCTCGTTTCACCCCGACGCAGGAAGTTCAGACACTCCCGAGGGCTACCCTCATTCCAGCAACCCTACAACGGACTTCCAGATAACGTTGAGAGGATCTTCCATTATTGCTGCGACTCCCGATTGGCCAACCTTCCTTTCGCTACCAAGGAAACAATGCACGCAGACGCCAGTTAAACTCGAATGTATACCACCCATTTTCTCTTTCTACAAAAATGCTGATTGAACTGTGGAATTTGTCTCGAGGAGAGCTTTTATCTTTTGTTTAAAGAAGAACGTAATCTATAGGCGCCCAGGGCTTCGGAATACATTGGGAAAGGAGGAATATAAGTTACTGATACGTATGTATATGTATATGAAGGGAAGATTAAAGGAAAGTGGAGGAACACAAGGTACCAGAAGTACTATAATAGAAGGACGTAGCGAATGTAAGAAATTGCTCGTCAATCTTGCAACCCTTAACTTCACGCTTCATATCGTGACAATCAGCCGAGTACCGAGGCCTAAGCGTTTTTTTACACGCAACGTACCGCCGACATGTGGATTGATTTGGCGGAAGCATGACTTATAACAATTTCTACACTCGAAAGCTTTATTGAACTACAAATTAAAATAATTATTCTGTAATAATCATTACATAAATACGAATTCTGTAATAATCATTAGAAGTGAATTTGGAAGTGAAAGAAATTTGTAATTTTCGCCTTTCGGTCAACTAATGATTAGGATGTAGTTCAAGAAGAAGGGCAGAGTGAAGGAAGCTCTGAAAAGCGTTCGTGGAAGGAGGCAGAAGCGCAGGAGTAGAAGTCGGTACTACTTTGTGCTAGGCTGTACCTCGCCTGACTTACTCGTGGCCCGACACACAGCACGAACATGGAAAAATATGTAAATATCGAGTCTCATCCATTATCCAACACGTGGAGAACGCTGGAGAAAGAACGGCACTAATGCTCGTGCGCGCCCAGTATGTGTGTCTGACTTAAGACCGGAAGGTACATCGACCCGCGCTCATCCTGCGCAAGGCCTCGCCGTTTTACCACTGGCATGCAACTCCTATCCTAGATTCCTACTAATTCCCCGATTAATTTCGACCTATACATTCCCGTATACAGTTCACTCTTGGCCATAAAGTTCACTGAAGAAAGTTTTATTCGAAGGAACCGTCTGGACAGTTCCGTCATAAACCTATATGTATTGGAACACTTGCCGCAGCCAGCACAACTTTCGCTACGTCACTTTTTCAGCGGAACGCAAACGTCTCGGCTGATTAGATACTAAGAGTATTCTAATTAATGAGAGTCAGCGCTATCTGCCGGCGGACGGCGTCGTAATCGCACCAGTGAAAATTGTCTCGCCGTTGAACAGCAAAGACTACTCTCGTAAAAGGGGAAATAATGACTTCTCGAGGGCGATAGTTGAGCGAGCGATCGCTCCCGGGCGTTTCGGGCCTCTTGCTTCCAATGAGGATTATAGGCCGGGTAACAAGGAATGGAAAGAGCCAAGGCTAATAGTAACGAGTGCGCTCAATAACTCCGTGGCGAGGGAGTAAAACTGCACTCGCTCGGACCGTGTAATCGTGCTCGTTTACTTTTCCTCGTTACGTGCCCAGCCGCTTCGGTCTATTGCACTGCGATAAAAGAGGCAAGTGCCAAAAGAAAGTCTCAGACTCCCTCTGCCGAGGTTACCTCCACCCCTCCATTCACCTCAAACCTCACTGGAACCCCTTCCAATGCGCTTCCAAAGCGCGAAGGCCTAATGAGGAAACTTCGAGGGCGCGCGGATTAACATCTGATACAGCGAGGAGAATTTCCGCGCTATCCTGTTATCACCTTCCACGGAGCTTCACCGGAACTCCGCGCTGTCACGAGCACTGAGAAATGTGGCCCCGAGTTCGCCCTCTATTCCGGTATTACACCCTCCGGAAAGTAGGTATAGATCGAGGAAACTGCCTCTCTTTCCTAGTTAGTTCTGCGTATCATTGTAATTTGTTGTGCCAGCCTTTCACGATGGCAAATACAATTTCCAGTTGTTCGGAGCTTTCGATCGCTGTTGTGGATATTGGCAGTCGATGAAAGCAAAGCGGAAGTTTCACTGAAATCCTGACCGAGCTGGATCGACTGGAGCCTGTCTTGGCTGGTGTAAATGAAATTTATTAATCGCATAGCGCACGTACGTATCTCTCCGCCCGAGTAGAGTCGCTCGAGGGTAGGAACGGCGTGCCGAGATATTATAATCGGCGTGACGACGCGATATGTAATTAATCCATCGCCAGACAATGTCTCTTTCTCTCTCTCTCTCTCTCTCTCCTTCGGACGAATACAGCCTTGGCTTTGCCACCGACGCCTGGTATCATAATATTGTACATAGGGTGGGCTTGGATTCTCTGACATTCTCGAAAGTTTTTCTCCCTTCGATCGTTTTCGCGTTGAAGTCGAATTCTTGTTAAATACAGGGGACTCAACAATTTTATATCATTATTTTCACAGTCACCCAATCTTAATTTAAAATACTATGAGTACAAAAAGGTGGAGGAAAATTGTTTTGAATTTATAAAGATCTATTGTCTGATTTAAAAGTTTAAACCATTGTTTTCGGGATTTGTCAGTGAAATGTACAGGTGTGGTAGGTTCTCGGAAATTGATGGGCAATCTAAGGGACACCCAGTACATTGACGCGGCAGTGCCTACGCCATAGAGAGCAGTCCACCTATGCCTATGCACGGGATATGATTAATGGGACTGCTATCAGTATGCGAGCGCTGCAAAACGAAGACAAATAGGGCTCCTTTAAAAGCGCACTCACCGAGGAACTACTTCCAGCGGAAACAGGCTTGCGGGACTGACGGGAGATTGTCGAGTTCTCCCATGCGCACAGCTCAGTCGTCGGCGGACTGTTCCTTCTGGCAATCGGATTGATGAGTTTCTGCCTAAAGCTGCGGGGGAAAATACTTCAACCCGCGCATCTTCCCATGCCGGGGAAATCCGCGGAAGTAAAGTTCAACTTTAATAGAGACTGATTTATGAGGAAACCCCTACGTAACGTGAGAAAGAGAGATTCACTCCATTAGAAACATCCGTGCAACTTGGATAAACGTAGCTTGGGTCGCCCTGGAATTGTAACCCGCAGTATGTCTTCATACGAAGACGTATTCTCTTTAGGAATGGCTATCACGAATAGTCGTTCATCTTAGAGAAACAGAATTATTTTTTACCCTATCATTTCTAACGATGACTATAGTTGGTACGCATGTAATCAGCCTTGAGTACCTCTCGTAAAGAGATACCAAACTGATGGCCACGCGCGTCGTAAAGAAAGGCTTAATAATTGTATCAGCAGTAATGATATTGATGCAATAAAAGCCGTACCAAGAATTTCATATTGTCTGAGCCCCAGGGAAATTCGGAACTCTTGCACCTTGGGCCAGGAGTGGAGCGGGGAGCGGCGCCAGTGGGAGCCCTCGAAGATAGACTGGCCGAGCGAGAGTATGGTACGAAAAAAAGGGAGCACCAAAAGCGGCCGAGAGGCAGAAGAGAGTAAAAGCGATGGCTACGATCGACGACGCCAGACTTTTAATTGCCAAGCAGGGTAAGTCTCGCCACGTGGAAGTGAGAGATAAGCCACCCCCGAATGAACGAGGCCCGAATGGCGCGTAGCTCGCCCGAGGGAAGTTATGCCGCAAATTATGCAATTAAAAGTCTCTCGGACGGATGTAGGTCCCGTTTCTGTCTTACCCAGCTAACGACTTCGATTAACAGAGCGTGCTGCCCTTATCGATCAACGCCAACAGCGTGCACTTCTAATTTTGACCAGACGCTAATTACCAACTCGAGTTCCGATATCCAAAGTTAAAAGGCCGAAAGTCTACCGAAACTCTCCTACCAAGCTAAACATTTTCGACCCTTCGAAACTAAAATGTTTTCTTCTCTTAATGAGGAAAATGTTCTGTGTATACGTACCGAAAGGGTCGCCCTTGGTTCACGCAAGGTGATGGGAAAGAGCGCACTCCCGATCACTCGGGTCAATGTCCTCTGGATCATTACGCCTCTCGTAATGATATTAATATTGCCACCGGGGAAGGATGGTGTAAATTCACCTGAGAGAGAAGGCACAACTGCATACTACTTCCGGCAGGTTGTGCCGGTGGATGCGAGTGACGTGTAATTACAGTTTTGCCGGTCCGCGTTGCGTGATGATAATGAGGACCGGCTATTGTCCGAATGCATCCGATTGATTTGCGCGCAGGCCGCACACCTAATTGGAACCAATACATCGTTATGTAAATCGACTGGTTCAAAAGTGCTTTGCTTAACCGATCGAGCCACCTCTATCATTAACATTCCGTAATGACTTTTTTTTCTCTCAAAGTTGCACTCTGTATCTTCATCGTATATATCATTACAATAGTACAGGAACATTTGAATCCGCATTGTATTGGCGGCGACGTAATTTCTTCAACTCTTACGATTCCGGGGATGCGGAATGACGCAGTGATGTGTAATCGGCACGGCACTGACTACGAACCAAATTACATAATCGCAAGGTGGTCTTCAGGCCGGCGGCTACGGCGGCCGTGACGAGCAGCAGAAGATGCAGATAACATTCTCGGCCCCGGCAATTACGCGTAACGACCGGCGGACATATCGATTGCGCGCGCGCTCGCGTTCGAAACAAGGTTGGCGGAAGACCTCGGCACGATCGATAGATAAATAGGTTAATCGTGGCATCGTTCGTCCTGAATGGAGTTTCTAGCTGAGCGCGCTCGTTGCACAAACAGCCTATTCAGGATGCCCGTTCGACGGAAATCGCCTGGTCAATAGAGCCTAAACGTTGACGTCGAGCCCGTGCCATTTACTGACCGCACGCGTCCACGCACATGGAGCCAGGCGAGAATATAGAGCGGACCGCGTGAATGCCCTAGGTACTCCTTCAAGCGTGCCTCGATACTAGCATGGGGCTCCAAGGATCACCCTCCACTCTGCTTGCCAACCCTATATTTTCTCTTGTAGCAGGCATCTCTGCCTGTTACTCCGGACTGATCGAACGTCAATCATTCAACGATATACATAGAAGTGACCTTCTGCCCTGCCGATCCATCGATCCAACCCAGAACCACCTTTGTGTTACCTTGATCTCTTGATTGCATATGCTGTTAGTACTAAGTATGGTTCGTTATATAAGATCGATCCTATATTCAGTTCCGTACCAAAATCGGAATGCTGCCGGACGCACAACGAATGAAGCCTGACAGAAGGTCGCTTGGTAAGTGATTCTAACAATCTTACAGATGGCAGGTCCGCACCCTAACTTCCAGCCTGCAAAGGATGTAGGCGCCCACACGATTCAACCGCACTCTGCAAACTCGCTGTCAACTGAAGATCTTAATGGTGCCCAATGCGGCTATTGCCTTTATGGGACGGGAAGTCACTAAGAAATTGGCAGCTGCTGAATCGATTTGGGATGCTCCATTAGACAAACCAAATGGGAGTAAACATCGAACTACGCCTTGGGGAATACTTTATCCTTGGCAAATCAATAATAAATTACTATTTTAGTAATGACATTAAAGTGAAGACTCGCTTGACTTTCAAATGGTTCCGCACATTCCGATTCCTCTACACCTCAATGCACATCACGATAATCAATCCGGCAGGGAGCATAAATTGAACTAACGAGGGTATGTGCATACCAACATATACCGGGTACGACGAGAGGGAGGACTGCATTCAATCAGAAAAATAATTATCTCTGAACGAAGCAGACGATTGAAATTACGAGGCGACTGATGCATAATGGTACCTGCCACCGATTAAGTCGACTGCGCAATGAGCGATTGTTTATAAGCATTTCATGAGGTTATTCATTGTCATTTATACATTGTACTAATAAGAATCTCAATCGTTTCGTTAACGAGCCTTCGCTTTTGCCTTGGCATTGCAGACAGGCTCTTATTATTAATTAAAGACCTCCGTCGTCTTGCTGCTAGGAGAGTCCGTAAAATGAATTTTGCTTGGATTATATTACTACCCCCGCAGGGGTTATCAAAAATTGCCTTAGCCGATGGTATTTCACATCGTCTTGGCGGGGTATTGGTAAAAGTTTTCAACTAGCAATAATCGCACCTCGGTAGAACCTCATTGGTTACGATATCGCCACTGCGCAAAGCTGATGAGAGGTACCCGATTCCTATAGGATATAGACCTACCCGCAGAATTCTACTTGTGAGAAAGTGTCGAAAAGAGTCGCCATCTGGACGTCAAACCAGGTAGTTGGCTCACGCTCCATTACAACCCCCAGTTTGCTGGACCCGTTTACCTGTGTTTAACCCCTCGTAACAACTACCCTCTTTATGAATCACTTCTTAACAATTCAATATTGCAATTGAAATCGAGAGATGTAAAACATCTGATGAAAATATCATTTCATTGAAGTTTTTCGTTTGTTCAATGTGGAATGAAGTGAAGAGAGCATTCACTCGATGAAGACCCTGATGCTACGGATTGCTGCGATTAAGGGCGGGGGCTGTGGACGCGAGAAGCGATTAAGTTGTCACTGGAGGTTGAGTATGCGGTTACGAGGTACTACCGGCAAAAAAGGGAAACGACACAGTCCGTGAGTGCACGTAGGAAATTTATAGGCAGCGGGGCGCGCGCTATTAGTGCACCTCGAAAGCAAAGGAATTCTTTTCCGGATGCGAGAGAGCGAAGGAGCGCACCGCTAATTATTCCAAGAGTCGGCGCGCGCACGCCGAGATTTATTGTCGCTTTTTATAAGGGTAATGACAGGCACGCATTACCCTTTCATCGCGGCGGACGCGCACTCCACCGCAGAGCACACGTGAATGCTACGCGCTCTCCGTTTAATGGCACCGCAAGTTTCTCTCGACTTTAACGTAAACGCTGCATTAACGCCCGAGGGATCGAGATACGTCGGAAGCGAGACATCGGCTCGTAAGAACAACTCTTGCTCCCCAATCAAATGCTCCAAGCTGAGTCTCAAATGTGTTGCGAAAGACAGGCGAGTTAAGTTAATCATTGCAATTAGCCTGCTATTGCATTGCACGCAAAAGCAATGGGGCGAAAATCGGCAAAATGTGTTGCGCGTGTGAGTAGTTGGCAGGCAGGAACGTGCGGTGCGCCACACTTGTCGTCGTTCACTTTCCCTAGCAAGTGCGCCGTGCGGATTTCCTACGCCCACAACTGGGTCATTAATTCGTCGATCGCGCGACGGTAAATATCCCGAAGCCGCACCGCCACTACAACTCCAGATTAATAGCGAGCACCGGAATTGCGTATCCGGACACGATCTTACCGGAAGAAATAGTTTCTCCAATTCATGATTATGCAATGTAGAAATAATCGAAGGAACAACGAGACACCTACGTGTAAATCTCGAGTGCGTCGTTATTGAAAAGATGATGTGACAGAATTTCAAGTGGTTTCGAAGTGTTGTCACTAATGACCTGTATGCGGAGATAGATCTCAGATACTCTATCACCCTGACAATCAATCGTACCGAAAGCCGCTGCTCACTTTCACTGCACGGGAACACGACTCCAAACACGCGATGTACCAGCGCCGGGTATCTCCTCCGTTTTCGATCGGCTGTCATCAATTTCGCCGCGCGATCCCGACAGATCAATTACAACCGTAATTATTTAATTTCCTTCCACACGACTACAAGAAGCGAAAACGACTGGAGGAACCTCCCGCTGATTCCTATTACTATCGAGCCTTTGCTCCAATTGCCAATTACATATTAAGAAGTGCTGATCGTTCTGTTTCACCACTAAGATAGAAAAGAGTCATTGCTCTCTCAAGTGCGTGTGCAGTCCTGGCGATAACCACGCTAGCAGTTATCGCGATTGAAGTAGAATCATTTTGCAGTCTACACTGAAACATTGTTCACTGCAAGAGGAACAACAAAAACGTGTAAAAACGATACGTTGCAAATTACATCCTCGGTATAGCGGCGTTCAGCAAAAAGGCGGGAGCCGCTTGTGGAATACGCGTTCAGACAATTCGATTATACCTGATACATAATGATGAGCCGAGCCTTATTTCATCTGAGTGCTACCTTCACACGTATATATGTGTACGGGAGAGCTACCGGCAGTCTCAATTTCAAACACTCATCTCGCACTGCGGTTTAATCCATATCCTTGCTACAATGTTGCAGCCCTGATAATGGGTTAGCTCCCTTCAAAGAGAGAACGAGAAATCCGCGGCAGTGAAATCATTCCACTCGGGAGCCGAAACACAGCAACACGTTCACCAATCTTTACCAGAAGAATTTTCAGCGGGATTAGAGCTTCGGGGGAGAAGCCACGATTATGGAACCTCCGTGGGAGCCGATTTCGAAATAACTGGTAGATAGAAGATGGGTTTGCCTCGGTAAGGAATTCCAAAGGGTGGCAGGCACAGTAATGCGACAGCTTCGGTGTACACTCTACTTGGCCTGACCATATAGACAAAACGGTGAGGTTCCCCGGATGCACCCGAGCAAAGCATGTGCTTGAGAAGCGGCAGGAATGCACGGCTGGTGCTCCAAGTACGAATGGTGATGCGCGCTTGCCGCTCGTTTTACGGGAGGAACGCAGCTTGGAAGAGCCAGTGGGCACTTTTACGCCCACGATCGAAGATCGGCCGGGCTTTTACAGGCCGCGTGACAAGGTGATAGCAAGATTGAAAGGTACGATAGCGTCGGGGAGCGCACAAGAATAATCCGGATGATTCCGGCCAGGGGAAAAGGAGAAGAGGCGGACAAGAAACGTTTCAATCAAGAGCAAAAGTAGAGGCTGTTTCACTGGTTAGCTTGAGAAGAGGAGGAAGATCCATAGGCACAGGCACGTGGAATATGGAGCCATGGCAGCGCAGCGGCATCGTGAAAGCGCGCTAGAGGTTTTCATCGAGAGAAATAGATTGGTCGGCGGAAAAGCCTTCTCGTTAACCGGCAGAGGAATCTGGTCCATTGCCGGAGCCTCTGTGTATGATTGCTTTCTCGTGGCGGCTCGCTACTGTTTGATTCGACAATTTACAAAGACTACTTTCACCCGCTCCTCAATCTTATACTGCGTGCCGTCATATCGCCGGAGATGATGAGGCCATCACTGATGTGGTTCTTATATTTTTCGATTTATCGATATGAGCTATACACGAGCAGATCGGCCTTCCACAAGGAAGGTAAGATAGGTTCCGGAATAAGAAAATTGGAGTTTCTCCGTGTGCGAGGAATAAAAGAAACTTTTGCAATTGCAGGAGGTGTGAAGTATCGCTGGGACAAACCCTGAACAATTTGGCGGAATGATCTCGTGGGACTCGGAAGCCTTGCGGGGCGGACGATCTCTCGAGGTGAAAGGCGATGAAACGAGCTCTTCCAATTAAATTGTATCTCCTTTAAGAGGGCCGCTTTTACGGATAACTTGCGTGCTCGGGATCTTCGAAGCAGAAGCTACTACTACGGAACTCTCCCTCGCTTCCTCTCTTCTAGAGTCTCATCTTTCTGCCGTGATGTTGGCGAGAGGCTGGCTTATGAAGCAGCGCTACTTTTTTCTTTCTGCCCGATGTTATGGCACTAATTTATTAACTACCTTGAAGGAGCATCCAGGAGTAGATCCTCGCTAGTCTTATCCCCGCGAGCAAGAAACCCGCTCGATCTTACCCGCGCTAAACTCGAAGCCGTAGGAGAGCGCGTCTTCGACCTCAACGATTTCCACGGCGAGCCACTTTCTTACCATCGCCATCACTAATTGTCCGAAGGCTGAGTTCATTTTTCTCAGTGGAGACCTCTTTATCAAGCCGATTTCCCTCGGCTTCGAATCGGCCCTTAATTGGCGCGAACAAATCTCTCGTTCCACCTCGGTACGCTACCGGCCAGCACCGGCTCCGATCTTATCATTGTTCCTGTACCACTCCAAGTATCATAGGGGCCCGGCCAATAAATCATTCATTTCCGTGAAACAAAGGCGGAAGTGTGAATGTGAGCAGGAGTGCAGGGTGCACCGACGACGGTGAGGTAGGAAACTCTTGGGAGAGAAGGTGAAGGCGAACTCGTTCGGAAACAAGGAGGGCTCGTGTGCCTCTTCTGTTCGTCGCTATTGCTACCTTCCTCGTTTGCCCGTTCACGATAGCATCCCCGATGACAAGCCGGGGAGGCTATCTTATCGCGATCAGCCATCGACGCAACGCGTACACACTTTAAGTGTTTTACGCTTGGCCGCGACACACTGTCCTCCCGGTGGCTGCAGCTACTCTTCCGATGTTGCTGTTGCTGCTGCTGCTGCTGGCAGGCTAGCCAGCCTGCCATTAGAAATTGGTCTCACTTTTTGCCAGGCATTACGATTACCTCCCACCGCCACGCTGCCGCCCAAGGCAATCGCGGAATGATAGGGCGCGATCGAAGGCGGCTCGCTCTTGTTTCGCTCGCTTACGTAAATAAAGCAAAATTTCCTCCGCACGCACTTTCCTCCAGTACCGCTTATGTAAAACCACCTCCCAAGGAAATAACGCCCGGTTCATTTATCTCGAGTGCTCCGCTACGTACCCACCGAGTGTACGCGAGCAAATCGCTGTCCGAGGCGAGGTAACTCCCTCGGCGAATGGTGCTGCTAACAGGAAAGATCGAAGAACACGCCCAATCAATGTCGGAAATATGTTCAGCCGATGTTTTCGGGATTTCATGGGAACGAACGGAACCGATATAAGGGAAACATGATTAATCGTGATTGTGGGAGTAAGATTTTGTTAGTCCCGGAGATAACGAGTGTTTCGGTGTCGAGAGAAGGTAGCTCTAATCGAGCTTAATTCACGAGGAGTGAACTGAAAAGAAATCGATTGGAAAGAAGGACAGAGGTCTCCGGTGACTAGGGAAAGATTTCTATCGGTCGACGGCGCACGCTAATGGGGGAAACGCCGTTCGCCGGGATGTCTTTTCTGCTCATTGTCCCTGGCACGGCGGTCGATCCCGGCTTATAGGAGGCATGCGATGCGGGGATCGTCGCAAGTAGGTAGGTAGGTAATGCAACCAGGCAAGTACGCAGATATTGTAGCCAGCCATTCACGGATTTAAGTACCTCTGCCCGTATATGCTCGCACTCTCTCTCTCTCTCTCTCCCTCTCCCCCCGTCACCCCTCGCCCTATAGATATTTAGTTTCAGCTCTCATATTTTGCACGCCTGCACTCGATACTCTCCCCAACTTGCTACCTTATTAGCCCGTACTCGCTCTAAACTTCCTCTTTAATCGTCGATATCTTATGCCACCTCTATGTTCTCTGTTTCACCAGATGGTACGATCTATCGAAGGTAAGTATATGTGCGTGCCGGTGACCCCGTTGGATACCGGTAAAATCGAGCATGTCGTTCCCTGGCGCTATTAAGACGAATGCTTCGACGCGCTCGCTCGCGCATAAGGATTTCTCCGCAAGGAAAATTCGAGGCCTGCCTTGTTACAATCGATCCTGTATGATAATGAGCCCGCTATACACACTGCCGTCTTTGCTCCCCTCCGCCACCCTTGGTACACACCATGTACCAAACGTTCTCGAACGGCTGCCGACTACTGCGAGTTCGTACTTCTTGCACTTGTCATTTGCCATCCCGAGGGAGTCGTACACTCGCGCCTTGGTGATATTGCGAGTTTCTTTGGAGGGAACTCGTGCCATTCCCGCACCTTTCAAGCCAATGTGAATTTCTCTGGTTTTCCTCCTAATTGCCGAGAGCTTCGATACCAGCCGAGTACATTTGCGCTTGGAGCGAGCATTCGAAAGATTATACCTTTCCCGCACGTTCGAAAGGAACGGTACGATTTGCTCGGACTACCGCCTTCCAGAGAGTTCGAGAGAAAAGTGTAATGCCGAGTGTTTACGCAGTTATACGGCTGTTGAACCCGTTGGTAAGCATACGAAGCCTCCAGAAGGAGGTAGATGTAGGTGCTCCAAAAATTCCAAAGATAATGGAGAAAGAGAGAAAGAGACTAGAGTGACTGAAGTAGCAGGGTCTCTCTACTGGCTATAGGTTGAAACTGACCTAACAAAGCAGGAATGCACGAGGTGTCACGGAATGAGATCGAAGCGATCGGATCGGGAGAGTAAACGACAGGGAAAACGCGTGGGCCGCTCTTTCCCGTGCCAGCAGCTCCCGGCGAGATCTTGCACCGGCTGCTCGCCTCGGCAACGAGATCATCGGATAGCGAGCCTAGAAATATATATCAGTGGTTTACACGAAGCCAGGAACTTCAAGGGGCAGCGCGCGCTCTCGAGTCGAGCCCCGCAGCCTTCAATCATTGTCAATCAGTTCGGACGAGGCACCGTTACGGTCTCTTCGGTGTCTGTGCACTCGCCGTCCTATGCTACTTCGGCTACACCCACTGCCATTCTTTCACAGGCATTCTTAGACTGCCATGCAGTCCCGTTTTTCACTGTACTCTTATCCAGCATAGATTGGGGACCCTTCTCACTAATGTCAGCTGATCCTATGTCCGTTCACCGAATAGATCAATCGACAAGCCACAACTAGAGTTAAGGGGACTTGGTGCACAGTGCTTTCAGTGAATGGTAAAAAAAATCACTTAACGTTACGCTAGCGCAATATTTCACTAGCGATTGTTTCTCAGCCAATTAACTTTTAAGATTTTCTTTTCTAATATTCTGATTACAACATGCATTTCCAATT
Organism: Ectemnius cavifrons; assembly: GCA_964023945.1. Lineage (NCBI taxonomy): Eukaryota > Metazoa > Arthropoda > Insecta > Hymenoptera > Crabronidae > Ectemnius > Ectemnius cavifrons. Next base: position 17,691,590 of record OZ030377.1, read on the forward strand.
TAATTAATCGATAGTATTATTTCTAACCTATTGAGAAGTAAATTGCTCGGTCTGTAGTGGGTGAAGCTTGTGAATTCAATTGGCAAGATTGCGTCAAGATGTAATGACTCGAGGGAGAAGTTCTGTAAAGGGAGAGGAATGTTTGCGAAGGCCTGGTAGAATGGGATATGGGTCACCGGAGTAAGAACGCATTAAGCAAGCAAATTTTCTGGTAGAGCCGGTTTCGTCTATAACGCGCGATGCTGTCGGCCCCCGGCGAATGTTTGACAATGTTACACGTGACGGGATGGAAAAGAATGGCGGCGAGGCAGGCGAACAATGCTTGATTGAATAATCGTAGGTGCGCGCGCGCGAGTTTGTGTGGGCGAGCAGCCCGCGGACAAACTCGCTGGACCACGCAGGTGCGCGCACCCTGAGAAAACCGCGCGACATTTATTTCTCCGGCACTCGCGAGCCTCTCGTTCTCGTGGTCGATCCTACTATCGAATTACACTCGGCGCACCGACCGACGCCTGCCACTTACCAGCTTTGGTTTCACTCTATTCCCTAGGCGCACCACATTTAGAAGAACGTTACACTCAAATCCTACACCGCAATACGAAAAATTGATTGCATTAAAATTTTGCCAACTACAAGTGTCTTCTTCTAAAAGCGCTAATAATTTCGACTAAATTAACTATTGAATAAAATTAGTGAAAAGTCCTGGTTCTATGTAGTCTCGAGTCAACAGGGCTCCACAGTTGACTTTGCGAAAATGAGCGAGAAGTTAACTGTAGGAAGCTTTGGATGAGATAATAACGAGCACTGTGTCGAGGGAAGAGATGGGCAAGGTAGACATTAGGGAGGAAACGAGGCATTATTAATTAACAGACCAACCAGACAAACATTTTTGAGCGAACAGGGGAGAAACGAGAGACGGTAGGGAGACGGACGAATTTTCATCACAGAAAGGGAACAAGAGAGAAGAAGAGAGAGAGAGAGAGGGAGGTACACTGTCTCGCCCAGCAGTGGAAGAGTGTTTCCCGGTGACAAAGAGCGGAGTGACTCACCTATATTAGGTAGAAGGAAGGCGCGCGCGGCTCTGCCTACCTACTTTCAGAAATTCTGCGCTAACGAGCCTCGCGAGGAGAACGAGACAAAGTCTCTCACCGTCGTCCTCGTAGCTCGGCCCGCTTTCCAGCAACCAACCGAGTGGATGTCGCTGCTGCCCCATATCTGCCAAATTGTCGCGCGCATCCTTTTCTTTATCGGCCGCCGCCCGCGATTTATTGGCCCACTGTCGACCAGTAAATCCCATTGTCGGGAATTTCACTCACCCGCTCGCTCAGCTCACTGGTCAGCGCCCGGCGCTGGAAAGCGAGCGCCACACAACCAACTTTTTCCACCGGGCCTAACATCCATTAGCGTCGCTTGCCGTTAGTCATACTGGTACTTTTAACTTTCGTCGCACGCCGACCGATCTTCTCTGTGCCTATGCCGTAAATCTGCACCTTGTGGGAACACTGAGAACGCGGGAAAGTGGGCTGATAATTCGGCAGCTGATTATTTAGTGTCTCCATAGGATTTCTCTACCAAGAGAACTGAACTGTTAAGATCTTATTATCTTATTATGTCGTTATATCAAGGTGACAATTGCCGTGAAAAATTCGAGGTTTTCTATACCGCAATTCAATAATTGCTTACAGTCTGAGGGAGAAATTATTCGTGGAAATTAATCACGTCTTCTGGAGAAATTCTCGCTCGATTCCATTGGCCAGATTCAATTAAAGGGCGGCGAGTGCTTAAGTCGAGGGAAAGAGATGGTAACGCAGAATAGTGGTGGTGAAGAGGGGAAACCCTTTCACCGTTGATTGCGGCTAATAACCGCAGCCACGTTGCGGGGGACCGCAAGTTCCAATTCGGCCCTGCGCGACAACGCGGAAGGGTGGCTGCCTGGTTGGTTCACGTAGGGTGTCGAAGCACGTGCCTTCTCGAGAGTTAATTTGTTTAAGTCTAGGGCCTCCTGCCACTCGCAGAATGCCTTTCAAGGGGGATCTCGTCAAAGCATCTAACCTAACAACCACCCGAATACATCTAGGATTTCTCTTTAGCGATCGCGTTAATTAAACCCTTGGCCGCCAATCATAGGAAAAGTATTTTCGAGGTTAACCGATTTGCGAATAGAAGTTGACGATTCAACTCGGGAAACTTTTAAGAAAATATAAAGAATTCAATTGGTTGGTTATTGCGGGAGGAAGCCCCGACTCGATTGCAATGACGGCAAATAGCTCTCGACATTTCGCAACGGCTTCCTCACAAACTGGATCCAACATGGACAACCATACGTGGTTGTGCGACTGATTGCTTTAAACGTTTCTCAGAATTATCTATCTATCGAGAGACATTTTCTTGTCTCAGAGATTCCACCTCTGCGACCGGTCGCGCGATTATACCCGAACCCAACGTCACTTCCTATTATATGTTCTTTTAAAAGACATCTCGTCGTGATAATCAATTATTGTTAGTTTCGAATCCTACTCGTTAAGTCTTTCATTTGATTTATAGAGTGTACCATTTGAGCGTTAGTAAGATACTAACTCATGATTATAAACTTTGATTTGCGAGCTCCAGTAAAATTTGCGGCAAGTGCACCCACCATTTCGGAGGCGATGGTCTTCACTTCGGCCAGTAGAATCGCCGCTGGTGAGAGATAGGTCTTGAGGAAGCTCTCGAGATTACCATGGAAATCGCAGACGAGGATGTCCCTCGCCTGCCTTATCAGCAAATTTATAACGCCTTCGCCATAAATCGGGCCAAGCAGGCTGCGCACCAGGGAGGCGACGTCTCCTCGATTCTGTAACACACAGGAGCGCACTTTCATCAGTTCACTCTCTAAGTACGATCTTCTCATAATCTTATCATAAAGGCCGTAAAGCCTCGGCGGGCATGTTGTAAACGTGAGAAACAATGTTTCCCTAACGAAGTTCCCTCAGAAGAGAAGGGGGCGAGATTTTCGCGAAGACAATGAGTGGTATGCGTTATGTTCCCATCAACGTTAACGGTATACGTGTGGCCTTTCGTATGGTGGGTCTTGCAGAGTTCAGGACAGCAGCCACAGCGTTTAACCAGTAAGAATAGTTGGTGAAAAAAGCCTCGAGGACCTACAACGCCACTTGGGAAGCTGTGCGCTTCCGGAAACAGGAAGTACCGGCTGTCGAGGGTGCGCACGTAGGATGTAACGGTGCCGACTCCTTGTATATTGTCACACCGACACTCTATGCCAGCATCCACGGTAAACCAGTCGCCCCCTGCGGGACAAGCGACCAGAAGGGGGAATAAATTGTGTTTTACGAGGGAATCAAGCCGGGAATCCTGAATGAGAACTGGCGAGCCCGAGGCACGGTGAGAAAAAGCCTCGGGATGTACCGTTTGCCACTTCGTCCTCCAAAAAGTACACCTCCGACAAATGGAACCTCCAGCTCCTCTCAGAGAGGAGTGTGCCTTAATCTTTCATGAGCCAGGAACCCGAAGCGCAACAACTTCAACCTCCACTTTTATTCCAACGGGAAACCAGGCAAGGGTAAAAACATTGAGGCACAGTTCGTTCAGTGGAATGAAAAACTGGAGTTTTTTTCAATTCACTCTCGGTATGTATTCATCTATAAATTTCAGTGTCTCATCGTCAAGTTGCCAAGGTTTACAAACCGGCTTCTGACCGTCTGTCCAAAACGGAATGCCGACTCTCCCTGCTAAAACCAGCGAGCGATAAAGTTTCCATTAAGCGGAGCGTGTCGTGGGGAAGCGCTCCGGTTATCGGCGGCATGAGAATAGGATGCACCTTCTGGGGATCAGCAGAGAGCTTTAAACTAGATTGCACTTGCATAAAATGGGGCCCCGGCACTTCGGGCGGCATGCCATCGTCGCGTTCGCCCCGTCGTCGCTCGGATCCCTTATCTTACGAGTTTTCAAGAGAGGGGTGGACAAGTGTGTGCAAGACAGTATGAAAGCGCGGTTCTCGCACTCGGGCGGGGATGTAGGTGCGTTTATATCGGCGCGACGGAGCGGTGGTGCGCCAGCTCGCATGCACCGCCACTGCATAAACATCAGAGTTTAGTGTCGAAGCCGAGTGAAGCGGGGGACCGATGTAACCATTATACGCGCGGCCCTCGCCCACGTGTTTCCGCCCTCATATTGCCTAGCTATACGTGTATTAGCCGAGCAGACAGGCCAGCGCGCCCTCCCGATCTCGTCTCTTCCTCCGAACTACCGAGACACTCGGCGCCACGGATATATCTCTTTGAAATCGTTCTGTCTGATCCTTTGACTGGATCCATTTGTGTCGCTCACTCCGACCACTGGACACAAAGGATTTCTTCACACATCACGCACCATCGACACGCTGCTTACTAACCTGATGAATCAGGACTCACTCATAGGCGACGAACACCTCCTCTTTCAGACCACCCCTAATGCATCTTCGCGAAATCTTGCTTTGTTCTGACATCGATCGAATCCTAATGATCAATTTTGATAATATTCTATATTAACAATAAACGTACCGGTACTTTACACATACCAATTCTTACCATGAAATAAACGCTGATTTTTAGAAAGAAACTCTTAATTTAATTTTAAAAAAAACACGATTTCAAAGTAAGTTTTGAAAGGGCTCATTTGACCCCGCTTGGTACGTTTAGTGTTTAAAACTACACAGAGAGCGACGAACTAAAAGGCAAGCCAGACTATTTTTCTATCCTACATTATATGGTGCTGTGTTTCGCGGAGAGAAGCGAATCCCTCGGGACACCCGATCGCAGTGAAGAGGAAGGACGATTTACCGGCTTGTCAGTACCAATATTTAGCTAGCCGAAATTTATGGGCAAAGGGTAAGTCACGAGTACATAAAGGGCTCGTTAGGTCCACGGTAGTCAACCGTATCCCTCAGGACATAGATATGCACATGGAGGGGTTAGAAATGAGCATGGAGAATTCAGCTCTGCACATAAATTAACTGCGATCCACGTGCCCAATTTGGGCTCGGTTCGTATAGTATGAGACAATGACATGTAGAAACAAGGGCAAGTAACCCACTCTATATCCCTCTTTTCGTATGAATGTGTTGACTCGGGCATATAGGGTCGCACGAATTGTGTACTGACTTACTGATGAAGTATAAGAATGAATAGTTTCAATTCCCTTCCGATATTTCAGGGAATCAGTGCACCCTGATACTTCGATTCTAAACACCAGAAAACATATGGGAATTGCATGTAAGCGCAACGAGCAAGAACATATGGGGTGGGAATTGCAGTGGATGTGAGAAGAGACTCCCCTCGAGATGCGGTTCACCCGAACAGGCTGTCCTTTACAGAGAGTTTGCGCGGCTTGCTGACAGTGGGGACTTCCAGCCGTGAAATTGAAATTGGCTAGGGGCAGTTGAGGGTAGCTTGATTAGCCTCTTTCTTCCCGAGCCGAATAGGGAAAAGCCAAGCGAAAACGAAACTCCTCTTAGTTCCCAAGTCAATTTGCATTGGGAATCTCGTTGTGGCTCGATCGCCGACAAACTTATCCTAATTGCTGCAAGTTCGGAGCAAGCAAGCGCTCGCAAAGCTATTCATATCCTCGGCGATCTCCCATGCATCGCCGCCAGTGCCAGTAAATCTCTGTATCTTGCTGCGAACAAAGGGTACACAGAGCCAGAGTTAGTTAGCCGGAGCGAGGTTGGACGCGTTGTTTCGCCCGGGGAAAAAAGGCTGGAGAAGTCGACGGCCATGCCATGATGCCATGAAGTGGAGGTCGAGCTCCGAGGGCGAGAGGCATGAGGCACACGTTGATTCAGCCTCGCGCCCTCCCGGTAAACGCGTTCCGTGATTCAGGAACGTTGCACGCTAATGCGATTACAAGCGATTTGTCTTGCCAGGGGAGCGCGAGAGAGAGTGCATTGCTCGGAAAAGTGCCGGCATGGGAATGCAACGGTGCTCCGGCCTGGAAACAATGAAACTCACGGGACAGATCGCAAGGGATAGTGAAGGGGAGAGAGAGTGAGAGAGAGAGAGAGAGAGGGGGGTGTGAGAGGGAGTGTGCAGCTCGCTTCGAAGCGGTCGGAGGGCGTTTGTGTATTTCAATCGGGCGAGAATAATCGGCTGTTCGCGAAAACATTTGTTTCTCGATCTCGCCGACCAATCAACCGCACGTCCAGAACGTTCATCCCACTTTCTCGCTCTCTGGCTTTCCGTCTGGCTGGCACGATCTTTTTTCCGCCCGGTGCGTGCCTGCCCGGCGGAATATAATTTAATACGTTTAGAGTACTGACGGGATATCACTCTCCCTGACATGTCTGACACTTCTCTCTGGCTGGGGCCAAGCTTCAACTCTGCTCCGTCTGTGTATGCCCTCTATTCATAAGGTTGCTGTAAATTCGAGCCCGTCACTTGCACTTTCCGTTGCCGATCTCGCGTTTGCTCATGTCGAGCATATCGCCATCCTCCAATGAAATCAGCCTCCTTTTCCATCATGTTTGCCCCTCTTTTGTTGTCTATCTTGACTATCATCTAACGCGTTGATAGGCGATCTGATAGATCAGGGGCGCGGGATTGCTCCTCAGGTATTGGCTCTAACTCTGATACAGGTGTGACGCAAGCGAGCAGCGCGCCAGTTTTTCATCGACTCGAGATGCTTTTGATATTCAGCAGTCAATTGATTACATGATTGGCTGCTTCGGGAAACTACGCGTGCACCGTAAACTTTAAAAAGGAAGGATCGCGACTCTCGGAGATCGTTGCAGTACACCGTCCAAGGGAGCGCCACACAAGACTGCACACAAAACGGTGTCGTGAAAGCCAGAAATCACCGGGCGTGCACGGAGGCAAAAAGTAATCGAATCATTATAATACAATGACATAAATCGCGGATGTTATCTAAGACCATTTCTCATGTCCGGCAGGCTCTTCGTTAAGGCAATAGCCCGAGCGTTTCATATTTCAAACTCACGGAGGACGCTCTGCCTTCGTGCTTTCTTTGACGTTTTCACGACGCTATTAAACATTTTCTCGCAACAAACGGAAAGACACAATCGTATCCATGACAATTATTGAGATTTTATATGCTTCCCATTAAAACATAAATCAAAGATAAACCAGTGAAATAAGACATAGGAGGAAAAGTGGCTGGGTGTCAGTGGAGTGAAACAAAGCTGTTAATCATACATATGGATAAGAGGAAAGAAAGTTGACATTTCGAAGACAATACAACTCGACTGTACACTGCACACGTCTTTCGCAAACGATTGCGTACAACATCCAAAAGCAACAACAGCTGAGCAGCCCATGAAGTATAACGCGGGCCCTTTGGAAATGCGAATTCTTCTAAGTACACACTCGTCTACTTTCTCAGGACGTATCTCGTCTGTGTTCGATATCTGAGAGAGTGGGAAAGAAGGAGAGGGAAAGGGTCGACAACGCGAGGGTTAATTAAATGAGCGCACGATGGCGGCAAGCCATCGGAAGTAGAGGCAGTTGCACAATGCACCAGAAGTAGCCGCGGTATCCATCAATGCTTCTCTGGTCGCTCGCGGAACCAGATCCCGGTAAAGCGCTGGACCACCGAGCGACCGGCGAACGCGCGCGCGCGCGCGTGTAACGACAGAGAGAGTTGCAACGCGGATACGAGCGGAGACACAAACACGGAGACACAGCCGCCAAGGGAAAGGGAGGAGTGAGCATGAAAACCCACATTAATCAATCGCCGCACGTGGAAACCCTGTGCATACACATACCTGATCAAGTGCCGCTTCGCCATAGACGATCGCCGGAGACCTGGACTTTCGTGGTGGCTTACTTCGTTGGAACACTCTCCCAACGCTGGACCACTGAACGCTAGAGAATCCTTCATTCGAACCTTCACTCTTCCAACCGTATGAATTTCTAATTAAATAAATTCGTTCTACTAACTTTTAAATATTATACGTCAGTCTCGTATGTAGAAACACAAATGAATGGATCAGTGTTGTATTACTTTCATCGTGAAACCTTCGAATGATTTCTTGGCCAGGTCGAATTCTATCGGAGTGAATCGGATCCCTTTCCATTTCGGGCGTCACGGTTTCACTCTCGAAGTGTCCGAGCTGAAAACCCGCGCTTTATCTCGCATCTCGAGCGGAAAGTTGGCGCAACTCTCGCGGTGTAACAATGCTAGACCGTGGAAAAGGCGATGCAGAGACCGGAGGTGTACTCGATTTCTGGCGACTTCATGACGACGACGACGACGACGACGACGACGACGACGACTCAATCCGGGTGCGCGATGCATTCCGGGGATTTGTTTCCGCTCAGATTACAACGGCTGATATCGGCAGCGACAAGCGGCCGATATTTCATGCTAGAAACGAGCAGTGCAATGGGCGCCGTTAATTCAGCAACTAGGTATCGCTAAGCTTGAAGTAGGTGGATAGTCCGTGCACGAGCAGCAACCATGGAAGGCGAGTAAGTGCACGTGCGTGCACCTTTGGTCTGTCGTGTGTGCTTTACGCGTCCACTTGCGCAATCCTCGCAGCACGGGAACACAGTCTCTGGCGAAATCCCGAGCGGGATGTATCGTGTCCTGTTTTCCTGCCGGGCGAAACTCGCGCGGCCACTGTGCTGTACAGACAGACTCACCGGCGAACAATATGAGCCAGCATACACATGTTCGATTCTAATGGTAATGGAATGATAATGTCAGGCCCAGCCGCGTAAAAAAGGCCAATTTGCAATGGAGACCTTTCCGAGACTATTACTCAATCTCGATCAAGTACTATTAACCCATGTCTCACTAGACCAGGTATTTCTCCCGTTGGAATGGGAGAGAATGGAGCAGGATAGTGTGGAAATCAAGAAACGGGAGAACTTCAACGTTTTCGAGTTAGTTGAATTCAGCATCGATGAATAAGAAACAGTGGAGGGAATAAGTGCTTAAAAGATACATAGTGTTAACTCATTACACGCATAGTGGAATAGGTCTGGCATGATCAGCCTGTAGGGTCACTTCAGGTCTAGCACTTCGAGCGAAGTGAAAAAATCGAAATCGGCATGCATAATCAACTAGCTGGAGAATAGTTCTGCCGATCAGCATGATTCAGAGGTAGTACTTCGAACGTACAGCAAGAAGGCGAGAGAGAAACAAAGTACCACAAGGGAAACCGTGCGTATGTGTATATGTATACGAGGCGAAACATGCAACACCATGCTATAATTAATTGCGCGGGCATACCAGCATCGAATTAACAGAGTCACAATCACGGTCCAATAACATTCCAACACACAGAGAGCGTTAGAGCGCGCGAGCGCGCGGGCGCGATACCGTCCTAATTACCGATCACAATATCTTAAGCGGCCTAATCGCGATCTCCATCTTAATTTGCATTACCCGCGGCGCATTAAGTTTTAATCGGGCGTAATCGAGGGGAATAAAGTCGCCGCTTGGTTCGCGGACATCAGTGTCAATGGCACTGGCAATGTCACTTTCAAAAGCGCCTCGAACCCTCAACAGCTTCGATACAGAAGACTAGAAAAAAGTCAGCGCGAAATTCCAAACTATTGACGCAACGCCACGTGATTTTCCTGGATTGGCAAGGAAAAGCTCTGAATGTGAAAAAGGGTAAGGGGAGCTTGGAGAACCAGGTGAGAGCGCTCGGTCACGCTCGGCTGGAATATCCAGGTGGTATTATCGTAGAAATCAGGAATCCACTATGCAGAGAACGTGGAGGTTGCGCTGGTGAAGTCGGGTAGTTTAGAGAGACGAATTAGCGGACGGCATAGGTCGTGGCGACGGGTCACGGCTCCGGCACCCTGTATATAGGGCGATGACGTCATACAAAGAGCTCTGGGTTACCTAGGTGTACGGAGTGTATGAAATGCATCCGGTGGGTGTGTCGCTCCCATACCCTTTGTGACTCCGAGCGGCGCTTGCAGCTTGGACGAGGCCGCGCGCTCTGCTCTGTTCTCCTCGTTCTGTGTACGTGTGTTGCACGTTGCACCTACCTAGGCGAACAGTCGCGCCGCCAGTGGTCCCGTTTTAACCGTGTTGTGGCGTAAACGAGCGGCCGCGAAAGGGAAGGTGATCGTGCCCGGCGCACACGACCGGATTCTATTTTGTCAGGTTTCCAACCTCAAACTCTCGTGATCGACGCGCTCCTGCTCCTGGTGCGACACGAGCCGACGATCGAATTAGCCCTGCCCTTTCGGGCGGTACCCCTTTGTTACGAAGCCGCGGGAGACTGAGAATCCTGGCTTGCCATTCCTAGATATCTCCTGTCAGCTTGTGTTTCCAGAGCATTTGCCAGCAGACAAAAGCGGTATCTATGCTAGTCAGCTGTTACCTCCCAAAACTTGTTAATCCTTTGAATTATTCATTACTAATGGTCGACATTTATTGTTGAAAATTAATAATATCTTTGTTTTAACTGATAATTAATGTTAGTCTAAGAATTCTAAGAAAGACAGTGATTGCGACTTGCCTCGAAGATAAAAAAGAGTTTAACGAAGAAGGAGAAAATTCTCTACGGTCAGCGGCGCGAATACGCTCGCGACTCCGGTTTCGGCTCGAATTTCAAACCAGGCACCTGAAACTTCGATTCGTTCTGGAGCTCTTCGTGCTTGATACTCATAGCGCCGGAAGAAAATCATAGTCGACCGGTATTCGTATATAGAAATGCTCGAGCCAAGGACAGAATACAGGGTATCGCAGAATTCCAAAGGGTACGAACTCTCCATTGGAAAACAGTTAGCCAGGTGAAATGCTTTCCAATCTGTTAAGGTTTTCGCCTTATTTACATGAAAAGACCGACAGTTTGTGCAATTCAATAATAACTGCCTATTAGGGAGGACGAAAGATGGATTATCGGGTAAAAGGTGTAGACAGAATTAAGTGGAAAATCGTGTACAATTACAGTGTCCACACCCGTCGAATGAAAAAAAAAATAATATACTGCCTAGCAAGCGATGAACACAGTGATTTGTCATTTATCAGCAAAGTATACGACGGTTTGCTCTCTGTTTTTCTCACCGGAACTTTTCTCGGACCCAGCTTTCTTCATTATTGCTCGATTACGATCTTTCGCGTCAGCCATATGTGTGGATTCCTAATCGGCGTGTCCGCGGGCAACGATTTCTAAAATCTGCAAATAAAAATGCAGAAAAATTCCGTCCTCAAGGCCAGCATTAAACTGCCTCTTTCTGTCTCTTTCCATTTCTATCCTGATTGAGCGATCCGAAGCAAATGCTCTTACAGGCCAATCACATTCATCTGCTCTCGGCTGCTAGGTGCGTACCTTTGAAATAAATAGGGGAAAGTCCAATAACGTCGGACGTGGAACGGGTAATAATGGAAATGCGACAGATCGTACGAAACGACCACTTGAGAACCCCCATAGCTACTTCAACTCTCTCCTGAGCTACGAAAAATCGCACCAGAGAAAAGAAGGACTGCACAATGATACCCCAATTTTCTTAAATTATGTCCTCCTGCAATTCCAAGTGATTAGCCGGGTACATCGATTGGGTTTACATAATGGGAAGCAAGCTATTAACTCAGGCATCATTAAAGGAAAGCATAGCGAAATTAAAGTCGAGGTTGAACACTGTCATTTTTCGTGACTTCCAAGTGGATAAATATCAGATACATAAAATATCAGACCCCCAATGGTCAAGCTTGAAAATATAATTACGTGACGTGCCAGTGTCGACCAACCAATCAGGCTGCCGCTCTCCTGGCGAACAGGCAGGCGTGAAAGAAAGTGACAAAGCGTAAAATTATAGGCCCTATCAGTGATGCACGAGAGCCACAAGAGAGAAAGAGCACCCGAAGCGAGTGCCAGGAACTTTCGTGACGAAGTTGCACGATAGCGAAGGCCCAATCGAAGAGAATCAGATTTCCTCGTGATTTTCCGTGAGCCAGTTGGAAACAGTCGGCTTAGAGCATCGCGTGGAAACTAGAGCCGCAAAGACGAGATCATAAAGGAGCGAGACCAGCTGAGAGTCCCTTCTCGAGGAAGAGTGCTGAGGAAGAACTGACGGAGAGCAGAGCCGATAGAGACGGAGAGACTTTCACCTGGACCACGGTCTCATGTGCACCACCATGGCGATCCCTCGAGATCGAGGTTGCCGCATAAAGTCGAGAATGAAAGGTACAGAGAATCGCCTGGTGCGAGCTCCTCTCTTTACGGAATGCCATACGAAATGAAATCCTTTCTCACCCAGGCTCGGCAATGTCGTGCGATCTATTTGACTGCTGGTCAATAATATAATGGGCACCAGTCCGGGAATAGTCGATACCTTTGGGCTCGTGTCCAAACAACATGGGAAATGGTGTTTGACGAGGAAATTGAGATTTCGAAATGTCGAGGGACGATTGCTCTTAGAATGGAAATAGAAAGCGATAAAAACAGAAAGTTGGAAACTGAGGTATTTAAGTGTTAATGGATTGCCGTGGGTGGACCGTGGAGTTTCCAGAGATCGAGGCGCGGGAGAGCATCCACCTCTCGAGTGGTTCGAGTGCACCTTTACTCGGCACCAATTCTCGTTCCTGTTGGGTCTGGTCTTCCCTTGTGCTTTCCTTTGCAGCCCTATCCTTCCTTTTCCCTTTACCCTAGCTGCTGCTTTTATTGGTAGCCGGTCGTGCGGCTTGTACTCTCTCGGCAACGACCATACCGCAAATATTTGCTCGGTGATCTTGAGTCTCGGCTCGGCTCGACTTGGTCCTCGGAAGGTAAGCCTCTCTGCCCTCTATAAACATGCGACCCGCTAGAGACTTCTTGCTCGTCTGGATCGTCGCAGACAGATAAAGCCATTCCACTAACTCAAACGACATCAAACTAAATGAGATTTTGCTCTTAATTCCTCTGAATGTCATGTCACACATTCTGTGATTATACTCATTACACAAAGTATCACAATCCAATTATACATATGCAGTTTTTATAACCATGTATATACTTTGGCAAATAAAATAGTAAACTTGTTATTGTGTGGTTATCTTATTTTATCTATTAGTGTATACATTTTATAGAATTACTTTGTGCATATTTCATTCGGATCTATTGGTGACTTCATTCCGGACGGAGAGTGAATAATTAACGAGTACCGCCACCCAAGTGGCATATCTCGGGTACAATGCTATCAAGAAGCAGGAGCTCGTGGGCCAGCATAATTAATAACGATCCTTAGGATCCAGCAATCTACACCGGGCAGCCGGAACCATGATAAATCGAGGCACCGCCTGGACCACCAGCCAAAGCGAGATCAGGCTTTGTCGAGCGTCGAGCCTCGCCCCATATCGCAACAAACTCATTTCCCGATTACAGAGACTCTCTTGCGAGCTGACATTCATCAGAGCAGCCAATTATTTTCGCGCTTCACATCCTAAGCAACCCTAGTCTATTTGTTGTCGACGGGTCGACTCTGCAAATTCCCTCCGTGGGAATTCTCATTCTGATTAACCGGAGTTGGCGCGTCTGTGATACGTCCAGAAAGAGAGAGAGAGAGAGAGAGAGAGAGAGAGAGAGAGAGAGAGAGAGAGAGAGAGAGAGAGAGAGTTCAGTAAATCATAACTCTCGCACAAATAGGAATGCCAATCGCTTTCAGAATGCATTACAAAAAATCAGCTGCTTTTGAGCGCGAGTTACCAGACTTTCAAGTTCTTCGGCGTTCCACTTTCCACATCGACGCCAAGTATAAAGATAAATATTCAAAGTCCTGCGTAACGAAGGATTCCGGCGTAGGGTGGGTGACAAGACGCATCGTGCCAATAAGCATAATCCGGAGGAAAAGCGATGCAGTCGATATGTAAACGCAATTCAGAGAACAGGTAGGCAAGCGAGAAAGCAGTCAGCCTAGCAAGCAGGCAAGAGTCGCGCGGCATTGGAACTTGGAACACACACAGGCTAGGCATCGAATGCAAATTTGTCCGGGATTTATCAGCAGTAGCCGCGTTATCCACATATCTCTCTGTCTCTCTTTCTCTCTGTTGCTCTGGTGATGTACAAGAGCAGCCGGAAGCGTAGTGTTCTAACGGAACCCTTAATAAACGCGGACCGCGTGCCGGCAGGCAGCATCCCAGTCTCCTCGAGATCGAAAGAGCGTGTATGTGTGTTTGTGTGTATGCAACAGAAAGAGAGAGAAGCTCGGCGTGGAATAGGCATACATAGTATCATTGTAAGCAGAGTGCCGACCAAGTGTACACTGGCGGTCGTAGATTAGAGTGATAAAGGCACTCTAAAAGCGCGTGCACGCGCAACTGTGTTTGTGTTATGTGTCCCCAGTGGCTCTAGCTAGCTGGAGCATTGTGCGTGTCGCGCTGTACGACAGCACAGTAAGCGCGTACTGTCACTCGCCAGGCGTTTAGGAGCACCCGCCGCGGTGCCTTTTGCAATGCTGCATAGGCCCTTGACTTCTGGCCGATACCTGGACCTGGATAACGTGCACCCAGCTTACTTCCCCTGCGCGATCTTGTCGCGTGGGTGGAAGCCTGCCACTTTTCTCTTTTCCGCATTACGCCGCACTGCTGCTTCCCGTAACGGGCGAACCCCATGGCCAACGAGAATCACGGAACCGACGATGGAGAGGACTTGTTACCGGTGAACGTTCCTCGCTCGCCCGGAACGGTACTGGAGGCTGAACCCGTGTCGTTGTCGTCCCTGCATCAGGGACTGACAGATGCTGCGACTGTATTAGAAGCAATGGTCCAACTGGATGAAATGCATCAACGCTCTAGATATAATGGATATTTTCAACTAATTGAATACTAATATTAGTAGCAAGTGTTTGGGAATAAACAGTTGATAGTTGGGTAATCATAAGCTTCCAAACACGCTATTAACATCTCGCAGAGTAAATCGAGTTACCGGGATCAGACACGGTTTAAGCGGGAAGGAGCACTCGAAGACCGGTGACCCCTTTTCTCCGGCTCGGGGAAGTCAGGTGCCTTCGATCGTGATGTGAAGGCTGACACGCGGATGAGAAGGTAATCGAGGATTCGCCGATGATGACCGTTCGTACACGTCGTGAGACTATCTGCTTCCAGGTTGGAGGAAGCATTAGCGCCGCCAACTGTCATCATGTAACTACCTATCAACAGGTACGCACGTAGTTCCACCGGAGATGCGAGGGTAAATCGTTTCTCTGTTTTTTTTCCATTAGTAAAACTTTCATCTGCATCGCTGTGTCAAAGACGCACTTACAATTAACTTTACAACTTACTTGCTGGTCTAATGCAAGCTTGACGGGGATACAAGAACTTTTAGAAGCTCCATAGCGAGAGCTGTCGAAGAATAAGTGATTCCTGCTATAAAGGATCTCGAGCTTAACATTCGAAATAGGCTTCCGCCAGTGAATACATGGAGGGATCCGCAGCCCGCTGACAGAGAAATTAATCAACACGTGATATCGGGGCTCTCGGTGCATGTAGCTCGTCAAAGGCGTCAAGCGGTGCCCGCTATTCCAATGCCACATATCATGGGAATAATAATCCACGAGTGCTCGCAGCCACTAAGAGGCTGGATCCCAAGAACCACGTGTACCTCATAAAACGGCGTATCGTATCTCTTAATAATCACCGCTAGCGATGCCGCAGGATACAGGGACGTTCGAACGAGGGCTACCAGCGGCGTGTAAGTCGTAATATTACATCGAGCCAGCTGTCGCGTCGTATCTCATGCAAAACGCCGGGACACGAGCTTAAATTCTTCGTGGATTCGCAACTACTAATCCCGGCGGCACTAGAGCGAGCCAGCGATTCGATTCGCAGCGCTCGAAAGGTAGGAACGAACCGCCTCTCTCCTCGTATGTGGTCCGCAGCCCACGAGTGAGAGAGTCCAAGAGAGAGAGAGAGAGAGAGCATGCGCTGCTACAGGTAATTACGGCAATAATAAATATCGAGCAACGAGCGCGCAACCGTTTCCTGAGCGAGAGAGCTGATGCCGTGAGTGCGTGGGCTGCCATCGACCGATTAACATTTCTTACAGCAACGATTCTAATGACTCTCGCGTGCCATCGAGTGCCACCGTAAACTTGCCGTCTGTCGCCTTCCTCTAAAAATACTTCCACCGATCGATATTCAATTTCCCGATTGCTCCGAGAGGATTTTTATCTCTGATAGTGAACTGCCAGGGTAAATGGTAGTCGTAGGGTTGTACGGCAGGTTCTTGGAATATCTGGAATCGAAAGTGGCAAGCGCAGAGTGCAGTTTCTCTGGGTTCCCAAGGGGGGTGACCTTTAATCACGGGAGTGCGAGCTATCGGGACGTTTTGCGGCTGAAATCCGGTGTCCGCTCTCGCACCGGGAGTTCGCAGCAACCGTTGGATTGAGCCGTCCAGGTGGACGTCCCGACACGCCGGGACGCCTGAACGGTCTTTAATGAAGAGAGACGTCCAGTGTCGTGCCGCCTGACGGACTACAAGCGTTGCTAACGCGCACGGTGATCCTCTCCGCCAGCACATCTTCTTCATCTCTTCCTGGGCCCATCTCGCACTCACACCGAGCCGTCTTCTCATCAACCTGCTCCCTTCCCTCCCTTGCCCACGACTTTCCAGCGACCCTTAGCGGCTTTCTTCCAAGAAAGAAACCAAGCCGACCGGCCGCAGGGTACTTTCTACCGCACACGGCGGTATGAAGTGCCAACGAAAAAAGTAGCGACTCCATACCACCTGCAAAAAGTGCGCCCCTCTTCCTTGCAAGCGCCTACCAAGCTTACCAAATTGTCAGTAAATTATTAATCGCCTACACTTTTCTAAAGTCAAATCCTATCGACGAATTCTTCAGTACCCGATGCTTTCACTATAAAACTACTTCGTCATACTACTTTCACAAGTAGCATCATCGTTTCCAAACGAGACCATACTTCCTTGACTCAAACATAAAGATCTGTATTCTTCGTAAGAACATTCCCTTTCTTATATCGAACTCCAAGTTATTGAATTAGACTATGAAGAGGTCAGGCGGCAAGCTGGCAACCCCAAACATTGAAAGAGGAAAGTTCCTATCGGCAACTATCGGTTAGTTCGCGTGCTCCGTATGTCAGAGGATCAGCATGCTTTCCATTATACGTGATTCAACGAAGAGAATCGCAGTCCGACTGTATTAGGGGATCGCATGGGACACGCGCGGTAACCCTTTGTCACGAAGATAAATACGCCGTCCCACTTTCCGCGCGGTAATGCCGCACATCTTTCTCTCTGCGTGTACCGAGAAGGTGGATGGAAGGGAGCAGGGTTACGGTGCCTTCCACCGCATGTTCCTAGGACTTCAATCATAACGGCGGAACCGGCACCATAAATTTGTCACAATAGTCGGGCAGAGAAGAGCGCGTTCCACTGCAGATACACGTACACTAGGTATACTTGGTAGAGCATAGAGCAGAGGGACAGGAGCGGCTTTTGCCAGGGCCTGGTTGCCGGCGGCACATCGCGCGCACCACAACTCCTCGCGGAAAATGTCACTCGCGTGCTGCGGAAGAGACGGAGGAGCCTCGCGAGAAGAGAAGACGTGTGCCGAGCGAACGTGGGATGTGGGTCACAGGGCTTGCCGGGTGTGATCGCCTGTTGAAGTTCTTCGCTCGTCGTTCCAAGCGCCCTTCCACAAACGACCGGGATCAAAACGTATTTCTTATAGAGTGAACCCGGAGAAACCTTCCTGACACATTTAGATGGGCACACTTTTAATAGGATATCATAAGAAATATCATGACTAGAGAAGTATAGGCATTCAGAGATAAAAATACTAGGTAATTATTTAGTGAAGACATTGAAAAGAAATATAGATAGATTAACTTTTCTGTTATATGGCAGAATGTTATGACAAGCTAGTAAAGTTAGCAGTATAGTGGTGTCTATAAGTATTGCTAGTGACTTAAGAGTGGGTTTTCAGTGTACCTGTCTCCGAGGCAATTGCGCCTTCAGATTGCAATAGCGGAGACTGACGCCGCCCGAGGCAACTCACGTCACTGTATTAATGACCATCTATTACTTAATAGCCGTGGAAGGGAGAGGTCCATAATTTCCAGGGTTACGCTATCGCCAATAACGGCGACACTCCCGTGTACGGCAGTCACTTACGTTGCGACTCCCATGGCCGGGAACCTAAGCAGGAATAGCGAACCCTGGCACTGGTGACACCACCCCACCCATCGTCACGCATCGAATACAACAAGACATACAAAAGCATTGTTTCCTTTCGCAGAAAGTTGGAATTTTTACGATCAAGTATACCAGAACTGGGTAAATCAATAGTCTCCGGTATCCAAGGTATACGAGTGAGGTTTCTCCGGGGGGCCAAGCCTCTTGGTAAATATTTACTGGAGACACGATGCCTGAGTGTCGAAGCAAAGGGATCTCCAGGAGGTCTGTGAACGATGTAATCGATATGTGCAAATTTACTTTTTCGATCGTCTATAAATAGATACACGTATTGACTGTGACCGAAGCCTGAGATTCTTAATGGCAAATTGATGGCACAAAGACCTACTGCGTCTGTTCGTTAGTGCACCTGCTGATTGTGCAATTAGGTTTTCGGAAGCACGCTACTACGAATGGTTTCAGGATGATCTCGTGACCGTAATGATTCGTGCGGGTTGACGGCTAGGATGTGGGTTACAACGTCAGGCAAAGTTCACTCAGGGAAACAGTATCACGCGAGGTTTGCCCTGAATTCTGCCGTGTCGTGCTACTCCCTTGCTATAAAAAGGAATCAGCCGAATCTGACATTAATTCACTTTTGCCGAAACAGCAATTATCTAACACCCCAATTGTTCCAAGAAAATCCGTGGTGGCTTACATAAAGTCAATAACCCGTCGTGTAACATCTTACAAAGTGGTAACAATGGCCAAGCAAGAGCTAAGAAGTAGTTCGTGCACGCTGACAATAAAGGTATCGAGAGAGCACTCCGGTCCAGAGATGTTGGAATGCACAATGCACAGGCATCACGCAGCACAAATCAATGTCTCGATGAATTCTCACGTAATCGAACGTGCACCGGGTTCATCGTACCAGCCAATCGAGGACCATTGCAAAAGAAAGATCCAACGGCCAGTAAAACCTGAAGAGTTACGAATTCACGGTCATTAAATGAATTACAAAACGGTGTAAAATGCAGCCGGTGGTCTTACGCAATCTTTCGATGGGATTCGGCTGGTTGGAAAACAGCGCGGCGTGCATCGTTAAAGTCAAACTTTCACTCGGATCGGATGACATTATTTATTCGAGGGCTAGTTAATAGCTTTATCGGGACAGTAGAATGAAAATAAAAAGAGATCGTCATCGCGTCGCCTTCCTACGATCGTAAAGGGTTGACGCGCTACGACGAGCCCACGTCAAGTCGTAAAGTGACGCGCATTCTCCCCATACTGTTCTCCCATGTACTTACAGCGTGGTGTCTTGTCTAGAGCGTTTCAGCTCTATGTAAAGGTCAATCGTGCCCAGACACACAGACACACTGCGAGTGTTTACGAGCCTGGCGGTAATAAGCAGCCAATAAACGCTTTAACGGAAGAACGGGCACCCTCGTTAAAGTAATATCGACGAAGTTTATTTATTGTCGCGGTGAACTCGCTGCCAGAACCTGGCAATGCGCCAGTCGTACATTTAATTAGAATGGTCTCCCGAGCCGCCGCGCCGCCACCATCGCCCCTCTCTCTTATCCAGTGCCCACCAACCTGAAAGTGTTAATGATCACCGGAGCGCCAGAGTTTTACGATGCAGTAATGTTATTAAGAAGCAATTATGCGTCGATTGCGGACTCAGTGAAAGCTACTCTCCGCACTTAACATGCAGATCAGTAACCAAAGGGGCAGTCGCTTGATACTGGACGCTAATGAAAAACAATTCGACCGATCGAGAATGCGTACCATATTAAGGTATAACGCGTACTGCCAGAGGCTTGTTTCAATAAAGATGAACTTGGGTTACACGAACGAGATGTTGATGTCAAGTGGTAGTCAAAGTGGTCAAGTTATTCTTGAGGCGCCAAGGAACTTTCAGGGTGGATTCGGGGTTGGTGAACTCGAGGCCATTGAGACGAACGATCGACAGATGTAGCCGACGAGAAGTGACCTCGGCGATGACGTGAGCCATTAATTACCGGAAACGTGACCCGCTCGGCGACCGGTGACACGCGGTGCACGGCTCATGTGCAGAGTGGGTCCAGGGTGGAGGGAGGGGAGGATATCGCGCCGTATCACGAGCATCACGAAAGAACGTTGAGGAGCGGGCGGTATGCCGGGCTGTCTCGCCGTCTCTCCCTCGGCCAAATCACTTTCTCTCCCGCGAAAACACGTCCGGATGATTCCCATCCGAACGTGAACCGCAGGCGCCGAGCGACCAATCGCTCACTTCCAGGCCTTCGAACTCGTTAGCATAAGGCACGATATGCTCCCGGTACACCCGGGGCTCCAAAAATCACGGCTACTCGCATACCAAATGAACAATAGAAAGTCACTTTTCTCAGCTCTGCCCGTTGAAGAGCTCTCACTCGGATGATTGACGGAGCCGGTGGCGGCGGACTCACTGGAAGTACCTGAACCCTCAACGCCATTCTTAAATACTTCCAAGGACTCGAGGTTTAAAAAGGCATTATCATCTTAGGGGTTCACTTGTTGCGTATGCTGGATGGTAATTGGGATCCAAGGCAGTATTGACTAAAGAAATGAAACAAGGCAAAGTGAAGCCGGAAGACAACGCCCCGAGCACTATACTGTCAGGAACGTTTCTACCCGAAGGCAGAACCTTCTCGTAAACACGAATTAACTACCAGGCAGTGTTTCGCTCACGAAAAATACACCGTTAAGGTAATCCGCGGTTTCGTGAAAGCCACCGCGGCTTCCGACGTCGCGCCCCGAATGGAATGCTTTCTCCCGGACCTATTGCTCCTTCGATGTCGATTTTTCTGTCACGTAAACTGATCCCTTCCTCGTGACGGAAGGCAGATCCTCCTGGAAGGAAAGGCCAAATAATCCGTTGCTTCCCGCAGCATTACATTTCACACCTTGGCAATCAAATTACTTAAGGCTTTGGCGGTTTGATTGTCTGAACACAAACCATCTAATCTAACCGGTAATCCAATAATAAAGGAAAAGACGCGGTAAACCTCGAAATAACAATGTTGCGACGCGCGTGCGCGCGCGGTTAGAAAACCGCGAAGATTCAGTTGTTCATTAGTTGCGGAGATCGCAACAACCGTCACTCGCTGATGCTCTTCAATAGGAAAAGCTCTTCAAATCGGAGAGGATGGAACTCAAAGACGGCGGTTTAAACACAGCGTGAAACACGCGTTTCTCCGACTCTTCCCGATTCCACCTTTGGTAAAGCTGATCGGTATCCCAACGATACTTCAGCATAGAGTGCTCGCGCAGGCGATTCCCCCCACAACACGATGTAAAACATATATTTAACGGTAGTCGTGTATACCGTAGCCGAGGATTGTAATCTTATACGTTTAAAGTGCCGGGTATCGGGTGTTCCTGCCTCCACAGGTCGCTGAATATTAATGACGAGCTCGCACTGTTTTCTGAGGATCGCGCGCTTTAGTCATTCCCGCGCCACGCAATCCCATAAATATGGCTTGTGCGAGGAAGAGAGAGAGATATATGTATATATATATAGGGAGAACACGGCACCAACCGAGAGCAGAATTACTTTATTGCTCCTGTGTATAGTGTACACCCGGGGAGAATCGTGATGCTGATCCCGTTTCCCTGGTGATAACGATCGTGTGAGAATCGACCAGACTTTTTCGACGCTCGGATTAGCAACTCCTCAAACCACCGACAAATAAGAGTCGCTCTTCTGAAGACAGTTTGTTGATAATCCGGAAGTTAAGAAAAATAACGACTATCCTTGTTGATTAGTTATTTTGTGTAGACACGATCCTCGAGGACGGTCGGTAATGTGTCAAATATCGACAAATAATTTCCGGTGATCAAGCAAGAACTGTTTGAATTGGTTGTTCGAGTTCACAGGGAGATCATTCTTCGAAGCGATGTCCTGTACGAGCAGGGGACGAACAAAGTAAAGCGAGCCGAATGGAGGTTGGTTTGGCGCGGGATATTGTGCCGGGGTTTCGCACGGAGTATAACCCGGAAACGATCCGACAGGGGGTCCATGAGAGCGTTGACACCTTATTATCGGCGAGCCCGGGGCGGCGATCATCGCAGGTCGAGGAGGAAGAAATTGCACTCTCTGCACTCTCGATTGGAGGTTGTCGAGCGGTCGGCCAGCCAAGCGGCCGCTGCCGCGGCGAAAGTCGCAGAGTCCGAAGTGCGAGGGGAGAAAAGAATGGCCCGCTAAACTATATTCCGATCGGAAGTCACGCGGAATAATCCTGTGGCCCGCCGGCTTGTCTCTCGGGAGTGCGCGGGGGAGAGCGGATCGCTGGCACAGCCTCTCTCTGTGTATATGCGATTTGATCTGAACCCAAGCTCTCGAGAGCTCCAACAGCTCGAGTGCTGGAGGGAGGAGCGCGCGGGTGCGCTGCGTCGCCGCCACGCTCGAATGAAGAAACGATCCTTTATCCGGCGCAACACTTAAAGCCCGAACCACGTAACCGCCTTATTCAATTTCCCCGTCCACCCCATTTAAATGCTGGCGAATACAATGTTAATAAAGGTACCAGAGAGGTACCTGCTCTCTGTGGTCGCGCTGAAACTATAGAGCGTTCGCCTGGCTAGTTGCTTCTGCTTCTACTGGCATCAACCGCTTAACGAACATACCGCAAAGACAGGTTCGAATATTGCCAGCCATCAGATCGTTCTGCTGATCAATATCGCTGTTGGTATAAGTTGAATCGAAGGGATATAAGCTTTCCACCTTAACGAGCCGTTTTCCACTGCTCGATCATCGCGAAAGGTTACATATTCGAGAGTGTCGGGAGCGAGCAGACCGAGCATTGCCGCAACAGTGCATACACACCGCGGGAAGATTTATATTCATCTCTGGGGTCGCCTCCGCGACACTGGGCGAAAGGGCAGAGACGGGCGGGACACGGGCGTCAGTCGCCATTATTCTCCAAGTACAATCAGAATCGCTCGCGACTTATGAAGCGACAATTAAGCACTGCCAGTCTCCGTGCTTAACGATACCCATATAACAGCCCGTCAAGTTTATTACTCGCGTGGTACGCCGCTCGTAAAATATTGAGCAATCTTCCTACGCCTGCGATCGCAAGACTTCTCGAAAAGCTTCTTGGAAATAAAATTCGCTTTGGCAATAAACTTCATTTCTTCCACGCTTTTTCTAGGATCAAGTGTGACCTAGTAGAGGACGATATGTTCGTCTGACGTGAAGAATTGCGCGGGAAAAGGTGGCTGCGTGAAGTACGTATGAGGTTAGCTCGCACGGAAGGAGCAGCCAGTAGTATAGGGGCGAGCGCGTTCAGCCAAGTGCGAACGCACGTACTCGAAGTTCCACGGTGACTTACGAGCCTAAATCCTGGCGGAGCGTGTGGAGGACTCTCACTGGCACCCCAGACATACTGTTCAGCGGTGCTAGTGAACTAGCTGTGCCGCCAGCGTAAAACCATCATTACCACCAATTACAGTAAATCCAGCGGCGTATTCCACTTATCGTTTCCAATACGTGCTCCACGTTGCGCGCCGAGCAGAGAAACAGAAAGAGAGAGGGAGAGAGAGACTACTCCATGTAGAGGGTGTGTTGAAATTAACTGCCTGCACTTTGAATGCCCGTATCAGTAGTCACGGCAGACGCAAGTACTTGGGAGAGTCTAGTCGAAGGAATACAGACGATCCCTTCAAAACCGTCACTAGTTTTAATTCGAAAAAATTGACATTGCCGTTGCATACTGTTCGGTGCGTTTTCTCTAACGACAGCTGTATGAATAAAAGGAAAAACTAAAAAATGTATATTGTCTATTAACTGCAAAATTGTTAGCAGGTGCGTATAACACGTGCTTGAAAACGGAACAGTAATTGGATAAGGAAGAACCTGAGCCTTGGGAAGGAGAATAGGAAGACTTAAGGAGCCACGAACGAGAAGCGATCGGCAAAGCAATCATTTTCCATAGCTGCACTTTCACAGCTGATGATCGGGTAGCGTTTCAAACAGCGATCGGCACTGTCTAGCAAGGATTTACGCTACCCCGTCTCTGGTGCGTGTCTATGCTCGCACATGCGTTGGAAATCATCTACATGGGAGGGTACCGCGCACCGAATGGTCCTGTAATGCTAGGACAAACCTACCTTTCCATGCTCTCAGTCCGAGGCTAGCGTGTCCTGGACCAAAC
Source organism: Ectemnius cavifrons (assembly GCA_964023945.1). Taxonomy (NCBI): domain Eukaryota; kingdom Metazoa; phylum Arthropoda; class Insecta; order Hymenoptera; family Crabronidae; genus Ectemnius; species Ectemnius cavifrons. The sequence goes on from OZ030377.1 coordinate 17,715,827, forward strand.
CGTCCCCCAGGCGATTCTCTACGACGCACGACTTCCATAACATGGAATCTACCCCCTGACTTCCGCCTCGAGTGCGCGGATTCTGGACACCTTTTATTAATGCTCCATATATCAAGATAGCTATCTACCAAGACGGACTTTCCTTTTCGATAGGCGCTCGTTGCGTGAGAATTGTTCTCTGAAACTAAGCCGACTCGAATTCTCTATGCATAAATACCCGATGATCCTTTGACAGAAATAATTATAAGAAAAATGTACAAGGATTCCTTTATCGAGCCGATCACTCTAACTGATTTAATATAGCATTACTCGAAGTACTCCAAGATTTGATTAATCGTTACACCTTCCACTCGAAGAATCGAAAGCTTCCCCATCCATCGTCATTTAGCGATGCAGACAGAGTCTCTCGGCAAAGGAGTAGCACGATGTAGGAAGCTCGCGGAGAGTGCACGTGGTGACTACTCTCGAGAGCGGCTGAACAGTGCCGGAGACTCAGAGAGCCCGTGGTCCAGATAGATCACGTCCGATATAATTAATGAGCACGACCCGCAATTCCCATACACACCTTCAGGCCCGACGGGTCCGCCCTAACAAGTACCTAGGCTAACAGACTAGCCTAACTCCAGGTGAACCTGGGCTTCGCCTTACCGACACAACGGAACTATTCTCTCCACGAGGAGGAGGCATTATGTAGGTATCTGGGTGAAAAAGGCCGGTGCTTTCCTTTTCAAGACAATTACCCTCCTCGATGACTCCTAAGTACACTCCGTCGTCCCCAAGCTCGTTACCAGTCAGTAAACACTTTCCGAGCATCATGCAACCCATATAAAAAGCTAAGCTGGAGCTCTCATAATGAGATGTATCCTTGAAGAATCACGGTATCGCAAGACCAAAAGCCGTCTAGCCCGGAGCGTACAACGCCCAGATGGATATTCACACATGATAGATAGCCAATATTACGACCCTCGCCCGCAGTTACCATTTCGAACTATTCCTCATGATTCCCTACCGCACTTATTAATCTTATTACCGACCCTGTATTTTTCCATCGGCACGCACTCCCACATCGGTAACAATGTTGAGGTAATGCGAACAAAAAAGTTATCATTTCCGTAATGCGTAAGACTTAGGAAGCCCAGGCTCGAAACTGTATATATGTATATAGTTCACGATCAAAGTATGACGTACGTGACTTATGAGGCCGGCGCAGTGTTTCGCTCTGAGAGCATTGCGGAATCTCTGTCTAATATCAAAGTGTGACGGATGGCTAATGTCGGGCTGGTGCGCCAAATAAAATCGTTGAACCAGATAGAATCTCCGGCTGGCGCAGCAGGACAGTCATTATATGAACTAATGTCCTTTGTCACGCCGAGGAGGGCGGCCGATGCATGCCGGGTTGAATCGCGACGAGTCATGTTTCTATGGCGGACTGTCATCGATAAGGCAAGACCGATAAAACGGGACAAATTCGCGACGATCTCGTCGGTGCCGGCGACGCCCACGCGAATTTCAACGAGAGACAAGGATCAAAGGAGCAGGATTGGGCGGCACTGCCAGCCACGACTAAAACCCGTCGATAACGTGCCCTTTTCCTTTCGCTTTCTGCCAGCCGAAAGTGCTTTGAACTGGGTCACGACCTCCTCGCGTATTCTGCTATTACAAGATGTATTACACGAGCCTGTCTCAAACCGTTATGTAGGTGCCATCTGGCAGTTAATATCCTAATATCATAATAATATCATAATAATCCTTGGCAGTACCGTTATATTCAATATTACTGCCTCAGATATAAGCGACTATCAGCCGATTTTATCGGGGAAATGAAGCGAGTAAAGAATTATGCAGAAAGTGAGATTGACTTACCCCTGACAAGAGAGTTGGTAGAGCTGCGTCGTCGTCTGCGACCGCCTCATCGTACTCTTTCTGATCTTCAAATGCCGAAGGAAGATTTCCACTATCTGTCGGCGCACTGCCAATCGCTTCCGACACTTCCGCAATTAGCGTGTCGTTCGAGTCACACTTATTTAAGCTCGTGTCCTCCGCGGTTATAATATCAAGAGAGACCGTTTCATTTCCATCGCACGAACCCTCGATGGTTGCCTTCACGGGAGTCCTTTCATCGCACGAGTCTTTGTCGTTCTCGCAACTCTTCTCGAGGTCCTGCTTCCGATCCTCCTCGAGAAGCCTCGCTAAAGCTTCATCCGCACTCTCTTTAGTCTCGACGTGCGAGCTAGTAGCTAGTCGATCATCCTCGGCTTCGGCTTCGATCTCGCAAGTGGCAAGAACTAACGCGTCCTGAATTCCTGGCACTCTCTCCTCCGAAATTCCTGTGTACTTCTCCGTTGGGACGTCGTTATCCTCTTGATGGCTCGTCGAGGCTTGAGTCCCGTCCAAGTACCAAGACGTGCAGTTCTCCTGTCGCTTCCGCTCGGCAGTACCCTCGTCGCCTTTCGAAAGCGCACCCTTGCACTTTCTCAGGTAGCTCTTCACTTTCTTCGTCTTGCTCTTACGCGTCTCTTGTGTTCGTGGCAGCGTGCCGTCCGCGCTCTCGTGGCTCTCGCTGCCGATTGCACCGTCCGTTACCACCCGCGAATGCGCCACTTTTTCCGTCTCGTGTGGTGCTTTTACCTTCGAGTCACTCGATTCGTCGTAAAAGGCGAAAGGAACTTCTTGCTGCTCCGACGCTAGGCTCCAAGTCTCCTCTTTGTCTAGTATTCGACGATCCGCCGGTATTACCTGCAACAGGAAAATCGAAAAAGAACTCTTTCAGTACTGGTTTCGCAAAGAAAAGCGTATCACACGTGTAATTCAATCCCTTTAAGGGATAAATAGATCACAGAAAAGCGTGCTGTAAGTGACGGCTTCCGTTTCCGCCTCAATCAGTCTGTTCTCATTACTAGGATAACTCAGTTGCCCTGATGCTGCGTGACCGGTTTCTCTCGATCCCCTCTTTTATCAGAGGCATGTTCTACCGACAATTTGTTTTGCAATAAGGGAGTCGATTAATTCTCATTGATTTACAGTGTGAAAATCAGGGTCGCCACGTGAATGAATTGATCAGTCGAGGGTGATTGCTGAACCAATTACATTTAGCAATAAGATAGACTACAAGGAAATCCATAGGAACGATCCGATTCCACTGATAATGAATCCGCTTGAGCGAGTAAGGGTCAACTCGATGCAAGGCTTGGAGGATGACATTTTCCGGAATGGAATAACGGCACCTCTCCCAACTATAAATGCGCCCATAACATCCCCGTGAATACAACTCCTCTGCATAATATCTCCGATTTCATAATGCGACTTCCTGGTTTTGCTGCTTTCTGAACTCCGCCGCTGGGAGAGATGCTCCGATTCGCCGAGAGACTGAGTCACAGACCCGCAGCTGTAAAGAACGGCCTCACATATTACGTGGTTCAATTTCACGTGTATGTATATGTCTATAGCTAGCTTCAATACAGTACTCAACCACCGAGTGAATGCGAGTCACCCTTATTCACGAGGATCCTATCGCAAATGATGAATATATCAACAAAGCATTCCATTGAAACGAGACCAGTGAAACCAACCCTTCTTTGTAGGGTGGGGACTTGTTAAACAGGAGTAAAAAAAAACTTGTCGGTCAATATGGATGAAAGCTTGTTTAATTAGTCATTGGAAATGTCCCGACAACCCGGCAGCAATGTTTCGAGAAAGTATGATCGATGAGACTGGTGACTCAAAATATGGAATTTCCGGATTGCTCCTATATTCAAGCCTGTCCTAAGTTAAATCAAATTCTCAGCTATGGTATATGTGTATCGATAAGAAGAGGGGGAATGAAATGAAGTAGAGGGCAAACACGATATTGGAGGCATCAATTATAGCTCAGGCGCGAACTGTTTCATAGAGAGACGCGGAAGCGAGGCGAGAAATATCTCTTCCTTAATAAGTTTGCTTTGAGGTGAGCTCGCGTGTCCTTTTTACGGGGACTCGCCAAGGATCGGCAAGGAGCACCGACTGCTGGTTTCATTTCGTTCGAGGGAGTCTTGAAGCGGGAGCGCGCGCACGCGGCGAGAGATTGAATCTCTAGCGCGATGGCGCGATAGCGAGAGATGAGGCGTGGGAGCGAGTTGCGGGGCTAATCTCTCGTGCTCGAAGCGCGTGTCTCTGCTGCTCGCTCTCCGCCGCTCTCTGTGTGAGCCATCAAGAGGGAAAGTTCGTTCGAGTGGCTGCCAGCTTGCCGCCTAGCTCTCCAAGCCTCCACTCTCTGAGTCTACCGAGTACCCGAGACAGGACGACGACGACGGCGACGACGGCGGCGTCGTCGGTGTTGAAATCAAAAAATTGGAAAAACGAATATTAAATGGCCGGGCTTGTTTGCTGGTAAAAGAAAACTGAAGGAACATGCACCAGCGACGTGTACCCTTTCTCTTGGATCAACCCTTTCTCTCGCGGATCAGCAGAGGCAGAGAGTGCCTGCTTGTCTGGCTGACTGGCTGCCTGCTGCTTGCGTGCTCGTATCTCTCGCTCTTCGCACGGATTCCACCTTTCTCCTTCCGAAATCCTGCGGTTCTCCGGAACTCGACCTCGAGGATTTCCAATCGAAGATTCCCACTGCGGTCACAGTGCAACCTGATTCCTCGGAAAGCTCGCGTCTTATTGGAAAATTGTGCGAAGTAATCGACATCGTGAAAAGACGATGCTTCGTTGAATGGGTACGCTCACACTGTCTGTCTATAACCCCTTATGCAACTAGGCTCCCTAATAAGGACAGCGGGCACAGATAATTGCGCAACAATGCACGACGAGACAATGAAATATCGTGTCATCGCGAACATTAGGCGAACCCAACGCCTTCCAACCGATCATTTACTCTTCTCGAACTACAAACTGAAGTCGAACTGTTACGGCAGCACCCTGGAATCAAACAGATCCACGAGTCCAAGCTTCCCGGATTTTCGCATGCACCATCGCACGCCAGGAGAGAGAATGAGGGAGTAAAAGAACTGGTGGGAAGAAGTTATGTTGTCACTGCATTTAAATCGAAATCGGCCCCCGTCGTCAGTATTGAAACCCTGTTAGCTCTAACGTACGAGAGGCTTTAACTAGCCCGTTCGGCGACTCGCCACACGAGATACTGCCAACTGGTAGAGGCCACCGTCCACCCAGACGACAGTGTTAATTGGCTCGAGAATAATTTATATATCAGTATAGGGTATCTGTCGCTGGCAGGCGAGCGAAGAGCACGCCACATCGGGTAAGTACATATGTGGCACTCGTAAATCACGGCAAGGGAGTATAGCGCGAGACGCGTAGAGAAACTCCGCCCGATAGAGCTTTCCAAGCTTAAATATTCATTGAAGAGCCGCCACTTTTATTTCTTTAAGCTAAATGGATAAAACGAATGCAAACATGCCAGGAGTATCTGAGAAGGTGCTACTGTACAAGAAACTTCGTGAGAGTCACAAGCTTTCGGGCATAGCAGGAACACTAGGCGAAAATCAGACCAGTTCATTGACAGCCACTTTGGAACGTTCTGAGCAAAGAGGACTAAAATCTCCCGGTCGAATAGTCATTCACAAATATATAAACCCTAATCAAAGGACTTGCAATGCTGAATTGTACAGTAATTGCCAGCCGGAATTCAAAAGAGTGTCTGTGTATACTTTACTTTCTAAAGGAAGGCTTGACTACCTTCCTGGTGCACAGACCACTCGAGGCTGCTGCTTTCAATTTAATAATAGCAACTCTGACGCGACCACAAGATTCAATTGGATCTCGGACACTTTTGGGAAAGATCGTTAATCAAAGTTCCGGCGGCGGTGCCCTGTTTACCAAGTGGCGATGTTTGTGCGCTGTCATGCAGCGCGCTCTCATTCATCAAACTTTGCTGTTCTGTTCTGACACGGAAGCGTTCTCTACGATTGCATATTAACGAGCATTTCTTAGAGGGGCGAGTGCGGCGGAGGAGGAAGAAGAAGATGCTGGTTAGGAGTAACAGCGTGGAATGGTGGAGCGCATTGATTATTAAATGTTAATCATGCACGGTGAGCGCGCGCGCGCGCGTAGCGTCGAACAAATCGTCGTTTATAAGTGGAACATGACTGATTTACTACGTCAGTATGGGGTACACGGGGCAGGTAGCCTGTCGCAGTGCGATAACGCATGCCTATAACTGTAACGTATGGGACTACTTCGTTAATGTCCACCGCGGCACCAGTACGCAAATAAACTTAATAAATATCGAGCGATAGCCGATGATGATAACGCACGGCCCTAATAGTCGCTTCAAATCAGCGGCTCCGCCGGCAGACTTGTTTCATTCGTCGCCACACGACACATCAATAGTAGGTTCGTGTTGCACCAAGCTATGCCAATAAGTCGATCGAAGCAACGGTGATTTTTCGAAGCGCGTCGAGATAACATTTGCCCACCTGCAGTCTGCAACATTGAGTAATAATGAGTTCGCCGTTTTTTGTTTTTTTTTTCACCGGTCGCATTCACTGGCTTGTTGTGTCAGCAGATACTAAGATAGGTACAAGCAACTAATTATAAACGGTCGCACGCAGAATTTCCATCGCACGGTTGGAATCAATCGGATACATGTTTGCACGCACGCGTGTGAACTTTCACTTAAGGAGACCAACGCGGGGACACGAAAAGTAACGCGGCACTTGGCCCAATTTAATGCCGAACGATACTACGCGCAGTAAATATTCGATTTACAAGGCTGATAGGACCATATGGCACGCGGTAATATCTGCTTACCAAGCCGAGCACACCCAGCAATCGAGAGTCATTTCTTGAAAAAGGAGCAAAACGAGAGGCGGGAAAACTATACCGGAAAGACGAAATTCAATTCCGGCAGTTTCTCTACTCTTCATTAATTCTCTAGCATATGCGTATAAATAATTGAGCCTATACGTACTTTGGTTGGTAGAGCGATAGGAAGGTAGACGCATACTATGGTATAAATAAGTGTAAAGTGTCGGCGGCGCGGAGAAGCTGGCCGGAACGTAGAATTTCATTCACGGACCATGCTCGACTGGTCACGTAGCTGCTCACGGGAGTAATGCGTGTACGTGAACACCATACTCCGCGAACCTGGATAAATCGCGATTACGCGGCTGATTTATGCACATTACCAAAAGGGCAACCTAATGTCGAAAGCACCGCCCGCACGCGTTCCGAATGGCAAGCCGCGGCAGCGGACACACACGTTCACGCGTGCACCTCCACACACACCGACACATCCGTGAACCGCAGCGGCCGCACCGCTATTTACAATGCGTGCTCCCGTAACGTTGCGCGGATATTCTCGTTTACCCGAACAATCCTATAAAGGATTGTCTCACGTGAGTAACATATCACTGAAATTACATCTACACCCGAGGGCGCGCGCGCCCGCACTCTCCGACACGAATTCTCTCACGCATGAATACCTCGTTCCCGAACGCTGTCGGCTAATAACCATACATCTTGCTTGATAGAGGCAGCGCTTTGACTTCAGAAACAATGTTATCCTAGCTACATATTGATGCTGAGTGCAGCAGCTCTTGAAAGTGACTACCGCAGCACTCTCTATCTCTCTCTCTCTCTCTCTCTCTCTCTCTCTTTCTCTTTCTCTCGTATCTGTCTCTCGAGAGCAAAAATCTCCCGAGTCAACAGAAAGGGAACCTGACAAAAGCTTCCTGAAAGTGAAAAGTACTTTGTAAGAGAGAATGAGAGAGAATAGACTCTGGCTTCATTCGAGCCAACGACGATGAAGTGGGCCGTCGGTTCGAAGCCCGAGCTTTACCAGAAATGCACAGTCCAAGGGCAAGGTGAGCCACGGAGAGAAGAGAATGCTTGGATAAGGGAAGATGAGGCCAGTATCAGTTGAGAGAGAAGGCCATCAGCGGGGGCGGGGGTGGGAGGACTCGGTTCACAAAACGAGAACGCTTAAGGGGAAAAAGAGCTTTTTCGCTACAGGGGTTGAAGTCGATTGGAGACTAGCTCGGCTCTCCGAGAACGGAACGAGTAGTAGCGTGGGTCGGAGGGGGGTGATCGGACAGGGGTGACCGATCGATTTTAGCCCCACCCGGAACGCCAAGCCACCGCCGGAGAAAGCAAGCCGCTCCCTCCCGCCGCCGATCCCTTTGTGTCGGTGCTGCTGCCGCCCTCGGCATCGCAATTTAATCATCTATTCTCTCTACAACCACCTCCACCCCCATCATCCTCTACCATAGCCCCACGGGGAATAATCAATGCGACGTCTTTAAAATTGACACCAACCACCAGCAGACTAATTAAATCCGTGATAAAATGTTTGTACATCCTGTCGAAACGCGCCTAATCGACACGTTTAATGTCAATCTTTGGATTATCGTATTTACTCAGTGTATAACTTGCAAAACACTGTCGGGATAAGCAACTGTAACGGGATGACATTCATCGGGCGAGTAGAGCAGAAAATAGAGCCTGCTGGGTTTTCAATGTTTAGGTAAAGTCGGTCGCACGATCCGCTATTACAGTGTCGGTCGCCTAGTTTTATAATATGAGACGAGGCATACACACACACACACATACATACATGCACGCAACCAGTCACCGTGCGCGCTTGATTCTGTAACACGACTGGCGCAAAGTCGCGCAGTATATCATTTGTCGGAAGCATCTATTGTTCGCGTCCTATGTGGCCGCACTAAAAGCACGCAAATCCAGCGAGAGCAGCGCGTTGGAACGATCTGCCGGCAAGAGCAGCGTCCCACCTCAATTTACAGTATACTTTTTGTAAAGGCAATTTGTTTAGCGGCGCCCTCTTGCCGCGCCCGGTTGGAGAAAGAAACAATTCCGGCGGAGTGGTCACTTGCCGCGATTGGATTTTTGAGGATACATTGAACACATAGTGTTGTAAGGGTAAATAACTCGATGGGAATTGTACCAAATGGAAATTCCGGATGCAAAACTATTTTAATACGGCAGAACGAAGTATAATTTTTGTTTCTTACATTTCTTTATATTAACATTCTGTATGTGAGTAAATTTACTTCCTAAAGCGCACAAACGCACATATCGACAAGTCGAATTCCGCCAGTGGGGTTTTTTACTGCGATTCCAATCGAAAAGCTCCGACAAAAAAGTCTTCTTCTCCACACAGTTAAATGAGGAAACTTTCCCTTCGTGTGAACGAGCAGCGTAGCATGCATTTCAGGGATACTATCTCAGCGGTGAGCGCTCCTATAATTAATTTCATTGCCCCGACGATACTCTGCAATAAGTTTCGCACTCCTTCCACCCCGGTAGTGCGGCCACGTATAGTGAACGGCGCGTTCGGAAAAGTTTCGAGTTTGCGCGACTGAAATTTCTCGTTTCACCAGAACAGCATAAGATAGGATCGGCGGCGGCGGTGGTGGCGGCGTCGGCGGCAGCGAATTGTGAGAAATGTGGCTTCGTACGCGATAAGGGGATGCTCGAGGGGTGAGTGTAGGAGCGGGGAAACTTAAATAGCGGGCCGCAGACAGGATTATTGATTCGGAACTGCATCGACCCTCCTTCCACCCTTGCGGTGCTGGCCGATACTCGGTTCCGTTGGCCTACTTTAACTCTCTACGTGCGGACGCAGCAAGCAGAGAGCGCGGCACACGGTCGCCCCATGCACTCTCGGCGAGCTCGCAACTGCATATAACAAGACACGTCAACTCGCTTTCCGATGATATATGAAACGCGGAAATGAGATCGATCCCCTGCCGCCGCCTCACCGACACCCACCAAGTCAAATGTCATATGTGCCGAAAGCGAACCCGAGCTATCAAGTAGTAGAGAAAGGTGTGGCTCGGACAAAGCAATAGAAATACATGAACACTCGCACCCTTAAAAGTAGGCATCCCTAACAGGTGGATAATAGAATTCTACGAGGCCTTTCTTCAGCATATTCGAGGGTGCATGAATCTCCTGTGGAGGGACTCGAGTATATCAAGCTTTTCGGAGGGTGTCTGGCATCTCCCATCAATGATACATTTGCCCCAGGCGCGCACAACAGGCTCTTACAATCCCTGTCGGCGGTCCTTCGTATTTCCTGGCACGAATTCAGACGTCGCCCTAGCTTGAATACCAAACCGCCTTAAAAGTCTTCCTCCCAGAGGAAAAAGAGAACCGACCGATATACCCGAAGAACAGCCAGCAGACAGAATAGAATGTGCTGCACTTCACAGATCCTACGATTATATCCATATCGTTGTATGATTGCGCAATGCGCATCGATACAAGCAGACACGAGAATATCGACGCGCAGTCAGAAGTGATACTTCTCGCTGTCGACAGCCAAGCCCGATATGCGGCTGAGTGCGCTAATAAAATCGTAAATAGCCGGGCGACTGCTTTTACACGATGTACGTGCGGTGAGCGCTGCTCGGCCTTAAACAGGAGAAAAAAAAAGGGTGATATTAGCCGGGACTTCGAGCCCATTAAATCAAAAGTAGCAAACCTCTCAGGCCGGCCAATGTTCCGCGAGCATTTCGAAGCGTGGGAAAGCGCAGCCAGGGCAAAAGCGAAGCAGTATGTGCACACCGAAGAGAGCTCGCCGCCAGCGCGCGGAGATACGTTCTACCGAGATCAATTTATCGCGTGCACTCCGACTTCCTTTTTTTTCTTCCACTCACCGTGAATTTCGTCATCGAGCGCGGCCGAATTAAACTAGAGAGAGGCGCGACGGCATAATGAAAAGTGTTCCAGCGAGTGAGGACTCCAGCGACAATTACCTACTCCGGTGCCCGCTGCGTTTCAATGAGAGCAAGCGAAGTGGCGTCACTTGAACGCGCGCGCTCATTACGATTAATGTTACCGCGTGAAAGGACCACCAGTTGCCGCGCCAACAAGCGCGTCAATTTTACATCGGGCAAAGTGAATGCGCGTTGCATTACATAATTAAAGTATGCTGTATACTACCTCCGCAATGTCAAGTCTCATACCACAGAAATATGTGTGAAAAATAAGGAAACCCGGAAAGCAAAATGTTCAAGTGCTAGCCAATTATAAAGAAGTCTGCTCGAACGTCTGCAAAGTTCATTGATATCTTAATTACACGGTGCACCCTAAGAATGAATTATATTTAAACAATCGCTTTTCAAGAAAGATGTATTCTGAATCGGGAATCGTGTGAGCACCGGTGAATAGTGAATTTTATACAACACGGCGCGAGTTAGTCAATACATGTAACAAGCTACTACAAGAGAGTGAGAAAGAGAGAGAGAGAGAGAGGACACTACAAATCAGAATGATGTACACCCTTCAACCTTCGCACGCGTGCCTAAGCACACGATGCAAGCGGGACAATAGGCCTCTTCCATCAATTACTTCGTGCGCCAGCTAAGGAGCGCTTAGTATTAGCCGAGCATACAATGATAATTAACGATTTATAAAAAGTGGGACAACATGACACGGGCGATCGGTAGCTCGCTCTGCGCGTGTCTCCCTTCTTCTTTCTCTCCCTCCCACCCACTCGCCCGCACACACACTCTCTCTCTTTCTCTCTTTGGAAGCTCGAATCTTGCAATGTTCTCACAAAGAGAGCCGATCGAGTAAGGGACTGTAAAAAGACGAAGCCACGATCTCGAAGAGGCCGGCAATGCAGAGCAGCGGGCGCCGGCACATAATCGCGATCACTATATCTTATTCACGAACCCGTCCATCATGCGGCCCGCCAGTTACCTAACTCTTAAACGATCGTTAATTGGAAATCAGTTTGTTATGCACTTTACACGACGTCCCGATGTAACCGGGCGAGCGCACGGTCGATCGAGAAAATTAAGGCAAACTGATAGAGCAAACTAAGATAGGGAGAGAGAGAGAAAGAGAGGTCGACATGGCGAGTTGTGCAAGAGAGGCGAGGTAAGAGCGATCAGATTTATGTCCAGTCGAAATCCTTTGAGCCTGTTCTATCCTCTCTTACATGTAATTCGGTTATTAATTAAGCGAACCGGCAATAAAACCCTCGTCGCAACGTCCTTAGTTTTTCGTTGGCGAATTCTCGTGGCGACGACCTGCCAACCGTTTCATCGACAGAGAAAGCCACGTGATAGATACTAAACACGCCTAGTGCTCCTGACTCTCCGCGTTCCTTAAAGTACCGTGCGATCGCCCAGAATCGCAACTCGAAATTCCCATTAGCGGCGCTTCTGGTGATACTGCATACCTTGGCATCGCTCGCCCCGACGTCGTCGTCGTCGTCGTCGTCGGTGTCCCATCGCCGTCACTGGCTCCATGTACACATATCTAGATGAAAGCACCGGAATGCCGGGAGAGAATATCGCGCGGCTGGAAAGTAGCCGCCTAATGCCAGGGTTAAGATAGCCAAGTTCTCGTTGCCTCGCAGGTAAAAACGTTGGGAACCAGTGGATCACGCCGCCCAACACTACTGGCAAGTCGAGAGAGAGAAAGAGAATTCGCGTCGACTCAGGACGATAATTCCTCAAAGTATGAAGCACGATGAGAGTACGAGTGAGTCGAGGCGAATCTACTTTCAAGAAAAATTGAGTTGGATATTGCATGCACGACCCAACCTATCCAGTGCGCCTACCTACGTGCATCTTTCGCAGACCTAACATACAGTTACTGCACTTTCATCAGAAGCGAAGAGCGTCCCTACTCCAAGCTGGCAGTGACTCGCTTGCTCGCTTTGCCCGGGAGCCGCATTAAGGACTGTCTTCCCTCCCTCTCTCTGACTGAGAGTCATTAACCGGTTTAAATGAGACGCGCTCGTGTACGCGCGGAACACTTCGATGGCCCTGTGACAAATGGAGCGGCGTGCGCTGGCTTTCCGGTGGGCCCGTCATCGGTGGCCACCATCCATTTACCTGTCGGTCGGGGTGCCCCGACCTCGGAGTCTCTCGACTGAAAGGGGGCCACTTACTCCCCCGCGCTAATTTCTCTGCCGGTCGATAAGTCGATCATGCGAGAATGGGGCACGGTAATCGGGCTGTCACGGGATGCGAAAGGGAGCGTTCGGAAAAGCTCTCATCACATAGATCCGTATGTGGCAAGTATTGCGGGATTTACCTTCTTCCGGCGCAGCAGCTTCCAGTCGAAGTGACTCATGGTGCTCGGCTTGTTATCCTTACTCTTTCGCGTTAGTTCTCTTGGACGGTGTGTTAGTATTGTTGAGCGCTCGTGATGCGACTCCCGTCACCCTGAGCCCGGATTCCTTCCCACGCTGGGCGTCCTGAGGGATCGGGGCGAGGCGAGGCGAGCGTGGTCCGGATAGGTTTCGTTTATGCGTCTCGCGAACGAGGAGAGCCAAGTGGACGAGAGGCTACGGCGTTCGCATTCCCGGCACGGCATCACCTCGGCGAGCCTCCTCGAGGCTCAAGTCCGCATTGTTCTCGGGCCCCGGCCACCCGAGGATACGTGTCCTTGGCTTAGACAGCGGCATCCGCCCACCTCGAGTGCACCGATCACGATCCCCCCAACTCTCCTTCGGATCAAGATGAGTCGAGAACGCGCCAAGGTCTTCCGGGAATATCTTTTCAATTTTCGTTACTCTCGCATCGAGAGATCACACGGGAAGCGCGAGCCCCTTTATAAAATTGGCTCTTGCGCGCTAGCGCTCGTTTCACTTCTCTCGAAACTGCTCCTGTGTTTGAACCTTCATCAGGGATACATCGCACTCCACCTCACTCCTACTCCTTTCTCTTTCCGACGAGACGAAAATGATAGGGAATGTTTTATGGAATTCCGCACATCTCGAAGCATTAGCGCAGCATCCTGAAAGGTCTACGGCGAGGCTCCGCCAGCTCGAGTCGCCGTCAACCCCCGGAGGAAGTATTCATGTTTCCGCACAAGCCAACGACCAGTCACTCGAGTAATCCATTCACGTCCGCCGGACGTGATCGCACATTCCACCTCACGATCCTTTACACCAATTTATACGGTCACCACCCTCCTTCTCGAGGAACTCAATACCACCCCGCTCGAGCACTGCCACCTTACCGAATAGTGTAAAGGAACCATCACAGAAACCACCACCGGGAGAACCGCGCTGCTGGAGACGGACTTTAGAGTATTTGACACAGGGATGTTTTATTGATCGCTAATAGAACCAATCAGTCACTAATTCAGTATTCGAATATTCAAGGGGTTGGTTGAGGGTGCCGGGTACAGCACTATCAACCCACGCAGACACATTGCTTCCTCGCCCTGAGGTCTATCGACTGACCCGATTCCGAGAGCGCCGCTGTGACTCTCCGTCGAGTCACTCTTGCTGTCTCACTCTCTCTCTTTCTCGCTCTCTCTCCCCTTCGACGACGTATGCCCGGTCGGCGAACTCACCGTCGTCGTGATGTCAGAGCACACGAGTTGAACTCAGTACACGAATGAAACTCTCGGGGCTGGAGCGGATCGGAAGCGTACGACAGGACTACGATCGCCGGGGGTGGAGATAGACTGAGGAACGTAGGGCGGCGTACTCTCAAAATAAGCGGCGCTTCAGGGCCGGGGCGACAATGTACCGGTGGGGTGCAGGCTTTTCCTCTCTGTTTCGCAGGGTTGCGCGCAAGCGACATCATCACGGGCATGCGTGGTGATAGCTGGCTCGACCGGCCATCCCGCTCGCCTTTAACCACCACGCCGGGGGATGATCGAAGCTTCACCCTTACGGATTCCGTGCACACCCGCTGGACGTCGTGAATGAAACTGGTGCGGCTCAAGTCGGTGCGGTACACGGTGCGGCGAACCAGCCACTGAGGGAAGACGAGTACGAAAATTGGCTGCTCCTGCTGCCACGGGGGTGGCAAGTAGAAAGGGGAGTAAAGCTCGTTCAATGCCAGCGTATTCTACGCGCCTCCTCGAAACCGACGCGCCAGCGAAACCACGAGAGACTGCCTTGCTAGAATCGAGGGCGGAAACTCCGTAATTTTCTGTCTCACAAAAGTCGGCTTTAAAGGGAATATTCAACAGCGTCAACCCTTTCGTATGCATGTTAAAGGCCCAATTTTGAAGTTGGACGGCTTGTTGATTGAATTTCATGAATCCGGTTGAACTACGATTATCCAGTAGGCTTTTCCAAAAAAAGCGATAAAAGTATCGCGAGTCTCATATACCATCACACTTCAATGCGTTCGTGCAATACCATCCTCCCTCTGTTTCATCCGTGCAGAAATTGTACAGGTAGTCGTCCTTACTGATTGTGATCGAACAGCCAATCGTCACTCTCTCTATCTTTTTCATGCATATACCACTTAAATTTATTGCGCACTCCTGTTTACCCGTGGCAGACGAACAACGCTGGAGAAGCTTTTCAAATGAAGTATCTGTACATACGTATAAAAGGAACAGGCACCAATATTCTGCTCGCCTGATGATTTCCCTTCAAGAGAGCTCGACTGGTCTCGACGAGGATCGACGATAAAGCGATTAACCCCGCTGTTCCCGACGAGTGCTTGCCGCTAATGAGTTTTTTCTTTCGCTAACTGCTGCCTGCAAACATTGCTGCCGCTCGCTTTTAGTAGTGCAAGCGGCCAATGCGATTTGCAGGTGCTGTCACTCTCCTCTTGTAGGAACGCTACCCTCGTATTCGAGAACTCTACCACTGGTGCCATTAGCACCTGGAGTTCGAAACCGTGTTACTAAAATTTCGTTTCAACTTTGCTACTATTATTAACTCAAACGTATACTCTTCCTGGCGCGCTGAACTATACAGGGTGATTCAGTTGCCTTTGAATCGTCAATGATGGATATAGGCCGTTGAAAATGGTATAATTATACAGTGTTGAGCAATTTTAATATAAAAGAGTATTCACCGAGTCTTTTCCACGCACTGATATTTACTTATAATATCAAATTGTACCAATAATGGAAATAATTGGCATTCGAGTGCGAGGGGGATGATTAAAAGGCAAGTGAATCACCCTGTACAGTCTGATTACCTGTGTCGAGTAGACTATGCGTCCCAAGTTTCGAAGCTATGGTGATCTGGTTTTGAGTAGATTTTAGAGGTCCGCATCGATGATCGCAGCAATATATTTTCAATGTGTACTCAAGGCAAACCTTCTATCCCTACACCAACAGGGAAAAGTTCTCGGGGGATTTAGGGGAGCGGTTGCTGACGGTGAGAACAAAATGTAGAGAACTTTTTGGACCCTCGGGAGACACGTGACAATGAAGTCGTGCTTTTAAATGTTGACAGTGAGAAAATAAGTAAGAAGAAGAAAAAGAAAAAAGCAATACGAATGTTTCATTAAGGCTCTTGTCATCGCAAAGTCCTGGCTTATTGAAAAGCTCTTTTATGTTTCATCAAGTTATCACGTGACACTTTCGATCCACTTCAAACAACCCCGCCCTCTTTTTATATATTGAGAATCTAAAATCAAATTGATAGTTATTAAATTAAAATTGTCAAAAATATATCGGAAAGAGACAGCAGGTTATTTTCTTAGAAGTATTGAATAGTGAATCATTCGAATTACAAAAGGATGCGGAAGTACCATGACCAACCCACATTTCGAAAGGACACGTCACAAATGTAAGTATTACTGATCAAAGTTTTCATTGTTCAGAAGCATGGTTTGTAGATGCAATTTAATTATAATTCCCATAATGAGTTGACTGGCGCCATCTGACAGAGCAGAACCGCACTCGACCAGGCTCTTCCTTGTTTCATCAACAATGCAGGCTGACTGCAAGAGAAAGTATACGGCCACCATCGTGGTAGCGTGCTGTACTTTACTGGAAGGAATCCTCTACAAATCATTCCGAAAGCCTTTTATAACTTCGCAGATCATCCCAAATACGCTTTGCAATGTCTCACTAGACCTCCTGAATGAAGACGGCTCGTGTCAAGTCCAGAGTGAAGCTCAAAGTACTGTAAGAACATCTGTAAGATGATAAAGGTCTATTCTATCTACCATCCGAGGTTATCGTGCCGATCTAAAGAGCTCTCCAATTAATGATAAACCAATTACGGCCTAATTAAGGGGCGGCGAATTCGGTCGGGCAGAGCTAGTAAACCCCAAGGGAAGTAGCTGGAATGCGGAATGTGACATTGTCCTGTCATCAAAACAATGAGCGGAGATAACGGGGGCTGGGAGTCAACTTTAATAACAGGTCGCGCGAACAGAAACGAATGCCATTTAATTGAAGCCACCCAACAATCTCCTTCAATCTAAACCTCCAGCCCGTTTAACTGTAAGTAAGAAGCACCTACAGGTACTTGTAATTGTCTAATAAGTCCTGGAAAAATTCTAGCCTGATTATTAGTACTACGGGACTTGAGGCGCGGTGTTTGCCGTAAAAGAGTCATATTGGTGTACATGTCCCTCGAAATTGCATAAGATCGGGAATAAGTAGGCGCCGATGGAAAAACGATCGGAGAAAGTCTCACAGCGTGTGCGTTTTGAGTGCTCAATTACCCTATACTCTTATCTTCACTGTGCACTATTTACATAAGAAATTGATACTTGCATCCCATCTTACGCTCGGTCCACTCGTGTCCCGTGCAAGCAGCAAGTTAATCCTCGAGAGTAATTACACGCTCGATCATATACGCATACGATTAGCCAAGAATTAATTAGGTAAATATAGAGGAGGATAGTTGCCGTATGAACTGCTAGATATTCGTTTAACGAGCTTCTTATCAAGCCGACTGGCAATCGCGTTGATAATTACTCGATAAATCTCACAGCGTGGTAATTCCAGCGATTAGTAATTCGTTGCTCGATCGACGTCACATATACGATAATGTATGGAATATGCAATGTATGGAAATCGCGGCAGCCGTTTCCGTATTCTCGGAAAAGCTCTCTCGGTGAAAGAAGTGCGACAGGGTGTGTTGGGTACGTCAAACAAAGGCGCTCTTATTAGAGAAACGATCGGCGTCGATAATTCGCAACAATAGGCGAGAAATCCCATTGTACATTGTGTTTCGGTCTGCCCGCCGATTTATCATGCAATTGATTTAATGCCACGACTATCGGTAGCCATCGGGCCCGGAAGGTGTAACACTGTCCTATATTGACCACCGAAAAATTTCGGATCCCCTTTTTCCCATCGGAAACCCGTTTTACGGAAAGCTGGTGACGAAGTGTGACTCGTTGAATAGTGGTCGTAACAAATAACGAGACAGGATAGAAAATAGAAGTATCCACAAGTGTTTCAATTTATCGACCGAGCTGGGGAAGTTGTACAGTTAGCCGTGCGAACAGCGAGTCTAATAACATTATAAATAAAGATAGGTATCTCGGTGCGCCCTTTGCCAGGCTAGACTAGGGGCAACCACAGGTACCCATAACACGATACCACCAGTTTGCCATTCAATGTGCCTCGCTCCCAGCGAATTCCCATCGCGAGTATACATGTTCAAGCAACAATTAGTGAGGAATGCCATACTTATGATGTACACTTCATTAGCATCGACCCGCTAGTTTCCTCCTTCGGGACGATGCTTCTTTCGGCTATTCTTCTTCCCGATATCACACCGGAAATCTTGAGGGCGGTCGTACCACTCTAGGACTGGAAGCATCGCGCTAACGCGATAAATAGGACCCGTAAATCTCACTAATTAAGGCTTTCGCTGGCGGAATACTTGATAGGAATGTACACAAAGGAATACGCGCTATCATACACGAGATTCGGGGAAATCGCCCGACGCTGTAGCTGGTCGACCTGACAGCGCAGGGAAGTTTCGAAAGAGATCACACGCATGCGATTCTAGGTTCGAGTGTATGCTACCTGTACATAAATACGTAATGCGTTGGAATCGCGCTCCAGCGCTTCCAAGCATGGAGTTACGATATCTCCGTAGCCGATGGAAGAGGAAGCGTTAACACTACTGCGGCGCTAACACTCCCGCGATCTTCTAATGTCAGGAATTCCTCGTGACTCTTTATCGAGGAGGCTCTCCAGGAGTACATTTTCACGGTAGATCTCGCTTGCGCGGCGGTGAGCGCTCAGTGTAAAGGAAGGAACGGTGCATCGAAAGCGCAATGGCTCATAGCACCGGCTAACAACTTCCTGAGCAATAGCGATAAATAATGCAAGTTACGCGCGCGCGCTTCCTCATTGCGCCGGCACCGTTTATTATTTTCTGGCTTCGTAACTTTGACACCGTTTCAGAGTACCCTGTTGCCTGTTTGCCTGCCTGCCTGCCTGCTTGCCTACTACTCGCGCTCCATTGCGCCTGGCCACTTTTCGAGATTTATGCTTGGTTGATTAGTGTATGGCGTGTTGTAGAGTTGTAGTTGACTACTGACGCTTGCAACCATCGGCACCGACAGCTGCCGATGACTGGGGCGCTGCCAGTCTCTGTGTAATGTGCCAAAGTGGATTAATAAACGCCGCAATTTACAGTTGTTCCGATCATTATAACACCCTCTCCTCTTACCACAAGGTTAAACAGCTCTCTTTCGATTTAGTATGGGCTGAGCACAATTTTCGACCGAGCGCAAAAAAGAAACTCGATCCTAAAAAGTCTGTGTGTCTGTTTATATTGCGTGCTATATATAGTAGGCTGTAACGGGATAGTGCGAAAATAAAGTCCCCCCTCGTCTGACGCGATCGAGTAAGAGCTTGCCCGACAATTGGGAGAAATCTTAATGACGAATTTCACGGTTCCCTTGTTATGTTGGACGAAGACAAAGGTACAAGCGGCCTAGTACTATCCCACGATCTACCGGCGATGAAATCCATCGTGGACAAATTAATACTGAACTTCCTGGGCGGACGTAAAATGATGGCGAAACAGTTATTAAGTGGATCACCAGCATCGCTTCGTTAACGTACCATTGGAATGGAATCAGTCAATCACCGGTGATTTCGAGAAATACTTCACAGAGAACTATGGAAAGGTTCGGCGCCAGGGGAAAATGCTTTCTTCATGAAACTAGTACACGCACACTTTCTATTCGCGCGGTTTAACGCCGTTAATTTAATCCACACAGCCGCTCAGCATCGCGCATAGCGATTAATCCAGGCCTTAACCGGCGTCATTAATTTCCGCGGCAATAAAGTGCCGCCGCTGAAAAATCGACCTCCATAAATCGAGGCGAGAAATGGCCGCTCGGTGTTCCTCTACCCGGAATCGTTGCGCGCCGCAGAAGCCGAGGAATCATCGGCAATAATAATGTTTTTGCCGCAACAGCGCGTGTATCCTACTAGACATATTCCGATCGGACCGAGCTTGCCGGAGCAAAAAACCTCACGGACCCTTTTAAAGAGGTCGTTTGGTGAAACCGCTCTGATCGTATTCTTCAGGCAACCCGCGTCTAATGAAACGAGCGAGAAGAAAAATCTACGCGATAATACACAACCTGTTCAATGTTCAATGTTCTTTCTTCTGGAAAAACATCTGCATGCCAACCAGCTGACTGAATGCGAAGCTGACTGAATTGTAG
The DNA here is from genome assembly GCA_964023945.1 of Ectemnius cavifrons. Taxonomy (NCBI): domain Eukaryota; kingdom Metazoa; phylum Arthropoda; class Insecta; order Hymenoptera; family Crabronidae; genus Ectemnius; species Ectemnius cavifrons. The sequence continues at coordinate 17,736,169 of OZ030377.1, forward strand.
GCCAGTAATAGCGCATACTTGAAACAATGCTCATTCCTACTGTGAAATTACGCTAATTGTGGCTAAAGTTTTTGCTAGCGCTATACTATGTATACATTTCTGCTTATCCACTGGGAGAAGCGGATAGTACGAAGGAATTTCCGGTGGCAGACGCCAGTGGTTTCTCTCGAGATGCCGTGGTACATACATTCCCCAGGCCTGAATGGAACATGAATGAGAAGCTAGATTGCTTTCAGTCGGCGCTATTAAAACTCCCGGCAATGCATACTGTCCGCCAAGCATTCGGGAGACTCCATTAAACAAAACTCCAGTCAGTTTGGTAGATAAATTAGCAATCTCGATCTTACCTCGGTGTAAGATCCCAAGATTCGCCAATGAGAAATTAGACATAAGTTGCTGACAATGAGACAATACCGATATCATTATACTTTCTCTGATTGCGAATGGCCGCTTAGTGATCCCGTCATTTCTTAAACGTAATCCGTTGGATTATCAGTCGGGCGACGATAGTGTAAATGATCCTCAAGCGATATTCAACAGAGCGTGAATCATCCGAGAGGCTAGGAAGAATGAGACCAAAACTTCTTTCCAAGATTTGCATAGCGCGCGTTTCTCCACGGGACACGCGCGAACACGGGAAGTCGGCCGGCGGCCGACTGGAAGCGCACTCGATTAATTAGCGGCGAAAGTGAGTGAAATTGCACTGCATGCATTATAACCGGCGCATCTCTCTCTCTCTCAGCCCCTTTTTCTATTTGCCAAACTCTACTACTATGATTGAATGATTCTTCGAGTTGCTCCGGTTTCTACATCACTGGAAATCGCCAGAGAACCGAGTGAAAACTAGAAAAACTCAGTCAAAATACTGAATGACAATGTATCAAACTCGACAAGTTTCTAGCAATAATATATAATATCGAAAGAGTTAATCCCTAAGATCAGTTTTAGATTAGCTTCCGGATGCGTAGAAACCGGTAGTGTTTCAGGGGGAATAATACTTGCATGAGCACGAGAAGTTTAGTATCTCCTATAACAGAGAGAAGGACGCGAGTGTGCTCGCGTTAACTAGCTTGGGAACGAGAGAAACGGGCAAATATGTGCCAAGCGATACATCAGTGACAGCGATGAGGGCAGCATTAAAGTGCGAGCGTACGCGCATTGCACACCGGGCGTATCTTCTCTCCAGCGATAAGTGTTTATAATCATCCTGACAGAATCATCCTCTTTGTGCTCGAGTAAGGCGAAGTGCGCCGCGGTATCTACTCGGAAGATGGATTTGCCTCGCAGCTTCGAGGCGGGAAATCCTCGTGTGTCGGTGCCAAGTGTGCCGCTCGACTTATCCTCGATCTCGGTCAATTCATAAGCGCGCGCACGCGCGCGCTCGCGCCTACGAATTCCCGCTAAATCGAGATTTGTGAAAGTGAAACAAGATTGGGTGCACCACATGGTCTGTTGATATGATAGTGTTGGCTTGGCCTGTGGGCATCGAATCTTTTAGGAGTTCCTTGATGGAAGCTGTTATGGCTCCTCGCGCCGATTTAATAAGCCAACCTCGTGTCGGGCATGTTATATTCTCTCCGCTATCCGGCTGGCGAGCAACGAGAGCCTTGCCTTAATAAATAGTACGCGCGAGCATAATTTGTCTAGCATTTTGAAGTGAGAAATGGTCCGACGAGAAATTTCCCACATTCTACACGGGCCGTCCGGGGCCTGGAGCTGTTCCGAGCGCCGAGAGTGCCTTGCAGACTCGCCTTTCTCCGAGCGGTTTTAATACCAGCATGGTTGCGGATTAATAGAGCAGTATCTGCTGTCATTAGCAAATAAGAACACTGCGCTATTAAAGCGTTACCCAAGATTAAGTGTCCGTGAGAATATTGATCCTCTAATGCATGCTAATTTCCAGGGGAGTTCACGACAGGTAGTAAGTAGCAAAGTGTGCACTACTACTTGACTCACGAACGACTCAACATGAAGAAAATGATTCCCCGAATCATTTCTGACTGGGAGGATGTATGCGAGACAATTGGCATCAGGGATAAAGCTGAGAAGTCGGAGAGGAGAGCCTGTGGTTCGTTCAACTGCGGGACTCATCTCGGCCGATCCGATTTGCGAGGTCCGCGAGCGTTAACAATAGCGATTAGAGAGTCATCGATCAATCTGTCCGCCTACACTTGCTTCGCAGTTAACGTTCCTCCACTTTCTTCGTGGCCTCGTGATAACAGCACGAATTGGCCGAATTGAGACTAACCGAATGATCGACATACCTATTTCGTTCGTTAGCGCAATCAACAGCACACGCCTCTCTTTCTCTCTCTCTTCGCGAAACAATGAAATTTCTCTTAAAAGTAGCGCCACATTAGCCACTACGAGTTTCACTCGAATTAAAGCTGACTCAACGCGAACGACAATTCAAGCAGACAGACACGGCTCGACCAGTGGGAACCGAGGCAAACTCGGCGTTGCGGTGGGTGCACCGAGCATTGTTTCAGCGAAACCACGAAAGGAAGAAAGAGGAATGGAAGGGTGGGACACGATATGGAAAATCGAAATAGATCAGGGCTCGCCCACACGGGGCCAACGTGTTCCTCTCCCGCCCTATCTCCCTTCGATTCTCGTGGCTGCGTGATAAAACCGGAAAACGGTTAACAGTGGAGAAGAGGCGTGCGCGAGGGAGGGAGGGAGCGAGAGAGCGCGCGGCGGGAAGAGTGCGGAACCGCATCTCGCCAAGAGAGGACAGATAGGTAGATATAAAAGGAGAGGAGGGTGGCAGCAGTATTTATCACTGGAGGATCCCGAAGAGCGCACAATGCGAGGCGAGAGAGCGGACCGCGCCGGTTCAGCTACGGAACGAGACGCGATGTAGTGCAGGTAGATTTATGGAAGGTGGGAGGCAGCGGAAAGAGTGAGGTGGGGCACGACGATGAGAGAAAGAGAGAAGGAGAGAAGGAGAAGCTGGAGAAGAGAGCGTGTGTTTGTGTCGCAGGTCAGCCGCGGTTCACGGTCACGGGGACCGACCACCGGACTAACCTAACGTAACCTGACTCGGCGACCGCAAACTGAATTGCACCATCCGCCGCCCCGCCTCACCGAGCACCCTCCTGCTGACCACCTACCGATCCTTTAAGACTCCTGCTCACCCACTACGATACCCTTTCCCCAATCCTTTCTACCCTCCTCCTCCTCCTCCTCCTCCTCCTTCATCCTCCATCCTCCCCATCGCTACTCCTCTCTCCCCTTAACCACGCTCCTCTTTCTTCCGTTCCTTTGCCCGCTACCTTCGCTACTCTCTTTCTACATTCCCTTTTTTTCTAAGCCTTCTCCTCCGCCACAAGACGATGCGCCCGATGCCTACCTGTTCCCTGTACTGCTGCCAACCGATCTTTAAAAGTTCATTTAGTCGTCTGACTTTCGGAATATGTGACTTTGTCAATTCTATGAATGATGCATCATCGATGGTCGGTCGAATCGTCCAAACCTCGGTCCTACCAATTATAGTCTGCAGACGTCTTTTAATTTTTTATGAGAGTCATTAGTAGGACGTTGTGCCGGATGAAAGACTACAACGCTTGAAGCACCTTGGAACAGTATGCGCTTGGTACACCCTATTCCATCGAGTCTGTGCGACTGGTATCCAACGACTCTTTACTACCCCCTTAAAGCATCTCCCTCCCTCACTCACTCTGCATCTCTGGAGAAGGCACCACCTACTCAGAGTTCCCTGCAGCACGCGGCATAGAAGGGACTCTAATTTATTAAGATCCCGAGGCCACCGGCCTGCTTCACTAACACTCTCTACGATGCCGCTGCCTTTTTGTAGCCCCTCGTCGATAATTATACAATATACGATGGGCGTCTTTTGGTCGGTTCGATTTCGAGGAACGAGACTATACATCGGACTAGTGATTACCAACTCTCCCGGCGATCCTGTATTCCTTACGAGGATTTATGCCAATCTGCCAGAGCGGCCGCGCGCGCGCGCGCTTATTATACACTTGCATCCGACTCGTTTGCGTTCCGGGTTCAACGGGCATACGATTCAATATCGTACGCGCGCGCGCGCGCGACTTCTCCGCGCTCTGGGACAAAGAGTGACAGCGTCGCGATGTAAACGCCACGGCGTCGCTCGGCCCGATCAAAGTAATGCCCACCGACACGTCGTAAATCGCATTACAACCTCCCTATTCCTGCTCCGCGAGACCAAGGTGGATTTATTCGCCTGCCTCGTTGCACTCGTCCCCGGCGACGGGACACTCGTTCCTGATTGATTGAACGCCAGGCGTTTGCCCGGAGGAACAGTTTGTGTTCCCTCCGTGCATTCGCGTTTCGAGAGCTACGTAACGGCCGCCTCTTTGCTAGCTTCCTCGCCTCTACTACTTCATCGTAATTCGACTAATGAGTGGCAGCTTCAAGCACGATTTAGAAATCTCACCAGCTTGAACTACAAATGTTTATGCGACTAGAGATTTTTATTTATCTATTACAAGCTTGTGTACGCAAATTCACTCGTATCATTAGTTCTTTGCACGGAATGTTCTGTGATCAATCTCTGCTATTTGCATCGGACATGTTCATTCTATTTTGCATAAACTTCCGCAGGTCATTCCTGACAAGGATGGAGGAGTTGTTGACAGTGGAAAATTGAAGGCTCGACTAGGAGCACGAGTGCAAATATTTTTCTCTGTGCTCTGTTACTCATCGGTGACGATTAGCGAAGAGGGCACATGGAATTCACATGTGTACAAGAACGTGTTATATGTTGCGTAAAAAAGGAAGTTCCAGCTCGAGGAATGTGTTGAAAATACAGTATAATCGAGACGGACTATATGCAAGTCAACATTACGCGCTCCCTGGAAAAGAAAATCCAGGAAGAATAATTGGCCGGACAGTGGAAATCAGTGGAGCGTGAATCTTACCTCGATGGATCGTGATAAATGGCGATATAAATCGGCGCGCACGGTGGTACGCGTCTCCGTGGAAAAGAAGGAAAGGACTCGCGAACGACGTACGCGCCCGCACTGACTATAATTATCCAATTACTGCCTTCGCATTAGACGTAGTTGTAGTCTAATAATTGCACCTTCGCCGCGCGCGCACTTACACACCGAGAGATCGCTGCTACGGTGCTGGCGGTTCTATGAGAGTCTACGTGTGTGGCCGCTACTCCATACAGGCTATCTACAACTTAAAAAAATCTCCCTCTCCCTCTCTTTCCCACCCTGTATTCAAAGAGACACTAAATATGTACTTACAAACATTGCCGATGAATGAGTACCTGAACCTTTCTGTTTATCTTGGGAAACCGGCTACTATACACATGTAGTTAGTAACTCTTACAGTAATTATGCTCCTTCAATTTTTAACCTTGTAAAATCTCTTCTCAAATGGTGGAAGATGTAAGCATATCACGATTGGAAAGTATCCGAGACAATGTTACATGCTCCACCGAAAAGAGAAAGAAGTACCCATTAAATAGTTCTCCCACAGGGTGGGACTTCAGGGTCGCTCGATTGCACAATCTTTTCAATTGAGGCCGCGACTGCAAGAGCAATTTAGAGGAAATGCGATCCTGTGTCATAAAATCCCGACCTTGGACACGACAATGTAACGAAATCACGGTGATCGAGTATTTAGATCGGAAAGATTGCGAGGTGCACGCACGAAATGCTACCGAATCCAATACATGTAAAATGAGTATCAAATACACGAATACGTATACATTACATCGATCTCGAGACCTAGAAAGTATGCAAAATAGAAATCTCAATCAGATGCTCTATTTCCGAGAGAGAAAAAAGTGTACCAGGTATCAAATTGTATATGTTGGAAATGTACATATCTTATTAAATTTAGGACTAATAATTAATCATAGAATTCGGTATATTAAAATGAATAACTCTGAAATATTCTTTTTTCAATTTAGTTAATGTTGGAGTCATATATGTAGATGATATATCACACAGTTCATAGAAAAAGAACAAAATGATTGATATATGGAGCGCAGAGTACAAGGTTGTGGGTTAACTCACCGGCAAGTTCATCAGTCCCAGCCGCACCTTCGTATACTTCTTCATAAAAATCCTCCACAATACGTACGCCATTCTGCCAGTATTCTCCCGAAACTCGGGCACCACTATTATTTCTTTCCCGAACACTTTGCACAACCGCAAGCTCACGAGAAACGTTATTTTTCGAGCACGGTGAACTTTAGTTACTAATCAACGAACAAACTTCGCATCCCCCTTCAAACACGCGTGAACACCGTACGATTATCGAGATCCCGATGCATCTCGAGATCGTGAACTTGAATCTGATCGATATGGCGACGATGAAGAGCTCTATCTTGATGCGGCGACAGGTGGGAGGGGTAATGGCGGGAGGTTAAAGGTTAAACACCAAATATTCACAGTCCTCCAATGTCAGGAGTAGCTGGTCTTCATTTGCACTGGAGTTCTCGTGTGCCAATGTCCCGAATAAACTATCCACTCGATACTCATAGTACTTAGCCCTCGATCATATTCAAGTCCGAGGTTATACTAGGCACTGGGATTCAACTTTTCCAGTCGAAGAAGGCACTCGCGTTCACAGTTCACAGTTCACACACGGGAGAAATGCAATCCATCCGAAACTTCATGTAGAGTTATTATCCCCGTCGTTCTTCACCCATTCACTATTTTCAAAGCCAGTCTGACGATTGTAAGATTGGCACTGACCAGCATGAAGGGATGCGTAGTGATGATCGGACGTTAGACAAGAGGAGCAGCCGGGCGTACTTTTCTTTTCGGCGGAGTGAAATTGGGCCTGAGTGAAGTGAGGCTAGGAAGGAGCCGGTAACCTTGACCGAGGAGGTGGTGCGTGTGCGAGCGGGCGAAAAGGATGGCCGGTTCTCCGGAAGAGCGTGGATTGTCGGAGAGAGCCGGTGAAAAAGGCGGCACGCGATCGAGCCGAGTGTCATAATTCGACGGCGGTCGGCTCAGTCGAGCGCAGCTCACCGGCGCCCGCCGCTCCACGGCGTTCCTGCTTGCCGATGCACATTTTCCCGGTTAACGACATAAGCAACCGCGCGCAGATAGGAGTGGATAGGAACGGAGTGACGAGGGCGAGAAGGACGCGGGTACGTGTACAAGTTGGTGTGATCGCAGCTGATACACAGCCGGTGGTCGATTTAAATAGACGGCGCGCGCACTGCGAAAGGAAGGACCGTGCGCCTGCCGGCGCTCACTGCCGCGATATAACTGACACGACACACGCAACTGGCTACTCGCGCGCCCGAACGGTGGAACGGTGAAACGAAGCGGCGGAACGGCGGAACGATCCCTGTATACACGCTCATTGTGTACGTATACCCCAGCTAGACGTGGATCGTGTTTCAAGTCGCGTTTAGGTGCGCCCTGGCGCCCGACGGCCTTGCATTACCGAGGAATTAAGGGGTGCCATCGAGGTCTACGACCGGCAATCGCTTCATTCACCCAATCCTCCATTAACCACTTCACCTTCGCCTTCCTGCAGCACGATCTTTCTTCAACTTCACTTACCAAGTCTCCCTCCTGCGCGCACTCCACTGCTTGGTCCAGTTTCGAATTACTATAGTTTCACCTGTCTACTTCGGGAGTTGGAAAGTCCCAACGCTTTCTGCAGATACAAAGTACATGTTTCGGATAGTGGGGCAAACTGTAAGTTGATGATTTTGGTATATCGAGCGCATTTGAACCGTTTTTAGACTTTTAATGATTTTACATTAACTGCAGAAGAAGATGCGACGACCATCGACCCTCATTTCTGCTGGTACCGTCGGCAAACCGATGCGGATGATGAGGCACTATAAAAGAACGAGACAGACTGAGCGAATGAACGTGAGACGAGGAACAGCGAGAAGGAAACACGGTTCATCGTTTAAAAGGGCAATATAACACCGCAATCGTAATAGAGCCGCGGAGTTAATGCGAAACAGCGTGTCCCGCCGTGGCAGTCAAAACAAACAGAGCTAAACAAGCGCGCCCCGGGTGTATATCCACCCCCTTATGTGCACACGCCCGCTCTTGTTTGCATTCGCTGGCTTTTACTTCGTTTCTTGCTTGACTTCCACCTCGACTCGACGCGGTATGAACGAAGCCGCCAGTCGCCGCCGCGCACGTGATGGCCATGGAATTTACTTGGCAAATTGCTAGATCCCATGTACAAGACTTGTCTTGTGCCCAGAGTCCTGAAGGTTTGCTCTTTCCTTGAGAAAAAGTTGGAGGAAAGTCCCGCATGTCTCCCGTTTATTCGTTCTCCCGTACAAGAGAATAAAAGCGAATGTAGTAGGTAACCAGGGTGAGTGAGATGCGTAAGCACCTTTGTGTTATGCTGGCCATGCGGGTATCTAATTGCTCGGTCTCAGCTGACATCCTATTCATGGAACGTGCTCCGTAGGTACACCAGGATAAATAGCAGTAGCGCTTGAACGACGCAGAAGGCAAGCAAGAAAAAATTGCTGAGATCGCCAGGAAATACGAGGCAACGTGATCTTCGGAATACTTGGCACCCACTGAATATTTGATAGACGTGAACGATATCGGACAGTTGGAATAGGTGTTGCACGCTCATAGATCGACGATGGGACTGCCAGGACCGGAAAGAGGAAGTCTTTAGATAAAGAAATAGAGCCTGGCAAAATGCTTCTCTTTCATGATTAGCAGCGGTGTCGCAGCACTTCCGCTCCTTTAGCTTGCCTGCCTGCTGTCCCATCGCCTTTTACTTATTCCCCTCTTTTATATTCAGCCACCGTTCTCGTAACCTGCGCCGACCAGTGCCGTCGGTGCTGTTAGCCACACGTACACAGGAAACGCGAGTCACCGTGCTATTTGTATGTATAGACGAAAAACCCGTGTGTGTGCGTGTACGTCCGCCTATGCCTGCTGGTATCGGTGAGGCATTCGCGAGCCTCGCACACACATGCGTACACGGCAAAGTGTGATGCATTCCCCGCGAGACAATAGGTGTGCCTCTACCTCACGTGACGGGCACGTGAGAGCACCCTCGAAAAGGGACCCTTGGTCTCCGAGCTTTCCATTCACACACCCTGGTCGCCCACCACTTGAGGTTGCAAAAGTCAAAACCAGCCAGCTTGAGTGGTCGCAGCCGATAAAGCGAAGAAAAAGCCGTGCGACGACCCTTTCGACGGTTTAGCAATCCCGAGTGAAGCATTGCTACGTATTAGAGTAGCAAAAAATGAGAAAGACGATTTTATAATCCCTTATTCCATTTACCCAAGCTATTGAAGGTCGCTAAAGACTTCCTTCCTTTTTACACATCACCTTTATTTCTTACAGGATAATATGAACAGAAAAATGCAGAAAGATTGATCTCGAAAATTCGCCGAAAGTCTCCCGTTGGGCGGAAGACGTGGGCTTCGAATGCCGGAACCACATTTATGGACAGAGAGGCAATACCCGAGGCATTGCAATTTCAACAGTGTGCATTAAGGCAGAGCTTGGCAGAGCGGATATTAAGATTTCCGCGCGGTATGCATTAGTAGTAATGGCCGGAGCTGCCGGCCGAGTGCGAGGAGGCCCCTTGAAATATTCGTCCGGCTAGTGGGTGTGTTGTGAGCCGTGCTCCAGCAACGTCCATAGATCTTCCGGTAACATCGAAGCACATCGTGCGCTGTCTCGGATCGATCAGGGGCTGCACACGTCTATTATTTTCCTCGGGCACCCTCGCGTCACGGGAACCAGCGACCCCCTGCAAATCGTAATTACTAGGCAACGTTAAGGTACGTCTATCTCTGCCCTAGGAGATAGCTAGCCTCTGACTCACTAGCCTGCTGCGGTCTATTTAAATTTTTAACATCGGTCACATAGATACATACGTATGTGTATAATATATATGTACCATACGTTCACATAACGGTGTAAAACGTTTCACTCCACGCTGATAATTGGAACTTGCACACGACTTATTGCCAAATCGCGTCTATCAAGACTTCCTGCGAATGATCGTCGGCTCGGCGGCGCAGTGTTTGCAGTCTCGGTTTGAGCGTCCAATTCATTAAGACGTAACCGGTGCAAGGCAAAAGATGGAGGACAATGTGAATGCGTGAGGGAAGGAGTGACTGCTGGCTGCCAGTCGCTGGATGGAATTGTAAATCGCTGAGCATGCATCCGTGGACGCGTGGAAGGAAACGGAGATAATTAGAGAGCAGATTAACGTGTCGCAAGGCATACCGGTAGGAAGGAGTGTATCCACCTCTCTCTATCTCTCTAGGTGGATGTGTGTATTGCACTGAAATCGTAACGTGCAATGCGAATCGTGAATCATTGCCTCGGTGCGGTGGCCTCTGTTGTGCAAGAGGGAGTGCTTGCCACGAATAAGCCGTGCCACGAATTGACGATAGATAATGCGGGCAGATCGCATTATCACGATCTTCGGCAGGGACCCGCGAGGTTATCCGGGGTTAATCGAGGAACCAGTCAGTGTAACGACGACGATTATTATTCGATCTGGCGAAATTCAGAGTTGCATATCGATCATTTATAAAGGCACTTTCGCGCGAGAGCGGCGCCGCACTCGGCCCTCTTAGAGCCGCTTATTATCGGGACGCCGATTCCACTCACTGATTGGGAATACCGCACGAACACGACACACAGTCATCGTCATTCCCAAGAACTTGCGCGAGCTTTATACCGATTGGCCTGGAATTGACTCGTTTGCCAAACTTTCTCCGTCAACCTGCCCAAGAACTTTTCCTAATGATTTCACTGAGAAAAGTTCGCACTTTCATTAGCACTCTCTAAATTCTAAATGCTTACACCTATTTCAAGTGTCATAGGAATATCGTAAAATAATCGGGAACACTCTGAATCATCGAGTGGCTTTCGATTCGCTGTCAGCAAGAAGGGATTTACGATAGGTAGCACAGTGAAAGAGTACTCTTCATAAATCTTCATCTCGTTTGGGCACAGAAAGTTTACGTTCTCTACGTGGCGGGGAGTTAATTGAAAACGGCTAGTTAAAGACGGGGAAAATGACGGGTGCTGAATACCGGTGCAGTTATAAAAGTTGGGGAATCCACGGATTTACGATTCCCGCCCGAAGGATCGCGCCGAGTAGTATACTACGAGCGAGCAAGCTCGTATAGGACCCTGCTGCATTTGCAAACTCGTCGTGCCGCACGGTACGGCCAGCTCTTTTTTGCACGTTACACTTTATATCCTGAGCGCATGCCACGGTCAGGGCAAGTACTCGAGGCGACGGCGACGGCGGCTGCGGCGGCGGCGGTATAAGGTTACCCGGGCGAAAAATAACGAAGGGACATTTGTCGAGCGCGCATGGCGCGCGTAACAATTGACCACTCGAGGGGCTTGTTGATCTCGAGAGCAGCGTGTCCGCGAAAGGCGGGCTATCACCGAAATCAAAGGAGAGCAGAGCGGACGAGGGAGTTGAACATAACGCGCAGATGGCGCGGCTGGATTTCCGCATAGGCGGGCCAACTGCGTCCGCCGTTATTCTGGCTATTCTGGATATAATTTTAATAAATCAACCGGATAAAGAGGAGGGAAGCTGTTGCCCAAGGTTCCCGGGAAGCAGGAACCTTCGCCACTTGGAATTACCCGTACAGCACAGAGTAATTTTATGATGCAACCACGTGTAACGATCCACCGCGGGTGGGTAGGCGTCCGCCTCTCTTTCTAATAAGGATTGCTGCGAGCTGAGGCAGACGACTTCATACTACTGATGCCTGAAGAATCATTTCAACACTCTTCTCGAGCTTGGCATCATCCCCAGTCAAGGGAGATATACTCTCTCTTTCTCGTCAATTCCCATCACGTAGTTCAATAATTTTTCATATGGTCCAATTCCGACGGAGAATGCAGCATCGTTCTCCGACGACATGGGATATCACGCTGCAGTGTCAGTGTCAAGAAGTGGCTACTCGGCACAAATCACCTTTTGCCGGTCCGCTTCGCTCTCTTCTTCGGAGAAAAGAGCGCAACACAGCAGCGACGAACGCGTCCTGCCATCGACTTTCTTTTTCGCCCTGCGGAATTGTCGACATTTTGCCCGGCGTGTACTAAACCGTGGCCGAAGCACGTCCTAATTCTTTTTTATAGTCGGCTTGCCAAGTCGAAGCAACATTTATGGCGCGCCCTTTTTCTTGTTCCTCTTCAACGAGAGGAAGCCGCCGCCGCCAGAAGGTAACTTGGTCCGCAGATGCACCCTCTTGTCGGACAACTCTGCCATGCTTTCGGCCCCTTTGTCTTCATCAACATTGCCGGACATTTCCTTCCAATTCGTTTCCTCTACAATTGCGTAAAGCGTGATAATAACGTATATAAAGCAAAAAGACGGCACATGCTGGCGGCGCAGGAGGCAGATGTACTGACACGAGTTGTCAGAAAAAGTTGAAGAAGAAATGGCAGAAGAACGGTACACGAGAGAGTAGAGAGACAGGAAAGAGGGGCATGTGGTCGGCGAATCAACGCCGGAGAAGAAAACTAATGGGCCACTGCTTCGATTCTAGCGATCAGGCTGGCTCCCCGCGTTCTCCTAGCGGTTTTGCGATCAAAGCGTACCGGTTCTCTCGCCAGCTTAATTCATAAAACAGCAGTTGTATTATAAAATGGTCGGTGTACCGGCCGGGCGAATGTGGGATTGGAAAATTGAGAGAACGATTGATGTGGTCAGTGACAAGCATGATCCGGATGGTCGGTCACCGGGAACCGCTTAGGGAATCCTCTCTATACCAAGCTATACCTTCGAATCGAGATCGTACTACATCGTAACCTGATTTTTCCATTAAATAGATCTCTCTATCTACCTCCCACCCACTTACATCTTCCCACATTTCTTAAAAGGATGACATTATACTTCTCGACTGTGGAATAATGCATTCATTTCACTGAGACAGGCACTTTGGAATTGTAGAATCTTCAGATGGACCGTTAAACGGATGCTGGTCAGGATCATATTTCTCGAAGAGTATCAGACAGGGAATAAAGGTTGAGATCGAAATTGGTAGACGGGTTGCTAACGTACGAGCTTCCCGGATGCTGCGCCGCGGGAGAAGACAAAGTGGCGCTCTACAGGGACTAGATAAATATTTTCTTTAACGGCAGGAAAGCGCGCCGGTATACGAGGAGTGACTTATGCGAGTGAGCTCCTTATCGCGGCGAGATTTTCGCATTGCGTAAGCGGGACACGGTTGCGATACAAGGACGCGATGTAACTCGACCCTTGCTCCTCATGGATCTGCCCACTGATGCGATTACTAGTCTGTGTATGTGTGTGTGTGTGCATGCTAGCGCGCAAATCTTCAGTGCAAATGCGCGAGACGCTAGATCGGTATCGAGCTGCACGAGATACGAAACCTCTCCTCTCCTCTCTCGCACCGAGAGAAGAGCACGAGGCGTACGTACTTTCGCGGAACAAGACGTTCATTCTGATGCTCGAGTTTACGAGCGCTCCCCTGGGATGCGAGTTGCCCGATATCTACCGGGTATCTATTTCATCTATTTGCCAGTGCGTAAATTGGGCGTTCCACTTTCCGTACACCCCAGCACCATTCCAATTTATTGATATTCCTCTGCCGAACTATTTCACCCTTGGAGATCTATGTAAAGAAATATGACTAATTGAGATTCCGTAAAAGAATAAATTACGTAAGATATATATTTTGTTACTGTGTATTTATTATACATTTCGATATTTGGAATTTATTGCCAATTATACAAGATTACAGAAACGCGCTTGAGAAAGCGGTAATATATTTGATTTTAATCCTATTAAGGCGTGCAAGTCAGATAAAGTAGCACCTCCTACTTGGTGGCAAATTATAACCGGCAGCGAGTTACATACATATAGCCACATCATAAATATCGTTGGTAACGCCCTGTCTCAGCCGAAAAGTGGCGAATTCGCCGAGTTTGCGAAAACTCGTCGCAATCGAAATGGAGGGGATATTGGAAGGCGCGGTTAAAGGAAAAATTGGTGCGTGGGTAAAGATTGGCGGCAGAAGGAAATACGTGCGGGGAGATGCAAATCGCAAGCGTGGCGCCCGGGAATAAAGCCTAACGGCCGTGTGTCCTTGCAGATCTGGCTGCACGGCGCCACGCCCTCTTCGCAAATTGACACTCGCTCTTTTAGCCGAACGTCGAGCCTGCACGCCAGCGTTTTTTCCTTACAGCTCTTCCTTCGTGCTGAAGAAAAAGACTGCCGGCGAGAGGAACAGAGAGAGAAAGAGAAAGAGACGATAAAGACATACACTAACGTAACAGCCCGATTATGGAGTTGCTCGTGGGTGCGATTATGTTCAGGGAGGTAGGACCAGCGCGAATTCGTCTCGGGACGACCTAGTACCCGGCGACGCTTCTTATAAGGACTGACCTGTCAAAAGCGGGAGTGACCCAAATCGACCACCGAAACCATTAATAATGAATGAACGAAAGTTAGATTCCTAGAGTGTCATAGAGCCTCAATGTTATTGGTTCGCAAAGCGAACACATATATACTTAGATGAGCCTTCTGTCGGTCGCTCGCCAGCAACCGGCAAGATGATTAAGAAAGGAAGTGACGAATCATTAGAGAGGGAGACGCGCTCACATGATCGTCAATCGAACAAACGCTCGATGAACTTCCTCGTAATGAACGACTGACTCACAATAACCAGTAGGAAGCGACTGCCTGCCACGCTCCTTATGCAATTCAAGTGAGAAAAGTGCCGGTTTCAGTAAACCTTTCAATTGGCCAACGCAATCCCGATGCAACGAGACTTCGAGGATGAATCTCTTGAGAACAACCACTTCCCCTGTCTCTTCAATTGTAAGGTTTACTGAGGCCTACTGTGAATAAATAAATGATTTCTCGGGATACTGCATCCTATCTATGCTATTAATATTAGCACGCTTCTTAACTGCATATAATGTAATTATAGTTTGGGTTAGGTTAATTCGAAGCATCCATCGGTTAAATTAGCCCGAGGCGGATGCGAGGTTCTCCATAATTGAAGATAGACAATGGGCACGGCCAGCACGCTCATCGACTGACAATCCCCGCTTGAATATGCGATTGCTCCTCCAAATCCGAAGACAGCCCTACGAATATCTCGTGCTTCATGATGCCCTGACACTTTCTATTCTCCTGTGGCGTCATTCATGGGAACAAACTTATTACCACTGGAAAGTATAACTAACGACTGAGAGACACTAACGAGAATGGAAAGGCTCTGGTTCCGTGGAAAATATGAGTTCAACTCAAGACGTCGAACAGATGGAGAAATCTCTCACCGCAGTAGCTATGCCAAGTGGATTAATAAAATAATGTAAGCGCATTGTCCGGGGGAATATAATGCACCCCAGGAAATGTTTCCACCAGCTGACGCGCAATCCTGCGTGCAAAGCGTTGCGTAATTCGCGTTACGTAATGAACACCGGTGTGGTGCCAATGGCAGATAACGTCATCGGCTTTGTCTCTGACTGAATATCGTTCACCTACTCGATTATTATCGCACTCTAGCCGTCCTATGATTCTCTAGAGACCCTTCTTTGAAGAAGAACCCGGCCAAACGTCCGTTGGACGTTCGTACTTGGCGGTCTTGCGAAAGACCGAACTCTGTCACCAAATGTTGCACAATACCGCCGGTACTCACTTGAGTCTTCCTGTCTTCCCCTCATTCCGAACCAGTTCGCAAAGAAATAAATGTATCGCGCGAAACGCGTGGGTGGTTTTTAAGTCCCTCGCCTTCCGCCTGACTTTTGACAAGCTGGACGGGCATGGCGAGTCCCACTTTACACATCTGGATTGAGCTTTCCATTTGACCGTGTAGTAGAAACATGTGAGTCATGCTTCAAAGGCGCTCTAGTGAAGACATAAATCCGGTGGGTATGAATAGCAGTCATAGCGCGGACTACCAAAGGCTGGAAGAGCAGGAACGCCGATTTCGGAGGAGAGATTCAATGATCCGGGTTATAAATCCTCGGATAATCGCCCTGCTCGAGTTAGCGAAGTATGAGTGAGGATAAGAGCGCATTCATTATATAGTAAACGCTCGCCGGTGGTCACGCTTCGCGGATGAAGTCATTCGCGCGACGCAACACTCGGCAATGAGCTAACAACATCCTGTGCAATTAAAGTTCTCGTACTAATACTGTTCTGGAGAACTGGAAGAATTAGGACGGTGTATGCCTTAAAGATACGGGAGGTGAAATCATCCGGCAGTAATTCCCAACTATCCAGAGTCTCTTTTCTGCAAATGTTTAACTATGCGGGATTTGGACTTCCCCCAGTAATCAATTCATACGACAAAACCCATTTCCTACGAAAAATTGTTCTATTTAAAGTTCCGCTTTTAGTCGCGACGATTACTTTGATTACGGAGCAAGTAATGATCGTCTGCTTCATAGAGTCAGAGCTTCGCACAATCATGTGACCTTCAGAGTCGTACGGCTCATCAAGAGAAATCGTACCGATGCTGAACGATACTTTAAACAGGACATTGAATAGCTAGTCAGTCTATTTATCGCCGCGTCATTCACAGGAAATTGCATGGCGATTAATGTACGTTCTCTAATATGTATATAATATACTCGATGGATGATAGATTTCAGAGATGAACTCGGTCACTAGCTCTTCCTCCAGCGTAGGATCGCGTTCAAGAGCGTCGTCGCACTCGTCGAGCCGTCGACCATGGTCATGGAGCGTCTAGGTGGTCCACATGAAAAGGAAACTGCATAATATATCTACGTACGTTTTATTGCGACACGCAGGCAGACGCGTAAAGGAAAGGCAGCCGCGAGCGGCGTTATGCACGCTGCGAGTTCACCGACACGTCGGCGATCCCTAGTGATGGGAGCAACCCCGATGCCACCGTATCGATTCCGATTTTGCGCCCGAAACTTTGACAAACTTCAAGACGCACTTGAGAAATTCTCTTCTACAGTACTCTTTTGTTTCTCTTTAGTTTCAGCTCTATATTTATAGCCGATTAGTAATTGAAGTGACGATAATTTATCGACTGAAATGTCTTTATTGAAAGCGGACGTTTCTCAGACTGTGAGAGTTAGTCTCATTTGCACAACCACTGACTGTTGCAATGGATTAATTATCTAGCTGTTCCTTGGCGAATGATAAGCGGACAGTCTGAGTGACATTATTCGAAGCATTATGTCAAAGCAGACGAAATCGAGCTCGATAATCAGATGGCTTGCGATGCGAACCGAGAATCTTTAGTCTGTATCATGCCCATCACTACCTATGCGTTGTGCGAACTCACGTACACGCACTTCATCCAGCACACAGGGCGGATTATGGAGGTATCGATCGAGAGCGGAGAAGTTGGTTGCTCCATTCTTTCTCTATCATCGGATTCGATCTACAAGGACGTGTACCTTTATCAGAGCTCGCTTTTCATCGCGCTCGCGCGCTCCTCTTTCTTGATTTACCGAGGGGAAAAGTAGAAAGTCACTTGCTTACGTGCACACATACATAGCCCGCCAATACCAATGCCTACCCCGTCGCTCATTGTAGCACGCATTGCGATCTATCGATACACTTATTCGTTTTTAGTCGATGTCTGAGAAATGCAACACCACCCGGCTGACTCAATTTCAACCGAAAAACAAGGCATACCGAAAGTATGAAAGTCGTCTTGTTAAATCGTCGTAATGGTCTCTTATGAAACGAAACTTCTTGTTAAAAATGGGAAAGTTCGAGATTCTTAATTTCTTCATTAGAGCCACAGACAGACTCCATAAGGCACCGACAGAAAGTTGGCCTTTCGAAGATCACTGAGATACGGGGCAATTATTCCTCTTAATTATGCGAGATCACTTTCAACCAATGAAAGTAAAAACTATACTACTATAACGCGTCTTGTATCAAAAAGTTCGAAATCTGGCGAAACATACGAATAAGGGTGTACTCGGTGCATCCAGTCTAATAAGGCGATGGTTCGAGATGCGTACAGCAAATCTCGAAATTGTTCGGCCTTGAGAGGATTTTTCGTAGGACGTGCTATCTCATCGGTATGAGGGTCTTCAGGTGAGTCGTGCGAGATCTTCTGGTACGTGGCGAGCGTCGATATTGTCGTCCACACGTAAAGGAAGCAGGGCCGTGGGAGGCGAGGAGAGTGCATTCGCGTGGGCCTGTATCCTGTGCCACGTCCATTTGTCCCGGTGTCCGTTTGGTTTGTCGACAGTAGTATGTATGCGCTGTCGCGCGCGCACGCGCGCGCTGTGAGATTATCTTTTGGTGGAAAACGAGTCATCGTAAATCCTGACGTCCTGCTTGCAATACCCCCCCAATCCACGCAGGACGACAGACACTTTCACCCTTCCTAATCAGAATCTCTTATCCATCGATTATTCGCACTGATAAATATGATTTCGATCTCATAGGAAGATGCACGTTTTTGGAGACTCTACTAATGAACTCGGACTCCTCTCTATCCGGTCTGCTTTGGGAAGGACATTCCTTCATAATAACTACTCAATGAAACTGTCTAAACCAAATCTAGGAATAGTTCACTCAGGACTATCGTGTCTGAGATAAAATGCTGAATTAATTCGATGGATATACTGAATGGAACAAAAATGCGAGTTGAGTAACTCCAACCGATGACAATATACCTTCGATAATACGGCTTTACAAGGGGCACAAAGGTAGAAGGACACAGGAGATGTTCAGAGAGAAGAGGATGGCTCTCGATGACAATGAGCAGGCGCTGTTCAAGGTAGAGCTTGGATGTGGAGGAACTTTGTCATGACAGAGGAGGCTCTGTTACCCTGGGTTTATACACCGGGATCATCAAAGTTCGCCGACGTCGGGAGAGCCATTTGCACGCGCGGAATTATGCGCGTATTGTTGCGCCCGCTTTCATTCGACATTCCTTTGAAAGGGAGATTGTTATTACGTCCTACGGACGCGCGCGCAGAATATAAATGGAGGCGTGAACCATCGGCCCGGGAAAACGAAGAAACCGTCTTATGCCTCGGGCTATAAATCAAGATTGTCCTGTCACGAAACTCCCGCAGGAGCAAGGGAAAAAACCCGGCGCAGACGAAGAGCTGTCATAAAGTTTTGGCTTGGCCGTGAAAATGCTTGTCTCGAGTCTACCAGGGATATTAACATGTAAGATTCAAGGAGTTAAATGAATTTGCTGATTTGAATAGAAATGTCACTCCAATTGTGTTTGACAGTCGTGAAGAAGGACAAACAATATAATCATATCATTCAGATAACAAACAGTCTCCTACTAGGTCGAAGTAGTCGCTCAATTGCTGTCGCTTTTAATTAGTTTGGCAAATAGGAAAGGATGAACCCTTCGGAGGCCGGGTTCTATTGGTGCCTGTAGAACGTTCTATAAATATGTCTGGATAAACGAGACGGCTGCACGTACCTATGGGGTTGATGACCAGGGGTGGTCTTGGGTGCGGTCGTTCCTAATAACGCTAACAGCCCAAGCAAACGCACCACGGACATCCACGGATTATTTACGACGGCAAATCAAATATGCGATGCTCAATTGCCAACAGTATGAATGCATCTCATAAAATGCTGTTAATGGGGAAGGCAAAGGGAGTATGCGCCCACTGACATTTAATGTGGACATTTTTTAATATTGCATTGCTGTGTACATATAATACAAGAAGAGGGCCATGCATGACCCGCGCTTGTGAATTAACAGCAAACGAAAACTCGCGCCGTAAACAATATTAATCGTTTAGGTATAAAAAAAACTTACAATGTCTTAAGTGTCCTGCAGACTAATGGTGGGTTTGCCCCTGTGTCTATTTAGTAGAAAGAAGGTATCGTTGAGGAGGACACGGAGTTTCTCCAGTGCGTGCCTCGTATGACGATCACGATTCGTAGAGCATATTTTTTTGGTTTTATTTAAGAAAGTACTTCCTAGCGAAGAGAACATAGTCGATCATTAAATTACAATTTTACAACTCGATCCTTACAAAATGGTGTACTTTTATTTTTACAATTCGGGCTCTTATCGCGATAAGTTAGACTACTTATTTTACAAGCACTAAGAGACGCACAAGCTTAGATGACACACATCACTGTGTTATAATTTTTAACGCGATAATCACGTTGGAGAAAAAATTGAGGAATAATAATCTTCCATCGAAGGCTAGTGCCTGCCTATTTATACATCTCTAGACAAGAAAATAAATCCAGGGAGGAAAAGGGCGTAGATTTTAATATTATACAACGTGTGTCTATTAACGAACAAAATAAGATGCTTGCAAGTACAGCAATAGAAAAATTAAGTGTTAGAAATATGGTGATGACAATAAGATTATCCTCTATAATATTAGATTACTTTCTGCCATTACTACTTTTACATATTAATAAAAAGTTTGGCTTTACATAGTCATAATCACTGACAATATTCGTAGATACTTATTTGTAAAACGACAGTTTATTATTACTATGAAATACGTACATAGAGCGGTGAACGTAATATCTTCCAGGTGAACAAAGAAAATCAATGGCTATCGATATTGTATTCTCTCTTCCTGATTCTTATCAACTCGCCGGATACCTACCCGCGCAGAGCTACTGTGCACAATAACGCAAAATTGTGTTGAACGAAAGTGAAATCGCGCCTCGTATAATCTTGTATTGCCTACAAGACACGCACGTTCTACCTGTCCAGAAAACGTCGTGTGGTGGTAAGCGTTTATTTACATTGCAGCCTCACTTTACCCCCTAATTGTAATATTACTCTTCGTCTGGCAACTCTAGAATCAATCCTTGCCATCATCTTACTAACGCTGATGTGTGCTTTTACATGTAAGTCTTAAATAACTCGTTTAAAAATATTATGCCAACCTATATTACTAATATATTTGTCCTCATTATTAACATGCTTCATCTCTTAATGTCGTATCCGAAGGAGTTAAACCGTTTTCACTGATAATAAAGTAAAATAATATTTTACATTACCATAATTGTACATTTCAATTGATATTCCGCTAGAACCACAAAACTACAGTTTTTCCATAAATTATTACATATATCTAATGCACTAGTGGCAAAAAAAGTTCTTGTACCATGTATGTGGACCACACTAGCCCAAACGGTAGCTCCATTGGAGCTATGCACGTAGTTTTTAAATAGTCAATACACTGCACCCACAGATTCTGTACAGGGCGCATACACCTGACATTGTGAGCGAGAGATAAAACATTTAACTATTTTATAGGTACATTCCTGCACTTTCGTTTCTTATTACGAAATGGTCTGTAATATGTTCACACTACTACTTTCCTCTTCTTCTTCTTCCTCTTCCTGTAAAGTAAGGAGTGAAAGTAATAATTCATATATAATAATTATGTTATATAATGCATAATTATGTTGCTATCTACGTACTTCATCAAAACCAAAGCAGGTTTCCATTTCTTTTTGCAATTTCGGATCGCCTTGACCTTGCGACTTATCCTCTATCTTTATTGTTGCCACCTCTCCGTCTTCCATCTCTATTTCATCTCCCTGTTCACCAGTTCCAGTAACAATACCGCTTTCCTGGCTGAGGGGGTCCTGCATCACTATATCACCATCTTCACTTGCAACGACAGCCATCTGCTAAAAATATATAAAAGTAAAATAAGTCGACGTTGGATTTCCAAAGGTAGAAAAGTTCGTCCAATTTTACCTGATCAGTTCCTTGATTATCAGCTAATTGAATGACCTCGAGTACCACGTACTGTTGCCCATCGCTTCCTTCAACTGCCATCATGTCGTCCTCGTCTTCTTCATCCTCATCCTCGTAACCTTTAAGTTTACAAGCTAAATCACCTGTTTCCATAACGAACTCACGGATATTAGTCAATGATCTGTATATAGATCATATCGTAAGTGACCCTGTGGTTATCTATTCCAACACATCAGCAATTAAATTTTCAAACAGTGTCTGGAAAAAAACCGAATGTAATGGAGGCTGACCTGTCATAACTTCGACCCTTTGCCCGTCTATGATCTGGATTTTCTTTTGCCTGCCAATCTTAAGGGCTTGTTGCTTCTCTTGAAGAGAGGATTCCGGATCATGGACTGCCATATGCCGAATAAGGTTGCCTTTGTGCCTGTGGATATCAAACGATTGTTCTCATTTCTCTTCTACCAAGCTGCAACAACCTTCTTATAGAATAAATTGGATCTCTTAGATTTCGACTTACCTAAACGGCCTCTCGCACTCAGGACAATGATGTGTCTTCTTTTGCGGTGGGGGTGGAACGTATGATGGGTTGTGGTAGAGGTTGCAGTGCCGCTTGAGGAGCTGCTTCTGCCTGAACGATTGGAAGCAGTGGTCGCATTGATACGGTTTCTGATCGGTGTGAATAAGCATGTGGCTTTCCAAATGCCGCGCTGATATTGACGCGTACGGGCACAAATCACACTTATAACATTTTTCTCCCTCGTGGGTTTTGCTGTGCAGTTTATAGCTATATCTGTCCGGGAATGTTTTTCCACAGCGTTTACACTTCAAGGGTTTGTCCGAGGTGTGTAGTTTTTGTACGTGGATTCTGAGATCAGTTTTCCTCCCGCAGGTGGTCGGACACAGCTCGCATTGGAAAACGGGTTTGTCGCCTACTAAAATAGGTGGCATCATTATCCGTGAAAAAAAAGGAAGTACGCAGCTTTTGCGTAGCAGGGATGAGTATCGTCTTTTGCGCTGGAATTGTGGAAATGCTAAGACTTGAACTCTACACCAAGTTCAACATACCATTATGAATAAGTTTATGAGCTTTCAAACTGTTCGACTGCGTAAACCTGGCTGGACACATATCACATTCGTATGGTTTTTCACCAGTATGAATACGCAAGTGCCGTTTCAATTTGAAGGTATCTGGACTTGCGTATGTACAATGCGGGCACTGTCAAAAGAACAAATATTTTGCTTATTACGTCTTGCACAATTTCATTAATTATCTAAGCCTTTGCATAAGTTTGAAATACCTGGTATGGACGCTCTCCTGTGTGACACCTAATGTGTCGCTTTAACTTCGATAACTCAACTGATGCATAGTCACATTCATGACACTTGTGTGGTTTTTCATGAGTATGCCGGTATCGAACGTGACGGACAAGTTCACCTTGAAAAATATATATATGTCATTGATCACATGTACAATTTTTTCCTTAAGGTTATCATGAAAGAATGTTTCGATCCATTCATTCACTCACCAGACGTGGTGAAAGCACTATCACAAAATTTACAGTGGTGGGGCTTGGTCCCTGTATGTGTATTTACGTGATTCTGAAGAGATGCTAAGGTTTTAAAACCTCTCTCACAAACACTACATTTGTGAGGCCTTTCTTCAGAGTGTGATTTCATATGCCGCGATAACAGATACCTAGATTTACAAGAATATTCATTTTCTTAATACTCTATCCCATCCCCATTAGTATTTGTTAGAAGGAGATTTCAGAATATTTACCGCTTTGGACTTGTGTAGTTACAGTAATTACACATATGTGCTTGTGTAACAGTTTGGGACTTCTTGGGAAGGTACTTAATGATTTTTGATTTGTCATCTTCAATTTCTGACTCTGCTGGAACTTCATTGTCCTCGTTGTCTTCAAAATCATAAACAGTAAGATCTTGTTCACCTTCTCCTTCTTCCCCATCTCCTCCTTGACCTTTGCCCTTTTCGTCGCCATCCGGCTGTTGCACTATTAGTACATAACTAACTTCACCAGGATTCGTATCAGATGGTACAATTGTGACTGTCTGATACGCATCCCCAGAGTTTATTACTACTTGATTATTTCCACTGTTCGCCACTTGCACCTGAGTAAGAATGATCACTTTAGCTTCCAATGAATTATCATATAGGAAGTTTTCGACTTACATCGTCTTCTCCTTCAACTTGCTCCAATTCTTCAATCTCATGATATTGTTCCTCTTGATTTTCATCCCCTTCATTTTGTACATCAGCTTCATCTATCTCTTGTATTTGCACTTGTGTCATTACAGGTGCTTCATCACTACTCGCCTGATAATAATATTGGCCAGATTGGTCGACGAAATAAGTTCCACCTTCTTCCCCACCAGATAGTCCTTCCACTTGTTGCACTATAGCATATCATTTTCCTTAGTAATGCGTCTGATACAACGCAAATATGACTAACCCATCAAAATGTATCATCAATGAAAGATACTAACACTGTACATGTTGCAACTGTTCTCCTTGACCGCCTTCTATTTCCTTGTTAAAAGTCTCCAAATATGTTTGGATCTCGGTGACGGATTCCTGTCCCTCCTCTAACTTAATGGTTGCTACATTACTAGCCATGACTGCTTCATTAATTCAAACACCTGCCACTTGTTTCATTAGCCTGAAAAAACATAAAACCCTTCTTGTAACAGAGCCTGAAGGCGATCTTGGTAAGTCAAACATGAACTCTAAGTGCTATTGCAAGTATAAGTGTACGTGCACTGAAGTACTTTCAGTATGAGAGCATACATCCTTTTGTGCTCCAAACGAAAAAATCGACTCTACAGTAATAAAAGACATAACAAAGAAAACTACGTGATATGGTCGCGGCACGAGCGTCTGATTTTCTGCTGCAGCAACTAGGTATAGAGCATAACATTGTGTAGCTGGCAAGTAATGTTAGGCAGCACGTGTAGGTGAACTAAAACCGCAGCAATTGTAATTGCCTATTTGGAAAAAGCATTCAAACTCGATGCAAACGAAACATGGTCTGCAGTCGGAGTCATCTTTGAACACCGACGGGATCTCGAAGAGCGAACACATCGGTACAAACGCAATCAGAGCACGCTCTCAAACGCGACACTGCACCAACGGCACCAACTACATTCGAACACGCGTGACATCTTACAATTGCAGCCACAATCTTGCCGAGGCCAGTGAAAACGAGAGTGACCACCGCGAAGCGCTTGTGCTCGGGCCGCGCTCTCGGCTCGGGATATTCGGGCACAGGGCGCAACGTAAGCAGCGGCGATACTGTTTTGGAAGTACGCGAAGGAGGCGGACTACTCGGAGAGCGAGCGAGAGAGAGAAAGAGACGAAGATAGAGAAAATTACGGTAGAAAGATGTGCGCAAATACGGAGATTGCTGCAGACCGATTAACGGTGTGATGCAGGAGGCAATAAGAGGCAAGGACCGCGTGGACGCATGGTGGATTGGTGGAAAATCAATATTGCCGGAGGGAAATTGAAGGATGCGATAGAAGGCAAGCGGCGGTGGGAAAGCGAGAGCGAGGAACGAAGATGCGCCCGATGCGGTTGTAGTGAAACGTAGCGCGGTCGGTCGGGCAGGCGGCCAGGCAAGCAGGCAGGAGGCCCGAGAACGAGCTCGGTGAATCGAAGCGTGGGTCAAGTGAAGCTGGTGGGTCGAAAGGACGGCCTCGGCCTAGGACAGCTGGGTTTCCCGGCGGTAGCCTGGAGGGCCCAGGTCCAGCAGGGTCCGCATGCGATAGGGAGACAGAGAAACGGGCTACAGGGGCAAGGATGGAGAGAGGGTACCGCGCGGAAGGGCAAGCGAGAGCGAGCGAGCGTGCAAGCGGCGACGGAAGAGCGGGCAAGGAAGGAAGGTGACGCCATGGGTAAAATGCGTGAGCGCGTGGATATACGTTGCGGACCTCGAGGGAGCGCCGAGGGTGCCGTGGATCGCGAATTCCCTCGCGGTGCAACGGTGCCCCAGAGTTGCGCATTCTGTCGGGGAGCTTTTAAGACAACGCGACTGCTTTCGATTTCAGGACACAGGGGGCATTAACGACAAAAATTTCAGAAAATTATCACCGTCGGCGCTGTCATCAATATGGAGGACGCGACGGAAGGGAATGCCGTCCGTTCTGCTACGTGCTGCGGAGAACTCACCGAACTTGCGCCCTCGGCACGCGCTCCGCCGTCACGGGATCACTTCGATACTACCGAAAATCGCCGCGCCGAACGCACGGTTCTACTTTCACGCCACGTAAAGCACACTCGCGACGCGAAACCTCGAATTATTCGCTTACCTCGTAAACTTTCGATCATTCGTGTGAGGGCGTTGTGTAAGACCCGGAGGCCAATATGGCAGATCGAACTACGAATGTTCAAATGCTGCGCGTTGGCAGCTGCGCAGAAGAACGCGTCACTACCGTGTTTACACCGGACGACCGTCGTTTCGGATACTTCCGGGACTCAAACCTCCTCCGATCCCGCTGTTTCGGAGTTTCCGGTCATACCGTTCCCTTCGCTACTGGATCCGTTCACTCTTTCATAAACAATTGCTTACACTTCACAGAGCATTCACATTGAATTAATTGCCGGCTCTGAATGTTTTCAATCATTTCCCGCCCGTTTATTTAGCGACTGCTCGGCATTCCGCCCGTGCGCCACGACCCTTAAAAAATGACGCCATCCTTTATAAAAGCGCGGGAAGCCACGTTTCACTGGTGGGGATATATTAATTCGCATAGTGGGGAGACCAACACCCATACCCATCCATTCTTTACATGACAACTACATTTTCCTACGCATAAAAAAACTGGCACACCTTACGGTCAGTCATAGTAACTTACAAGTCTGTCACATTCGGACATCGGTCTAGATCTGCTCATTTTAAACATTCAACATTCATACTCAGCTGCTAGCGGTAAAGTGTGATAGGAATCTTAAGTTTCTTCAATGTGAATAATTTCAAATAACACGTTTCGATGAGAAAGTAGTGAATTGCGATAGCTTGGGCTCATCAACTTATAACAATCCGCAGTCGCCGGTAGTTATAGTCGGCACAAACTGGTGATACTTGCAACCGTAGAACCTCGTTCACATTTTGTAAAGATGCATTTTTTTCTATTCTCTCCCACTTTCGCATCATCAACTGAGATCAAGGATTAATTGACACTGGGGTAAATATAGTCACGGTGTAAAATAAACCACAAAATATAAGAAAGAGCATTCAGATAAAAGTTTAGTGTGTTTAACACATAGAACATGTATAAAATCTTACAAAAATAATTCTAATCTACTCTTGTATTTTTGTAATCGTTTCAATGCATTTTCCCGTTTGATATATTATATGCATTACATAATTATTATAGAAAATGCTTAGTTAAGTAAGCTTCACTTAACCATTATCAATATTTGTCAAACATATTATGTTTTACAACGACCCACAAAAAAAGTACGATAGGAATATGAAGAATCACATACTACACAAATAGGTCTTTCACAAATTAATCAAGAGGAACATAATGCTAATAAAATCGTAGTATAAACATAAATATACAAAAGTATGACCTCTTCTTCATAAATTGTCCACAATATATACGTAGTTGAGTAGAAATTATATAGTGCGCTATAATATAGTTGAAAATATTTTGTTGAAGGTAGCTGTTGAACTTAATTTGCTAAGAATGCACAGTAACATTTTATATATGACACGCCAACTCATCATCACAGACTCGTGAGTGTTTGAAATCCATATCGATCATGGAACTGTAAATACCAATCACTCCAAGACAAATCATCAGTACAATAAGCAACCAGATTGAATATTTTGTAACAGTAATGTCGTGCCGAGTTTCAGTAATCATCTTCTCCAAGTTGGATATCTGCAATCGTTCATATACATATCGATCAATGTGCTGAATATTAACATATATCTTGAGTTTCTGTATAACTCCCACCATAATAGTTTTGCTCACCTTGGAAGAGAGTGCTGCATCAGGAATCCGATCACTACTTGATGTATGGGAATATAACGAGGATTGTGATTTATGAACTTCATTGTTCTCAATATTACCATCGCAAACTAATCTGTGCTGTTCCGCTGATTTTCCAGACTGCTAAAAAACAACATATAGAGAATAGAGATATATACATAATAACAGTCTAACATAATGTTACTGTCAAAAGCACATCGATTTACCTTCCACAATGTGGCCAACTCTTGTGGGGCTGGATTTGAGTTTTTCAAGGGAAGGCACATAACTAGAAATCTATCCTGCATCAAATGCTTGCGAACTGTATATCCAGGCTGCAATACTACTACAATAACACATTGTTCTTGCGGCTGTAAAACCCCCAAATTCGGTCGAACGCGAAACTTTTCCGGCGATGTCGTTTTTATCTGAAAGTTGCAAGTAATAAATACTTCAAATAAAAATATTATTTTCTTTTCGATTACGAGAATTCAAAGAATTGATATCCGCTAGTACCTTAAAAGATAGGGCCTTGTCAGCTGTTACGTTTCTAAGAGTGATACGTCCAGCAATTTCATTGTCTGTCTTGGTGAATGATATCGATTGCTGTTTTATTGACAATACTGTAAAAGATAGATGTAATCTAATATCGATGACATTCAATTTTAATATGTGAATACATACATTTTTCTTCAGACTGGTTGATTCCACCAAAACTAGTTGGTGACTCTTCTGTCAATGGTGATCCCTCTGCAAAATGAACCTAGAGACCAGTTTAAGTAAATATAACAGAACATCTGTAATAGTTCAAAATATTTCTACAAACCTTTTTATTATTTAAATTGCCATTCATTGCTCCATCTGTGTCATTTTTTGCTTCTGATACAAAGACAAATGTGTACTCATTGTTTCCACCCCAGCATTTGAGGGCCTCATTAGAATCTACATATTCTTTTAAATTCGACTTACTAACAAACTTGATTTTTGGAACTGCCTTAGGTGGTAACCATGTTTTAATAAGCTTAAATGCAGCATTCAAAACCCATGGCATTTCAAAAATAATAATATTATTTAAAAAATTTGGGTAGTATGTTTTAAATAGGCCAATAAGGTACTTTGTTAATTCCATGTCCATGTTAGACAGACCAGCTTCACTCATATCGAAAAATAACGATATTTGGTTTCCATTTGATTGCCTATAATATGATCCTATGAAATTTTCCTTTACTTTTTTCTGGTCTAGAAATTCATTACCTCTCTAATCTTTCAAACCAGTAGACAATACATTTTTGAACATCCGTAAAGTCTTTGGCTCCTTTAACATACAACTTGGACTTTATTATGAAAAGTAGCTTTCCATCTTTATCTTTACCATGAGAAAAACAGAATCCTTCTTCTAAGTAATCTTTCCTAATATTATCTTCTGTGATGTCTATAATTACAATTCATAGAATCTTGCATGAAGTCCACTTTCCATTGCAAAAAATTTAAAACTAGTTGAATATGGAAGGAATGCATATGCATACCATTCGTCCCAAACTTTTTCCTCCAGGCACAAGATTCCCAAAGCATTGTGAGTGACTCTTGCAAGTTGCATTCATTATGCTCAAGAAATCTTTTGAGCCAGTCATCACCAGCTTTTATTCTAGCGATATCCGCTGGATGAAAACCTTCTGCAATTACATTTATAGCGCCGTTATTAATACCGTCTGTTATACTACGTCAAACTTACCGGATTACAATATCGAGCGATTATTAGACATGATTAACAAGATTGCTAAGAAAGCCATATAAGATATGAAAAAAATTCTTTTAAATAACAGAACGACAATTTACCCTGCGCCTTGGAAGGCCGCAATCAAATCAGAATACATTGACCTTTGCACAGAATGTAAGATCATATTTCTAATTGTTATATGGGAGTGAAGGCAGGCTTAGGAATAGAACCATAATAGAAGTATGGAAATGTTGCATTCGCTTAAGGAAGGAATATTAAATGATCTGTACACACTAGCATCGGGTGGTCCCTCGTCGTCCAATTTTTTAAAAAACTTCTCGCGCAGTTCCTGAATCAGTTCCACCCGTACTTCCATCGTCGGTTAACCTGCCGATGATAGCTGACACTTTGACCCACTTTGACCGGCACTCACTTGGCCACCACGATAGGCAAATGATAATTGTTTATGTAAATGTCTGATAAGGACGGTGGGAGTCACGCATGCCGATCCTACAGACTGCTACAAACTAGCATGGACTCGTTCGACTCACACTTTGGCCTGTTTGAACTTGCCTTACTGAAGTTGCTTGACCATGCCCACTCCAGCCCACTCTACCCGTACCCAGACTAAACCTGTTTATCGCACTATCCGCACCACCCTGCGTCAGCAGTGGCGAGCCAGGAGCAAGAGAATGCATGTTTTCTCTCTCGGTGTAAAGTGCCATTACATTTCCACGCCTATTACCGTGAAGCGGCAACACAAATTTGAAGTATTCATCAAGGCAAATCCCACCAGGCGATTAGTACGAATAATGTCAGTGGAGCAATCCGGACAAGTAGGATTAAAACAAGACTGTTCATTCATTTTACAAGTCGTGCAATATATTTAATTGATTTATTCGATCAAATTATTCTGACAATTGAGTACTTCTTGTGTTTCATTATGACTTCGAGGCACGCGGTTTTGTACACAATCGTATATACGGATTTCATGCTTGATACGGACGGAGGAAATCAAAAGGGAAGAACCATGATACGCCAGCAGCTTATCGACATTTATAAACATTGCAGTATAATGCAAACATATCGTGTGTGGACCGAATAACTGCGTCGGATAGATAACCAGGCCTTTCACGTTAGATAAAGTCAAACTGATAATAACAGAGCGATTCGATTACTTTTCATGTAAAATTAGGCCGGGATAATCATTGAAGTTGGACCTTGTTCTTTATATCAAATACATGATGCGATTTTCCAAAGAAATTACGCAAATTAGCATCGATCTTTGGTCAAATTACTTCAATCCGTCCATTTACCTATTGTAGTATATGATTAATCGATGTGAGATTATATCTCTAGTCAGTCGTATTGCGAAGTCTTCTGAAAATGCACGTCCCAAGCTTCTTATGAATATTATATGTATATTAAAAAATCCGGCCTGACGCGTCAGGCTAACAGGAGAGGGTACATACAAACGAACTAATAAATGGTTTTCTCAATATACATGCACGCGTGGGTGCGTTGTATAGATATATAATATACGGGCATTAAAATATACAACTAGTTGCATATCGTATGACAATATGTATATGTATATACAATATTTGACATGTCAAATAATCCACAAGTATTTCTGCATTTTCTCTTTTACAACAATATATGCTTCTGGTCAACATGTAACAAAGGCGTGGAATATGAATTTTACACGAAACATAATTCTTGGAGCATGAAATAGGTACGCGAGATTGACTCATATTATCCACTTCAACAGTACGATTTTTTACAATCAGCTCGCGATAACATAGAGCAGTAAAAAAAGACAGGCTTCGCTTTCACATTAAAGTTACTTCCATTATGGCAGCATTCTCGCAATACCGGATCCGTGCAAGATTTGTTCATCATCGCCTCCAGTATCGTTATAATAGACATGGATACATGAGTGTATATATAACCCAGTCAGTTGCTACTGCTATAGTTAAAAATCATATGTATCTACATTTATGCACACACATATACCAATATGTATGTGTATATCTATAAATACATGTGGGGGAGGGGCCGGGCTATCCCATTTCTTTTAATCTGTTGTAGTCCACCCTCGTATTAATAAAGGCAACACTAAAGTTGAGCAGGCATACTAAAGTGTACTTTCTTACAACAATGCGTATTATGAACTGTGAAACTCTTTATACAAATTCTATTTAGAAATCAACAAGCATATACAAATCTTCGGATCTTTACATGCGGGTATGCTAATCTTATGAATCAGTCGAAACTATTCGTACTACGTAATTACACACTGTGCATTTCTCAGAATATGTACCGAACATCTCGCCGTTAGTTCGAAGTTAGTGTACACTCGAAAAAAATTGCCTTATTTCAAAATTAGATTTGCAAATAGCCCACCGTATATGGAAGCTATTTTAAAGTGCCTTTATTACATTAGTTGCAGACTAGGTGAGTGGATTAAAATGGGGCAGCCATTGTGAGTATATATCTATTCCAGAGTTATAAAATCCTCTTAAATGGCACGAAGATGCCATAAGAGAGACTCCGAATTTCAAGAATAATACAGCGGTCGAAGGCATCGTTTGTATAACACAGAATTAGTTTGTATAAAATATTCAGAACACTGTAACACTCAGATGCCATTCAAGGGAGCACCACTGATTATTAGTACCGGCTAATGAATTGTCCATTTACGAATATTCATACTGTCTGGCCGTACGATTTTTTATGCAAAATGTATTTATTCTAATCTGTTTTGACATCCCCATCAGACGGCAAGTTTTTCATCACCTATACATCTCGATAGCGGTAAATTTTGATCAGCAATTGGCTACTTATTCAATTCGTTCGCCTTCAATTATTTATAGATATCCAAAATATTTACAACATTATCCACAGGGTCAGTAATTTCCTGCTGCTTGTTTAACTAAAATTCATCCTTTCTTAATAGCAAAGGACAAATTGTCTCTCTATATAATCCCTTGCCATATCACGGAACAATGTTACCGACTTTCTAGCTGATTTCGAGTCTCACTAATTCTCGGGATTTCTTCCTAGTCGGGGCTTCAATTGCTTTCGGGATTCGGTTCTTTTTCACCCTCGCCATCGCCCTCTTCGCGAGTCATGCCTTCTATAGGAGCTGGTGTATCCTCAGCGTTCGTCATGTCACTCGATGATAATTGTCCTGAACCGGCCTGGACTGACTGCGGACCATTTTGTGCAGCACCTTGCGGAAACCCAGTTTCTGCGGACACTAAGTGCGATGGCATATGGGGCGATGCTGTTTGTGACTTCCTGCTTTTTTCACCCTTTCTCCACAGTGTTATTTCCTGAAAGATAACATCCAATTCTTACATTAAACTACCTAGATCTCTGAAAGGTTTTTAAATGCGCATGAAATAGGTGCATAACACACCTGCTGTTTGAAGTACCGACGATCCTCTTCATCCATAAGAACTAAATTAAGGTAATACCTAACGCTGAACTTTTTATTAATGTCGCGCATTGTAGGTGCAAGGTCATAGCCTGCTAAGAATACCCTTATAGGGATGGATTCTCCTCTAACAGGTGCTCCATCCATTATTTCATACTTGGCTATTGTGTCATTTTCTGTGAATGAATGGGGACCTGCAAAGACATACTCTAATTATTCCTGTAGTACCACTGTTAAAAAACTCGATTTTTTACAAAACAAAACCATGTTTCCAATGCCTTTAGCATGCATGGAAAATTTACTAAAATTATAACCAGTTATTGAAAAAAGGATAAAAAATGTATTATACTATACCAGAGCCAGTTGTCTCCCTTTTAATTATGGCAATTTCCATATGTTTTATTTTTATTCTAACCAGCAGAAAATATATTTTTCCAACAATGACATCTTTTAAATGGTACCTAGAATAAAGATGGTCAATAAGAAACTCGTCCTTTTTGATGGTGGTTAAAAATACAAAAATTTAAAATGCCACTTGAATTAAAGTGAATGGTGCGTTCACTATAGATATGCTTACTTGCTCTTGTTGTATTCAAATTCAATATGCAGACAGTCTTCAATTCCAACTTCCATCTTAATAGGGTTGTTCATGTCTGGATAGGAACTAAGAGTATGCACAACTAATTCAAGTTCTTTGACGATATCACTGAGTCTCCTAACAATTGTCACTTTGAGGAAATATCTTAGTCGTACGTTAGATCCGGTATAGCTCTCAAATGGCTTTTCTACATTTGGAAACTCAAAGGTATAGACAGTATTATGTGTTA
The DNA here is from genome assembly GCA_964023945.1 of Ectemnius cavifrons. Lineage (NCBI taxonomy): Eukaryota > Metazoa > Arthropoda > Insecta > Hymenoptera > Crabronidae > Ectemnius > Ectemnius cavifrons. Next base: position 17,769,795 of record OZ030377.1, read on the forward strand.
ATTCCCCTGGCCTAGCCAGTCCTTTGACCAGGCTTGTAAATTCATGGTGATTTCCTCTATCATAATACAGTTCGATCTGTCCAATGAATTCTACTTTTACACCCTGATGTTCTAATTTCCCAGCTTTTCTCAGACTGATATTGATCTGTAACAAGATGCAGTCAGTAAGTAACAAGACTTAAGCATATATATATGCTATGCATTTGACTTGCTTAATTGGATAGGTCAAATAAGATGGCATCAAGCATATTTATGATACTGGAATAATAGACATATATCTCAACTAAATGTCTGTATCTGGATGCCACTACGAGTAATATTGAATAATACTCCTGACAAATGCTCAAAATGAAGGTACGCGAAAGTAGGAACAGTATATAAACTGCCTAGAGCAAAGTCAAATATTACTGCAAGGTTTTAATAACATGCCTATAGTGTCATCAACAGTTGCTTAACCATATTGAAGAAAGCTGTGTTCATTATAGCCCCAACATACCATCTGAACTACCTTGTGTAGGATAATGCTTAGTGAAAATGATATTTTCTTTACCTTTCCGGACACCGTTTCCCCATCATAATAGAGCAAGTGGCGCTCCTTCTTGCCATCCTCAGTTTTGATGTCCGCTGTCTTACGACTCTCCGCACCGTCCAGAGTAATCTCTATGTCAGCGGACTGACCGAACCCAAAGAAACTCTATGGGAGAAGCATATTTAAAGCGAATCAGTATCACCGTGTCATAGAGTGACGGGAGTGCACTTGGAGGCGGAGAACCTACGGCCACCTCGAGCAACGTACCATTTTCCGTAAAAAAAGATGCACCCGTAAGGAGGATCGTGTGCTTGCTCGTGCCCGCTACCGTGCTGATCTCGCCGCCGTGCGTGATCAATGAAAAATCCTCGGAGGCAACATTTCTTCCACAGAGAAACGAGAAAAGTTGGGTTATTTTTTGCTCACTGCCTCCCAAAAGTCACAAGTAGCCAATATGGCTGCAAACACTGTGGCCCCCACCCCGGCGTTCGCCTACTGTCAAAGTTGCACTCTGCTGTCTGTGCTGATCCGTGCCTGCCCTGCTGCAGCGGGAACACCGAGCGGTGCTACCTTTCAATCGGCGAGATCAAACTGCTTTTACGCGCATCCCTACTCGCCTGATTCCTTTGACACCCAGTTGAGTAATAATAGTGACGACAGCCTGTAAACTCGCTGTACACCGGGTGCATCAGGCTGCATTGGGCTGCATCGGCCGAATCTCTCTCTCTCTCTCTCTCTCTCTCTCTCTCTCTCTCTCTCTCTCTCTCTTCTTCCCCCCCCTATGTCTGTCTCTCTAAAGACGGTAGAGGTTGGCGGAAGCAGGAGGGAGAGTGCTCGTGCTCGGGTGCGTTCGTATAATAGCGCACGCGGGTGCACTGTGTGCGGTCTGCGATATGTCGGCTGAAGCGTTGACGTTTAGGATCCGTCCAGATCCGTCTAGCGTAATCCACACGTGATAACGCAACCGTGAAACTCTCGCTGTCCGATTAGCTAGGCTTCGGCCCGTTATAAGCATTCCACTGGAATCCCGTAGTTCCGCGTACGTAATCGGCATAATAAGTCTCTTTCCCGCGGACCATTCCGCCCGAGTCCGCCCGACCCGATCCGCGCTTCCGATTCCGAGGGCCATCATTACAATATCTGATTTGTTGCTTGTTTCTAAGTCGCTCTCCTGGACTATACACGCTTCAACATGAGCTGGATCGATGGGAAGGCTATTGTTCATAGTTCGACGAACATAGATTTGAATAAGTGTAAGTTTGTAATGATGTACAGACATAAAACTTGTTAGGTTGTTACCTGTGTACTAGACTGTTGTCATTTCCTTCTCGATCGAATGTTTCCCTGATTTTCTCGATCTCTTTACTTCGAGTACTACAATTTGCAGTGGTCACCATTGATTTGTGTTCTAGGACGAGCAGGATGTTTATATCGGCAAAGTGCAATAGTGATACTCCCTTGTATGACTGAAGCTAGATATAGGGATCCAAATTATAATTATATAAATCATGGAATATGATTATATTCCCTTTCAAAGGGAAAAGGATATTCACAACAAGTGTTGTGGTGGAAAGCTTTGGTGCATCAAGGTATTATTCCCGGTTCTACAGTTTTCGGAGCATGTGACACGAAGTGAATTAATGTATAATATTTCTTTAGGACATTTGTGGCATAATATGTGTCATTCTGACATGGTTTCTTATTATTTATGCTGAATTCGTTGTGATGGCAGTGATTCTTATACCAACAATAAATTCTTTATACTCTAGTTTAAATATGGCTATATTCCAGTCATTAGCATTTTTGGCTTTTGCCTCTCATTTAAAGACGATGTTCACTGATCCAGTAAGTACGGTGCTTTGTGTTAAAAATGTATGAGGCAAAGGAGAAGGTGACTGATTATTTGTGTGAATAAATAGGGTGCAGTTCCGAAAGGCAACGCCACTAAAGAAATGATAGAACAGATGGGATTTAGAGAAGGTCAACTTATTTTCAAGTGTCCAAAGTGCTGTTCCATAAAACCAGATAGAGCGCATCATTGTTCTGTCTGCCAAAGGTAATGCCACAGGGGATAAATTTTCTTTTCAAGCATTACTCATTAAAGTAAAATATAATTATTTATTGTGCAACTTTCATAGATGTATTAGAAAAATGGACCATCATTGTCCATGGGTAAATAATTGCGTTGGAGAGAATAATCAAAAATACTTTGTACTTTTTACTGTAAGTGTTCCAAGGATTGGATTACCACTAAAGTGCTGTAATAAGCATGGAGAAACGAGAATTCATAATGATTCTCCTTATTCCAGTTCTATATAGCAGGGATTTCTCTGCAGTCTTTATTTTTGTGTGTGCAACAATTCACTGCATGCGTAAGACAAGAATGGAAGGAGTGTTCTACATTCAGTCCACCAGCAACAGTTGTGCTTCTACTCTTCTTAGCATTCGAGGCACTCTTATTTGCCATTTTTACTGCTATAATGTTGGGAACGCAGTTACAAGCAATTTGGAATGATGAGACTGTATGTACAATAACTTTAATATCCGTATAGCTTCCACATAGAGTGGTTTCAGATGTTTTTGTGGATTTTTTATAGGGCATAGAGCAGCTAAAGAAAGAAGAGGCTAGATGGGTTAGAAATAGTAGATGGAAGTCCATACAAGCAGTATTCGGTAGATTCTCCATTGCTTGGTTTTCACCTTTTACCTCACCCCCCAATACAAAAAGTAAATTGGAATCGTATTTGTATTCTGTATAAGTTATCATAATATGTGACGGCACCCCAGGGATATTTAATACATGTAAATATAAAGCAAATGTGATGTACCATGAACTCATAATATTATACATACGTGTGTGTAAGGATATGTATCTGATTGTGTACAATTTTGGTATAATATCGGAGATATTGTACATGGATGGGGAATCTCTCTCAGAAATGTAGTATATCATTGACTTTCATACAGCCAAGATTCTCTGAAAATTTCATGCTTGCTATACTTACTGGAAATTATATATTCGTTGTGATAGTACAACTACTAAAATAGAATAGTTTGTGAATGCCACAGGAGTAACACTTATATTTTTGATCGTATGTATTTTCTTTAGATGTATTTTATTCATTATCATCATTTGTAATGAAATGCCATACACTTAGAAGTGCAGATGATATCCCACAGTATGATTTGTGCTTTACGCGAACTTGTGTGTAAATAGAATTCACGGTGGAGAGAGCGAGTATATTCGGAAAATTGTGGTGATGTTTGTAATTTTATACTATTATCCGATGTCTCCCTTGCGTTAGATGCACTTTGCAACTGTACTTAAAGAAATGTCGCTAGCGCGCTTATCATATATCTTAACCGTCATTCAACGTCAGTTTCGCCCAGTGATATACAAGATAAATTGCCTATTTATGAACGTAGAAATGTATACCTTCCCACATTGTAATGGCGCTTGTGTATTGCGTAAATTACGTTTGATATTTTATTCATCACTATCAGTATACCGTTACTAAATAAGCGCAGTACGATACTCGAATAAGATTGTACAAGTTCGCACTAGCGACCCTCATGACAATTCGTATATGTTCCGTGATGACTTTTCCCACGATGTTGTACGTACTACTAAATTTCTGCAAATCTTGCAACTGACGTTTCTCGACACTTTGCACTCTTTCCGGAGATGAAAGTTCACGCACTGTGATATCGAATACACTGCCTTTGTTAAAAGTAAACTGCGGTACAAAGGTCCTCGAGCCAGCTAACGTCGATGTGATATTTTTTTGTTTCCTTCAAAATTGAACTCTACCTAGACAATAACTTCGGACGCGTGGTCATTCCGATCGAGAGATAACTTCGTTACGACATCCACAAGCCCATCCGACTATGTATAACAATATTTTTATTTCACACATTTATTCTTCGACTCTCTATGTACATGGTGATGTCTAATTCTTTGTATAAATAAACCTTTGTACAGTCTTTCTTATAATTGTATGTCCATGCCGCTTCTCATTTCTTCATGAATTTTTCGGCCTCATCGATCACCCCGAGAAATGCAGCACGCGCATGTACTATTCACGTTGAACGCGTATAATTTGTGTCCGTCGTTTATAATGTCCTGCAAGAGCAGTAATTTGATATGTATATAATTCACATTATATACTCGTGTGCATTCTAGTGCTTGGTATCGGTTTCTAGTTCAATATCGAGCTCACACTATCACGTATTTAATGTAGATTCATGTCGCGATAGAGCAGAGCCTCGCGCGCTCGAAGAATGCTTTCTAATTTTCGCACTTGCCGTCGGTTTGCTGTAAAACATAACGACTTGCATGCTCGGCTATATAAGTTACTTAGATTTAGAAATATTTGCCTGGTAACTCGAGCAGGAGTCGGATCGAGACTCGCGATGATTGCACATGTAGTTGTGCCCTTGCCAGGAATGCCGAGAGAACTGGTTCCACATTACGAACAAAACTGCAAATCTTTATTAAATTGGAATGTTGACTTGGACTTTCATCGGCTTCAATTAAGTCGGAAAAAAGTCACTCGAGTAAAAGTTTGAGATCAATACCCTCTGCTGCGTAAATCGCGCAGGTAGCCCTTATCCAGGTGATGACTGGTGACGCGGTAGAATCTTCCTCCAGTTTAATCACAAGATGAACGCCAGTCATGGAATTATTGGAGAACATGGCTTTACTGTGACATGATATGAAAGCCTGTGTGAATTTTAAGGTAACTGACCTTATTGACTTTCACAATTAAATCCCAGTCTTAGGTACAGAAAAGTACTTATCAAATGCCATCGACCGCCAAAGCCCGAGCATAATTTCTATCGGGCGCAAGAAAGTAATTGAAATTTCGAATAATGAAGTCATGATAACTTTTTTCCTTAAGCTATCACTTCTTCATACGCTTGCAGCGCAAGTGTATCAGAAAGGAAGTCTAGTTAGTGGCAAATTGCTAATAAAGCCAGCGGTATACTCTGGCCGGGACTGCGGGCATTGAAGTCCCCGATACGCCTAGTTACTTAGAAAGGGTATCTACGCGTTCAGTGTGCGAAGTAGCTCTCGACAGTAGTCTTCTACGAAGAAGTGCGAGACCTACACATCACTGCTGTCCGGATAAATTATAAATAAATACTGTGCGGTAGTTCTTGTTCTCGAAAAAGATTAGTTATATCTTATAGTCATCGGAAAAGGCATGAACCCCGTGCGCCCTATTAGGATCTTTCTCTATTTTCATCGGCTTCCGACTCTCGTGAGTTGAGCGTCGAAGCAGGCAACCGAGCGGCTCTCTCGAGGCGTGTGCGAGTACCTAGGATTACCTCTCGTGGGGGTATCACCTTCGTGCGGCAAGGACATCAAACGCCCAGGTAGAGGAAACGTATACACGAGTAGCTCGGACTTGGCGCACGATCGAGCAAGTCACGCCGCTGCTGCTTTCACTTTTACTTGCAAGACGCCCGCTCACGGTAAGTCAGAAATATTGAAAACGTGCACGCCTACCCATGAGTCTTCTTGCTTGTTTCTTCACTCTCACCTAGGATGATCCCATTTCTTTGCCAATCGCCACTTTACAAACATTTCGAGTTCTTGTTATATGAAGAAACTGACGTTAGAAACTGCGTTTCATTAGCCAAACTTAATCGCACTGCAAACAATTCGTGTACATTTCTTTTCAATTTCTAATGTAAGAAAGATAAAGGAAAGCCATTAAAAAGTTCTAACGATAAGAATGTCAGAATAATGCGTGGTGTTGGGTGTATGATAGACATGCTTCGTCAAGTTTATCTAGAGATGAATTTCGTAAAGGCGTTGTTGCGTGAGAGGAACACATAACTGTAAGTAACGTTTACAATTCAATGAGTGGAGTTGCACTTAACTGAGATCGAAAGCCAGAACGCGCAATCGCTGTGAAAGATTGAAATGTTTATTGAAAGTGATGATGTCAGGAAGAACACTCTCGATTCTGGAGAGGGGATGCGTTTCGAGATAGACACAAAAGAGCCGCTTGAATTTGGAAATGAGTCAAGCTTCGTTTCCTTGATTAATTACATCAACCCTTGCTGATGTTATCGCGATACGCGCTCCTAATGGAGATCTCATGGAATTCTTCGCGCGTCACGATAGCCACGCAACGTTTGAAATGCCGAAAGAGAAACATTTTCTACTAAGAACAGTGTGAATATTGTTTGCATTCGTTACAGTAAGATCTGTTCGGGTAATAGTAATTTATCACGATAAACAATTTTCTGGCCATGTTCAACCGAAACAACACCTTTTCCAAGCGCAACCCTTCGTTTTTCTATACGCATCACGCACTCACTTTTCCAAACATTACGTGCACCACGAGAAGAGAAATTTCATAGTAGGCTAACATTAGTATTTTAATATTCGCTTTGATAAATACTCTCTATCTTCTTACAGTTCCTACTCCCATCGTTTGCATCTTATGCTGACACAGGAAAAATCTGCAACTTCAACATTATGACTTCAAATCTCGTTTGTCTCTTATGGGTAATTATTTTATTTTTATATCTGACACAAGGTCAAGAACGTAGATTTTAAGTATTGTGATTTCCAGGTTCTCCTGCTTTCAAGCAGTGCGTTGACGAGTGCTCTGCCATACGATCCAAACGATACGTCTCTAAAGGATATCCTCCTGCCGGAGGGTCAATTTGAAGCGTTCTACTTGAAAGGCGCGCAAGAAGAGGAGCAAAATGCAGTGCGACCACCTCACCTTCACGGATCATTTAATCAATATCGCAACCCCGCCTTGGTCGGCGTGCCAAACAGTGCAGCTTACGGTTTCCGTTTCGACGGCAAACGGCGATTTAACTTCGATTAGCGAACGAAAGACGATTTCCATGGTGCATGTATTTTGCAATAAAGCAATCTGATGACGTGTTCGAACGTCATAATGATTCGAGTTAAGTGGCAAATCCTCTTAATTTGTTGAACTTGAACGGATCCTTACAGATTCGGTTCTCCATGTCCTGTTCTTGTGTACCTGCTTTTCCTAAGACCTGAAGTTAAACTTTAATCTTAATGGCTGTCAGCAACTGTCAGATCTGTTCATTTTCCAATTAGCCAAATCTACCAGATAGCATGCAGTGCGGTCCAGAACTGCTTATATTTCTTTTCTACTCAGGACTTACAAAGTGTTAGTGCTGGTGGGTGAGAAAAACGAAGAGTATAGCTTGTTAAGCTCGGATGCATACTTATACATATACATATATTGCCTATACGTAAATAAGAAGAATATTTATCTCGCGATGTTTTATAAAACCTTAATTTAGGAGCACGATAATTCTCGAGGTACTTTTACTCTCCCTGCGTCCAATGCTATTTCCCAATGCGGTGAGATGCGAGAGTCGAGCCATTTACACAGCGATGCGATGATCGCGTTCTTTATGTTTATTAAATATTTCTCGATCGATTGGACTCCTGTTCGGACTCTCCATTGAATTGGTGCCGAGAGATTTTCTCTCGCATTATGCGCTCAGGTCAAGCAAAGCGGTATTGATGGCATTATTAATATTTTTACGATATCGCAATCATGACACACCAAATGATCGCGATTTCTAATTGATTTCTTTTAATCAACGCATGATAGAGCAGGTAAGTAACCCTTGGCACTCTGGTTTTAAACCCTAGTAGACTTTTATGTGATAGATTTCATTGATACGATGATTTGCACACGTATATCGCAGAGGACGTTGAACGACCGCGTGCAGGATGAGTTTCCTATCGCGTAAGGAGAGATTACTTTCATTCCGAATTAATTATCTGGCCATGTAGACAGGTCCGGTGAGAATTCTCGTTGCTGGTGCAAGCTTGGTATACTATCTCTGTCGGACGCAAGCCCCGCTGGTCAATAATATTAGACATTTAAGTAGAAATGTTGTTTTCTCGAGCGACTTTCCATCCCCATCCACGCCAACCATTCTTGAGCCGTTCATCCTAGAGGTGGGCATGCTGCGAAGCTGCAATTAAAGTAAAGCGTCTTCAAGTAGGGAAATTCACTTTCATTAAGCCAATGGCCTTCCCCGCTGGGTACCGACCGTCAGAAGAATATGATTTTAGTACCCCGTGAGAAGCTCTAGCTCTATATATACATAGTGTGAATTACTCATCCTCAGTTGCTCTTCTCCGTACGGTCGCGCACCTTGCGTCCATGGAATCTCGGTTAGCATTTTGGGAAATCTTATGGTAATGATTCCTCGGATTTCGAAATATTAGTGCTCCAAATACAGCATGTTTGTTCAAATCTTTCGATTTGGCAATTGTTAAATTGCTGATTGTATTTCATTTAAAATTTGGTGTCCTTTTAGAAGTTCGTTTTGAGAAACTATTAATTTGAATACAAATATTTTGTCGGATTTCTTCAAATATCATATATTTTGCCAAAGATTATTCTGCGAAGAGAAGGAATAAAGATCCAAAGAAAATTGAAAATATTTTTTCTACGACGTGCAGGGCAATCCCAAAAGAAATCGAGAGTCGTAGGAGCGCCGCCTCGCACTACTCTAGTTTCTCGGCTCCGGCGAGTTCAGCATCGCTTTTTCGAGAGAAAACCACCGATAGCCGGCGAAGCCTACGTGCATCAATGCCATCGGATCCAGTTCCGAAGTGCCCGTTCTAGCGGCTCGGCGCAACCTTTAAAAGACGGGGATAATATTGTCGCGGGACAGTCGCTCCCCTAAGCACGATCGGTGAAGTGATCTAGTGGGGCCTCCAGTGTGATCTAGACATGAGGTTCGCGTGTCTGGTTACGGTGAGTGGATCAAGTAGTTCTCAAGATGCTCTCCAACGTGAACAATGTGGATTAAGAGTCTCCTCTAATTACTGTGCAACGCGAACTTTCTGAAAATGCTCGAGAATATTTTGGCAACGATTCTGGTGAATCTCAGTGCATCCTTCGATTGTCATTAATAATGTGTCCACTTAGTGGGTGTCAAAGATTCCCACTTGAGTTTAAAATCATCTCTTCATCGATCCGCTCTTTGCATAATTGGCTTTAATTTATTCATTTGGATAATTTACGCAATCATCCAAATTCAAATTTATGTAAATCGTCATTACGGTATTGTGCCATTTAAATGAATCACGTGCGATGAAAGCTATCGACATTTATTTAGTTTCCAGTACATTTTAAATCAATCATAAAACTGGCCACGGCGCATTAATTTTGACGCCAAACTGCCGATTGGCAATGTGTTAACAATAACTATTTTAAATTGGGGATCAACTTAATGCTGAATTGGAGTTTTTGTGACTACAGGTGTGCGCTGCGCTGACAACCACATTATGTTCTGCCACAGCATCACCACAGAAGAGGTACGTTAGCAATAATGCTATGTACCATTAGTTCCCTAGATTCCAGGTGTTATCATTTGGTAATTTGCATCCAGATATCAGGCGAAGGACTACCGGATGCCAGTGGAATCCAGAAATTCCAGTCTAACGTCCGACGTAAGCCACCATCCCGATGATTTGATGTTTGTGCGTGACATACCCAACCGAAAAATTCGCAAGGCTCATCAGGTCCAGGTGTTCCCAACGAGACAGTACAGCTCAAGAGGTTCGACCCGGGCGAGGTCAAGAAGACAACTCCGAAAACTATCCACAAGGTCCCTTCCTATATCAAGGTCTCTGGACATCACGCAAAATCAGAATCAAATCGAAAGTATTCAAGCCCCGGAAACATTCGATGAAGGAGCCATCCACATCGAGCCACTTTATCGAGTTTCCAAAAAGAAGGGTATCTGGGACTCGCTAATGGACATCCTTCACCGTGTCATCAGTCCACCCAAATCACATTTGGGACCACTGATTGGTCCGCTGCACGTGCCAGGTTTAGGCGACAAGGTCTACATCAGATTACTCGAACCACCCGAGTCGAATCACCTTGTCATCAAAGTCGTGTCTCATGTACCTCCGTCCCATGAAATTGAAGTTCCTCCGCATCTCCCTTCTGTGACAACATTGGTGAAGAGTCCCGAAGTAATATCCATCGATCATCATCATACGCCTCTCCTCTCGTCCGATATTATCTCGGGCACTCCGGGACATCTACCGGAAATATCCCCCACGTCAGTCGACCTCTCATCGGCCAGCTTCTCAGACCTTTCCGATCATCATTCTACTCTGTCGGTCTCTCCCCTACCGGATTTCCTTTCGAGCCCATCAAATCAGTATCGACAAGTTCATCATCCACCGGGATTACTCTCTGCGGATAGTCATGTGAGCTCCTCTAATCAGCATCAACAAGTACACCATTCTTCAGGCTCCCTGCACTCGGATAACGCGCCGAGCTCCTCAAATCATCAGTATCGTCATGCACGTCCAACAGTACTATCTCAAGGAATAGTACATGGCTCAAGTAAAACGGTCATGAAGATCCCGAAGTCCAAACCAACTACTTACAAACCTCCCAAGGAACACATGCGTCCTTCTAGGATGTTCAAAACCAAGCATACTCAAAATCTCAAACCACCATCACCAACAACTCAAACTTTATCATCGACAAGTATTTCACCAACCAAAGCTGCCAATATTCAGCACGAGGTTCGGATCGAAGCAAATAGACAGTCACCACCACCTACAAAAGTTGCAATTTCGAAGCCAAATACTCCACAAACATCCCATACAGAAAATCGAGAGCCATTCTACCATAGTTTCCAATTCGAAAATCCGGATTTCAAGCCATTCTATAGCGAACAATTCAATCCACCACCAATGCATCATCAATATAGACCAACGCCGACTGTGGAGATTCATGAATTCAGTCATAACGATGTCCTCAGGCCAAAGACGACTCAACCCACCATTGCTCTTAATCCATTGTTTGCTGATAATCCGAGTTCCCCGGTGACGAGAGTTAGTCGTATTGCACCAGGAGAGAGTTCGACTCCAAAAACACACATTGGCAATGGGCAAGCGTTCGAGATGGTCAGAGCACCCAGTTTAGTACCTACTTATCCATCCATCACTCCTCACCACCAATTTATGATTCCTCAAGAAACGATCGACACTTCACCAACGAAGTTCAATCTATTTAATCCGATGGATGCACAGCATTCTAAGACCTGGTCGGAGAAACCGGCTAAAAGCAAGGAAGTCAAACCTGTTAGTAATACTCCTAATATATCATCAAGTGCAAGCATGTCACAGAGGAGCAACGGCTCTTGGGAGTCGGTGAAGATGAAGCATACAAATCAGACGAGAACAGAGATCAGGATAGGCAAGGTTCTCGCTGATGTTACGCCAACATCCAATGATTGGAAACCTTTCGAGTCGTACGTTACTATGCCGAGTGTTTCGCCTAGTATTGCTTCCATAACTAGAGGTCCTACTATCATACCCTTGGTTAACTCTGTTAATAACACTTCCACCATTCAACCTGTGAGCAGACCTGTTAGCAGGGCTCCTACGGTTTCACCAGTGATCCAAGTTACCACCAGCAGCCATAACATCATACCAGTAAGCAGTCCCGTGCCGAAAGTGCCTACTGTTGTGCCGTTGAGCGTGGTGCCAGCTGTGGTGAAGAAATCTCAAGGAAAGGGCAACGCGAAATGCCTGAAGTGCCAACAGGCAAAGGAGAAGAAAGTTGAAGCGGTTATTGATCAGGCAAGACCGCGCGACTCGATTTTCCACGGGCATGTCCCTTTGCTCACCAAGGGAAATGCGACACCGGCCGCAAAGGTGTCATCGTCTGGTTCGAGTGGTGCGAAGCCGGCAAGTAGTACGGCCACGGCCAAGCCGGTACTAGTAAGTAGTACGACCAAGAAGCCGTTGCTGAAGAGACCAAAGCCTGGTGGTAGCTTGCCGCAGAAGTTGATGTCGAACAACAGCCTGAGAAAAGCGGTCAGCAATAGGACGACCAGGAAGACAGGGTTTGTCGCCAGTACGACGACGAACTTGCCGATAAGTACTAGCAGTAGTACTAGCAGTAGTACAACGAGGAAGTCGGTGATGCCAGCCTCTGATTTCAAGAAGCGACTTGAGATGTGGAAGAAGAATCGAAAAGTTTAATGCACAGTGTTCGATGCCACCTTTGTTGCGGCGCGCTTTTCCTACGTGATGAAATCGCATACTTTTAAGTATATATATATATATATATTTTTAAGGACCACCTAGAACGATAAGCTCCAGTCAATGTACACGAGGACGATGCGAGGCAGATATTAAACTAGAACCCTTCCTTTTCATATCAGTTTCAGGTAGTATCACCCATCCTTAACACGAATGTAATAAAATGATTTAGTAAAATTGCGGCAAACTGTAAGACGTATACACGTTTAGCGAGGCTAGTGTCGTACTATCCGACCGTTGACTAAATGTCGCTACGGCCAGCTTTAGTTTTGATTAACTATGCTTAGAATAAAGTATCCCGCATAGTTTCTTCTTAGTTTCTTCTTTTATTTAAGCGCATAATATCATGGACGAGCGATCGGACTATTATCTTGTAGATTGATCCTGGCCCGCCAATTGCGGGCGTGCCGCTCGTCGAGAGAGTTGTTGAATACCAAGTGCTAATATAATTTAAATATAACAGAATTCCTTTTGTAATTCGCCTGAAACTTTATTTATTCGGTGGGTGCTCGGTGCGCGCACTTCGCTTTCACCGGTACGATGGTAAGTCGACACCCGACCGCCCCATTTTTATCCCGCGATACACCGCTTATCCGTATAATTGGAACGACTTTCCTCCGACTCATGAGCACGTGCAGACATATACGTGCACAGAGAGCTCCGATCGGATTCTAGGTGATGCATGAACAGACCAGTCCTCTTCTCATCGAGTGGACTTGATAAGAACGGGCTTTTTTCTGAAGTGCACGAGCATAACGATACTTTCCAGTGGTGGAAAGTGAATCTGGCCGCGTTCAACATCCCACGCCCACACGGTTTGCTCCAGGCTGTGATTCTTATCGCAAGAGATGTGCAGAAGATGTGGAAATCCGAGAGTGGAAATGGACTTTCCAAATGTGTGATTTGGTATTCGCGATTGTTCCACAGTTTTGCCGACTCCTGGCTAAAGCAATTTCCCGCTGCTGCAGTCCAGCGTAGCAATGAAATTAATGGTCAGCGGTAATAAGCACGATTACTGGTGTAATCACGCTGACAACTACCTTCTTTGAAGTCCAGCCTCTTGTCGATGGCGCGTATACATTTTGCACGGCATGCCTGCTTTCCAGCGGTCGATGGACTTTTCTCTCTTAATTGACGTTATGATTCGCCCAATTAGGTTCTCCTTGCAGCCAAGAATTCGCGAGTTCTTCAATGCTCGTACTAATGCTGGCAGCTTTTTACAACAGCAGTACATATCACAGCAGCCGTTTGCAATTAAACTAATGGTATCGAGTGTGCGAATCTCTTATTCTAGCGCTCGGAATTCGAGGAAGGCTCGATGCACAGCCGGAAAAGGGATGGTGTTCCGTATCCGGTGAAGGTCCATTTGAATGGAGTACCATGGTTTTTTGCAGACTACTGACAGCCAAGATCTACGTTCACTAGAGGACACAGATTTTACATGCATTCCTACCGCTTGTAGTCAACGAACTTTAATTGGCAAGCTGAAATAAGCGACGTGCTTCTCTAATCGCGGGTAGGACGGGTCCGGCCAGCCGGTTTCCAAATCGGGGCTGCATTGCTAAATATATCGGTGGCGGCTTTCGAGTTCAAGGTGTGCGCGCGTACAATCCCGTAAACTTTCTTGTAGTTCATGCATCACTGACGCAAATGGCGCAGCTTCACACCAGTCTATCCAGAAACGGCAAGGAATCAGCGATAAAGAGTTTCTTTTATAAACCCGCCGTCATGATACACGAGAAGAGCAATTCACTTTCACCGGGCATCCGATCGAAAGGCGATTATCAAGCTCAAATTTTAATTCTCACTTAATGATTTCTCTATGCCACCGACATTGTTGTATGTTAATCGAGACGGAGGTGGTGAGAATTTATCGGTCATCGGCAATGCCCACTTTGTAAGGTATTCAGCTATATCATTTATCAATTTATTCTACTTGGGCGATCAATCAGTAATTCTGCTGTACTGTTTGTGCATCGTTTTAGAGGCCGATCATCTATAACCATGGAAGGCTTGCTCTTGTTAGTTTTCTTGATGACAAACGCGAAGTTTTTAATAAGAGGTTGTAGCCCGAGGTAGATCTATCATTAAAATCGATGGAACAGTTTTTAGTGGGTTCTGCTACAGGTATTATTATCGTGACAGTGGACACGTGCATAAAATCTCGACTGCACGCGCATGATTATTCGCTGGTGTCACTACTCAGTTTTGTTCACTCGTTTTCCGGTACTTAAATGATTTCACCTGTAATTGCGCATTCGCGTTTTCTCAGGTATTATCCGCGGCCTTTCATAGGTTGCGGATTGTTATAATTACTTGCTTCCCATCCGTTAAAACTGACGGTAGGGGTTCGAGTCAATCTTAGTTTCTAAACCATGATTCTATGAAGGTTTTCGCTTTACCGGAAGCTTCACTAACTTCTTCAACAGATCTCCAAGACTTCGCGGTGAGTTTTATGGATCTTGTTGAATTGTATATTGCTGTGTTAATCAAGGATCCTCGGATTGGATTGGATTTTCGTTTATTCCAGCCAGAATAATTGGACTGTTAGGGCAAGGGGGAACGTAAATTAAAGGCCTATTTGCAATTAGAGATCGCATAGTTTTCGGTTTGTTCTCCAGTGATTGAAGACCGTCGGGAACCTGGCATTAGGCGCATCCAATTACTTGGTTTCTCGTTATGCCGCGATGACTGGTAGCTCCGTTTCCAGTGGGGCTGCTTCACTTCACCGATGTAGAATACCTGACCGTGACCTAGACTGGGTTTGGTTGTGTTGGCACGCATCGACATGGTAGTACAAATTTACGGTGCTTGAGTCCAACAGACCCGGCTTGCGCTACGGAAGTGCAATCGCCATGATGGGTGCGCCTTGCGATTCCTGAAAGGTGTCAGCTCAGTCGCGCATCGCCGGCCAGCCGAGCTACCACGGATTTTCCCATCGCAAAAGTCCTTGTTGAACCGGCTTTACTTGCCATAGTGCTTCCCATAAATTTATTTCCGTGAATTTGCATCGAGTGCCCTGTTACAAGAATTACAAAATCCTGAGAGAATGCTGTACCGTGAGATGTAAGTGGTGCACGATTGTCCTGGCTGAGCACCTGCGATCAGTGAACGTTAAATGGAAGAGGAATGCGAATTTCCCCACAGGTACACCTAATTTGGGTTAAATGGTATTAAGTGTATGTACATAGGAGGGGAAGAATGCGATGGGTGAGGAGCGCTTAATACAACGTTCGAATTAACATTGCGATTTCTCGTGCGGAGTCATTAGAAGAATGATTACAAGTTGCGAGCAGTGGTCCCGCACTCTAAGACCCTGCGATTTTTCCCCGGCGGCAGTTTATGTCGCTCAAAATTATACTTGTTAAGGTTTCGGTGAAAAGGATCCAGTGAAAAGTCTGTCTATTGTGTGCTTACGATCCTTGAAAAATCTCCTCTCTGCCCCGCCAGATCACGAAACCCCGAAGGGGCGGAGTTTCACGGAACACTTTGTAAAGTCCGCGATTCGCCTCGCTTGTTTCTGCTCTCGCGCTATATAAAGTGAACGATTGTCTATACACGCTCAGATGTGCAGTAGCTTCTTCTTCGTAAATACATATACCTTTTCTCTCTTGTTGTTTTTTCCGTCGACGCAAATATACTCTACAATTGCCAAAAATTCAGCAAGGATTTTTTTTTGTTGAAATGGATAAAAAGTTGCTGGTAAGAATATTTCGTTGATCATTAAAACTTTCGCGCGCCTTTCTGTGCCATTTCTAATTGGTCTTACATTTTTCCAGTGCACTGCAGTGCTGTTGATGATTCTCGTGCTGTTGCAGCGCAACGTGGAGTCGTAAGTAGGAGATTTCTATTGAACGGGGAAACTCCGAGCTGCAGATATTTGAGTTTTGTTTTATTTTTTTAAAATCAGCCAAAACGGATCTCTGGTTTCAGGAAAAAGGTAGTGATACATGTACCGTATCGCGTGAAGAACGTCAAGCATACGCACACCATTATTAAGGTCGTTCCTCATCATCATCACCATCATCATGATGACCATGATCACAACCATTCCGAGGAGGATGATAAATACGAGTTCTATCGGAAATAATAACAGCTTCTTCTAACAAAAAATTCCGACCCTTCTTCATTGGTGTTGCGCACCAAATCTTTGTGTCAGACAATAGTCATCGAATTGTACAAGCTGAATTAAGCAGTACTGCACGATCTAGATTATAATAAAGTCATGTAGTTCTAGGTACAAATAATAATATATTTATTCATGAACGACAGTCATTTCTTTCTGCCTATGATGAATGTCCCATAATTTCATGCCAATTTATCACACAATTTCTTCCTCACTTTTGGATCGTATTAGAGTCGATTACCCGGCTAACCAGTCGTTGTAGATTATTGATATATATATATAATTACGGAGCCGCTCGCTCCGCTTCAATACCCCCTAAGTATAAGCATTTTTTATAGCGTTCTCTGCTAAAGGTATAAATTATAAATTGCAGTTAGCGCCAATTTACCGAAAGTATTTACGGGTTTGCTATGTACGTTTAAGTCAGAGGATACAAATTTATCATGTGCGTTACCAACGAATTAAAAATACAACTTCGAGTACAGGCTATCATTTGCGATATTGAAAGAGTATTCTCAAAAAAAGCGATAGCAGATCAGATATATAATTAGCTTACGATAATTATCGTAAAAGGGAAACATGTATCCGTGTTTGACAAAACTTATTCTGGTATATGATACTAATTTTCATTTATTTACAGGCGTTTTTAATTCGAGAAATAGAGGCAAGGTTCAATCTCTGATTTCTCCAAAAGGAGACCTGTAATACACTAGAATACTGTAATTAAAGAAATGGGTGAGTGTCAGCTAGTGTCCATCATAAACTACTAATTTTTTTAATTAATTACATCTTGAACAATACACCTGTTACTGAAAGTGATACCGACTACGTGAACTTGTGTAGGTGAGGTATTCACCATGGCAATGATCATGACCACCGGATTCGATTCGTTTGTCTTAAGGATGGTACGAAGCGGTACCAGACGGTCAGTCATCAGATACGCTGCAACTCATCCGAATGGCGAAAGCGTTTAGTGGTCCATAAAAATCAATCCAATATCTCTCACGGTTTGCAGATCCGTGAAGTTCCATGGATGCATCAATCACGCGGAAATGTCGAGTATAAAGGAGGAAGCTCGGCAGTCGGTGTCAAACGGTGTCGAACCATTCCTTGCGACACTCGGTTCAAGAGTTTGTTTGCTTCAATTTCTAAATATCTTTCATGATGGTAACAACTTCCTTCTATTATCAATCGTATCAACTGACAAAATATTTTACAGTATATTGTGTAATCACCAATAATATCATTTCCAGAGGCAGATTATTTGGTGTTTTCTCGTTATCCTCACCGGAACGATGTGCAGCGGAAGTGGCGACAGTGAACAGTAAGTACAATGCGGTTCAACTAAATTAAAAGGCTTCATACATATGTATATTAGGGTGATACTTATTTAGGTGATTTTTGAATTTTTATGAGTGCACCTCCTAGATTGATTCCAAGTAATTAAAAATATAATTCGAAATGGCGTACCCAATATTTTATTCATTCTTGTCCAAATTTCATGAATTTGGATTTTTTAAGCCGCCATATTGGGCGTCATTTTGAATTTTTGCAAAATAAAAATTTGGTAAAAAAAGTATATACATTTTATAAGAAAACTGTACAAGAATCATATTTTTTCCGTGGGTATTACTTATGTTATAGAATTATGAACTAAAGTCGATAAAAACCACATGGTTATCAAATGGGAAGTAGGTGGCTTGTGGCACGTGTTAATATTGGGATGGAGTATTGAAACTTTGAGAATGTTCTTTTTTAATTATTTGGAACCAATGTAGGGGGTGCACTCATAAAAATTCAAAAATCACCTAAATAAGTGTCACCTAATGTATATGCACGTTTTTTGACATCGTAAGTGACCGGCGATCTAACGAACTCAATTATCAAGTTTATTCTCATTCTCTACGTAATCGAACAGTAATTTTATCTCGGTTCCGCAGCGTCCACTTCAAAATTCACGTACCGGACGTCGTGAAACATCACATCCACACAAAAACTGTTTTCGTGCATGTTCACAAACCGAAACCGAAAAAGAAGCCTGGTAAGAAAAAGCCACCGATGCAGAATCATCATAAAGAAGAGCATCATGAAGACTGGAGCTCATGGAGTAGTTACGGCCACCACGAGGATCACGAAGATAAACATTCATACGAGAAAAACCATTTTGAAGATCACAAGGATCATAAGGACGAGAAGATCAATCAGCACAACGTTGGGCACACTCATTACCAAACTCCGCCAGTAAATTCTCAAAATGATAAGTTTCACGAAGAATTCCACAAAGATGTTCCTACTCAAGGTTATAAGGAGTCTCACAAGGAACAGCATGGGAAAAGTGAGCTATATAATCACCACTTAGATACCCACTCTCACTTCCCACAGTGGAATTCGTACGATGTAGAACAATACCGGCATTCTGGGAATCGTGAGTGGACTCCAGGAAGAATGCTAGAATTCTCTCATCCTAGCCAGTACGCAGTTCGCGAGAATACTAAGGATAGGTCGAATGAGGTTGAACCTTATGGGTATCAGTATGAATTGGGATACAGAAAAGGATTACTATCCCAAAGCAAGCACTTGTTCGAGGACCAGTCGAGTAAATTTGAAGACAGTAAGCACGAAGAAGAGGGTGAACGGAAGGAATCGTATGAAAGCGACTCTGTGGAACGAACACATGCTGGTCGCTATCTCGTTGATGACACGGAATACGAAAATTACCGTAATCACCAAAAAGATAAAGATTCTTTTGCGCGAAGGCACAATTAATAGTTTCGTTTATACGATGTTATATTATCGTGCGTGAATTTGTGCAATAGGACTTGGTTATCATAGATCAGTCGTAAATCATCTATATTGATTAGAAATGTGACGAAGTACAAACAAGTTGTGGAAGGATCAAATATTCCTGGGAACTTGTAGATATATCTATAAGTCGATAGTTCAGTGGAAGGTGGAGTACGGATCAGGGTGAACTAATCGGAGAATGGAGGAAGGTCACGCGAACACAACGCACCCTCGTGACCTAGTGAACCACATGTCACCCTAACCAGTCCTGGGTCCTGACCTGGGCTAAATTGCGATCAACAACGAGGGCAAGGTCATGACCACCAATGACACGTAGGATGCCAGCAGCGAGGACATTGGAAACCGGCACAGCTGCTGTCTGCTATGCTGTCTGCTAGACTCTGTTCCCCAACTTATTGTCAGTTGCCGCGCGCGCACTACAAGTCCAACATTCACGCTCTAAAGGTTTCTTTCTCGAGTGATGTCGCTTTCATCGCTGCCACCTTTCTCGAATTATCGACTGTTCAATAACGTTCGCTACCTTCTTTCGTTCTCTGCCATACTTTCGGACGGTTATCGTGATTTCAATGAATGCATTAATTATTATTGAAACTTTTGTAATTGTTCACTTTATCTGTACATGTGCTTTTGGAGTTCGGGATCTAGTGAGAACGAACTCCATTGTGGTAGAAATGGTATAGTAAGGTTTAGGTACTTGACAGATTTGTATAGACACACATGTGTATGTGCAGAGTGAAGGAAGAGGGTGTGATTCAGGTACACGCACAATTTATTGTAAGCCGTGACGTGAGACAATGTACAATCGCGCCACGGTGGGCCACGTGACAACATCAACAGTGGTAAAACAAAACCGAATCGAGACGGGAACGGAAATAAAATAAAACATAAACAAGATAAACGTAACGAGTAACGATATGTACACATCACTAAAGGTAATGCTTGCGACAGTGTGACGAGAGACTAGGATGAGAGGTAAGAGAGAGGATGGTTGGGATGTATGATACGTCTAGAAACTAGAGTACATAACGGGAGCACTCCCCAGGAAACACTGGTCAAAGTAAGAGAATGATTATGCTGCGATAATCTTGGCGCTTACCTCTAACGAAAGCTATACGTGTTGTAAATGGGGGGTGCTGTTTGTGCTTGCTTCCTCGAAGCTCGCCGGAAGCTGTCGCTTGTCAACTAGTTTATAATCGCACTCGGGTAATTTACATATACAGACATTGCTCTCTCTTGCAATCGCTCGATTTTTTGATTCGACTTATCGGACCAGTACTTTCGATTGAGGAAATGCGCGCGACTCGCTGTTTGTATTTCCGCGTGATAAACGTGCGGGAAGTTGAAAGTTGGAGAGCACCGACTTCCTTTCCTTTCTCCACCGGAATGAACTGCCAATTGGATCGCGGAAATTTCAATGGCCCCGGAATAGAAACATATTCCCATCGACACGCTTGCTTGGTTCTCTAAGTAATACTTTTTAAAGCTACATAAGCATTCGATAGTCAAGTTTAAGTTCACGATCAAGCAAACTAGTCCAACTTTTGTGTCAATGGGAGTGATTGCGATAGGTCCAACAAACATCGAACGAGAATGGCAAGTGTGTGATGCATAAAAAATGAATCGCACACTTGCCATTGACATGCAATAACAAAACTATGCGACAGTTGACAGCGACGGTAACTTCTGTTTAATGGCTCGCCCAGTCTTCGTGGCCGCCACCGCCGCCGCCGTATCCACCACCTCCGTAACCACCGCCTCCTCCATAACTGCCGCCGAAGTCGTATCCACCGCTGCTATGTTCGATTCCACCACCGCCGCCGCCACCGCCGCCGCTGTATTCAATGTGGCCGCCGCCGAAGTCACCTCCGCCGCCGCCTCCGAAATCATGACCTCCGAAGTCGTGACCACCACCACCACCGCCACCGTAACCTCCATGACCGCCTATGTCAGTTGGATGGCCGACCGTGTATCCAAGCACTTCGTACTTATCACCACCGCCGCCGCCATGGTGGACATGCTTCGTGATCGTGTGCGTATGATGGATCGTCTTGATCTTGTAAGGCACATGGATTACCACGTGGTTGCTACGGGCAAACAATATTCTCATTAGGCATCGATCTTCTTAACTCTGTCTGGAAACCATAGCTACTTCAAAGTAGAAAGTAGTAGTGAAGCAGTATTGCTACCGAAGCTCTAAAGTCGATCCAAAAGTAGACTATTCGCCGATTGGTACGAAAAAATGGATCAGCCATCCTAGTGCAACCAATGGAAAGTGATTGGCGAAAGTTTCTTGTCACCACGCGGACACCTTGAACTAGCAAGATCTCATCGTTGAAAGCATGTACATAGTTGCAATCGAATTTCTACTTCTTTTTGCGATAGGAAATTCAAAGAATTTAGTTGTTTTTTATTATTATAACTCGTATTTAAATGACAATCGCACTTCGAGGAAATCGTTCCTGACAGTATTATTGTACGATTATTTACTGATCTTTCTTGGGCTAATCAAACCGTTTCTGAGAACAATGAAATTACTATCATTTGTGAGGTTCGTAAAGCGTAAAGATCAGCTGCCATCTTTGCAATGAAAGCATGGCAAGTACAACGGCCAGTCACGTTTTATGATATTTCAATACCGAAACCGGTCGTTCCACGCGACTAACAGACAGCAATTTATGCTTCACTACCTCTGTACTTATACTGCTAATCAATGTCATTAGTACTTACTGTCCTCCGCTGTGTCCAGCAAGGACTGCATTCAGAAGGGTGGCGGCCAAAAAAATGGCCGGCTGTAAAGTAAAATGTTTAATTACTTAGTAGCTGTAATAATCCGTGTAACTAAAAGATGAAAATCTCGATGTTATTTGGCACTTCACTGCCCGACACTTTCTACTCAGCGAGCGTAGAATATTTTCTCGTATTAGTATGGAACAATGGCGATTTCATGTTGCCAGCTAAGCACGTTCACGATAAATTATTATAATTTATCGTAATCTATATTCACGCTTCCTTCACGGCTGAAGCGATCCACCCTTACTTATAATACATAATGTCTTCCCGGTACAAGACTAGCACTACATAACAATACCGAGATGAAAAATACATACATTTTTCGTCAAAATAACGCTATTAATTACATTTAGAGCGTGAAGTAATTTCCGAATTTGATTTTAAGAAAATAGAGGAGGGACTTACCAAAAGGCTGGTCATTTTGACACTCGTAAAGGACTGAAGCCCGCCTGAACCCCGACAGCAGCTAGTCCGAAGGTTAGGACAATCCAGACGGGCAGGAGGCGCGGTTAATAAGAGAATCAGTAGGGACCCACCGGCGTTTTGCTTCCCGGCGCTCTTGAGGACGGTCCGTTGGCAGTTGGCGGTTTAAGCTGCGGTTTTGATCTGTCGGGTGTACTGTACACGCGTGCCGCTTTTATACAGGTGCGTGATTGGAGTCGGATAAGAATGAAAGGGAGTCTTTTGCTCCCGTGCGCGAGAGACCGCACGTGAAAGGATCCCGGCTAATCGCGTAGGAGACGGAGAGGCGGCGACGTGGCAAAAACCGGAGGACCGCTGCACGGTAACGAGCCCCTCCACTAGTTTCTGCTCTACCCTTCACCACTAGACACACACACCACACCTTCGCCCTCTCTGCAATCTCTTTGCCGTCCCGTCGCTTGTGTTGTATTTCCTCTCTTTCTCCTTGGGCACGCCGGTGATTCTCCGTCGTAGCCGCTCGTCTTTTTAATGAAAGCCGGACGTCGGGTGAACGGCCAAGATCAAGATCAGATCGGCCGCCTCGTAATACGAGGTGGGTGCTCTACCATCGTTTCACTTGTCCCTTGGACCTGGAAGTCACGGCGTCTATCTCTCCCTGCTCTTAAGCCCCTTCCATGATCACTAATGCATCCTTCCACTCTTTCCTCGAAAGCCACTTTTACTAGCTCCTTAGATGATTCGAGGAACTTCACAGTTCCCAGGCAGTAAATCAACAAGTGGTTCCGTATCAGGAAGCTTCAAGAATTTGTACATTGATCTTGAAAAGGATTCAAGAATTAATTTCTTTCCTGGTACGTGGATTGTTTGAGAAATGCGATATTGCCATTCATAGAGTGGTGTTATTTGAAGGTGGTTTCAAATGTCACTTCTAATCAGCGGTATTTTCATTTTCTCGATTTAGGAAAGTAGACGTCTTTAGTCTTGTTTGATTACGAATAGTATTAAGATAATAAAAATGATATACAGATATGTATAACTGGTCAGTGAACTATTCGATATCATAATGTAATTGCTCCTTACAGCAATTTCTAGCCATTGCAACCGCCGTTTCTCTCGTAGATACGTGCGATAATCTCTGCTCTGGATGCCCACGCTTATTCCATCTGCCAACGGTAAAGCTCGCGTGAACCTGTATTACCAGATACAGGGCGACTTTGGACGTGGCAAAATTCCGGCTCTCCTTAAGGAATGCGTATTTAAGCATTTTTTACTGAAACAAGATCGACGAGTCAACGTCAATTAATTACATTTCTATTAGTTTTTGTATGCAGCGATTGTATCACTTTTACTAATTTGTAATCCTCGAGTGCCTTATCTCACCGCTATCATAACAGATCGAACTATGAGAAATGAGCAATAACTCTTCCATAATTAGTTGGGTGGGATTGCATCGGCTTCATCTTGTTTTTCAAGAAATTTCCATAACAAGCTGTAAGTGCTCTCTCATCGTGGCGAATCGGTGGCTTATCATCGTAATGCTCGTGTTTCAATGTGCGAATCCCTTTCAGATGAGCAGTATGATTAAAACGTAAAGAAAGTATTTGTGGAATGCGCGCGCATGAGAGCACGTGGACTTTAATGGAAATTAATGAAAGTGTAAGGCATATTTTCCGGCTGACTCCCTCCACGCTGCCGCTCCCGATTTTCGCGTCTATTATATATACAGCAGCTGCTCGGCACTCGATTTGCCACACTCGCGCTCACAGTGGCATCGTCGACGTCAGGCTTATAGGAATCCGCTCGCTTAGCTTAATGACGCGTGCAACGAACAGGGTGAGATTAAAAAGTTTCCCCGTGTTCCTCATCGATTTTTCATCAACCGAATAAAAATCATCGGTACCCCCTGGTCTACTCGAACTTGTCTTTGAATATAATGTTACACCTTTCTCTCCGGGTTAGGATCTTTCGCGATGACACTCGACAACGATATCGTCGAGATCGGTCGACTAATGCTTGCGGCTCCCATCGTGTATCTAGTACAACAGGTGTAAAAATCATTCCCCTTAAGTAAAAGCCCAAGACGACCGCATTGTTGCATTGCAAGGTGTAATATTACCAAGAACACGAAGTGCGCGTACACACTTGTCGCCTACCAACGATGTAGAAAACGACATTTTGCTTTCTAAATATCAACACTCCGCGCCCCTTTTGCACGGCGTCTGAGAATTTCTGCGGTCCAGATATGGTACAGATGTCGCATTACATAGGTTCTCGCGACTCTACTTTCCGCGATGACACCCTGGGAATAGAAGCCTGCTTTTATCGCGAGCGAACGGTAGCTCCGGAGAAAGAGGGTCAGTAAGGTGCGATCGGTTTTCAATGGTCGGTTTCACCCTCACAGCGGAATAGGACCGTGCACTTACATACACACCGTCTGGTCTCGGTTTCACGTGCGTGCGTACACGTATGTACATGAAGGTCGGCGGATGCCTGGATAAGTGGAGCAGTATCGAGTGGTCGTTTTCACTGTTTACCACTTGGCTAGTAGTGAGAAATGCATGGTAATATCGAAAATCGTTCATTTTAACAAAAGCAACTTGAAAGTACTAATAACTTTTCCTCCCAATTATCTTTCTCCTGTGCTTCCATCATGCAATTATTAAATCTCTCGAATTACCAACACAGAGTTTTTATAGAAATGCGTGAAAATTTAATTCAAAAACTAGCCGGAGAATAATATTGTTCGTCCTCTTTGGGGTGGTAAGAAGCTTGTAAAGATGTCTCAGAAGCAGTGTAGGTTGTATGATGCTCAGGATCGCACGTACGACAGGTGAATTCAGAGAAAGGGAAACCGATCCCCTAGTCTGCGGAGACTAGTGGAAGGAGGTGATGGACGTGTTAGTGGAGGGTAGCTGTGCGGAAAGGAAAACGAGCGGCATGCAGCGCCATCGCTTATCCTTTTCCTTAAGGATCGCGAGACCGTGACAGTGAACTCTCTACTCTTGAAATTCCGTTCGAGCGGCTGCGGAATATTACTAATCTCCGATGCCCCTCGCTAATCGCGCTGGCCAACGTTAATCATTTTGATTTAGTTCCTATCGGGAAAGGCAACAGACACCTTTAAGATTCCTTGCCCCTTTTTCCTTTGTGCCTTTTAGTTCAGTTGAATTTTAATTGGTTTTCAAATCATCAATATTTTCACTTGGAAACTCGGCATTACGCCATCGATAATAGATCAATAGTCCTCTCTATGGTAAACAAAAATTATTCGTTTGGATGCACAAGGGAATGTACGTAGACACAGTGCCTAGTGACTGTCTCTATTTCATTGACCCAGTGTCCAGTGGGCGACCGCCAAAATGCTGGCAATTAATTAGAGCATGACGAGACCGTTCCACCTTTGGATTTCAGTGACTCGAATTAAGTGTAATTTCATGAGCACCTAGCAATACGTGATATATATTAAAGACACATTGCAGATGATTACATTTAATGGTTGGTGGGCGCGTTTCTTCAATTTCTCTGCGTTTTGTTCGCGCATCACTCTCTCTTCGGAATTAGATTCAACCTCTGATGGCGCCGGGAAATATTTCATCAGAAAGGCCTGCTTGTCGTTTCTTTTTCACTTTCGAGTTAGGAGCAATTGAATCAAATGTGTCCACGCACAGCGTCGTATAAGTTGTATGACCAACCAAATTTTGATAATAAAATTAAGGCGGATTTCAGCCGTATCTCGGTTGTTTTGGTACATTTAATCGCAATTACCAAGAGCTTCTCCAACAAGATTTTCCGATTAAGGATTCAAGAAATTTCTCAATTAGTATAAGTAATTTGTACCATACATTCCAGTGACGTGCGCGTGTCTGCATAAGTCTGCGAGGTAAACATCTCATCTGAACAGCTCGACGAGTGTGTGAACAAGTTTTCTTGCGAAGCGAGCTCTCGACAATACGGCAACCTACCTAATGGATACATACCTTGACCATGAGACGATAGGTCCAGATTGCAACGGTCCAGACGAGAGAGAGGAAAACTCGGTCCACTCAAGAGGCTTAGAAAGTGACCGTACTCAACTAAAGTCTCTCGCCTTAACCGAAATACATTTATAAATTGTAATGTCGATTTTCTTTATCTCCCTTACATATGGTCAATATGTTGGATCCTCCACACAATGTACAATGCACCGGTCGTCTCTTGAGATTACATTTAGACGATCCCAATTTTGAGATTAACAGCATCCTTTACGCTCCTTTCGTAAACATGATCTCCTGCAAGGCTCTCTTGGAAAGAAATGGTGCTCACCTGCGATATCCGTGCTCCCACTTCAGTTTTCTTAAAATTCTAACAAAAAAGACAATTGCCGGTGCGGGTTAATGATCTTGCCGAGGCAAGATAGCTTTCACTCTCGAATCATGTGGGCTCGCCTACTCGCAAAATGCAGGAGAGCAATGAGATTGCCGCTAGAAGCTTTCGCTGGACGCCTCGTACTTTTTGTCAGCAAATCGTAAGACGAAAAGTCAGGAAAGACAGCGAGAGAGGCGAAGCAGGAAACACCGAAGGAAGAAAGTGCATTGCGCGTGAATGAGTTAATTGAAGTTCCCAGCAAAACACTTTGGATGTACTGTTGTCATTATAAGATGGGATTCGCATATATGGACCACTACGATGATTACAGAGGACTGGCTTTTTACTCCGGCGAGTGAAATTCCTGCCTGCTAATCGCCGTACCGCCACGGCAAGACAAATGCGGATAATTAATATTTCATCTATGACAGTGGGGGTAACTATCCGTTTCAGCTGTAAATCATCACAGCAATCCATTCACTCTCTCGTTGCTCTAGAAATTCCGCGGACTAAGTATAGCTCGAGTAAAAATAGTAGTCCAACCGGGCTTTGTACTCTTGACACCTTGGGATGTCGATTTTACGGCTAGCTTTTTACAGCAGAAGCGTCGAGAAGCCGTAGTACTCGCTCGACCGAAAGAAGTACAGCGAATTCGAGGACAGGCAAATTAGAGATTGTTCGCGTCGATCGCTCTTGACACACGTAAAAAGAGTGTTACAAGAGTCAGTGATCTCAAAATCGAATAGCTGGCAGGAAGATTCTCTGCCAAAAGACAGGGAAACGAGATGCTGGCCTGACGTTCCTGAAGAAAATGTGGAGCGAATGGTTTCGCAGTTACTGCTGCGAGGATCCCGTTCTTGTTAGTCTCGTTTTGGAAAGCTCGGCTTGGGCGCGGTTGCTCCGAAACTATGCTACACACTGCATTTAAATCCATGTACAGTAAAGGATCGAGGAAAGGGAAAGGATACACAATACTATCAGTCGATTATTCGATAATTATAGGCTAAATTTTTCTGTTTTAAACCAAGTTCCTATCCTCGACTATTAAAGCCTAACTCTTTTTCTTCCTCAGTCTACACTTATTCTTCCAGAATATCATGTTTGTCCCAAGGAGCGGCAGTAAAAAGCCATTTCATACTATTATCAATTTTCACCGAGGAAACGATTTTCCCGTAGATCAAAGGTGGTACTGGCGCGCCTTTTAACTTTCATCCCTACCGATTCTCCTCTGTTGCCATCACGAAGTCCTTGCTTTTATCTTCCTTTTTTGGTCGGCTCCCCTTCCGTCCACAGTGGCTCTACAAGGTAAAATACACATGGTGGTGTAGCAGTGCCGTAATGGCGTGCCGTCCGACAGAAGAAAGTGTCGATTTCCCCCGAAACAAAAATGCAATCGAGCGACTTTAGCACGCGCAGCTCACTTGTTCGCTCGCTCGCCTATCCGTAAGGGTATCGCCGGGCGACAGTGGGTCATGCCCACACCAGGTTTCCACTTGCGATCCACCAGCGAGAGACCGAGCGACCACCAGACGCATTTCCACAACTAGCTAGCTCTACTTGGTGGGAGGCGTCCGTCCATTGCCAGACGATTATGCTCTTTTTATCTTGTATAAAAGCGAAGAGCATCGCCAGAACCTCCCGCAATAGATCTAGATCGCTCGTGCGGGAGAGTACGCGGATAGAGAGGCGACAGCACTCGAGCAAAGCACACCGGTGCACCTGTCGCTCGGATCTACACCGGTATCCAATTCATCATCCCTTGGATACCTCACGGAGTTTCGTTCCTCTACAGTATCGACCAATCAGGACCAGCAGCATGCAGTGGGCTGTAAGTTTGATAAGCTTGTATCTTTAATTTCACTCAGTGTACATTTTTGCCCGAGATTTATTTAAGGCTTATTTTTATTATTATATTGGAGCATTCCAATCATAGTTATGAATGTTCTGAAATTAATAAGCTATTCTTATTGGTGAACAAATGTATTTCAGTTAAAATTTATTTCTTATGACTATCTGTCAATATGGCTATTAGGGTTTCAATGGTAGTCGGTTTGCATTATCTTTAGATTTTACAGGGATTTCTCGGGAATACGTATAAACAAATATAGGTTTTGTATGCGAATATAGAGTGCGTGGATAGTCCGCTTTGCGAATGTCAGGTCTTCGTTCAGCTAGTGTATAAAGATTTATGAAAAGCAAAATTGTAGATTGATGGGAACAATTACTCTTCCAAATATTCAATGGATCAGACAGTTATAAACTACTGTTCTTTAACTAAATTTATATTTCGAAATTGCATGCTTCTAGTATATTTTCTAGGTAGAAGGTAAAATCGGTAGTAAACATGATTTATATTCACAGACTCTCTGCATCCTGCTGTTGGCGATTAGTGAGCCCCTTCTTTGCTACGCGTAAGTACACACTAGTAGCAAAAGATCTAACAAGCCGTGTCCAATTTATTTAATACGCTTCGTTTGTGAATCTCTTTGCAAGCAGTCCCGACTTTCCTGATCCTTCAAGGATAAATTGCTTGCAAATGAACTCTTATATCCACGGTTGTTCCATCATTTTAGAAAGAAGGTGGTAGTAATGGTACCAAGGCAGATCAAACGTAGCCCAGCAATTGCATGGCGACCTGGTCCTATGTACTAC
Source organism: Ectemnius cavifrons (assembly GCA_964023945.1). Classification (NCBI taxonomy): domain Eukaryota; kingdom Metazoa; phylum Arthropoda; class Insecta; order Hymenoptera; family Crabronidae; genus Ectemnius; species Ectemnius cavifrons. The sequence continues at coordinate 17,799,567 of OZ030377.1, forward strand.
AAAAAATCTCCCTATGGGGGCGATTTCCGTAATTACGGTTATCAAAGTCGTCCGGCTCCGTATTATGGTAAGAGGCCTTACCATCCTCCTCCGGCTTACTCGTACGGTGGGGAGGACTACGATCAAGGTTATGAGAGTATGAATCACCCACACATGGCATACAGCAAGGACATCGGCCATGGGATGCACTACGGTAAAGGCTACAACCCCTACGAATCGATGAAGGTCGCCTACACCTATGGTCATGAAAGGTAAACCAGTCTTCAAGTGTGCTACACCTAGTAGAACGCATAGTAGAAAGGCGATCGGTGCAAGTATCCTAGAATCACTTGATATCCTGTAAGAAACTGGAATGCTGTCTGTCATCATTGAAATGTGTATGCCTCGCTGGGCGTGAAAGTGTTAATGGCATCCATGCTGGATCGCGTGATCCAGCTCGTCTATGTTGCGTTCCACATAACGTGCGAACTTTCTACTTGGCCAATAAAAAGGAGACTGCCTTTAATAGATCGGTTTACCGCAACTAGAGATCTTCTGTTAATAAGAACGCCAAGAGGGTGGCATTGAACTAGGCCGGTACTCGGATACTGGAACATAAACGGAAGGGTTGTCTGCCTAATGGTATACCCATTTTACTGTAACTGGTATAACACACGGTGTTATTGCATTTCATTATGAAATTAGCTCTAGTTTTCGCTTCTTGTATTAATATGCAAAGGAATTAACTGGTTCGCAAGCAACAAAAATGACATTGTAAATTTTTCAGCCGATATCCAAGGTACAAGCCGAAGTATATGGAACCGGATTACCCGCCGACAAGCTACTCGTCCACCGGTCCAGACTATCCAACGGGACAGTCTTACGATGGTTCTAATATGGACGCGATGTTTCCTGACGTCGAGAGTGCTCTAGATTATCGAGAGCGGCGAAATGATCGAAAGAAATATTATACATCCAGGTCTATTGAAAAGGAGCTCGGCCTCAAGGCTCAGTTCAACTTGAATAGTTTGCTGGAAAAAGAAAAGGAGCAGCAGCAACAACAACAGCAATTGCAACAACAGCAACAACAACTGGAATTACAGCTGCAGCAGTTACAGCAACAGCAACTACAGCAGCAACAACAACAACAACATCAACAGCAGCAACAGCAGTCGAATGCTAATGTCGCGTCCGACTTGTACAAAGAAGCACTGAGTCAAGGTCACGATATGCAAGGTTCCATAACACTCCCATCAGGTATACCGTCACCTACCATCGGTGGTAACAAGGACGGAATCGTACTGCGTGATACCGTCTCCTTGGATGATTACCATCGCAAACTAGAGGAGATAACGAAGTCCTGGCCAGACTTCCTGAACTCAGATGGAACGGAGAATGGCGCCTCCTTTCAGCAGCAGGTACACGGAGACTATCCGACGGCGGGATTGCAGAGTTCCAGTTTTACCGGTTCGCCAAGTTGGTTCTCCGATTATGCGCAAGAGAAGCAAGGCTATGCGGTTAAAGAAGAGCTTTCCGAACCGACGCATGACTTTAGAAACATGCCCCTTCAAACGGCATCTTTCCAGAACCTGCCCCTGTCTGTCAATATGGGCGTACCTGGCCTTCCACAAACTGTGCATGGATAAGATTGGCTCTTCGTTCTTTTCGAGATTATGTCAACCCCGAGTAGTTGTACTCATCGAGATTCTCCTACGGTCCTTTCGAAATTGTCGAAAACTATGAGTTTATGCCTTGGTAGCTATGGATACCATTTATAATGGCGGGAAATTCTTTTCTATTTGAACTGATAGTCAACAGTTTAGTTTTATTTAAAATATCTTGGATGTTCAAGCTTCATGTTCTTGTTCCGGGCTTATTGTTGATTATTTATAATGATAGTCATAGATGCCTGGGCAACGATTAAGCGGTTTGTTAAAGTTATATCAGAGAGCGACGACGTGGGGTATGCCAAAAAATACTCTACCGAGAATTAAGTACTATACCTAAGTTACTCTAGTTTACTCGAGATTATGTGATGAGCTGTTCCTTAACAAAACGACGGCGGCCAATTCATTTAAGTCCGGTCAGGATTTAACATCTTCAAACTTAGTTGTCGATGTTCAGTTCCGAATGGACGATTGCAAGAACAATGCTGACACATTTACTTAAAACACTACACTGTCCATAATTGACTGTAATGGCACTCATTTGTTATTCAGGTGATTAGCGTTGTACTCTAAAAAGGTACGCTGATCCGATTGTTAAGGAACTTTCTCTCATCCTCGATCGCTCGGTTTCGCGAAAAACTTGATCTCGACTGACAGCGCACACGGACGACACAGAACTGTTTAATATATTTTTCGGAGATAGTATTGTTTGTTCTCTTTGTTTGAAAGTATTATTAAGCCTTAATAGCGTAAGGACGTGGAAGTGAACTTCCGATGTTTGTTACCAGCAGCTCATGTACTCCGTCTACTTTTTCTACTTAAGCATAGATCATTCAATTTTTTGTGACCAATAAAACTTTCTTCGGCTGACGCGTAGTGATTGATCATATGCAACGGGGGTACCATTCTTCGGATGTCACCTTGCTCGTTCGAGAGGAGAGAAACATCGAACTTCTGAATTCTCCTTTTAGATTGTATGAAAGCAATTGACTCGATGCTTACCAATGAGATTGGCATTGAAGTGTACCCGAATTTTTAGCTTACTTTCCTGTCAGGTGTCTGTAAGGTAGTTAACTAGCATTTTACGTGTTGTTCGTATGGTTCAGTGATCATCACGGTGAACATGGTACGTGTATATCCAGTCGTACGAGATACGAGAATGCGAGAGTGGTACACGGCGATTGGCGAATGCCACGGTCACAGGGATCACATCCTACCCTTTCGTTTACTTTCACTTCGAGGACCGATGACCGGCGGAACAGTCGAAAGTCGAGAAAGTCCCGGCTGCATCGCTAGCACATCCGACAGCCTTTCAGCGTCTCAAACGTACCGCTAGATAACATCCCGATCAACACCCTACCTCATAAAACTTTACACCCACCACCCCTTATAAAAGCTTTCCGATATTCCAGTAAATCACCCAAATATCGTATCATAGCATCTAGAAAGTATTAAAAATTTCATGGGGCGCACTTCAATTTCAGCGATATTAATAGGATGCTTTGATATACGTTACGTTATGTTGTTACATCATTAGCATTACATTACCATTCATTTGCGATATACCAGACAAGGTTATTAATGCGTAATATTTTTATACGAATTTCTGAGTTCACGATAATAAATATTTGTTTTAATAATTTTTGTAAACATTGATTTACCCAATATGGTGGTGGTAAGCGAGATAATGCAAGGAAATACATGGCGGTACCATAAAAGCGTTCGTACTGCGATCGTATTTCAGTGCTGTACATATTTAGGAAACATTAACGTAGCATATAAAATCGATATAAAAATTGGTTTCAGAGTACTCGCACGACAAGAATAATTTAAACGAAACGGAAACATCGCAGCCACGAGATCTGATGGCGAGATCCCGTCACCCATGGGAGGCCATCCAGTTCTCCACTTCGAAGAAGTGAAATCAAAATCCCCATACAAACGCACACTCATTAATTCCGCGAAATCGTATATCATACGTCGAAGTCGTTTTTTTTCCCCGCCGGTTTATTTATCCGTTGCCATAATCACTACCGCATCCACTTGAGCCGCACTTTTAAAAATTAAATTGGAGATTTCTTCCTGTCGAATGTGATACATTCTCAAGGGAACTCACAATTTCGTGAGAATAGTAGTGCTGCTGGTAGATGATACAGCTCTGTGATAATACATAATAGAAGACACCGGGAAACGTGTGAAATTATGATGATCATTGTGCGCACCATTGGATCTCACGCTGGTACATACATATTTTCCAGCGACGATGATCGAGGTGTGGAGTAGAAATCGAAAGGAGCCGCCGGGGGGTTTTAAAGCGCGGGCTATTTACAGTCGATGTACTTTTACTCTCCGGAACAGTATATGTATACTGCGCCGGAATGATTGCTCGCCGGATGAATGGCTCGAACACTCTTTCTGGTTCTTCTTTCTTTTTCTTCTCTCTCACTCTTCTCAGAGTTACTTTTATGCTCTCTCGTGGAAGATCCGGGTTCCCAATAATGAGTTCGTTGCTTCGCACGAATGTACATCTCGCGCGTGGCAACAATCGTGTTTAATGAACTTTGACGTGCCGATAAGAGGCACGATGTATTACGGAAAACCAAGAGTAATGGAACCAGCACAAAATGGAAGCAATTTTCGAAATTTATTTCAATTTTTGAACATGTTTACACTAATTATTGGAACATGGCTGATTAATTACGTACATAAATACATTAAATACATTATATTGTTATGACACTGGCAATTAGTGAATATTTTGTAAATGATGAACTGTGTATTATAAAAATGTTGTATTTAAACTGGTTGTAGTAATTGGAATGACTTATAATTAACAGTATATCCATAATTCAGTATTCGTGGAAACGTTTGCTATTCTTGCAAAAGAGCAGGATTGAGGCAAAAGGAGAGTAGCTTTTACGTTCACTTGGGCGGTACAGTGAAACCTCGGTATTCGAGGAGCGCGGAAAAATCCGTGCTCGATCCTCCAAGTGATATAATGTCTAGGCTGCGAATGCCGGTGACTGTCAAGGCCAATTGCCAAGGAGGAATGGCGACACTGATTGGTGTGACCGATATGGGGCTAATTCAACAAAATCAAACGAGTTGAGCCGTATCGGGAAAATAACGAGAGTGAAAGGATAATCGTGCGTCTGGCGGTTCTCACGATTATTCGGTGAGTCCTTCTTCGCTTTTCAGACTTACATTATGTATATATATTCCAGAACGGATCTCCATCCGGCCTATTTCTGCCACTTTCTATTTCATTACCAGACAACGACTCATCGCGAACAGGAACGTAATTAGCGAAGATACATTCAGGTGAGCCTTTGATGGACATGGCATACCATATTGCTTGGGGTGAACACGTCTGCTTCAAGTAGAAAGACTTGTTGCAAAAAGTGAGCTGCGCTCTCATCCATTAGCAGGGTCAACGAACTTTTCCGGAATGTACTGATCTTCCTTCATGCACTCGTGTTTCCGTATCGCTATATATTTCATTTTTCACTTCTACCACTGTGTATGTCCATTAAAACTGTTACGATCAGTTTCACTCAGGTGTTCGATGCTCCCGGTCATTATCGCATCTTAATTATCAGTAGCAGACGGCGCTGAACAATATGCACAATTCGAGCGTTGAAGCGAAATCTCGATCAGTAATTGCTGCCATATCGGCATGCCGAGGATTATGCTTTCACGCGGCATTCCTCCTGCAGGAACGATTTCGCTGCCGGGCCAGGAGTGAGGGTTGACGATTCAAGATCTTTACCGTGAAAAGCTGATTAAAGGCAATACTGCCGAGAAAGAAATCGAGCGTGCCAGGCCGCGTGCACCTGTGGTATCCACGAAATCGTTCTCGTTTGCACGAGACTTCAATCAACCTTTCGCTGGCAAGCACTCCAGACGAAGTTTATTACCGGTAGTACCCTGTAACTTAAGCAGTCGTATAAGAGTCAACTTTCCTGGCATTGAACCTGCGTATCTAGATTTCTGCCAACACTTATTTGTTCAGAGGTAAACAGCTACAGTTAATAATCTAGCGAGATATATCGCTGAAAATCGTGAGCCCCACGTGTCATTATATTATTACATTCCTACTAGAACGATTGGTATTAAAATCAGTGGAGTGTTACCGCTCCAAAAAGTACTATGCGTATCTCAGGAATGCTCGCTTGGATTTCTAGATGCGCGTGTACCATAAAGAGAGGGATTAATTATTACTTCGTTGGGGAGAAAAAGGTCTGAAGTCGAAAAGTGGCTTGTCTGACCACTGCTGTCCAATATTACTTGGGATCACCGAACATGGTGAAATCGAACTCACATCGCTTTGATTGATTCCAATAGAGACACGAGATCTGACTGAGATCTGCGCTCTGGGTGTGGTTTTCGTCTTCCAATATCACTTTCTTTCTGCGAACATCGTACTTCGTGCACCCATGAAATCGAGATACTTTCTGCCCCATCTAAAGTTACACTTTCCGATTTCCTGCGGCGGTGTAGTAAATGATTAAACTCTACCGGTATTCAATGGGTGTACAGCCGATCCATTCAATTGCTTTTACCAGTCACCTGGAAAAGTCTAAGAAGATAGGACTATTATCTTCTTGTGCCTGACTGCTACTTGAAGTTTAGGTGTATCTCTTCGTTAGGTACAACTGGAAACATGTTCGATTAGAGTAATCGAAGAAGTTCTGGAGTTAAAGTGATCTGCAATGAAAAGTACCACTTATACTGTTAGCGAAAGCAGACATTATCACTCACTCATTTTAAGTAGTTAAGATTGTAGTAACTGATTTTAGTATACTATTCAAGTAATTGCGTCTTAAGGTCATTATTAACCAAGAAGATTATTATAATTTGATAAACGACACTTTTTCATGCAGCCTTTGTAAAATTGTTTTTACACACCTACATAATTTCATGTTGTTAATAATGCAGAATGGGACAAACATCATTGATTCGCAAATCAGATATCCTTTCTGAGACTCTCTAATACGACTTTTGATTCTCGGAATGTCTTTTCTTTTTATTTTGGTTGAATTCGGAAAGTTTAAAATTAATAAACACCCAGTGCAAAGTGAAAATTCTAGTGTCGCGGCGAATCGGCCATAATGCCTTCTTGCGGTATTGCAATCGACTGCATAGTTTCAATTCGTGTGAGATTTGTGGTATGCTTCACACATTCTCGTGTTCACTTTGTCGCCGAGATACCAGAGAAAGCGAAGGTCTCGGCTGTTTATACAATAAACTCTAGGAAAGTAAATTCATGTCTCACCGATGACTTCGACGTTGCTGCATAGTTCATTGCAGCGAGAAGCTATAAAAAATCCAACAAACTGCCACTCGTTCGGAGTGATTTTCCATTCTTCAAAGAATCGTGACTGTGAATCTCTTTTACTAATTTAATGAAACGTTCTCACACTTCGAGTAAAAAATGCTACTCATATAGACGAAGTTAGAAGTCTTCTTCCCGTGTGGAAAGCTCTGGCGAAGCCAGTTGAAATGCATATGTGCGCTCATCGCGAGCAACTACGTGCAGAAACTGAAAGTGGAAAAGGTCAGGCGGTCGAGAGAAAACTATCGACCTGTAGTAGCACTGCTCGCTCATATGTCTGCTGATGTACCCGGCTTGCATACCAAATTCAAATCGCACTATGGAATTCGTCTTTTCGACTCATCACCAATACTCTCTTCAATTCGACTTGACTCTTTCTTTTCACGACTATCTTTCATTCATTATCTGATACCGACAAAGTAAGATAGCGCAAAAGTAGGACGTACGTGGCTGTTCGATCGGTGACTGCCGTCCGGCTCTCCGGAAATTACACTATTACGGTACACGCCGTCCCAATTAAGTCTACGTTGGCCTGGCAATTATAACACATCGCTTAGCCGTAGTCGGAATACATCGGGTTTTGGACGCGGAACCCGAAGTTCGATCTCTTTCGCTCGTTAACCCGGCCACTTTCTACGAAACGGATCTTCCTCTCTTCGCAGGGTGATTATATGGATTTCGCATTCATAAATCTCCATTAAAACGAGTCTTAGAAATTGGATAAGAACTGTCGCATTTTCACTAATATTTGAAGTAAAAAAACTTGTCACATCACATGTAACAACTTAATATACACTAGCACCGCCAAGATATATCTCCAGCCATCTTCTTGGTTAAGACTGGCGAGACGCTTTCTCGTTTTCGGTCAATTATACACAAAGGCACTTAGTTTCGCGATAGCATGAAAAGTCCAATTTTAAGCTAAGGTATGCCAATTAGGTATAACACTCGAGATCGCTTGCATCACATGTCTATCTTCCTTTCTCATCAGCAGTAACGCGATTCTCATCCGAGCTCGATCCTCTCTGAGCCAAAGGACGGCGATCTGATCCGTGCAACAATTTCACTTTCAAACTCGTCACGATCGCGAGGAGGTACCTTCTTATCTTCATAATGCATGATCGAGTAAGAAGCGGTAGTTCGTTCACCCGGTTTCGAAAATCGGACGTGCAAACTGGCTGGAGCAAGTGGTCCAGAAAGGATGTGAGTTCGGCTGATTAGCCGGTGGTCCAGTCGCTGGGCAGCTGGCTCGACAGCATTGAAGAGCGCCCGGAGCGTGAATTTCTCTGGGCGGTCGGCTCTGGGTCACGGCCGTTCCTCCTGTACGGGAATCGGTGTATCCACGTGACCCTATACACACGAACAAGGCACTTGGAAGAGTGCTCTCGGACATACAGGGAAAGGAGCCAGGATGCCAGGTGTGTACGAAAGTGGAGACTCGCAGACACCGGTGCAAGCAACTCGGCTCGACTCCGTAGAGGACCGATCGTCCTCCCCCACCTGGGACGTTCCCTTCCGGTACTTCCTCCAGTTCGGTATATATAGCCAGGATCCTTGCCGGATATATATGACAGTTTGCGCCGGAGCGTCGCAGTGAATTTACCTGGATCACCTGGGAACACGGGATAACACGGGAACCGGCACTCAACGGCCATGGGGACCAAAATCGCTGTAAGCATCGAGTTTCACCAGTCGGATTGTCCTCTCTTCTCGAAAGGATCTCGCACCTCTCTCTTGGACCATACAGGATAGTTTTTTGGAAAAACGAAGACTAGTTTCGTTGATAGTGCCTGGTAGATTGTGCACCCAGTAGTGTGTAGAATCGTGGCACAGTGCGGTCGCGTACGGTTTGATCTGTTATATAGATCAGAATCGGTAGATCCGATTTCCACGCACCGGGGATTCCGTTATCTCATAGCACGTGTCCGCGGGGAAATTTCGTAATACGAAATGACTAATAGTAGTTCGGTTTAAAAATACTTGGTAAGAAAAGCGGATATGTTTTAATGATACACTTTTCGTTTCAGCTGCGATCCCTCATCCTAGCGACTGTCGTGACGACGGTATTAGCGACCTTCGGCAAAGAGCAGTAAGTCCACTTCTACTTGTTGTCCTTGTTGCTTACTCTCACCCATTAACCGTCATCAAGATCAACTCACTGTAACGAAGTACCGATCGGGCAAGCGATAATCGCCGCGAGATGATAATTAGTGCTAGCCGGTTTCTATGCAATTACAAACGTATTTAATGTACTTTCCAGTGTGCATATACGGATCCACGTACCGGAGATTATAGACCACCATGAGAAAAAGGTGGTGAAGTACGAGGATCACGGTGGCGGTCATGGAGGAGGCGGAGGTGGCGGAGGTGGTGATCACCATATCGAAATTACTAGTCCTGGAGGATTTGGTGGCCATGGGGATATAGGAGGTGGTCCTGACTTCGGTGGTGGACATGGCGGAGGATTTGGAGGTGGCCATGGAGGTGGTGGATTTGGCGGAGGCCATGGTGGTGGCTTCGGTGGAGGATACGGAGGAGGTGGTGGCCACGGTGATGATTTTGGAGACGACCATCATGGCGGCGGTGATTTCGGTGGAAGTGGTGGCCACGGTGGTGGATTTGGAGGTGGCTTCGGAGGTGGTCATGGAGGCGGTCACGGTGGTGGCTTCGGCGGTGGATTTGGCGGAGGTGGCCACGGCGGTGGATTCGGCGGAGGACACGGTGGTGGTTTCGGAGGAGGCCATGGTGGTGGATTTGGTGGAGGACACGGGGGCGGCGGTGGAGGTCATGCCATCATTGTAAGTGGAGGACACGATATTGGCGGCGGCGGCGGAGGTGGTTATGGAGGTGGAGGTAAGATATACTAACAGACAAATTTTTTAAGTAAAACTTAAGAATTCCCACCCACATTTCCATCCTACGAGTTGCCAACTTTCGGAACAATTCGTTCATGGAAAGAATCAGAATGATACTACTGCAAAACAATACAAAGCTCTGGAAAAAATTGCAGCCCTATTCATGGGATAAAGTCGTTCCTTCATGAATATGCATATTCCTTTCACAAACGGTACGTGCCGCACTCTTTCGCCTGAGTAATAAAAGAGGCATATCAGTCTCAACAATGAGTAAGCATAACAATAAAAATTCTTCTCAGGCAGTTAGTGTAACGAGGCATTCATATATTTCTGTCGCGCGACGCGGGCAAGATGTATACCCATTTCTCTTGGTTTCTTACTCCAGAGAGACAGCGTATCACCGGTAGAACTCGTTTTGTCAGTTTTCACTTCCGGCCTGTTTAAGATGGAAGATTTCGTACAAAAATCGCACTGAAACTTTGTACTCTCGCGTGTGTTCAGTAAAGCAGTTTGTCGTTTTATAGCATTGCCCTTGGCCTTGGTGAACAGCATAGTAGATTTCACTCTCTCGATTCTTCGATCCATATAAATTCAACCATATATTTACAGCCATCTCTTTTTAAATCTACAACTTTTATTTAAAATGAACGCAACTTTTCAGGTGGCCACGACGACGTCAGCATAGCAACCGACGGCGGTGATTATGGTGGTGGCCATGGTGGCGGAGACTTTGGCGGTGGCCACGGTGGAGATTTCGGCGGAGGTCACGGAGGTGGATTCGGAGGTGGATACGGCGGTGGAGGTGGCCACGGTGGTGGATTTGGTGGAGGACACGGCGGTGGTTTCGGTGGAGGCCATGGCGGTGGATTTGGTGGAGGATATGGAGGTGGCGGAGGTGGTCATGCCATCATTGTATCGGGAGGACACGATATCGGAGGTGGAGGCGGCGGCGGCCATGGCGGTGGCGGTGGAGGATATGGAGGTGGTGGCCATGGTGGAGGTTTCGGAGGAGGTGGCCATGGTGGTGGTTTCGGAGGAAGTGGCCATGGTGATATAGGCGGTGGTTACGGAGGAGACGATCATTCCTTCGGATCCGGTGGTTATGGCAACAGTATATCTTCTGGATTCGGTGGAAGGTGAGTTAAATTTTCTTATTCATTACCCTCATCAATTCTTGTCAATTACTTTATTATAATACGATCTTTCTATTCTCAGCGGACATGGTGGGAGCAGCTACAGTTCCGGCGGCGGTCATGGTGGACACTCCTTCGGCGGTAGTGGTGGCGGAGGCCACGGCGGCGGAGGTTTCGGCGGTAGTGGACACGGAGGCGGCGGTGGTTTCTCAGGATACCACAAGAAGAAATAATTATTAGATAGCGCGCTCGCAATTGTATAGTTAGTTCTCGGTCGACTGTTCATTGATTGCCATTACAATCCTTTGTTACTGCCAGTATACTGACAATAAGCGCCGATTGGTGCTGCGTCCATTATTCATGATACTCATAGGTCGATCTTATCATCGTAACAGTACCTACACGTCCTTCGAGACGCATCTCAAGGATTTTCTTTAAGTATTTTCACAGAATTGCAAGTACACCAGAGACCTTCATACTTTTGACCATGTGACGAAACCCCGACTGAAGATCGCATGTGGTCAATTGTTGACTCTAATATCTCAACTACTAAGCTGAGAATCGTTTTGTTGATTACTTTTATATACCTGATTTAAACTTTTTATAACTCGCACAGGGTTTCATCGTTATTATTACTCATATATCGTATCGAGAGCACGTCTGTTCTTGTTTTCTTTAACTCGTATTGCGACTCATCGCCACCTCCTGATCGAGCACTCGCTGCAGCTGTTGTGTTTGTATATATTATAAGATGTGTAAATACTGTCCCGTTGTGTTGTCTTTGAATAAAGAGTTTTGTACGTTTTTTATACGAATGTCTGTGGACTCAAATGACCCGTGAGACCAAGGTGGGAGGCAAAGTGAAAGCACAATGCCGTGGGAACACCCACATCAAGACCATTATTCAGATTTACAACTTCCCAGCAGATATCTACCCTATTTGACCAAAGCAACTTCCAGGTTCACTCGAATTACGGGAAAGTAACATAAATGGTGATAGATTCCGGGGAATCTAGAGGAGAATTTGTCATGTCGCTGTCAGTGTCACGAGCACTACTTCCTGTACATTAGTGTGGTTTGTCAAAATAAGCAATGGTCGCCAGTGGTCGTAAAGCTCGGTAGACGGAAGCAATTAATCACTGGGAATCAAAGAGAAAGAAATGGCACGACAAAATCCGAGCTTGGAGTATGGTACGCAGTCGGTAACGAATGATTTTTCTGTGAGAATAATTGCACTGGTAGATGTGGGGATTAGCTCGAGATGGAAAGTAAGCAGAAAGTGAAAGAGGCTGGGAAGGATCCCAGTGCTGCCACAGACGGATTGCGATTTCTCTCGTATATTTCTATCGACCTGCTACCCACAACGCCGACGGATCTTGACCCTGCATTATCGTTACGTCCCGCATGAACCAATAGTATATTAAGTTTCATGCTTTCCACATTTGCGCCATTACAGTTTTTACCAGATGCACCGGTTACTTCCTTAATCAAATAAGGAAGTGCTCAAATGTAAGTAAATTTCAATAAATTTATTTATAATTTAGAAGTTAGTTTTTCTTAATTTTGATAAATGAAAGTATGTTGAGATGAAATTTACGGGGAAAGGAATGACAGAACTGGATCATTGTCGCTAGTTCAAGGACATCGTAGTATTTTACTGGATCAAACAACCGTAACTGAAGCAGAAAAAGATCGTAGCGAAAGGACGAGCGAGCCAAAATGGGTACCATTGAGTTTGATTTACAGCGGGTGGCTTGGAAATGAAAGTGTTTGAGACAATTGTTATGCCTGTCATTAGGGAAGGATGAACTGGTGCTTCGAACTTTCTATTGCACTTTGTATTCTAATGATCATACATAAAGAGATCGTTGAACGTATCCATTTCTCTTAATTCCCCAATATTTAATGAAAAACTAAATCAACAAATTCTACAAAAATATCTTCAATTTTTCGGAAACAATTATCGCGACGTAATGATCAGATCTCGGCCATAAGGTGCTAATAAGTGTTCTATCTTATGCAAATGAGCAATAAGGAATCCGGGCACGCAACAGAATCGAGTGGAACGAACTTGAGTTCTCGAAAGTTTCGCGCTTCACACATGAGCGCACGAGATCCGAGGAAAAAGCGCACGGAAGGAGTAGCCGGTGTTCGTCGGACTTTCGAATTTTCCCAATTTCATGAAAATTACTGTGTCATGTCCTGCGACATGGAGACCAATTTTAGTACGCAGTGGCTGAAGCCCCTCTACTTGCCTCTCTGTCCGGTGCACGCAAGAAGTAGCAATAAGAAAAAGTAATGTCCGATGGTTCCGAACTCTTGCGGAAGTAGGTTTATCTGCTCCCGTGGAAGAAGTAATTCGCCATTACTTTCCTCGTAACATTGGCGTAGCATCTCCCAATCTCCGAATGGAAATACTAAATTGAAATTGGATATGCTCCTAGGATTATTTCCAAAAAATAGATAGTGCATTATCATTATCATGTACACTATCAATCACAGGAAGTGAAGAGAAAGTAAGCAAAGTCCTTCAACCTATCCAAAAAATTCTTCAGCAACCCTTTCCCCTTAATTCCATAAAAATGATACTGATGTGAAACAAGAGCGACTTGTTCTCATTAGTCATGAATGATTTTTCAACTCCATCTCCTTAGTAAGTGTACATATACTGGAGAAAATGAGAAGAAACTATTACGTTACTACGGGAAATTAATGCGGTGTGAAATTGTAGACGCTCAAGTTCACGAGAATGCCCTAATGACAGTTATGCTTGGAGGATACACAAAACAAAGTGAGTTCGTAATTCCTCAGAATTCACCGGGAATGCTAGGCATTATTATAATCGAATTATAGCGTTTGTTGTGGCCACGTTGGATAAATCCCCTTCCGGACCGTAGTGAAACGCCTGTGATTACCTTGGCTCCGAGACATCTGGAAAGTTCCATATACTTAAACGCGACACTCACTTTCCTAAATTGTAATTGAATCATTAATCTCCGCATAATTTATATTAAATACTGACATTTTGAGTTTTTTTAGCGTCACTTAGATATCTTAATCATCAAAATATGATATTTCTTTGGATAAATGATGGGTATGCGCAGGAAGGTCGACCTGTCAATCTCAAACTGTAATTGATAGGCTTGTTTACATTTCACAAACACGATCGAGAGCTTTCATCACTTTCCTTACCGACCACTTTCGTTTCTTTTACAGTGATCTTCGGGTGCCGACTATTATAATATTGGTAGCAAATGTACTAGTGCAGACGTTTATGTCCCGGAAACCTTATCCGGCTTCCTATATGTATCGGCTACTTTCATTCCCGGCGGTTTGCGCCTCGAATGTCATGAGAACTGGGATATTCATTTTAGATTGCACGGGTGTAAATGCCTGTTTTGCAACTATGTTTCCCATTTATCATTAACGTATTTTGCCTAAATTCTGATGCTTCTGGCTGTAAAAAATTATGTTAACTGTGCTTGTGGAATGTAATGGAAGCATCTTTGATGATTCTACTTATTCTTCACGGGCAAGAGGAGTTTGTTATGATCGAAACCACAATGCAGATCAGTTCTACGACAATGTGATCCCCCAAGTGCGCACGTGAGGTTTGGTGTAATGACGGGTGAGAGCGATTGAGCTGGGTGGGGGCGCGATTCTTGGCGCAGGAACTATTTTGCCCGTCGGTATACCGTTCACTGATTATGCTTCCGTTTATAAGGCTCGCCGGAATCCTGTCTTTTAGTCCCCGTATAGCATCAGTCACGAAAGAGTAGAGCAGACCCTCGACGCAGCCGGAGCACTGGAGATGGCCGCACTACGAGCTCACGTGGGTGTCGAACTTTATTTGCTGCTTTAGTGTCTGTGATTTAAATTCGTTTTATATAATTTTATATCCAAGTTTCAATTCATGTATTGCTAATTTTTGACGTTTTGCATCGAGAATAACGGGTGTCGAGTAACATTTTATTTCTGTACACGATAGGATTCAATTCTTGGCCAATAATAGAATTTAAGTCATAATTTTGCAGAAATATAAACTACTTAGCGTCGACTTTCCTGATATGCATAGATTTTAAACGCCAATTTTAATAGTATGTTTACAGTATTTAACAGTTTTATTTTTTAAGATTTTTTCGATTTTTTTATGTTAACTATCATGCAATTTTAGTGCGCAACGAAGCTGCTGGCTTCTTTACTGGTACTCGAATTAATGTGACAGACGTGCCAATTTGCTTGTATTGCAGTACTTGGTCGAGTTTCTACAAAATCGGTGCAAAAATCTGAGTGTCGCGAATGAAACTCATCCAATTTCACGGACGTCCTTGTGCGTCGGTAATCGGAAGTCATTATTTATAGAACTGAAACAGGTTTAACATGGATAAATTCAGTATTAACATGCCACAGATACTGTTGAACTTCAGGCCCAACACGATTCGTGATTAATGGACAATCAATACCGCTTATAATACGAACTACTTCTCACGCTTCACTTCTTTACTTTTAAATTTATGAAAAGCTAAACGTATTTGCATAAACTTCGGATTTCACGAGCAATAAAAACGAAGTTTTACCTGCTTAACATAACGAGGCGTAAAAATTATTAAACGGTTTCTCGAGAGACGAGGTGATAAAAAATGGGCTGCTCTAGTAATTAATACATGTTACGTGTGTCTCAGGTTTTGCTGCTACTGGTTTTAGCTGCTGCCGTGGTGACATCGATGCCTCATCCCGGAGGAGGAGGACACGATCAGTACGTATACATGGATTTTTAATAGATTCCGATGGTTGCAATCAAGCGATTTCAATAAATCGCTACGCGACAGGGCGTCTCCGTAAAATTTCACTTTTACTTGCTTGTCCGTTGCAGCACCCACTTCATCATCCACGTGCCCCACCACATTCATAAACACCATCACACGCACGTGAAGAAGATTTATATACCTGTGAAGGAGGATGACGACGACCACCACCACGAGCACCTAGAGGAGTGGTGACCACACACTCTTAGTTACTAAATGGATCTCGTTGTTATCTTGTTTTGTAAATGTTATTAAATTTGTTAAACACTCGCCGTTGTTATAATCCAAAATAAAGGACATAAACAATCATTCTTAGTACGCTTTCCCATTTAATGGAATTTTATCGAAGAGGAGTTTATCTCTTTAGTGATACCAAACCTCAATGATTCAGAGATGATATACCTGCAGAAGATATTTTGAGGACAGGGAGAGAAAAATTGAGTCATGTTTCTTTAACGTGTATTGTAAAAAAATAGCGTAACATTATGTAATATGTACAGGGTATCATTGCAATCCCTCGCTTGTGCGCACGGGGTTACTTGGGCTTATTCTAGTTTATCCTTAAAACGAAGTAGAGGGCGCTTCATGCCACTTTGTACCGTACGGTTTTACCGCTTTGCTGACATGCAGAACGAAATTTCCATATCGCGTGCAACTTAAACGCCTTCGATCATAATCTGAAATAAAATATTTGTATGGTAAATACGAAAAGTCCTATCCAAGCAAAAGCATTGCGCGTATAAGTTTAAAGGCCGATTAACAACTGTAAGAAAGAATTTCCCTCGGTACTTTCAGCGAAAGTACGCGAATCCCATGGTTCATGGTAGAATATAAACGGAATGCTTTTCCTAATCTTTACGGACAATTAGCCCCTCTTAAATTGTTCAAATACCTAAAGCTAGTAGTGCATGAGGTTAGTGCTCTCATTTACCACCAGGATTTTTCATGGTGAACAGGTACGTGGACGGGTACGTGAACCTTCTCAACCACAGGGTAAGGTACTGGAACCTTCTCAACTACTGGGAAAGGTACGTGGACCTTCTCTACGTGATGCACTGGTACTGGAACATGAATTTTCTTCACATGGTGTACCGGAATGGGCACTGGCACTGGGATTTTCTCAACGTGGTGCACTGGAATCTTCTTTACGTGATGATGGTGGACCGTATGCACATGATACGGCACGTGGATGCGAACATGGTTCGATGAACTAAATAAAATGTATTTATTTAATACTCTTATCTTTTGTTATTGCATTAAACAAAAGTGATTGATTTACTTACTGGTGATAACCTGGCACAGGTGTTGCCACTGCCATGGCAAGTAAGCTGAACAAGAGCAACTGGAACAGAGGTATGGATTACTAATTTTCTTCATGAAACCTACTCGATTATAGAGGCATACGATGATCCGTACGATACACTCCCGCTTTTTAAAATGCGAAGCCGTCTTTCCCGAAGTTTCACTATTCCCGCCACGGACTGATTAATTAATTCTTGGCGCTTCAACAATTCGGTCGCCGCCATTGTCGCGGTTCACTTTGAATTTGAATTGACGCTTTCGATCACGGGGAATCTATTGGCAGTGAAATGATAAAGTAGTACTTCCCGAACGATATGTGAAACAATGATTTCTGCTGATTCCAGACGATAATATGATTTGGCATTGATCACTTCGTTGTGTATAGCGAATATCACCAGGGTAAAGGTCACACAGGAGTAGTTTAAGTGTCGAATTTCCATTAATTTCACAGTCCGTTGTCTTCCAGTTCACGTTAGACGACTTTCTCACAATAAAACGTTTGAATACCAATAGATAGTTTTCGGGAAACAAAGGGTTGCACCATGGATCACGCAGCCTCTCAGCATCTCGTGATTTACTCACAGCAACGAACTGGGAGTGCATCTTGACGGAGGTGGTTGCAAGTGTTGCTTCTTTCAATGAAGTTGACAATTGGTACTTCTTCGTCGAGGTATCGAACTTCTCACAATTAATGCTATTCCTCGAGGTGTTGCAAGTAGGCGAGTGCGACTGCCTTTTTGCGGAGCTCCGGACGTTTCTGGCTGACCACGAGCCGCGGATGTGTGCTTATAAAGGACGAACCCGCGTGACGCGATGTCCAAAACCACCCGGGTGAAAATCCGACCGATCGCTCGGTGGGAGAGCAAAGTCGCTCGAGTTTGCGGTTACGTAAATCCTAGGAAGCGGCCATCGGCTCTTGCAAGCGCGCGCTCTTTCGCTCGCCGTGTGTTACGCTCGACGGCCATCGATGCTGCGTAACAAGCCACGTGCTCCCACTGATTATTATAATACTGATTTCAGCGACTGACTACTTTTTCGATCAATACTTAATCGCCCGGTTCTTTCTCTGACTGCCTAACGAGCCAAGTAATCTTGGAAAGTCGATTATCATCTTCTTTCGAAATTTTCGACTATCTCCGCCAATAGAATTCTAATATATGCGTTTCGAATTAATTCCGCTATTTCTTGATGACCTTCTCATAATTCGCGAACAACATTAGTTTCACTTGGATCGAATGATTTCTATTGGGAGCTTTTCTCATATGTCAGAGGACATTTCTCTTGCCCCTCTCAGATTTGCGCGCTGCTGGGCTCAAATGGTCCGTGAGCATCGACGATAACAGCTTCTTTCCCGGGCACCGACTCTTATCGGAAGTAGAGCTGGGAGCACGTGAAAGTGAATTAACTGCTGCACAGTTAAGTGTGTAATAAGGTGTAATTGCTGTAGGAAAGCTATCGCGTAATAGGAATAGTGGTGTTTACGGATGGACTCAAACACAGATCGCTGATTCACAGTCGAGATCCCAGGGCCGTGGTTCTGTCTCCCGATCCCAACCCGCGTCTGCCTGAGGAGATGATTTTGCAATGTGAGTTCTCACAACTGGCACTGGACTTTGCAATCAAATTGAAGAATTATGCATAAGTTCGATCCCGCAATAAATACTATGACTCAGACCACACGCTGCGGAGGAGAAAATTCCAGCATTCGATGGTTTTAGGGATTGCGCTATGATTTGCCAATGTAATCTTTGTTTTTTTCTCGCAAAATTTAAATACCTCTTTATACTACAGGTGATACTCAATGATGCTTTAAGTCATAGGTGAAACTTTATATTATGAAAATCGTCAATGGGGTGAGGGAGTCTAATTATGGTCGAGATTTCTACGGCATTCCAGCGTCGTATCGCGAATACATTCGTCTGATAACACTTTCCATTGGCAGGGCAAGGTGGAATTCCAATTGAGTGGTTCGCACGTATGCTTACCGATAGTCATTACAAATTATCCTTAACATTTATGATGTGAATAAATTTTCGTGATTTCACCTAAGATCTACGAGTAGCTTCGCGCAAAATGCCAATGATTAACATATTTCTGGTGTCAATCGAACAGATAGTATAGGTCAACAAGATAGAGAACTCAAAACGCGCATACGTGAAACTGCCAAACCCTTGTAAAATGTAAATTTGTTATATAATCCTGATGATGTCGAATGGTGGAGTGTTTACTTGGGTCTAGCGAGATTACCAGGATCGATGATATAATTTGGTGACCTGAAAAATGATGTGTCTCGAATGCCAATGAGGCCGTGTGTTCTTATTAAACGATATCCTGGTAATCCGGTCCGCTGTCGACCAAGCGGAACCGGTGAAATGAAGCAGGAAAAGTGATTAGAAGTATGAAGAATTCTAACGAAGTTCATTTGATAACGCATCTCTAATCCCTTTCCTTCTGGATGAAATATCGAATCGTAAGAATTACATAACATTATTATTATCTAATCGTCACTATATAACATTTACTTTATGAATTCTTCTATTCATTACCTCGACAGATTTACCCGGAATACTTTCTTTCCCTTTATTTCCTACGATGATCATTCTACATAATGCAAACTAATCCAACTTCGTAACCAAATCATTTCCTTCTACTTGTCTTCTTATTGTCGCGTTTATACCCGTAAATAATATACCAGGCTATTCCTGATAGTCTAGTATTAGCGCGTTGAATCGGCAGTACCGATCCAGACAATGAAACATCCGATAGACTTCCCGGCGGAACAAGTAGTGTCTCACTTATTGGGTAGCTTTCTCGACTAGATTAACATGGGTTTAACAACGGAGTCAGTGTTAAGAGCAAGGTAGCGATCAAGACCGAGCGTTGCGTGGCTTAGTATAATGTCCATTAGAGTCGAGCGTTTTTTGCTCGGTGCATCGCTGGCTCGGCCAGTGTTACAGGAAGTGGTGCAGCTTGCATACTTAAAGTGTATCCATCATACAGGGAGAAAGCGTTTCGTAAGGCTCGCCCGACTACCTGCGGATCTATCTGCCGAAAGGTGGGCGAAAGGGCAGGACCAGGACCGGTAAAGTGAGCTTCGAAGGAAGAGGATGCCCAGCGCGTTCGTAACCGTTGCGTAATGTAAGTACGGCTGGGTCGACTTATACCTATATCGGAAGGGGTCCCAGCATTCCCTCCCTCATACTTCCCGTGAAAGTCCTTCCGACAGCAGATTTCGGTCGCCTTCCTACCTCTGCACCAACCATCATTGGATTTTGCAATACCTCTCGGGCATTATTATTTCATAGCTGCTTGTTGGGACGCGTGCTTTTAAGTTGACATTTTCGGCTGAAGTGGGGTGGATATTTTTCAATCTAATAATTATAGATTTATTTGGCGATTGGTAATTCAAATTGTGATTAACATAACGCACTTGAGAAGTTACGTGTAACTCGGAAAAAACTTGTTTCTCTGTCAGTTGTATGGGCGTATCTCTCCATTGCGCAAGGATGATTACGTGTTTCTTTTCCCCATCGATATTTCATGCAACTTAGCGTCGAAATTAGCAATGGGAGGTTTACGAACGCCAATAAAATCATGGAATTTCGAGGGATCATCTCCGGTAGCGCATTTGATGCTGGAAGGCTGCTACGATTGTTGGGTAGCTTCCGAGGGCGACGTGGAAGCAGTAGATTATTCTGGATGTTCTTGCAATAATCACATTATTCGATTACGCAAGGATTCACGGTTATGCTCTCTTAACGTTGCAAACAATGAAGTATCAGACAAAGAATTTCTACCTAAAGGCGTCAGTGGTAGCTCGTGAAAGTAGAAGCGGTGCGTGAATTTTGAGGGAAATATGTTCAACCGGCGAGGCCCAGCGTGCAAAGGAAGAGAATGAGGAACGTGGTCGATGAAAGTCCCACATTTGGAAGTCATCCAACAGTGTCTGCCGCATCGCGTAATCATAAATGGCGGTTAATTGTTACGAGTATACGACTCCCAGATCAATCGGTCGCATAATTTACCGGATGGTATTAAGATCCCGGCAAGCTGAGAGAGCGGATTCTGCCGCAAGAGCCGGAGGGACCACTTCCACCTTTTCAGCTCTGGGATTATATAAGAATGGTTCCGAAGCGGAAGGGAAACGTTCTGAGTCCGATATTTTATATGTATAAGCGCCGTGTTGCGTATTTCGTTACGCATACGCCTCGCTTTCCTTTTACGTGTAATTGATACCGCCTTATAAAAAGTTATCCTCTGTTCCCCCCGCCCTTCTTCACCTGTTCACGTAACTTCTCGCAATTTACCCGAATTCACAGAGCTCTGGGTTAATATTGGTTCCACCTTTTTATGTAGTTCTCTTTTTTTTTTATTTAAAGTTCCAACATTCGCATAGAGATATAGAGATGGGATGCTGTATGTATGTGCATAGGGAGTTCATACATATGCGCATGACATACCGTGCACACAGTGACTCCGTACGCATTACGCTTTTCCACCAGGCCAACATATAAAACCATTAGTAATAAGTATCACGTACATTGGAGAACTGAATAGGTCGAGAGCTGTGCTTGTAGAACTCCGTAAACAGTGATGTTATTTCTGAATAAATTGTATCATGAATGTACAGTGTAAATGCAGGTTGATACAAGATCTCTTCTTAGTGTAGCGGACTCGGCAGTCCAATAGTTTATCTTAGGGCATTAAATACATAGTATAAATGCAGGCTTATTATTTTTTCTTCTTGGGCTTAGTCGTAGTCTCTGACTGAGGTTTCTGCCAATCCAATGGCTTACGGCGATACATGGGCCATGGTGGGACTGTGATCAATGCTGCCATAACAAAGCCAGCACCCAGTATATAGATTGTCTGGGAGAACTGCTGAATGACATATCCCCAAATCAGTCCAACTACCTGTGATGTAAAAGAATATGCGGTTAATCAGCTGTACACCTGAATCGGTGGACAGAATGTACTTACTCCGAATAGTGTTATGATGACCCTAGACAACTTCTCTGCCCTTCCCTGGCCATCATAGTCCTAAAAGAAGTTGTTATCTATTTACTGTCTATTTTAAAATTACTATATTCACTTAAAGTGAACTATATGCAAAACGCAAACAGCTAGGTATAGTAACAGACTTTGACATACGGCGAGACATAACCTAGCAAGGATTGGCGTACAGGAATTTCTTAGGAGATATACAAAAATTCGAACAACTTCTGACCTCGACTGACGCCGGATTTAATGTTAATACTTACCATGTGCGTGGGAATGCTCTTAAAGTATTGCGACCAACACTTCATCGTAAACAAATGTTAGGTACGTGGCGGCAACGAATAGGACTTACACAAACGCAACAGTCGTCGTCAACGCGACGCACACTTGTTTAAACCTTCGGACGTGGATCGTCCGTGAACAGTCGTCTGCGCAAGCTTGCTTGACTGCTCACGTGTACTTTTTACCGCGCAGCATTCGAAAGGACTCGTAATTACGGTGAATGATAAATATTGATTTATAATAATTTTACTCCAACTAATTTGGGGAAGCGGAAGTTCGAGAGATTGTCTGATAATTTCAGACTGTCTTTGCTACTTGAGAGCCAATTTCCTGGACGAACTCGTACGGAAAAATGATAGGAGAAATTGTTCTCCATTCCGCTAATATGGTGAGTCTTCTTGCGTAATTACGATAGATTCTTATTGTGAGCATATAAATCCTGTTACGTGGGTATGACTTTCTAATGCACGCATGTGTGCGGCGGTAGTGAACGTAGTTGCATTTGCTAGGTGAAAATTGGATTAAATGTTATACGGTTTGTTATGATTTCAAAGATTGCACATGTTACATTATTTCCTCGAAATGGATTGCAGCGTATAATTGCTGGGAATAGCCAGAGGTTAGATACGGTTGTTATAGTCTTGAGGCACGTGAGTCCTAACCTAATGGGATATTGCACTTCGAAATGTATGTTGCTGCACGTGCCAACTAGATCGTGTCAGTGATCGCACGCAATCATACTATCAATTACCTTGTAACCCGTAGTTATTGCCATTGGAAAATGTATGTTTAGCAAGAGACTGTGACGTGCATTCTCATATTCGCGTAGTGTGCCACTATTTTTTAATGACAAAGTCGAAATCGAAATCGAGATCAGGTTGATGCGGATCGAATACGAAATGACATGGCTCAAAGAATCGTGTTGTGCTTATGTCGGATGAATTGGTATTCGTTAGGGAATCTCGGTCATTGAGGGGAACAAGTAGAAATGAATACTGAAACGAGACCATCGGATACTAGAAAACAGATTCTATATAACTTATTTGATAACATATACAACAATACGCAACGCGAGATTTATGTAACATTAGCAGAATGATAAATATAAGGTGGATGAATATCAAACACAGTCGTATGGAGACAGAATTTGGTGTAGGTGTACGAAAGCAGTGTTCTGTTATGCGGTGTTTAATAAATACAATAAGCTGCACGCCTCGATCCCTGTGATTTAATAGTCAATTTTTGGATCTTTAATATTCCGACCTTTCCAAAGATATTTCTCTGACTTTCTATTCCATCGCAACTTTTGCAAGGCGCCTTTTTAAAGTGTCGAGGCTTGTTAAGTAACTAAATTGCCAGACACCTTCAAAGTATTAGCTCGGTCCCAGTCTAAAGTGGACTTCGCCCTAAGTCAACGACCGTCTTTACAGTTTTACAGATCTCTTTGATTTGCAAAGAGAAACGGCACCAACGTTATCGTCTCGTGTGTCTCTTTGAAAAACCTGCTCTCGCATTCCGCGCGGTTCCTCAATCATTCGAGAATCGCCTATGTTTCGAAAAGTGATTCCACATCGATGCAAAACGTCTACTGACTACCAGTAGAGATATTCCTGGTGAGTCGTGCTCGCCCCATGCTCGAATGCCGCGTGTTTGTGCGATCTGACTGCGAAACGGTAAACACTCGGGCGGCATACGTCAGTAGGTTCTGTCTTCCCGACTCAGTGAAGACATGAATGAACGACCTCGGCTTTGGCTCGATCGTGACGGAATGAATCACAATCGGCTGATGCAGTTCTCGTCGTAGATGTAGGAGCTCCACGGTGCAGGCATACTTGGCACCTCATTGTTGCACTTGGCGTAGTGCACCGCATCAGCCACTGTTGGGAACATCGCGAATAGTCGATCCTCTTTGTATTCAGCGAGGTTGCACTTTCTCATCGTCTCGTAAACGGGGCCTGCAATACGCAAAAAAACCACTCGTCTGAATTCCCTATATATGAGCAGGCGCACGCTCCTTTCAATCTAAAGAAGCCGCTTGCCTGCCGGAAGACTCGTTACAGTATGTAATCACTGTCACTTGATTCGTGAAATAAAGAGAGGGCAGACTTAAACCACCGCAATCGGTAGTTGAGACATCCTGAAATCAGGTCGCCCCACGAAAGTGTCATTCGCTCGGTTTCTTTCCCAATGTATCCACCGTACAGTAGATTTCTTTGATCACCAAAGTACAATTGTCCAACACTTTCGAAATTCGTTAAAAATAGACTGTGCGAATTCCGAATATACAACTTACCGGAGCAACCGGTGATATAAACGATAATCTCGAGTTCGCTGTACTCGTGCACCAAATTGCGCAGAGTAATAGAGCCCGCAAGGTCCATATGGCTCATGGCAGTCAAGTCCAAAATTAGAATTCTCAACTGCAATAATAAATTTGTTTTTCCCTTGTAAATATTTCCTTTTCATGTTTGGACTGTGCGAATGTTTTCCGCCTCGCATGCTGACTAATAGGAGTGTTAGGAATCTCGTGGCATTCAATGAATCTTTTGAATGCCGAGACTTCTGTCGACTTTTTATCATACCTTTGCCATTTCTGGGACTTCGCCATGCTTAGCAGCGTGTTTCGCTCGCCGATGTAGTTCCTCACGCGGCACTAGCTCGGCGACTTTGTACACATCTTCACGAAACCGCTGCCGACAGGCGAAATTTAAACTGCCTGAGTAGTGGAAAATCTTTATTCCAGGTACTTCCACTGTCTGCAAAAGTAACAGTAACATTATAAAGAGATCCTTAGAAAAGTGAACAGATATATATCGTACGCGTGCTATGTCTACATTTGTATCATCATTATTACATCCTTTTCGGATGGAAGAGGCAAGCAATCAATCGATCAGAAGAGGGAAACGCGGCGGTATTAGTAGTGCTCCATACTCCTCTGTATCTCTTGGTATCCAGATAAAGCTCGGTACCAGGTGCAAGGGCGAGTTTACAAGTGTAAGGCTGAACCGCCAGCAGCACTAATCTGGCAACGCAGAGGACGATCCCAACAAGTAAACCGTACTCGACGTCCATCACAACGACGATGATGAAAGTGACGGCCCAAACGGCTGCATCCGATTTGTCCAGCTTCCAGAATTTCCCAAACTCCGTCACTTTCAATAGCATCCCTTTGAGCGCCACCACGATTATGCTCGCCAGAACGCACTAGAACCAATCAATATCTCCGATATCAACGAAGTCTCGTGCAAACTTGGATGTAGGCTAATTAGAAAGCGGTGGTAATTACCCGTGGCAGTGGCTCGAAAAATGGTCCAATCCATAGAAGAACACAGAAAAGAATTGCGCAGGATATTAAACTGGACAGTTGAGTTCGACCACCAACAGTTTGCTGTATCAGCGATCGAGATAACGAGGCTGTGAAAGGCATGCAGGAGAAGAAGGAGCCGACTAGATTACCGAGACCCTGCCATGTAATTAGTAAATCGTTAATCAGAATCTTAAATTATTTCATAACGAAACATTTCAATATGAAGCCTTCCGCATTTTACCTGTGCCACAAGTTCTTGATTGGAATCAACTTCATAACCACCTTTCTGGGCGAAAATTAATGCCATCGACATTGAGATGGTGTAGGATACCATAGTAATTACGAAACTATCCACCATGACACTTGGTATAAGATCGAGAGGAGGCATACTTGGAACTGGAAGGCTACAGTGGAAGAAATTCAGATAATAGTAAAAGTTAGAATTAGTCCTGCTTATTCAGTTTTACTCACCCGACAGGTATATCGCCGACTGTGATTATTCCATAAACATTCGTGAGGTCCATCTGCATTGAGATTAGGGTACCTATTACGACGGCTAACATTTCGATCGGGATGGGAAATGGACTCAATTTCGCCACTCTCGGCTGGAAACAAGCACAAAATTATATTTTCTTTTCATCAATCTTATTCAACCTTGTTCAACTTTATTCATTATAGCAGTTAAATTACCTTCAAAACTTCATTGTTGAAGAAAAGAGCTATGATAGTGATGCAAGAGATGACAACCGCGGTGGTGTTGACGCTGTCGATATTATTGAAGACGTCAACATAGGTCTGAAATGGCAAAGTAATTTCAGGAGATTGGCTAGCACTTTTTATCCGGAAAGCATAGCTTAATATGTAACCAGTATAATACCATATAAAGAAACTAAGGATAATGTAAAACTCGTGGTAACCGACATTTACTTTAAATCGAGGAATGCTCGGAATGTCAGATTCCAGTGAAACATGGTTCAGGAAGTGTGACTTGGTGTCGCTTAAAAACGATATGCAATTCCTGGAAAGCCGTATCGGCACTTTTCTTGGGCTTTACTAGCACACCCGATTCTCACCCGGAAATTAGTATCGCGCGCATGGAAAGGTTCTCCTGGATTCCGTAAAGTGATTGCGGTGCAAGAGGAAGCATAATTGCTTCAGGGTTACAGTGATAATGTTAAAAGAGAAAAAGTGTAGTAGTTCATTTGACGGAAACGGAAGTAGTTGGCCATGAGGGATCGGTGTCATTTGAGACTTTAAACGCTCGATTCGTTTGGCTCACATTACTCTGCGAAGTGGGTACTCTTTGTAACAGTGCCGACATTCCGCTACCATTTAAAGTAGTCGCTCGGTTACTCGGTGCAATTAATTCATTGTGGGGCAGTAACCTGAAATATCAGCGGACTAAGTGGTCGACGGACAGCTTGCTGCTAGATACTATTTGCCACGGAAAAACTTGTTTTTCCAATCGGAATAAGCGTAGTACGCTGTCGGCTTTACTCCTTGAAACGGGGTCTACCGATACAGCTCGTTGAATATCCGCGAAAGGAAAACGCTCGCGCTCGGGTTTCCGGAGGAATGTCGAGGTCTATTCTTAAACAACGGTTTCTATGAAGCTCCCTCTTATAAATCCAACAAATAACATAAGTGAACATGAAATTTCGACATTTTTCCTCAGCAATTATATAGAAATCTGAAGAGAGGAAACGTTGATTTTCACTACTTACGAGAATTAATTTGAGAGGCCCTTTTCGCTTCGGTAGACTCTTCAAACCAAGTAGATCCTTTACTTGCGATGTGAAAACATGTATCGCCGCGGCAGTGGTGAATCCACTGACAAGACTATCCGCCAGTAGTGAACATATCACACCCAAGCGCAACAAGTACATAACGAGCTATTTGATAAATGTTCATTATCAGACCAATTTGCAAGTAAGATATATATGAATATTACGAAAAGGGTAGAAGTGTCACCTGAATGATCGCAACCATGAATGTTACGGCAGTGGCAACTTCCACCGGCGAATATTGATGCTCGAGACCGGTTGCCACTGATTCATTCGCCATCGTGCCGTTCACCGGTGGTTGGCCTGTCGAGCTGTAAGTCACGACCACTTTTCCGGTCATCATGCAAATCAGAGCGAACGTTCCTTCAACGAAGAAAGTCAGAATTGAAATTCCCCTCAAAGATCGATCTCGAGATCACAAGGACAAACTTAGTAGCGACGTAGGAAAGTATTGATTGAATAATTCCAACCAGGAAATCGAAATCTACAAGCAATCGTGGAAGTCTGCTATTCACGGTTGATCGACGATCGAAACGAAATATGTTTGATTACCAGGTGAGATCGTTAGTATTTTACAAGATGCGAGAAAGTGGCATCGAGAGGAAAGTGAAGGAGGAAGCGCAAACGTTATTATATCGTCGTTATGCGAATGACACTGTCCACACAATTCAAAAGCTGTTCGTCAGAGCGTCTCCGAAAGTAGAAAGGTTCCTTATGGTACAACATAACCTAGTTATCAATGAACATATCGTCGCCCTTGCGAGCAGGGTAACTCACCCATGGAGTTATGCCGGGATGTGCCGAGAAACAGGTAAACCAGTACTGGGAAGAAAGCCATGTAGATACCGACAATAGGCGGTACATTGCCCAGGATCGCGTATGCCATTCCTAATATAGAAACGAGCTTGATAGAACCAGTCTATTCAACTGCTATTGAACTTGTCAATCGAAGCGATAATCATTGGAAGAATTCGTGTGTACCTTGCGGTATGTGCATCACTGCCACTGTAATACCAGCCACAACGTCGCCCAGTATATCGTTCTTCCAGTCGTAGCCTGACAGCCATCCGATCAAGGGGACAGACTTCTTCAGGAACGAGAGAGGCCTTAGAGATTTCCATTTTTTTGACACTTCCTTGGTGACTGTCACAGAACCAAATTCACTGTTATAGCGTCATTTTTAAGGTCTCTCATCTTGCTATCATTTACAACAGATCTTGGTGGAACATTTAATGTAAGTGAATAAAAACTTTATTTGAATCCTTGGAAAGTAAGGATTACATGATATAAACTACACTTCGAATGTTGAGATAAAATGTGACCGCTGTGATAAATGTAACGATCATCGTTTACGAGTGATTGACACGATACTCACGAACTGTCTTGGGTTTGACATATTTGCACAAGTGATTAAGCTCGTCCTGTTGGTAGACCGGTCGTCTGACAGTCAGCTCCGGTGGTGACGATGACATCTCGTCACTCAAGTAATCTGGCAATCGGTAACAATGGGGATATTTTAAATCACGGATCAGCATTTTGGACAACACGCGTTTTTTGCTTGATCACTCGCGCTGAACTTGTTCTCGGCCGATTGGGAACTGGCCGCATCGATGGAAAATAACCATATGTGCGCGATGCTTATTACTGTTTTGCCAAGTGTTCCGCCCACCGGCAATGTGTTGTTGCATTGTTCCGTGTGTTTTGGGGACAATCACTGTTCTTCTAATAATATTCTCGTAACAATTAAAAGCTGACTATTATATTTATACTAATCGGAGTGAGTATGAATAAAGAGGAATAGTTCGTTCAGATTTATGGCTTCGCGTAGCTTATTTAAGTACATGTAAAATGTTGAAAAATGGTTCAAAATATTGTATTTTTTTTCTTACACATTAATTTTTTTCTCAAAACATTATTATATACATATTTAAGTACACATTGCAAGGTATGTATCCTGTTAATTTCATTACGATATTTGCAGTGGTTAGCGCGCCACCAGTTTAGCTCCACCACTTTTTATCTGAAACGAATCACAATTTTCTTTTATTTAGAAGATAGATAATCCTATTGCACTACGGAAAGGGATTTTTGTAATTTCAGTTTATAATCATCAAGGCAAGTTTTGTTATAAAATTAAGCACTATATATTGATGCAGAAAAAAACTGGGATGGGTATTCAAAAAAATGCTCCGTAGTGCAGTAGGGTTATCTGTTTTCTAAATAAACAAAAATTGTGATTCGTTTCAGGTAAAAAATGGTGGAGTTAGACTGGTTTAGACTGCAAAGCATGTTTCACTGACTATGACATCACGAAAGTTGCTGTGGCGCGCTCACCACTGCAAATATCGTAATGAAATTTACAGTATATATAGCTTGCAGTATGTACTTAAATATGTATATAATACATTTTTGAGAAACAAATTGATGTGTAACAAAAAAAATACGACATTTCGAACCAGTTTTAAACATTTTACTTGTATATGGTAGCTTAATGCATCATTGAGTCGATTTGTTATTATAATTTCAGATTGACGAATATATCAAATGCCGAAAACATAAAGTATTCAATCTCTCAGACGATAAATCAAAACACGGTATCAAAGTGTCGTAAACCCGATCCCTTAATCCGCGGCCTTACTGCGGAGGTTACATGATTTCTATATCTCTGACAATTAGAGCTTTTCTCGACTGAAGGTGAGCCTGTAAAAACATAACCCGCCACTTGAGCTAGGCGATTATAATTTCGTAGAAGAACAATTGTATCGCTTTTACAACAACTGTACACAGTATTTGACGAGGGATTAACCGACAGCATGAGCG
This sequence comes from Ectemnius cavifrons, assembly GCA_964023945.1. NCBI lineage: Eukaryota > Metazoa > Arthropoda > Insecta > Hymenoptera > Crabronidae > Ectemnius > Ectemnius cavifrons. Next base: position 17,829,834 of record OZ030377.1, read on the forward strand.
CTTGTCCCGACACAATTACTCGAAAAATATTTACATCTCGGTCCATTTACAACACACTGTTAAGCACAGCATCCCAGTTATTTCAGGAGTTCATTGCTCGTCGCCTTCGCTTTATCTATTTTAACAAAATCAGAGTGAACCTGTGCTCATGATGAGGCTTCTTGCGCACCGGACACTTTGCAGAACTTGGATTTCCCAGAGAGCGTAGAGAACTTAGATTTATTAGAACTTAGAACCGTGAGAACCTACTACAAACGCGTCTAGTATCTTGCCATTCACTAAAGAGAGCAACTCGCACAGGCGATTGAGTAGCAACGGTAGCTCCGAAATCGGAGGCACTTTTTCAGGCGTATGAGCTGGAGAGCGCGATCGCCCTGGGTTTTCTATTGGAATTCAGTCACGTGTGCTGGTTAATCGAGAGATTATACTGTCAAACAAGGAAATTATGTTTGAGGAGAACAATCGGCGCCCCGAGTCTATAGATACGCGTGGCGAGGGCAGTGAAGCCGACTCTTTCAAAACACAGAAGCGAAGAGCAGCCTGGCGCGTGTGTACACGCTGTGCACTATTAGAAAGATCGGTAGTCGACGCTGACGTAATCGACCTTTGACGCTACTTCTGTTGGCCGATTGTTTGGTCAGTTACGAATCGTGCCGGCCTCTTAATTCGCGAGTCTTATAATTAACGGCGCTCCTCCATGGTATTTGGGACGTCGGCTCGCATTTGGGGACCGGCGCCTCTGGAAGATTCCGAAATGACTGCCTTTCATGAGTACAACACTGGTGGGCTCGCCCCGCTTAATAAAACAATTGGTCGCCAAATATCACTCCAAGGAGAAGAAGGCGGGATATAGAAAATATTTGCTGTTTGCAAATCTCAATGGAAGGAATAGATAAGCTCGTTTCGATTCCCTTTGATCGGCCTACTCGGATTTGGTTTGCGGTACGCGCGCGAGCGCGCGTGTGAACATTCGGAACGTTAGGGGTACACATTGGAAATTTTTTTACATTCTTGTCGAAAATTTCCGTGCACTCCTGATTATCGTATTGGCTGGTAAGTAATATCTTTCCCGTAGAATTGTCGCAAATCGTAATTGCATTCATTGGAGCGATGTAAGCTTATCTCGTCGGTTAAAAAATGTGAAGACAGAAGTGCGGTATGCGGTACTCACTGGCTGCTTAAGGCTACGTCTATACACGCTCCTTAAATCTGGTTTCCACTGGTATCAGAGCAATAGATTCACTAGTAGAAAAATCGTAGGAAAGCGTGCGACCGTCTGTAAATAGCGTCGCGACCTACTAATGGCGTTGATAAAAACAGATTCTAGTTTATTGCAGTGCGACTATCAGACACTTAATAGATTTCTTTCAATGATGACATTTCATCAATTTTAGTAGTATCCCAGCATCACTTCACCATTCGCAACTTTCCGAAATAACTTCAATTGATTCCTATAAATCTATGTTTTAAATTACTTAAATTGCAATTTCAATTATAACGTTAATTATTCACTTTGGTAGAGTTTCGAGTTCAGACCGAGATCGATCAAATTGGGGAGTCAAAAAATTGCTAAAATAGAGCTACCGAGAATGAGCGCAAGTGTTGCGCTCGCGATTCAACTCTCGACTAATGCTCTCACTCTTGGTAGCAGGGAACAATGAATATCGGTCAGATTTCACTTGATCTTGAGAGATCTGCGAATGGCAAACAACATTGCGACAGAGAGCCGCGCGAGAGCAAGAGATTTCGTTACGTTTTCCTCTCGCATTGCCGTCGGTGGCTTAATGCGATTACGAGCGCCTCGTGGGTGCCGGTTGCCACCGAAATATTGCCGCAATTAATCACCTCGATTAACAAAGGTTCACATCGTCAGCCACCCAGTGACAGATAACTTGAATATCGTTATTTCGACGAGAATTTCCGATATTCTGATAACTGATTGGTCCAACGGCGTCAATGTTAGTGAAAACGAAATGCGTTCTGTTTCCGACGCGATATCAGTGAACTCTACTGAATGTGCCGGTTAATTGGCGGCACTAATGAACAATTTGCGGAAAACTTCGCATGCCGAGTGTAAGTGTCGAAATATCATATCTTAAGAGGATTCGAGGAATAGAGAGAGAAAGATGTTGGAGGATGAATCTCCCATCCCTCTTTCTATGTGATGTTCCGCGCTTCAGCCTCCGTTACCTCGAGCACCGTATCTATATGCCAGGGCCAACTATTTGACGAGCAAGTAAGCACGGAAAATATTATCGTTCCCCTCTTGGGAGGAGGTGCAAATGTCCATGCTGTTGAATCACTTCGAGGGAGTGTTCTACAAACGAGAAGTTCAAGGACATCGTAGAGAAGGTCGCTGGACACGTGGAATGTCAGGGGGTCATGAACCCAGAATATCTTTGCTACAAATATTCATCAAGTATCACTTCCATCATATTCCATTCTTCCGAGTATCATTCTCTTACCTTATCAGGAAGTTCAGTTGGTAGTATTTCAGACACATGAAAAATGGGAGGCTATAAAAACTAGTTGAATAAAACCGAGTCGTAGATCTTGCAGGAAATTGTATACGAATTTTCGATGATATAGGATATTGCAATTTTTCCTTATGTGAAATTCATCTTGACCAATACCAGTGTATCAAGTCCTGACTTAATAACCGACATTACGTATTGCGCTCAAAGTCTATCGATAGTCGGAATTACAGTGGAATTCGCTGTTCTACGAGAAAGTGGTCGGTTCGAGAGGCCAACCAATCGCGAGCCGATCTCGTACGCCACATAAAAGAGCGGCATTGCGAGATCGCAAACAGAGCCATACGTGGCATGCTAGTAAACAGCACAGCAGCCCTGTTATTGCCTCTGGGCATAAACGGATCCGCCGGTGCGCTTTGCCAACCAAGTGTACACACCCGGTTACCCCCACTGACATATTATTTGCGCATTCCTTATCTGCCGAGATAACTCAGCATATATAAGGTGGCAGTCATTACGTAGTGCGGCTTCACAACTTGAAGCCGCTGCGAGGTCAAGTGCGCCCGATTCCGGCATGCTTGTCTGTCATTAGACAGATAGTTACTTGTTCCGCCCTCTATCTGCGCCAGGAATCACTTTTATTTCACCGGATTCCACTATCGAAAGGCTAGAAGACCCCCATTGTTTTTATTACCTTATATTTTCTTGACTAATTGATTTTTCTTTCGGTGACGTTCGTCTGCTAGTGGCAACGAAGTCGTCAACGTTCTATCGGTTTAATAATAGTGAACGATTATGGTAATAACTTCCGTGCGTATTTGTTGTGTTTGGAATTACTTAACTTCGTTAAGGTCAAGCTTAGTCGATCGCATAACCCGAGTAATTAGTAATCATTGCGTACATAGTGCTTTTCTTATAACTCGCGTGAAGTAGGAAGCTTCTTGTCTAGCACGATTTATGTGCAATGTACTGAAAGGGTGGTAAATAAAGAATCCGAACTTTTTGGTTATTTAATTATATTATACATATGTACACAGCTTTTGTTTAATAAGCGCTAAAATGGAGTCGTGCAGATTGATGAGCATCCTGAGGTGAAATAAGTGGGGATTTTGGTGTAAACCACGAATAACTCGGTCTCGGTGTCATTCTACCGATTTATCATGTAGGGTATGCTTGTTATGTTCATCATTCGGCCTTGCAATTTCGAGTCCTCCAATTTCGTGGCGGAGCACATGCCTGTTGCTTCAGGTGGTGTGTGATTCCTATAAATAAATATATATAGTCGATTAAAAGAGCAAGGCTTCCGATAAGTGGCGGAAATAGAATTCTTTCACAGATTAAGAGTGTTCCAGATACTCTTATCGGCAAAGAACATTTTATTTCAGGCAATTATTGTTCACGAGTTTTTCGATGCGCGCTTGTACCCACCCTGTCTTTATAAATCTGCTCCATTAGCAGGTGAGAATCTGAGCCAATCATTGGTGATTAAATTGTTCAGACTGAATATAAATAATTCTTCTTTCGTTCAGTTCGGGGAGGTCCAAATGATGGACTTTGAAACTAATTATTTCAAATAGATGAAATATATTTATATATATTTATATTTTAAAAAGATTGAATCACAATGGGATAATGAAAGAATTGGCATTTCTCAAGACGTCGAAGACAATTGTGTGCTTCGCGTGAAATCGTTATAATACATCGTAATAATACATGAAGCGTTGATTCGTTTTTACATCGCCACCAAATTTTTCTCCTGATAGAGTGATGTTATTAGGATCACCGCCAAGCCTTTTATATTTCGGTTGATTCAACACAAAGCCAGATTCTGATTTTTTACTGCCTGATTATGATTTACTATTAGTCACCACTTTAAGACCACATGAAACTTGAAGTCTGGTTTATACTCAGTGCACTCAATCATTGGTTCAGAGTAACCACAATCAAGTTCTAATAGATTAGGAAGTTTGATCCTTTGATCCACGTCTGAATTCACCACCGTGAATAAAAATCAGGGTTGCAAATATCGTGTCTTGATTCGTTAAATCGATCTACAACATGAAGTAATATAAGGTATTAGAAGTATATAAAATATTAAAACACATTCAAGCTGAACGTATCCAAATCATTAAAAATCGTGAAGAAACATACTAGGGGAATATAGACGTTCATAGTCAGACAGTCTCCATCTCCAGAGACTTTCCCGATAACGGCATCCATGTGAGGACAAATGTTGTCATCCCAAGCAGCATTTGAAATTTCATTCCATGGCTCCACATTCTCAGGCGTTCGAAAAGTAGAGACTCCTTAATTCCCCTACAATTCTTGACACTTTTTACCAAACGATCAGTCAGTTCATATAACATGTTTCATTTGTGGTTTTCACTTCACTGTGTATTTCTATTACATTGAACCTGAGCTGTCCAACGGGTGTCTTGTCATACGAGATTCCATTGAAGGAGATAAAGTCCTTCCTCTGCCAGACGGTTTGCCGAAGCATGTCCTTCTATTCGTATTTACGATTAGATCTTGTTGCGCATAACAGGTTTCCGCAATTAGCATGATAATTGCTAAATTAATCACCAAGAGAACCATTCTAATCTGCAGTAAATATCGCACGATTTTCGTGCAGTTAATTGAAGGTGTGAGTTGATGGCTACCGTACGAAAGATCGGTACGGAGGATGAGAATGGTGTCAAGTGAAGAAGGATGTAAAAATTACAATCGACGTTCTGCGTGTACGGCTTTAAGTATGTGTATTACACGATAGACGGCATCTCGAGTGAGTTTAAGTGAGTGGCAAAGGCAAATAACGACCTAGGTAGGTGTCAAAACAGTCAGTAGATTAGCTCCGGTTTCACTGTTATTTTTATGCCTTTGCGTGACAGCTACATGAAAGAGCTGTAAAGTAGTTTAATGTATCGGCTGCAAGACTCACATTACTAGTTACCGTGTTAAGCATAATAATAACAGGCAGTTAACAATCCTGACAAGGCCAATTTCCTAATAATATACATTTTTGTACGTCTGGAAAGGCAGGATAAATTTGTGATACGAAAATGTGACTGTTTCTGATTAATCTGTTGTCAGGACATTGACGAATCGGAACTGGTATGTTGTTAATACAAGCTATTATTATCATCAGCTACATGTTTTATGGCAACAGGCACCCATGCTTATTTCCTGTTTGCCTAACGGTTGTTAAAGATCATTTTTCATTTAATGATCACGAACAACCACTGAAATATTTCATGTACGTATAAAGCAACGGCTCGTTTTTCTTTGCCCTTTCATTAACTTGACGAGATACAACGCTCAGTGTCGTGCTTATGTTCATCATATTTCCTTCTTTTCTTGAATCCGGCCATTCGTCTTTGGAGCACATCCGGCAAGGCGGAGTTGGATTCCTATTAGAAATTCAACGTCATTGGCGTGAATTTAAACAGTACCGAATGAAACGGCAGATGAGGAGTTCGAACCCAATTACACTTACCCAAATTTTACAAAATTAGTGATTAGGCACGTGAAATTATGGGCGACCTGATTCATTGGAGAGGATAGACTTTCATTCTCCGGAAATGGATGCAGAAGTTTTATGTAAAACTCTTCTCCAGTATCATCCCCATGCCCGGAACCTGAAACAAAATATTTACATAATTCTTTGCCTCTTTACGAACAATTAGCAGAAATTCTGTTACCGTTTAGGTTAATCCCATACAAATCACGATGGACGTTTAGTGGCCCGGCGTAATCAAAGTAGTAATAGTATATATTTTCGTTGAGGTTCTTGGTGAAAATTCTCTGGGTAAGGTCTATACACGATACAAAAAGCAAGTCGGTGGCCAGCTACACAAAAATGTCATTGGGTTTCAGACATCATTAGTAACTATCAAATATGAATACGCACAGCAGGAGAATACTTACATCCACGAGTTCCTCAGTCGCAAGATTATCAATACGATTGGTTATCTTTTGGAAAACATCGCCTGCAATCCTCGAAAATAAATTCGAGTCATCAGTGAGGTTGCGGGTAACGACATCTAAATAGTCTTTCACCATATCGATTCCTGCAAAAGAGGGTCTTCATAGTAAATACATTTTACTCTAACGTCGACTCGGAACACTAATAAATTACTCACCACCTGCAAAAGAAATTGCTTCGTTCTTAGTAAAGCCCATTATGACCGGCCTCCGTTCGAACCTACCACTTGTCATGATGTTAAGAGGACAATCTGGAAGGAATATCTCATTGCCTTCATGCCTCACTTCGCGCGTCGGTCTAAAGTGTGGGGAGTACGCCTAGAAATGAATCGGATTCAGTGAAAGTTACTGAGGCCAATAATTATGCGATATTCGTAAAAATGCTGTGTAGTACTGATGTCGCATAAGTCCCCACGACCAACTCTTCAGCAGTTGCTGAATTTAATACAACAGGTATTTTTGATTTTGAAACAGGATGCCCGGCAATTTTGTCCGCTAATTTCTGTGCGTACGACTCTGCCTCATCAGGAGAGTGATAACCCCATACGCATAGAGGTGAACCACTTTGAACTATGAGTCGGTGAAATAAACCTAAAATATAATTTCTCATTGATTTGCGTCTTTGCGGAAATAGTCTACTTCTTGAAAAGCCAAGTTCCACCTTTGCTCATAGGTGAGAGCATGTGTAAGTGTGCTGATATGGCACCAGCACTTTGTCCAAATAGAGTCACTTCATTAGGATTGCCGCCAAAGTAGCGGATGTTCTTTTGAACCCATTTGAGCGCCAGATTCTGATCCTTAAGACCACAATTGCATTCGAGCCCTGTGGTGCATATGAAACCTGCGACAAGCAATATGTACTTCCAGAATAATCGTATTGTCATTTTTGAAACTACTCATTTTAAATACCTAATGCTCCTACACGATAGTTAGGCACAACGAGAATTACGTCTTTTTCCAGAATATAATCTGGTCCGTATATATCCTGGTTTTTCGACCCACTAACAAATGCACCTCCGTATATGTAAACAGCAACTGGCAACAACTTGGAGCGCTTGGTGTTCTACAATAACGAAATTCTCGTATCACGTGTGATCACACTATATCACCTTCGTCAAGCATGGATGATTTTTATGGGCTAACTTTAGGGGTGTAAATGTTCAGGTAGAGGCAGTCTTCGTCACCATGGTAATTATTGGAATAGTCCATCTGCGGACATACACTGCGTTCCTCCGTTGCATTAAGTACGCCTGGCCAGCTTTTGGGTGGCTGGGGTGCCTAATCGTATACATTGTTGGATTTGAGTATTGTTGAAAGTTTACTATCGGAAAAGTCGTATTCTTACTCGAAATCGAAGCTTCCCAACGGGTGGCGTGGCATAGGGTATTCCTTTATACGCTATGAAGACTCCTCTCGTCTTCGTCCGAATCTTCTCGGTTGTACCTTGTACCATTCCGTAGTTTGTCTTCACCACATTGGTAGATTCGCAGTTTACTAGTTCTGCCACGGAACACGAGAACACCAGCCATAAAATAATTCTCGGCATCTTCACAACAAATAGTGGAAGTAAAGTTTAAGAGACACTAGACGCCGCAAGGTGCACGGGCGAGTTTTAAAAAGTCCCAAACGAATTCCTCACTGACAATTTGTTACTGCGGCTTCGAATGGTACTGGTTGGTGGGTAATTTCTCGATGTATTGCGGGAAAAAGAGCAATTATCTTCGTAAATTATCGCCGTTCGACTGTGTACTGAACTGTCTAATTATTCTACCTGTCCACTCATTGAGAAGCAATTGCTGTCGAATGTCCTTGCCGTAGTACCCACGAATTGCAGAGTTCCGCATAGCTGCCGAGTGCATACATTAAAACAACCAACATTGTAGTAAAAGTAGTTTCCCGAACGTATATTTAAAACGGTTGGAACTTTGAATTTTAAAAATGTTTTGACTGCCAGGTACTTAGCAAATGGCAGTTATGCCTAGAAGAACGTCGTAGATCAATGTTTTGACAACCATTTGTGACGATATTATGAATGGTTAATGGCCCCTTGTATATACCGTTATCAACAATGTAAAAATGTTATCACTATAGTTACTATACTGTCTACTATACTACACTATAGTTATCACTATTTAAATATATAAAATTAAATAAATAAATAAAAATTTCATCAGAAATTATTATAACGAGTGCGAAGGTAGACTTCGGATATCTTATCCATAGATTCATTTTCCGTATAACGTTACTAATAATGTCAATGCTTGGTGTTGATTTTTCTCATTAGTGAAATATGAAACAAGTTCGGAGTGCGGTAAGGAATTAATTATGTCACGTGGTTCATAATAGTCGACATTCCGGTGCGCCGCAACGTAACTGTCGGCCTTGACATTGCCAGGCGCATGTTGTCGTTTGTAATCAAAAGAGCAACAGGGTTTTCGAAAGTTTTCTTTATTTTTAACGCACCGATTCGTTTGTTTGTTACACTAGACATGAGTGATAAGTACGAATGCATAATACGGACGCCGTGTCAGTGTGTCAAAGTCCGCCGATGACAGAGTTCAGAGCTAACTTGCAGCCTAGGATAATGGGGTTCGCCAGGAACCACAAGAACTCGTAGATTTCAGTAGCGTGGTCGACCATTCGTGGTTTCTGCTCAAAATTCTCATCGATATCCAACTGGAGTCCAGTGCTACCCGAGTCCTGCCAGAGCAGATTGCCCAGCTGGCCATTCTCATCACTCGGCTGCGGCGTGGGATTTCTGAAAAGGTTGTGGATATTGCAGAGCAGAAGGGAGAAAGAGCGTCCCACGTGTTCCGGCTCACGTGAGCCTTCTTATAGAGGGTTGAGTGTCGTAATGTATACGGGGCGAGGGTGGATCGATTTACAGAGCGACTATACACTTGGAGCTGGAAGCTCTATATCTACCTTGCCCGGCACTCACAACCCCAATTCACAGTTAAAGGGGTCACTGGATGAGTGGCCTACCTATTCCAATACGAGTGACATTCCCAGACGGTTGCTTCGTATTACTTTAATTCTGTGTTTTGGTCCAGAACGAGCTTCTGATTTAGTTATTTTCTGAACTTTTATAACAGCATTGCTTACCCGTATTTCGCAAAGTTCGTCCACAGCTTCACAAACCTCTGCCGGAATTGATTGAACGGATGCTCGGGAGAAGTTGGTGTCTTCAGTGCCCTTACGTTGAACATGTAGCCTATGTCGTCTCCGTGGGCCGTGCCTTCGAAAATAGATCATTTGAGAGTTGATTTCTATTCGGTGCTGCTCTTTTGAAGATAAATTGATTTACCATTTGTTATATTGGGAGAACCCATGTTGTGCAGAGCAAACTCACTCTCGTATGAGAGACGGTAGTAAAAGACCGGTTTCCCTCCATTGTGACCGGAAACCAGTCTTTGTGTCAGATCTATCGGACCATTGAAAAGGACAGACGAAAATACCTGTGGAATTATGCGTGAATAACATAAGTAAAGACAGTAAAGATGAAGATAAAAAAAAAGAAAAATTCAGAAACCTTTGTCAGTTTATCTTTGCTACTTTCGGACAGGATTTTCAACCAGTGTCCAAGCTCATGGTTATAATCCGTTAGCGCTTTTATTATATCACTAAGGACGCTTTGCGTGTAATGAATCATTTGGGCTAGCATTTCAACTCCTTAGGAAAACATATCAAATCATTGGAACATGCTGTAAAAATCTTTAAATAGCAACAGATGCAGAAGTATTAGACATTACTATTAACGAACAGGAGGGCTTCGTCCTTGGTGAATCCCATCATACGGTCCACCTTGGTATAATTTCCATTGCGCAATTTCTTCATAGGACATTCGGTAAGAAAGTGGTCACCCGGCCTCCCAATAGCAGCATTTTCGGTCGTTGGTTTAAATACCAGATTAAGAAGAGGAATCTGCGCAACCTGAGGAATTAACTTTTGCTCTTCGTCCCTGTTTTAAGCTTTGACAACTTTAAAACAATCCTACCTCAGTGATGGCTTTAGTAGCCACGATTATATCATCGGCCGGGACAGTCAACAAGAAACGGACCAAGTCGTCCTTATCAGTAGCTTCGTGTCCTAGTTCTTTTGCAAGATCGAAAGCCACTTTCGTAGCTATCGTAGGATTATCGTGACTCCAAGGGGCGAGCGGTGTACCACTCATACTGATTGCTCGGTGGAAAAGGCCTAAAGATTGAGAAATTTATTCAAGCTTCTTTTTATAAAGGAACATCATCGCTCTGTCATAGTATTGATGTTGGTACCCTTCGACATCTCCGAAAGCATATGGTATTCTACAGACGATCCACCAGCGCTCTCGCCAAAGATTGTCACTCGATTTGGGTCTCCGCCGAAATTTGCGATGTTCCTTTGCACCCACTTGAGCGCGAACGATTGATCCTTGAGGCCACTGTTGCCTAAGGCATCCGGATGATTCGCTGACAGGAATCCTGAAATATTGATTACATAAGATTGGTCTATCGATTAAATAATATTCCTCTCTGTATTCTGTTCCGTTGTCTATATCTTACCGAGTGCACCCAGCCGATAATTAAAGCTAACAAAAACAACGTCATCCTCGAGCAAAAAGTCAGGCCCGTACACAGAGGAATTGCTATAACCACCGCTGAAAGCTCCACCATAGATCCATACCATTACAGGTTTCTTTTCCACGTTACTGGACCCAAAACGTGTCTTAGAAAATGAAAAGAATGGAATCGGTATATATAGAACAGTTTGTAATTAAGATTCGAAATTTGTAGAAGAATTTACGTGTGGTGTGAAGACGTTTATAAAAAGGCAGTCCTCGCTGCCAGACGCATTTCGCGGTCCTCCATCCTCTTGTAGACACATACTGCCCTCGTCCACAGCAGCCCTTATCGTCTTCCATGGTTTTGGCTCTACTGGCGGCTAAATGGAATTATAGTAAAAATTCTTATGTAATTAAACGTGAATTGAAGCACCTCAGCAAAGAAAGTGGAATCTATTCGTTTTTACATTCTTAATTCGGTAGATGTTCACTCTACCTTAAATCTAAGAGCGCCAACCGGCGGAGCGGCAAATGGGATCCCTCTAAAAGCGGCACACTCTTTAGATTTCCACAATGTTTTGATAATCTCTCCTTGCACAGGGCCGGAGTGCGTTTGGATGATCTCAGAGAGTTGCAGTGCCCAACACTGTATCGAACATGCCAAGAGGACAATGCCGAGAGGCGCCAGTCCATTCTTCACCCAGCAGCTCATTTTCCTCTCGCTTGAATCCTCGACCGAAATTGCCGAGCGCTCGGCTAAATATCGTCCGACTAATCACGCTCATCAAAGTTCACGACGTACTACTGATACAGTAGCGATCGAAGCGGCACGATCGTTTATAAAATTGGCTGCTTTCGCGATGACTATCAGTTTTGCAGTATGGCTTGAAGGACGAGTATAGAATGCACTTAATCTCTGCGCACGTGTGATTTTCAAGAACAATTGAATCAATATGTACCTGTTTGCGCTCGATAAGCCTTTGATTGTCAATTAAAAATCCGATTTAGTGACCAACTTAGAAGTCACCTGAAGCAGCTAAAGCGGTGTTTATCCAGATTGCGTAATCGAACGTCCCCTCTCTCGAGAAATGTTTTTCTTAGGTTCTAAGAAATTCACACTCGGAAGCTCACTCTTATCGAAGTAGATTCGACGTAGTACAACCTGAAGTTTTTATTCCAGTTGTATTTTGCAGTCACGTTTCTTTGAATATTGCCATAACTGACAATGCTGATAATGTACCATTTCTTCATCGCTTGATGACATGTTCGCTTACGCAAAAGGTGATAATGATTGTCTTTCGATCTGAAATACAATGCAGGTTGAAGATTCTTCCACTAATTTAACTTGATGTATGATTTCCCAATGAAACTCTTACAATTTCATTCCGGCCGTGTTTCCAGTCGTGTCGAACGATTGGTAAAAAAAAATGGGCAATTAATTATAATTTGATCCAAAACTAATTTCCGTCCATGTAATATCGCAATACAAGACATCACGTTAGGCTTCCTTCAGCACTGATTCCGGTCAGTGATACATCCTGTGTTGAGGTACAAGTACGAGCAAATATGTAGAAGCACCCATACTGCGATCGCAAGCCTGCAATCAAGAAGTCGATACACATCCTCCAGGGAAGCCCGCGTATTCGCTGGCATGCCTTTTGAAATTTCATGGCCGCCTCGTTGAAATCGATAAAGCGCGCATCTGTGTCGGACGAGGCTCGACTAATTAGCATATTACATTGAGTGAACGGCAGATAGGAGAGTAAACTGAATTCTCATGTAGTAATGCGCACTGTATTGAAAGTGGAGCAAAATAAATATCATTTCACGCTTTCGAGGTTCACGGTAGAAAAACAGGTAAAAGAGACAAAATGAGTTCTTCAAACTGATGAGGATTTATTATACAAGTCTATCTTAATAAAAGTGAGAATTTGAATTAGCTGTAGCTATGAATGGGGCGAATTTGATGGAGTCCAGAGGGGCCGGCCTCCGCAGTGAGTGAACTCGAACTCAACACGTGCATGCCGCGGCCTCATTGTTCATCGAGCAGTAAAGGGTACGTAGAGAAGTTGTTGCTTTATAATGGAAGAGCCGATACGTGACCGGTTCTATAGGTTCTCCATCAGTCCTCGAGCTCGTGCAGTGGCGACTCAAGCCAATAGCCGATACGTGCTTCAGCACCCACCCTTACTATATCACTCTGCCGATTGTTCATACTCCCTTTTGCGAGCACGTCTTACCCTTCCAGCTAAAATTCTGCCTTCCATGGAGAACGTTCGAATATAGGAAAATTTGTACGAACGTTCGAATATTCCAATTCCGGGCTAATTTCGACCTAGATACCGTCGAGTAACAAGAAGTTCGACGGTGATTTTTTGAGGAATGCAAGGACGGTAGAATGAATAAGATATTTGGCGATGTTCAAGGAAATATTCGTTCGCATTGATTCTGTTCCGAAGAATCAAGTTGGCGGTGAGTGCCAGTTGGTAGTCCGTTTGAAGCAGTATTCGCCAGCCTAATTGCTCGAGGAAACACGCAGCCTTGATGGATTTATTCCGACAGCTCGCAGCTGTTTTTCATTCTACTGGCTCCTTCGATCGTCCGTCACTGCGAGAGCTTGTCATCAACTTGAAATTACAAAATCGATCGCGACCCTTGAGACTGCCAGCACAGCCACATGCATGCGAGCAATCCACGCTCCCTTGTTACATTCAACGCATGCCAGCCTTCAAAGGCAAAAACACTTCGCACACCTAGCAGCGTCGCGTGGCTGCTACTAAGCCCTTTTGTTCGCCCGATTCTTACTTCGTTTCGAAAATATCCCGCCGAGCGGCAAAATGAGCGGGCAAGTAATTATGCAAATGCACGAATCGGGTTCTAGTAGATACAGCATTTCGACATAACAGTTAATTGAAGGACAGAGGATGCAGGGTGAGAAGGTCGAGAAACAGATATAGAGGGTGACACTGGTCTGGTTAATACGTCTTTTTCTACGTTTCTATTTATTATGAAAATATAATACAAAACATCCTATGTTGTATTACATAGATAACAATGCTCAATTAACGCTTTTTTTCCCTTTTGTCTTGTCAACGTTACCATTCCAACACTATGAGAAGCAATGTCGGGATCGGTAAAGTATTTTCGCGTGTTCTCGTTTATTCCGCTTTTTTCGCTTGTTTTTCCCGTGTTCGTTTCGCGTCTTTTTGTTTCTCTCTTTCTTTCTTTCGTTTGTTCGCGTTCATTTGGAGGAGAAGGCCCGATACACAGAGAGATATACAGACGAGACGTTATAGAGCAGAATTACAGATCACCGAAAGTATAGAGAAATGAAACTGGTGTTACAAAAGGGTGGTGCCGGCGGGCCCGAGGCCGAGGCTTTCACTCTCGCTCGGACCGCAGCGGTCCAGGAAAAGCCGCATGCGGACAATCGGACTCGGCCACTCAAAGGGACAGGAGGCTCATCGCTTTGTCGCGCAAAACGCCCGCGCGCGCGCGTCACCACGCGCGCGCATGCTTCTCTCGATTCGCACAATTGGAGTTTTGTATTAGCGCTAGTTTACAAATAATACAAATGTATGTAAATATTCGTTATATCGTAATAATAGGTTCCCTCGTTTAGAGCGAGAAAGAAGCTTACGGCTAATTCATCTAGCGTCACTAGTCGTTTTACTTTTTTTTTGCCACACCATGCTAAGAAATACCTACGTGTTCCAGGTGGTACCCGTGAACAGCCGCGTGTTGCTTGCTCGTCGCGCTCGTCGCAGCGACGAAGTAAGGTCGACCGAAGTTGAGATAGAATCAGAGATCACCAACTCAAAATCGAGCCAGCCGCCGTTACCTCGCACCGTATATACATACTATGTCACTGTGTCGAAGAGCGGCGGTTGACCGCGATGGCTATCATGAGAAACGAGACATGGAGAACCAGTCGATTAGGAGAAATGGGAGAGATTTCGAGGTCTGGGTACTCGGGGGAAAGAAATTGGTCGGTGACAGGTAGACAGAGAAATAGAGAAATTTGAAGAAGTGGGGCGGAAAAGGGAGAGCGAGCGAGAGAGAGAGAGAGAGAGAGAGAGACAGAGAGAAAGAGATGGGTGGGTGGAGAAGAAGAATGATAGAGAGAAATTGGGGTGGGCCGAGGTGTCGGTCACTCTCTACTCAATAATGTATTGTCAATCGTTTCGTCTCCTTCAGCAGAGTGCGAGCTTAGCTGTCACAGGCACCGAGTGAAATACATTAGCGACTCTACGGTAACTCTATATCACTACCCTTAGTAGGCGAAATTCGGCTGCCTCGGTGCAACCCACACGCTGCACACCCACGGCATCCCGCTGGATCCGAGTCCTCCTGCATAATACAAGTATTCCCTACGCATTACAGGAGGAGCAGCTCTGTGGGCCGCAGCGCTCGGTGCACCGGACTCGCCCGGTCGACCTAGGCAATTAGTGTTTCATCTACGTAAATGCTAAATACAATTAGCACTACGGTCAGAATAAGTTAATGACCATACATAGTGTTGTCACTCGACAATGTGTGTGTGTGTGTGTGTATACGTGTATGCTTGTCCTATGTTTCTCTCCTCCGTGTATTTCTTCTGTGTGCTATGGTGTCTGAGCGCCAGTTTACTTGTGTTTCCTGTAAAATATAGTATCGAGTGTTTTCGGATGAGTGTCGGCGTGTCGGTGTGCGCCTACGGTGTTCCAGTATCGCGGAGTGTCAAGTAATCGTTTACCTTTAATACCGTTTTTACTTCGTTAGATTACCTTTGTTGCAATTATAACTCTATATTGCTCTTTGTATTGCTTCGGCGGCAGTATAGCCCTACGTAATTCATGCAAGGTATAGTGAGTTTATCATCGTTACGTTTCGTTATCTTATCTCTTTTTTTTTTTTGTTCCTTTACTTGGTATGCCTTCGCCCTTACTCGTAAACCGTAAATACAATCGTTTTAAGAGGAATGACGCGCCCCAATGGGACTTTAGTAGAATAGAGTACACGGCGATCGATCGAGAGCGTCTACCACGTTCGATCAGAAATCGATGGTTAGCTCCACCCTCTCGCATTGTAGAGGGAGAGCGCCACATAGCTTCCGCTCTCTCGTTTATCTTCCCGTCTTACATTTCGGACTACGAGGCTCTAAAGTTCGACATGTAACTTCCTCCGTAATGCAATCTGCAACCGTGTACGTGTGGTGGGGTGTGTGTGTATGTATCATATCTTCGCATATCTTCTCTCTATAAATATAGTTAACTTCGTATTCTGCGTGTACTGCACTCTTAAGTAAAAGCTATAAAATATGCATATAGCTGCGCGGCCTCTTTCTATTTACTTCTCGTTTTTTTTTTCCTCCTAATAATCGCACGCCTCTCGCATTTACATTCGAAGCATTTCCATTCTCACTGGAATCGACGGAGCCGTCTCGCCTACGGTTTCGTCACGCCGTAGTCGTGTCTCCTTCGTCTCTTTTCTTTGTCGTTCTCGAACTAAAGTCCGACACAATAATAATAATTATAATAATATATATAATATTCTTTATGTATATAATATATATATTTTTTATAATAGATTTATGTAACCAGTGGTGCGCCTCGGTAGCGTTACATCGGTCTTCGTCGCCTTATAAAAACCGTCCCTAGTTCATCTGCCTCAATAATTACAATACACTCCCACCTAAATCGGTGAACTATCCTTCCTAGTGTGTCGTTGAAATTCGTGTAATTCTATGTCTTTATCATCCCTTTCATTTTCTCTGTCTTTAATGCACAAGTGTACCAAGCAACTCTCTACCTCTGTCACTCTCACATACATTCCCCACGCAGACACTCTTGTCTCCTTCGCGCTTTTCTATCATCCAAAGTGTCGTGTCGTGTACGGGTGTTGTTTGGGTGAATGCTTAGTGTTCACGCTTAATCTGCGTTGCTGCTAAGCCGTACTTACGCCTAGTATTCCGTCGGGATGCCGAGACACGCCTCGATCCTAATCCTCTCTCGCATTCTCTCACTCACACGCTCTCGCACTCATTCGCTTATCCTTAACTAGATTATGATTAATCGGCCGCGCCGCGTGACCGCCTTGGCAGGGGTGGCGGCGCGACCGCACCTACGGTTTTATTGCTTTTGAATACCCCGGCTTCCTTGGGAGCATCCACATTGGAACAATATCCTGTAAATATCAGTCGCACCTTCACGGGGGGCGGGTGGGGGAAGAGGGGGTGGGCGGGCGGGGGATGAATGAAGGGGGCTGGTGGTGGTGGTTGGTAACGGGGGTGGCCGGGCGATGGGGAGGGAGGCAGGTGGGACGGGATCGTACGATCGTTCTCGCTGGATGCTTTTCTCGGATGGGGTACTATCACAATGCAAGTACAATATCGATATCTATATTGCGCTTCGCACGGGCTAAGTTAAGGTTCACCTTTATATCACATCCGTCCCTAAAGCGCCGCTCGCGTTTGCGCGCCTAACGCCGGATCGCAAACTCGACTTACTACTGCTAATAATTATGAGAAATCTTCTGCCCATCGATCAGTTTTGTAGATCACGATTTTTAGTTGTCTAGACTATTTTGTTCTCGGGGCGTGAAAAGTTCCATTTTACCAATTCGATTTGAGTAAGTTGGAGCGAACTTGGTTCCGGCTATTGGACGGTGGCACATCGCGCGGCGATTAGCTCATTATTTGTAGCCTCGCAATCAATAATAACAATAATAATGAGAGTAGTTCATGTTCGCTGTTCGCAAATCGTTTTCGTCGCCGTCGTCGTCGTCGTCGTCGCAGTCGTTTTGTGCTCTCGGCATTTTTCTCTGCACTCGACGAGCGCACCCGATCGAATTCTAGCGCTCATTCTTTTTTCCTGTCTGTGTGTTATATTGCTCGTCTTCGATCACTAATTTCGCTTCTCGATACGCAATTATTGACGCCGTACTCATTGTTGTTCGGTCTCATTATTCACACGCTTAAGAGTAACTTATTGGTGTCAGTGTGTTCGAGTGTGTGTATGTATAGGCACTTTTTCTCCATTCCTATTCTCGATCGTGCTCCTCTCTCACTCTCTCCCACTCTCTCATACCCTTGTTCCCATTCGCTCCCGCACGATACGCTCTTTCTCTCCTTCCTTTCTTCGGACAATGGAAAAGTCACAGCTCCAATTCGCCTCCCTCTCCTATCGGCTCCTCTTAACGCTAGGAATCACTCGTGTCAATCTGTGAATCGGGACTCTGAATCGACAGGGAAGACCTGGATAGGGAAAGAAGAGTCCGCCCGTACTCCTACGACCTTCTCACCAACGAGGAGTCCCTGTCGTTTTCCTTTTTGCTCCTCTCACTTCTTATAGCGCCTAGAATCACGTGGCGCTCTACATTTGGTCGTTGCGTTGCGTGACCAGAACCGATTGACTTTAATCCGTTGGCGGATTCCCAGAGGGACTCTCGCTGATTATTAGAAGGTCGTCGAGCAGTCGGAAAGTGAAGTAAGAATTGAAAGTTCTCAGTCCTCAATCGCTCGTGGCCTTTCTCAGTCTCGTATTCGAACAATCCATTTCACTTTTACCGAGATCGTAAACCATTTTCATTTCAATTCTTGGGTCCCAATAGGTTTGAATGACGGGTGTGTTTTTATTAGGTCCCTAGTTTTGTATGTTCTTAATGAAAGGTCCACGAGCACCGAGGACGGCAAGAAGAAAGAGTCAGGACTGCAAATCACCGACGTATAGAGATAGATAGGAGAATTTCAAGCGACGATACTTGTGCTTAAACCCCAAAAGCGCCGCGCCCAAATATCTTCGAATATCTTCATTCCGTTCGAATTAGACGTTTCAGTTCTCATTAATAGATAATCTCGCAATCAAAGAATGTCGAAAATTGCGAACGCTTAGAATTGCGTGCGAAAGTTTGTGGCTTATCTTGCTGTTCAGTAGCATCGCAAGTTTAAGGTTTATTGCTTTCGTTACATTCGCCCTCTGGCGTCTTACTATGATTTGGTAATCGTTGATCATTTGAATTGCCAAACCATCATCCATGGAACACGAATATACTGTATGAGTTGTTACTCAACTGCCTCTAGCACCGCCATCTTTTCTCTTCCCTATTTTAATTACTGAATTTGCAAACGACTGCGTGAATTTGGACGAAAATTCATGGTCGAGGCTGGTTTAGTTGAAAAAAGTGGTGTTCCATGGAGGGAAGAAAGTTTTTGCATGGTTCAGCTTAAGAGGGAATCTTGAGTGGTCGCGATCGGCAACGCGGCCGGGAATATAGCACGAGATGCGATCTAATGGAGCAAGATATTGACACGGCCATCACGCTTTTGTACTTAGTATCACCGGTAACCCGCGATTACCACGCTCTTATCCTTAAATCAAACGAGACCCTTGGCTTTATTGACTCGGTTATTGACTTGATTTTCTCGCCGCTTGAGCAAAGCCGACCGTGTCTCGTGGCGACCACTCTCTCCATTCCACTTCCAATCTCATTGACTTCGATAATTATTGCTTTAAGTTAATTACTCGGCGAGCCCGGCTCAATCGCAGCCCTCGAGAAGCATCGCTGCAATTCTTTTCTATAACTACCGGTCGACGTTGAGCATTCGTGGAGCTTGTTTTTTTTTATGATACTTTAGTATTGAGCCTAACGCTAGGTCTAAAACTCGATCGTCTTGACGAGGACGTGCAATTGAGCTGCTTTTCGGCCTCGACTTATAATTAGTAACCGAATTATCGGGTATGGTTCCGTGGTACTCCCGCAACTCATATGGTGTTCTTGTATTTGTACATTCTCTCTCTGGTACTAAGTGATATTACGGTACATCTAGTATTGCTTTTTATCTGACCGGAATCGAAAAGATTCACAATCACGTCCGTCGAACGTCAGTTGGATCGCACTCCGATCTTTTAGCCACTGTGCCACTCGAATTCAAGTGATGACAGTTATCCATCTGACGTATTTCAATGGAACAATTATTGATAATGAGACTTGGTCTTGGTAAACCGAGTGGTCCAGTAGTGAGAACGATGATAAGTATCATACCGCGGTAAGTATTATACTACTATGAGTGTTACCCGCCCCAAATTCCATGTTTTCTTCATGTAGGAGAAATGGCGTGCAACCACTTGGTTCCACGAGGTATTAAACACCAATAAATCCAATAAATCTTGACGCTTGAGCGATTATTGCTTGCCAAAATCAGGTTTCCGATTCCCGTGGGATTTGGATCCCCTGAAAGACACCGAGCGCCAAACTTAACAGACGCGACTTTTCCTCACTTGTCTTTCTAAAGACGGACGATTTGGCGGTCTGCTACCACGACGAACGATCTCGAGACTATACCAAAGGAAAAGATATCTCCTCGATAGTATCTATAACATATGGTGTTCCGTACCCCCGCATATTGGCGGGAAGCCTTGACGCAAGTATTGCTTCTGATTTCCTGATTCTAAATCCTTTTAGAAAGGCGCGATTCTAACTAGGTGGTTCTAGGTTAAATTTAAGTATTGCTTCGACACCGTGACACTTGGCCGCCCGTCACAATCGAGATTCTGAGGGGGTGTTTGTCACCGGATCTCCTCGGATTTCGACGGTCCAGAGTCTTCCCCGCCGCGACGTTACAATCCCATAAGGATTCAAGATCTTTCGAGGCATTTCTGTCAATTTTATATTGAAATTTCATTGCTACGCCTTCAGGATAGGAAGCTTCCTCCGAAGCGGCAACAAGTGTCCTTTGCGGCTGCACTGCAACCATTCCACACGCGCAAGAACCTTCATATCCCACATGCCAATGCCTAGTATTTGAGCGCGGTGAATCTGAGGAATGCGCTGGTGCGCGGCGGAAGAATTCAGGACCTACGAGGAAAAGGGTTCGAAGACACGGGAAAGAAACGCGGGGAGCTCTTGCGACCGACGAAATGCGAGCAATGCTATGCACGATAGCCGGTTGCTCCTTGAAAAGCAACGCGACCGATCACTGGACCGAGCGCAAACGGGAAAGAAAGGTGGTTCGTGCCGATATTTATGGAATATTGGCCCGAGTGGTGGCCCAGCTCTCGCCAGTATATAACGTTACTTAAATTTAAAGTGATTACCACGCTGCGCTATCGCCCTTAGATTAATTAGATCGCCCCAAAGGCTTCTGGGCCTCTCTCTCTCTCTCTCCCTCTTTCTCTCCCTCTTTCTCTCTCACTCTACCGCTACTGTTACTACTCTTTACACTCGCCTGTTACTCGTCTCCTCGTGCTTACTCTGTACTAATTACGCCGCTACTTACACCGAATAGTTTGCGGGGCAACGGAGGGCGTAACGCGCAAACGAACGAACCGATCTCGGGGCCGAAACTTACCGTGGCAGTAAAGATAGGTTTGTTATATTGAATCGCGCGTAAAGAGAAATCGAGTATTTGCACCGGTGCTAGCCGATGATCATTCACGGTATAATATATATATATATATATATGGTGTATATATATATTAGTGCGTTGGCTCCTGAATCCTCCCCTTATGCGAATAGTCATGTATATAATATAGTAGCTCTCTATAATACGTAGATTATGCTTATGCGGTAAGTGTGCGTAAGCGATCGGATACGCGCAACCGACCTGGTATTGGTTTTTCTCTGAAAATAAGTCCTTCGTTTAAAGCACTAATTGCTAATTGCCACCTGGCTATATCTCTACCTCGTTCAAAGCTGCGTCCTGCTCTACCGCGCCTTGGAGAGCTTCTCCTTAGCTCTATCTAATAGCATTCGTTATCCTGTGACTTCGTCTTCGTTGTTAGCTCTGATCTGAATCTAATTTATATATCTGCTGGTGACGTATCGTTCGTATATTTTCTGTTTAGATATTTTTTGTAAGCTTCTTCTACCAAATGTTAAGTAAGTTCGAGAATTCTCTGTATAAAGTAATTGAATGAATGCTTGCCAATTTAGACGCTTTTGCATTGAGCCATCGATCGATGGAGTTCCCTCTTAGCGAGAACTCGCAATCAGTTTAACCCGCCCGAGAGTTACAAGTTCGATAAGGTGGCTTACATAACCACGCAACTAGCACTCGGCCCGTACGCGCCTCCATGTAAGTAAGTAACTTAACACGAAGTCCCGATAAGGATCTGATATTCACCCGGATCGCGTTATACCGTTCCCAGGAGGCAAACTATCTCGACCGTCGAGTACAAACGGCTGTGCGCACTTCCCCGTATTGCGTCTACTCGACCCCTATAAATTAATCGAGGATTTCCCATTTTCACACTAGCGATGAGACTACGATTTCCCGCAATCGTCTCATTCTCCCTAGTGAATTGCAAGCCGAAATGCACCGACGCCCAGCGTGCAGAACGAACGATACGTCGGTCAGCGAAAAAACCTCTCGACGTGGGATCAAACGGGTGAAAGCCTAATGAAAAGGGTGGGCTGGCTAATGAAGTGGCGGCGAATTCACGCTCACCCGGCTTCATTAAGCCAGTGTTCATTGTATGCACGTGGGTACTTAACTAGCTAGAACTAGGTCCTGAACACATCGAGTTCGTCAAACGAGTCTAGTGGTGTTCCAAGCGGACGCAGCCTATCATCGACCGCATCCAAGATACATTCGACATCAGTGAACCCATCGCATGTAATCGGCCGAATACCACCGAAATCTACTGCTTTCGCAATGATTGCTCGCGATTGATGGAGCAGCACAGTGCTATGGGGTTTCTCACACAATCATTGGACCGAACCACCGTATCTCGCACTCTCGTACTCCTCATCCGCGCACTAAGGCAACTAATACGAATAGTTAAAAAACTGTCAAGGCTCTCGTTGGAAGGATTACAAAACTCTATGAGGACCAGCGCCGTGATCCACTATTGCATTCAGGATCAAGAACACTCGTCCTCGAGTGCTCGGTTCTACTATAAGACTCTGTACTAATTCGAGCTCAAAAGATTCGTCAGATTCTTAGTTTCCTCGGTGAAATCTTGCGATTTCGACCGATTGATAATTAGAGAGGCGTATAGAAGGGCATGGTGAATCATGAGTGATCCCATTTAGATGAAATGGAAAGAGAAGCGGAGAGCTGTAGGGGGTGCTGCTGTGAGTTTGAGAGTTGAAAGCGAGTGGAGTTCTGCGCATTTCCACCAAATGGGACAAGCTCACCGAGCCGGTCGGCGCTAGGTCGCCCGGCAATTACAATTAATTGGGCCGATATTCCCGAAAATTGCAGGCTTCCTGCAGAACTGGTCTATATCTGTATACATGTGTGTGGTTGCAATTGTCGAACGGGGTGGAAAATCTCGCGGTTAACGTGCCTTTCGCATCGCATCGCCTCGCTGGCCCGCTCGTGCTTTTTCCAATCGGATTAAGCGGCCGACCGCGTAAGCGAGAACGCAGTCTCCCGATAAAATGACAAATGCGAACAAAGGGAGAATTCCCAGGCCCGTAATGATGATAGTGGAACTGCCAATAAATGCGCGTTCCCGACGATGCGTTCGTAATTACGAGACGCGGGGATTCTCCTATAACGATCATCGTGACGAGAATAATGTTTGATGACAGAATAAAGCGAGTATTCCCCGATAATATTGCCGACCCAATTGATCAAGTGTCCCGCACGATTTTTTCATATCGAATATTTTTGCTATCGGTAATTGTTCGACCAAGCTCGGTGACCTTTGGAATCCATTGAAGACCAGTGATGTTTTCACTGCAGACGAAAAAGTATGTGGCCTGAACTACTTCAGGTGTAATAGCGGTTTTAGTGGAGAAAAACTGGGACGAAGATCTAGAAGGAGCCATTTCGAGCTGGAGGCGCTCGGCTCGAAAGAACGAAAGTGCCGAGGTGCACTTGAGATTTCGAGGAGAAAGAGCTCCGCTGTGGAGCGAAGCCCGGCCAGACACGAAGGTTAAAAAACAGCAACAGTTGTACCGTGTTTGTTGACAATGGAACAATGAATCCTTTGCAATCCGATATTTGTACTAGTCTGGACAAATGCTCGACTACTTTATTGTTGGTAAATGCGGGACAGCAAACTGCTGGCATCTCGGTAAGTAGAGAACGCGGCTTCGATCTGAGGCGAAAAACGAGCCGCAAGTGTCGAAGGAGAGAAGAGTAGTTAAGCGAGTGATCGGATAAGATAGAACCGCTTAGGTATTATAGAAGAAGATCAGATTAGAATATAAGTTATAGGTTAATATGAGAGTAGTCACGCCGTTGTAAATATATATACAAGACAGGACACTCTACTCCTTTATCTAGTCGTATTGCTATCCTTACGTACGACGCGTGTATCTCTGGAAATAGATGAATAACTGATGCAGGTAAAGTACAAAGGCGCAAAGAGAGAACTGTCCATTCCGTCTCTAATACCGTAGGATCATATGTTCAATTTCGAACAATCGATCGAGAGTCATCGATCGAGCTATCAATGAACCCGTAAACGAGAAGTTTTAGTTGAAATTTTAATTCCGTTGAATTGGCCTCGTGTAAAGTATTGCAAATCCACCAATGTTTCCGGTAATTGGTACAGCCGGATCCAAGTTATTAATCCGTGGGAATCCAGCGATACGAATTCATTACCGAATATCATTCATTCAACAGGCAATTTAATATTCGAGCCAAGATAAGTCCGCCGCAATTTGTGTCGAAATTGTAAACGGAAAACGATTTTTCTACGTTTGATCGACGACACTATAATGCAGAAATATATTTATATAATAAAGCTTTGTCCTCGTCTCTTTGCAATATCAAAGAAACATATGTTAGACACGACTATTCCTATTCGTTGTCCAAAGCGACCAAACATTCGATGTCTCACACATTTGTACATTCTTCCTTGAGCAGAGGATTTTGCAAAATATTTCGTGGAAGCTCCAACTTTTAGGAATTAGTTGGAACTGAATGGAGTTTATGTGAAAGGGAAGCAGGGAAGTGCTGGCGTCGAAAAAGAAGTCGTCCCTAATTGAATTTTTATCCGTCCGAGTAAGTCCTTGCCGCGACGAAAACAAGGGTTGCGCGAAATTCGCTGGGTAAGCGAATGAAAAAAGAAGCAGAGGGACAAGGATAACTCTTAATTAGTTCACAAATTGGAAAGCGGAAACGGGTTTCAGCTGGTCCGTTAATAAGGGCGCGAAGTTGCCGTAAGCGCGGAAGGCGGCTCTCCCGACGGACCGTCAATTAAAATACTTTAATTGACCGTGAGTCTCTCCCTAACGAAGCTGCGTGCCAGTCTCTGCCTGGTAACGAACTGTGATCCCTGGCAGCAGCCAATCGGCCACACCACCGATCACTTGTCTCTTTTATCCCCTGCGAATATTTCATTGGTATTCCGCCACCTGTAACTTCAGACTCTCACAATAACTCTCACTTTGACTAATTAACACAACGAATATTCCCGCAGTTTCACCATCGTCTTCTTATGTAATTATTAAAGTACAACATTTTAGAAGTTGTCACGTTGCAGTAATCTATAATGTAAGTATGCAATAAAAATAAATTATGTATCATTGATCAAAATTTATTTCCTATTTCTGCCAATTGTTTTATTCAATTATGAAAATATCTGGCCAAGATCAACAACCGCAGTAAGTTCACGTGGAAGACACGAATGAAATCAGTCGCAGTGTTCGAGAGAGTAATCGCTTAGGTGCCTAATTCTTTCTCACGCTCTCTCTATTTCGCGCCACATTCTCGATGGAGCCTTCCGCGCCTAATCGTGCCTGGAAATGGGAGAACATATACAGATTCTGAAAGTTCAATTACAAGGGCTAGTAACTGTAGGTGGAAGGGATTAGCTCGGAGCAAATTAATCTAATAATCGGTATACTTCCGTGGAGCCTGGAAGGCGGAAAATATCATTCGCTCCCAGTTCTTTTCATGATTTCCTTGCATCGGTAAATCAATAAAACGACTTAAATCGTTCTATCATATCACCAAGCAATTAAGTCTCCACGCGCAATGCCGTTGCCAGGCTTTCTCGAGTCTGTTACCCGGAACGGAAGAGATAACGGGCTTCATCAAAGATAAGGATAAATAAAGAACACATTCGATGATAATAATAATAATCATAATAAATATAATAAATATAATGCTCGTGACAATAATAAATACTAATAATAAATACGGCTGCGTCAATGGGTGCTACTTTCAGCGCCAGAGTAATCATTAATACTGACAACAGTTACGAAAAATAAACCTTATGGCTGTGTACACATGCCATCGGTAAATCGGGCGAAAGGAGGGAGAATGGAACGTGTTTAAGTTCGCGATCCTTCCTGCTCGTGTCAAAGCACTCGCTCGATCGCACTCTCTTTCGTCGCACGGAACACTGTGCGCCTTGCTACGTTTACCTGCTACCCGAATCAATCGACTACTTAGCTATACTTACTTAGTATTGCTCACGTGATTATTGCTCTACGTTCGTAAACGCGAGAGAGAAGGAGTCTCTCGCGGGGACTGATGACTTGCGGGGTCATCGCGGCTCTTACCGACGTAGGCAGGACTAGAAAGCTACGAGGCACCTCGAGAAAAAGTCACTTACCCCCTCGGAGTACACCAGTTGTCCGGAAAAAATTGGTGCGAGTCTGTGGTCATCGAAGGCAAATCCAAAGTACTTCCAAATATTAATGCATTAACACATTGCCGATCGGCTAGTGGTATATTTGAGTTTGCACATGTATTGAACTATGATGTCAAATAAATGTGCAAATTAAGATATTGATATTTATCTAGACTCGAGAATTATTCTATTAGTAGCTAGTTAGTTGCGTTAGTCTTTCTATAGAGTAGCCTGTCAACAATGCATTATGCTGGATTCTTTTCATTGTCTACCTAATTATCGCTTTGCTAACTACGGTTTAACGTTAAGGGCCCAGTTTTCAATGGAGCCATCGGTGTCCGCATGGGTTTCTTTGGTGTAAATGGCTCTTGTCTTTGGAAGCAGTGACATTTCTCGGGGGCCCCATACTGAAGCGTTGAGCCCCGTCGTCCCCAACATCTCGCTTTGACTCCCCGAGGACGTCGGAGGTCGCAACGTGCTACGCGAAAATATCATCTCACTCCTCCTCTTTTTGGGGGGTCGGCTCTACTGTACATGCAACGCAATATTACCTCTCGATGGTGAGACTATCATATAGAAAAGATTCGTTGGACCGTCTCGCTGAGCTTTTCGCGGTCGATCGGCGCCGAAAAGGAGACCTTGGTCGCGACCGTGCGCCAGCGAGCGCGCTCGCACACACACGCCCTTCCGCTCTTACGAACTTCCTCCCACAGACAATGCTCATCGATACTCCAGCTTTCGCTTGGAAAGCGTGCGATATCGACGGGCGCATATACGTGAAACCGACTGTCTCGGCCTTTCAACGGGGCAAAAAAAAACACTGGAGGCTTAGGGTCTACCACTCTTTAACACTTTGTCTACCAAATCCAATTTGTGAGAAACCCTCCTGGACCATATTTTCTCATGCCAATCGCGTCCAACGCAAAAGAAGAATCGACTTGTACTTCCAGCGATATATGTCACTCTTTCCTATTAAGAAATATCCGCCAATATTACATTTCTTTAACCAAACAAGATTATTGCACGTCTTTCTATATGTAACTCGACTCTCATTAGCGAGCATACGTGTCATCCATATCTGGGTGACGCGACGCTCACAATGTTAAGTCAGCATATGCGAACCCCCATAAAAGACACAAGTCAATTTATTTCTGTGGTTTGTATGCCTCGTTCTAGTTCACCAGTAAACCTTTGAAAATCGTTGGTATTGCTGAGGCCGTGTACTTTGAATAGGCCAGTGTTTCAGGTTGAATCAGAACTTTACGAGGCATCAAGGGTTGATCGGAGACTGCGAGCGTCTAATCCGATTTACTCGCAATCCTATGGGGCGGTGGTCCTTCGATCGTCAAGCGAATACCCGTCGCCGTGGTCGGACTTTGAAAGGCAGAGACAATATAATCCGAGAGTTCACGTCAACACTGACACACCGCGCGCGCGCGCGCGCGCACGTGAGCGTGATCATTCTCGAAGGGAGAAGTTCTGCGTAAGGGCGTCGTGCACGAGCGGTAAGACGATCAAGTGATACTCTTGTTATCGAAGCAAAGCGTCGCGCTTCCCTTCGCGCTAGCATCGTTCGATGTTCGCCTCTATATACGTATATGTGTATATATATATTTATGTATATATATCATATAATTCGTTGTGTCGAAACATTGCTTTTTTGACCGCACGTGTCGTCAGTTTTTCTTATATTGCTTCTAGAAAATATGTTTATAACAAGGTTACGCGTCCTATTATACTCGAATTCGCTCTAAATGCGCCTGGCTACTCGGCTGAGACTCGGTTAATGTATGCACTGAATATGTGTACGTGTGTCTGCGTGTATGTCGCGTGTATACATGTCTCGTTGGCATTCTCGAGTCCCTGTGTGACTGAGTGTGTCCTTCCTTTTCCACGGAGACGCACAAAACCGGTCCATGAATTCCAGCTGCCTGTAACCCCTAAACTGCCACTTCAATTTAAACTACCCTCCAACAAAGTGTATTGAAACCACCGGTACTCCATAAACCGAGGCATTGCTTTCGTTATAAACAGAGAGTAATTCACAAGTGTTTGTATGACCTTGACAGCTTTATCCCATAAAATACGACTAGAATCGATAACAGCAGTTATTAATCATAAAAACATAAAAGATGTCTTGAATGCCTGTGCCTGAAAGGGAAAGCTTCCGCACCGAGGAATTCTTGGAGCCGTAATTGTGTGTCTCGTAAGATGAAGCGACCGTTGGGTCTTCCGTTCGGATTTCGATTTCCCCTTGGAATGCCTGGAACGCCGAGTTTCCTATGCAAGTATACAGCCGAGAATCGAAATCGGCCGGGAAGCAACGCGCCGTTTATGGGCAGACTCCGCAGTCTCCACACATGCACTCGTGTCTGGAGTGTGTATTATCGCGACGCGAATCGATCGCGCGCGCTGTCGCGTTCCCTTCGCAGCGTCCGCTTTAGTTTAGGCAGCTAAGTATCAATAAATAGTGTGTCTCCGTAACGGGCTCGCGACTAGAACGGTACGCGCTAGTAAATATACTATATATATAATAATAATAATAATCATATAATATAATATAATATCATGATGTAATAGGTATAATCGACTAGAGTGACTAGACTGCAGTGTGGACGTCACCGTTCGACGTGTTTCTCTCCTCGTTTTTAAGACCTTAACATTACTGGACGTTTTTATTAATGTTAGACATTATTAATTATACCGACGCTCTCATACCTTTCTCTCTCACTCTCTCTCTCTCTCTCTCTCTCTCTCTCTCTCTCTCTCGCTCGCTTTCTCTCGTTCTCTCTCTCTCTCTCTCTCGCTCTCGTTCTCGCTCTCGTTCTCGCTCTCTTGTTCACCCTTTCTCTCTTGTTCCGTCGCCATTCTGCGTGCATGTATGTATACCAGCGTCATCAGCCGCTACAATTCTCTCCCTTTCACACTACTGGCACTTTTCTACTTAAAACCTACGGCAAACCTTTTACATCCGTACGTAGATCGGCTGGTGATGTCGATGTGAGATCGGCCGGATCGGCGGGATTAACCGGCCGGCACTACTGGGATGGACCGCTAGCTCTCTTTGGCCGGGTCGACGGTCCCATGGGGCTCGTCGTCTCCCGTCGCTTTCCCGCAACGCTGCTACAAGCCGCGATTATTACTCTGCTGATGCTGGCCGGAGCTGGCGCCATTGCCGGCTTGCTGCTGCATCTCCTCGTCGCGCAGACAGGCGGACTCGAGGTGCTTGTTCAGGTAGGACTTGAGGGCGAAGGTCTTGTGGCACCTCGAGCACTCGTAGTTCTTGTCAGCCGAGTGGGTCTGCATGTGAGCACGCAGGTTGGAACGATCGGCGAAGGCTTTGCCACAATGGGCGCAACCATAGGGCTTCTCGCCGGTGTGACTTCGCAGGTGGCCCTGCAGGAGCCAGGGCCGAGAGAACATCTTGCCGCAAACACCGCAGCTGTGTGCGAGCTTGTGCGTGAGCACGTGCATCGCAAGGGCGGGCATGCTTACGTACGCCTTGCCGCAGTGGATGCACTTCTTTGCCGACTGACTGTCCAAGCTGCGATGGGTCTGCTTGTGCCGGGAAAGGTTCGACGAGGTGGCGTACTGCTTGCCGCACTCGGTACAGGTGAACTTCGGCCGGTCCGGCTGTGTCGCCTCCTTCTCAGGCACCGCCGCGCCAGCTGTGCTGCTGCTGCTAGCACGCCGCTTCGAACGTCCGTCCGAGACGAAGAAGGCCTCGTAGGTGTACGCTACCGTCTTGCTGCTACTGCTGTTGCTGTTGGCCAATTATAGTAATACCTTGTTTAATTGCGCCCAGTTGCGTAGTGAGCGCGAGGGCCTTCGAGGAAATAGATCGCCCTGCCGATAGCTTATCGATGCGCTAGGTAAAATGCTCGAGGAACCAATTAGTATCACGTACGCATAATAAACCAGTTTCTTGGAAGAAAAGTGTAATTCAGGTTGCTACCGCCCCTTGTGTGCGGTGACTTTTCTCTAAAGTAAGCATCGAACTCGATAGAATCGCTCATCTAGGTAGGCAAGCGCCTCAGGGGAAAATACTCGCGCAATGGATAGTTGGAAGTTGCCTTGATAAACGGGGCAACAGGTCAACTTTGCGTGAAGAGCTAACTTTGCGGCGGGAAGCCCCCGCGCTAACACTCGAAAGTGCTGGCGCTGCTTCGCGAAGCCTTAAACTTCCGGTGCGATAGTATGCCTCCTTGCTCGGTCAGCTATTTTACCCGATGTAATAACGAGCCGCATCTATTATAGATCTTGTAAAAGGGGCTACAATCGGGTGAAGGGTATAATATGCGCTGCCGCCGGCAACTACGAGTCACGAGGATAATCCGATTTCTCTTTAAGTATTAACTTCTTTGAACAAGTTTCAACGGGTTCCCGGCAACAAGTAGCTCCAGCTAGTTGCAATGTCAATTTTCATCCGTGCATAATTTCTTTTTCTTCATCCTTCCCGACGATATTATAATGCAGACAGTTTCATTTAAACTAGAGCCTCGTTGGGTAGGTACTAAATGTGGTTACGTAAAGCTTATAGTTCTCATCTGAAGTTTACCCTTTGAAAAGTTTACTTCCACTGAGTTCTATACTTTTAGATATCATAACCGTAATAGAGGATACGAAAAACATTTAATCCGCGAATGAGAAATTCCTTTTACTACCTTCGACTAGAAAAACTGATCCGCACTGGCCATCGACGCTCAAAATAAATGTGGCGACCTATACTACTAGTCGAATTCCGAAGGGTCGAGGGACACTCGATACTCACCCACCCCTGCTAGCGGCGCAGTTATTCCCAGCGGGCTCGGCAGTTGCCGGGGACTGGGGCTGCGGTGGAGTTTGCTCCTGCTGTCGAAGCTGTCCGCTCTGCGAGCTCGGCACTGGAACCAGCACCGAGACCGGAATCGGTTGAGTAGATTGGAGCTGGGTGACAGTGGGTGCCGGCTGCTGTGCTTGTGGCGGAGGCGGCGGGGGCGGCGGCGGTGGCGGGGGAGGCGGCGATAGCGTATGGATAAAGACAGAATGCGTTGGCGCAGCCGGAGATGCACTCAGGTCGAGGATCGCTTGCGCGGCTGAGAGATCTTCTTCGGCGGAAGTGCGAATCTCGGTAGTTGGCTGAAGGCTGTACGGCCGATAGATATCCTTCTTCTTCGGTGGTAATGAGAGAGCCGTGCCAGTGCTCGTAAAGCACATCGAGAAACTCTTCCGAGGTGGAAGGCTCACCGACGAAGAGGACGTGGTCGTCGTCGAAGCGGGGTGGGGCTGATGCAACGTGGACCCCGCTACGACGACGGACATCTCCTGAGGGGCCGTGGGTGCCGGTGGCGGCGGCGGTGGAGACGGCGCCACAGGTCGCGCCAACTCCGCCGCCGAGCGTAGTGTCGCATATTTTGGCGGCTCCTCGTGGTTGATCCACGACTCGTGCGTGTAGCCTGAAACACACATACCATTCACTATAATTAAACAGATATGTTACTTGGAGAAAAAGAAAACATAAGGATTTGCAGCATCAAATAATAGCTAATATTGTGGAATTTAACTCGGGGGCAGCCTAAGTAGAATTAGTAGAATTGTACCACGTTTCGTCAAAGAGTCTTTATGAGTTGAGTGTCAGGGCGGTTTTGAAAATACTAGAACTACTAGTTTATCCCCTGAAATATTGGTGCTGCGCGAAAATAGAAAACTAAAATCGAAATTTCATTTTCCTAATGCACTTAAAAGTGAACGGGTCGAGACTCGACGTTGAGAACTTCCTTGAATGAAAACGGGCGGCAAGGTGAATTAAAGTGGTCCTATAATAGAATATTTTCGAGTATTTCTCCCTTTAGCGTCACGGTCAGTGTTGTCTGTAAATCGGGGGTCCTGTACGTCGAGCTCCTGGCTGAGCCATGAATATTTGAATCCGTGAATCACTCTCAGCTAGCGCGCGGCGTTTCATTTCCTGGAAAGCGAAGCCGCGCCAGCTGGTTCATCCGGCATGTGCCACCGCAGCCGGAATGTAACAGGCTGGCAGCCCTCAAAAAGAGCAAATAGCAGGGAGCAAGAGACACCCTGGACTCCAGCGGAGCATATCGCGCGGCTGCATCCGGTCTCGGACAGGGCATTCGAAACGGTCGTGCGTTCAATTCCACCTCAATTAATCGGCAGTTGCCTCGAGATTGGATTGCAATTTCTATTTAACTCCGGAACTTTTACAAAGTGACCAGGTCATCGGGCCTCCAATGATCAAGTTGTTAAAAGCATAATCTCAGTAATTAGTCGATGTTCTGCACTAACTGGGCTGCCTACTATCGCGGCAGCAAATCCTACACGCAGTGACGAGAATGTCACAGGAGCAAGCTCCCCCTTTTTTTTTATTGCTACTGTCCATGCGACAGGACACGCGACCAGGGCAACCTTCGACAAAGTGTTCGGCTGAATCGATAGTAGCCTTTGCCACAATGTAACGCGATATTCGCATTATTCCTCCGAAAGCCGTGCCAGTGTCACGGGGCACGTGCAACCAGTGTGTCATCGAGCACCAATCCCTACTACAGATCTCTCTATCAAGTCCGCCCATACTCAACCCCAATACAGAGCAAACCGTACTGCCACGCACGCTGCCTTTTGATACTTCGCGTGGGACAACAATTATGAGTCAGATCTTCTACATAAGCGTGCGTGGGATACTGTTATCTCAGAAACATACTCGTATTTCCTTCCCATTTAATATTCCGCCAATGTCGACGATGTTACAAGGCATCGAGGGACTCGATACTTCGCATAAGCTGCCTCAATTACTATATCATATCATGTTCGAGCTCCAGGTAATCAGCTTTCATTGATTACTAGCACCTGCTACCGTCGAATGAAGTGAAAACCGAATTCCCACGTAACACGACTCCCCACCTCCAAGTAGAAACAAAACTCTAATAACAAGTTTCATCCCGCTCCACCGGCTTCCGCTTCGCCCATGACGGCTCCGGAGCCGTTTAAACTTTCCGACATTCTGGAAATTGCCGTGCCAAACTGATGACTCGATTTCGAGGCCGGGCCTCGTTGCTTTCCTGCCGTGGTACTGTAAAGGGGGTGGTTGGGAGGGGTGGCGCGCGTTGGATGTGCGGGGCGAGGAGGGCGGGAGAGAAAAAAATCGTTGTGGGCTGCCTTTGATAAATCACTGTACGCGAAGCTATTTTCTCCGCGGCGGATGGAGAGAGAGAGAGAGAGAGAGTGAGAGAGAGTGAGAGAGAGAGGGAGCAGGAGAGGGAGCAGAGGGGTTGTTGAAGAGGATCACGCGCGGGGGTGGAGTAGGGTCGGTAGAATGGCGGTGGCGGCGGCGGCGACGGCAGTGGTGGTAGTGGTGGTAGTGGTGGTGGTGGTGGTGGTGGTGGCCGCGTGACGGCAATAAATCAGAAAACTGTGCTGGGCGATCGATCAACCGGTGCGCATCTATTATTGGCTGGAATAAAAGGAAGTCAACACGGAAGGGAGAGGAGTGAAAGAGAGTGGCCCTGTCTGGGAGTGCATTTCATCAACGACGAGCACGAGCAACAAAGAAGTACCCCGAATGGAGGAAGACTCAAATAGAGAGAGAGAAAGAGGGGTGGGGAAGAGAGAGGGAGAGGGAGAACTACGAAACGAGCACGAGAGATGGTTGGAAAGGGTAAGAACAGAGGCAGATAGTCTGCCAAAGGAGAAGAGAGAGAGAAAGTGGGGGAGGGTGGGAATCAATAATGTCGAATGAACGCTCCGCACGCTCCCACAAGTCTGTTGATTCTAGCTTTTCAAGGGGGCGATGAAGCCTCCTTTTCCTATTGTTACTGCTAACGATCGCGCTAAGTGTCCGTCGGTGTGATATTTACAACACGCGTCGTTCCCGCTCGCACTCAGTACCGAGCCCTTCATCGTTCGCTCATGTCCGTGCGCACCACCCCTTCGTCCACCCGACGATGACGAGATCGTTTTTCGCGGGTAATGGCTTATCGATACCTTTGATCCATTATTTATGGAATTCGTTAGCCGCACGCGTCAACCGAGAACGAACAAGCCACTCTGCCGAAGCAACCAGAAATTGAAAGCACAACATTTCAGACAGAGTAGTGCAACGATTGAAAGAAACTTTGTAAGAGTTTGATGCAACTCTAAGAGAGAATTAGAGATGAAGGAAGATGTTGGTTTTGCAATGTAGAATATCGCGGTCGATCCCACTTAAGAGAGTTCGTTATTACGAAGGCGTGCAATTGGCGCAATGCTCAAAGTCGTTCGCTGTTCGCATCGCTCGCTCTCTCCATCTCATTGGCGAGGGAGGAGTGTTCAACCGAGGCGATCAACGACACCGCAGGCTGAGAGAGGCCCTAGAATAAAGTATTACGTGACCACCAACGAGCAAGGCGATATACAATTCGTTATTCATGCCCTGGGGAATTATAGCGCAGGGAAGCCTTAATCGGCGCGAGCGCGCGTGGCCGTTACATATTTCCAGCTGAAATTCCATCTTCGCCTGACCTTCTGAAGTATTAATCCTTAGCTGACCAGACACATGCCGCTAAATTATTGCGACAGGTCCTCGGCTGTCCCTGCTCTCTGCGGACTCCAGTGACATCGGTGTCACGGTGACCACTTATCATCCCTATAATGTATGATCCCGTGACCTCCATAAATCTCGAGGATGTAAATAAAGCCAACTGCACGGTTACTGTTTCCTAGCGACGGATGAATTTACTGAGATGTTTATGCTTTGTAAATTGAAAATTGATGTATTTACACCTGCGATGCTTTATCCGGAGTCATATTATCGTTCAATGTATGACAAATAATAATGAATACACTGTTAATTTCATTAAAAGTTGCGAGGAGCCAATTGGACAATATGATGAAATCTACAATTATCTTGACAACAGCAAAGTGGCACTTGCCCTTTCGGAGGTAGCCGATTAAGTTGCCCCGAAGACCGCCGTACGCCGCGTGGAAGGTGGGCACGTGTTACATAATAGGTTCGCGCCATGTTACAGAGTCCTATCGTGCCCATCATGTGGTAAAATCAATAGCGAGAAACTCGCTTAAAAATGTGGACCAGCCGGATTGCCGGACTGCCATTGCGGCTGAATCGCGCGCAGGTGAAACACCACAGGTTTCATTGAGCGAGAATTCATCATGCTTGGATGAAGATGGAGAAAATTGGATAGAAGAATATCCGCCGGCAAGAATAACGCTTGATTAGGAGAAATGCAAAGGTCAAGAAAGAAAGATCGACTCGATTGGTGGGTGTGCAAGTGTTGCTTGCTGCTCCGCTCGGTGGTGGTTTTCATAGTGTAGCGAGAGGCAAGCGCGGCGTGTGTGCGCCCGAGATAAATCAACTTGTAGAGTATATTCAACACGTACGCCACGCTCGGAGCACTCGCTCTGCAAATGGGACGGCCTACTAACGCGTACGCTCTTGGCCCCACGCTAGCAGAGATTGCAAGTGTGTCAAAATGTTCCTAAGCATGAGAGATATGAGGGGCGAAAGCACTGGAGCTTCGTTGCCGAGCTCCCGTGCCTCCTTGGGTGAAAACGAGTTCAAGGTGGTAGCAGAGTTCCCTTGGAGTATTCGGACAAAGTAGGAAGATGGCACTGAAAGAGTCATTAAGGCTTTTGGGGTTCGATCGAGCCCGGAGATCCGCAGTAGAATGAACGATCGTCCAGGCGGGTGTGTCGCAAGGCGTGCGTGCATGCCACGCATGGCCAGAGTGCAGGAGGAAATTTCGGACTAGATAGCTCGATAGAGAGAAGCAAGGGGAATGGATTCTGAAAGAGGGTGGCTAGTACGAGGACATTCTCGAGATAAAGTCTCCCTAGGATTACGGTTTGGTGCGATGACTGGGTGAAGCGAGTGCCGCAATGTCTCTATAGCATATATGCGATCGGCCAATCGGCGGGTGTGTCACCCTGTGCTCGACGCATGGTCGGACTCCATCAGCCGGATCTCGGCCATGCCGAGAGCTAGGGAGATTCGAGCTAGGAGGAGTCCGCCAGGCTCTGCGTACACGATTCTCCCTTTTTTGGCCCCACAGTCAAGCTGAATCACGCGGCACGATCTCTCAGCAAAGTAGGGCGTGGCGCACGGCACGCGAGAGAGCGGATGGCAGCGGCAGATCATTAAGGGCGAGCCACGCTCTCGTGTCATTAGCCATTGCCTTGGAGAGAACTCCCCTATCTAAGTAGGTGGGGTCACCGATTAGTCTGACAAGTGAAAGAGGCCCCGCGGAGCGCTTCAGTCCGACGGAGATTTGAGCTGGGCTAGCGCCACTCGAAACCAGTCAAAGCCTCGGTGTACCCGAGTATAATGCGAAGGGGTTGGGGGGAA
The DNA here is from genome assembly GCA_964023945.1 of Ectemnius cavifrons. Classification (NCBI taxonomy): domain Eukaryota; kingdom Metazoa; phylum Arthropoda; class Insecta; order Hymenoptera; family Crabronidae; genus Ectemnius; species Ectemnius cavifrons. The sequence goes on from OZ030377.1 coordinate 17,866,671, forward strand.
TTGAGAGATGAGGAGGAGGGGGTAAGAGAGAGTGGTGTATACTCACCATGGTAGTAAAGAGCACCGGAAGCGTTGAGGGGTGGTGGACTCGGCGCTGTGGCACCGGCGGTGGGACTATGGGGTCCCCAACAGGTCTGCTGGTGGTCGACCTGCCGGCTATCGGTGTCGCCAACAACGTCGATCTCCTCTTCCTCCGGCTCATGCCTGTGTGCCCGCTTTTCCAATGGTCCAGGAGTTTGCTGGATGGCATGGCTCGGCGCGTGCTCCTGCACCAATGTCCCGGAGTCGGTTTGCTCCTCTTGGGGATCGTCCACACGATCCGGCCACGGGTAGGCCTTCCACTTCTTGGCCATCAGGCAGCGTGGCATGGTGTTGCCGTGCGATTCCTTTGCCCTCACTGACGGAGAGTGTATCCTCGAGCTCGTCGTCGTCGTTGTCGTCGTTCTGTTGGTTCTCAGCACCACTGGCAGGCACTCGAGCTCGCGGCTCTTTCTCTCCGAGGAAGCTTGTTGTCGTGCCGATTAGTACTGCACCACCACCGACACCCTCACCAACCGCACGAAACGCACCACCGTACCGATCGGTGTTCCCGTGGTCTATCGGGGCACCGGTACCACCGTCGCCACCGCCGTCGTCGCCGCCACCTCCGCTGCAACCGGTAGTAGTCGCGCGGTGGTCCTCGCTATCCCAGCCGCCGACGACGTGGTCGTCGATGTCGCCGCGGCGCCGCCGCCTCCGTCGCGCCCGTCCGTCGCCCAGCGCCGTAACACGCTGCAGCCTATCAACCTCCCGGACGAACTTCGCCCCGCTGGCAGCACGCTCCGGCTTCCTCGTCGTCCTTCCTGGCTTACGATCGGGCGTGATCTGCAGCCTCGTCATCGGCACGGCGAGGGCAGCTCCTTCAACGGATGCACCGCCACCATGCCAGCCCGCTCGCACCGAAACCCTCGACTCTTCCCTGCTCGCGCTCTCTCTCTCTCTTTCTATATATATATATATATATATGTATATATCTAATTCTCTCTCGCTCCCTCTCGCTCTCACTCTCTCGTACTCACGCTCTCTCTTTCACTCTCGCACACTCTGTCCCTTTTTCTCTCGCTCTCTCGCTCTCTCTCTCGCCCGCTCTTGCGCTCCCTTACTCCCTCGCCCTTCCTTCCTTCTCTCTCCCGTTTCACTTCACCTTCTGCGTGCTCTCGTTCGCTCTACTTCTCTTCCTCTTCCTCGATCGCTCTCCTCTTTACTCTCACCCTTCCCGGTGGTATCTCTTTTCGGTGAAGTTGAGCCTGGCGCTGCTCCTCGGCGCGTTCCTCTCGTGGGCTCACCCTTCGGGAACAACTCGGGATATATCACGGCACCGGGGCGGCTAATATCTAGGCTCTACGATCTACTACCGGTTGCCTCGCTCTTCCTGATCCCGTTGCGAGTCTTCCTTGAGTTGTTGTCGTATTCGAAGAATTGGTGAAGCGGCTTGCGCTCGCGGTGTTCTGTTCGGTGTTCGCGGCGCGTGGCAAGGGAGTGGAGCGACTTACAAATTGAGTGACCGTCCGCCCGGGCGTCCGTCCGTTATTCTTGCGGACGCTCCCCGTCGCTGTCGCCAGTGACAGGGGGTGGCCTCGAATACGACGACGACGACGGGGTGCGACTGTTTAGTCGGTGGCGCTGCCGCTCGACTGCTCCCGCCCCACCATTCAGCCCCGTGATGAACGCCGACTTCGTCAGACCAGCGAGGAAAGCCGAGCCTCTTTCTCCGATCAACTGCCACCCCCGTTGTCGCACCGTTGCGGCTGCTACCACTGGCACGGCGCTGCTGTGCTTGCCAGCGCTCTGCGCGCCGTCGTCAATGCTTTATGCTCCGTGAACGGGGGTTGCCCCGTCGGCTGCGCAACCCCTCGAGCCTGCCGATGGTGGCTCTCGATTTCTGCAGGCTTCTCGCTCTCCTCCTCGCGCTCCTCCTCGCTCCGGCCCGTGCGCACTGGCCCCCGACACACTCTGCGCGAGAGAGGGGTGTTCGTCGAGGGCAGTGGCGTAAGCCCCGATTCAACAAGCACAACCTCGACGCACCGCCACCCCGAGCCGCCCTAAAAGCTCCCACGAGATACTTCCCGAAAAGCTCGGGAAATTGGGGGGCCGACCATCGGGATTCGTTCACGGCGCTAGATATCCAATTCCAGCCGCTACAAGCTCACAGATGCGGTGAGCTTCTCGCTCCTGAACTTGACGCCTCCTGGGTCACCGGTGTAGAGGGGGAGGTGGTTGATTGTCCCTAAGTCGCCGCACCATTGCATAGCGACAACGAGAGTACACTGCTGGAGGGTGGTTTCCTCCCTCTCGTGAGCGGCGTATACCGATACGAGACCGAGCGAATGTAGTCGTGTACTCTGCAGCAACTCGGATTTATGGTAGTCCTCCACGGGAATTGTGTGTTTGGGATGCGGCGCGCGGAGCGCTACTCCCGAGTGGACTGTCTAGACCAGCCGAGGAAAAAGAGTCTCGGCTAAAGGGATACCGCTCTGCCTAACGAAGCGTCCCGCTTTTCGGGACCGCTTGCTACTTTGCGCCACTGCTACCTCTTGTTGCGCCTGACATTTTCGAGGACGCGTACATATATCTACATAGACATAGACAGACACGCGCCAGCCTTGCCCGAGATACTTCCCGTTTCCCGGTGCCAAATGGTGCCATCATTTTTGAAGGGCGCGCATTCCAATTTCGAGACCCTTAATGACACTCGCCACCGGGGAACCATTAGATTCTGCGTGCCATAGTCGAATGTAGACATCTTAGAGGGAGAAAGGGAAGAGCGGAAGAGGGAACAGCTGGTTGGGGTGCCACGGGCGCCTCGTTTTGCTGTTCGCAGCTCTATACGAACTGAGTGTGTAAACTTTGGGGCAAGGGAGGCCGTGGGCAATGGTAATTCCTATAGAAGATTGGCTGCATGCTAGTGTCGCGTCGACGATACGCCACGCGAACTTGTTGGTAGCGCTCGTTGTAGTGCCTCCTGCTAACGGTGACAGTAGTGGTGGTGGTAGTGGTGGTGGTGGCGGCGATGCAAGGGTGGCACACGCTGGGGTGAAACCGAGGGGAGAGCACTCTGTCTCCCCTCGCGCAGAAAGGGGAAAGTCGAGGGTGGAGAAGCCAGAAGTGGGAATACTGCGACGGCGAGGGGGACGCGGGGCCAAAGGTCCCTTAAGTCTTCCGCACACATTCCAGTTTGTCGTCCCTTGTACTTCCCGAGATCGTGCTTCCTCTCAACCGGGGAGCAGCTCCTGTCTCGATTCCACAGCATCTCGCAACAGATGGCCAGTATTCGGGACATTCACTTTTAGCTGTCAATTCACAACAAACCTAGCACCAACTTCCGCTCCAATATCTCATCAATTCGACGTCCGTGGAAGTGCGATTTTGTTTTACCATTTCTGGCAAAGAATCTCTATCTAGTCTCGGATCGAGGATAAGCGGAGCGATCATTGTATCATTGCTGACCTGTAGATTCGAGACGCGACTCGAAAGGGCGTTCAAAAAGCCGGCGTGTGCATGGGCCTTTAAAGGGGGTAGCTGGTGGCAGGCGGAGTGGGGAGGCGAGGGGGTTTAGGTCGCACATGCGCGAGCGATCAGCATCGACCCGATGTCTAGGCAACACCTGGTAGCGCCCCACGTGCCACGCTCGCCTGGCACCAGCAACCACCCTGTACGAACGCGAACCCTCCTCGCTCTTCTCGTCTCCCTCTCTTTCTCTCCCGGCCACCCTATCGAATATCCTAGTGGCCTTCCCGTGTCTCGTCTACTGACCCACGGCAACGATGTCTTTCATCGCTCGGCCCTCCTAGCCCCTCCCGATGGGACCCTCGCTGCTCCCGTGGCGCGCGTTCTTTACCTTTCCTTCCAAGCCGCACGCCACTGCCGCTCTCGCGCGCATCGATTTGTCGCACCGGGCGAGTTACATAAGCAGCATTCGCCCGCCAGAGACAGGTGGTGGTTCATTGCTACTGCTAATCGAATTACCTGCTCGTACTCCGCGCACATACAAGCACGCACACTCACAGTGCCGTCCACTTCTTCTTATCGTTATATCCTCAATCCTCCATCTCTCTTTCTCTCTCCATCGACAAGTTTGTGAATGTACTTGAGAGTTGAAAATTGTTACTCCAAGTCTTAGTAGAATGAATTTATTCTTATAGGAACACTTGTAGGTGCTCGGAGTAGTCGGGAGGAAAGGCGAAAGTAGGAAAGTAGGAGAGATCGTCTCTCGGGAGCAATTGCAGCATAGAGGAGATTGGTGCAATCGAGGCCGGCCAGATGCGACGAATGCCAAAAAACGCGTTGTGCCGAACGTGTCCTATTTACAGTGAAAGAGTAGTTTCCTCTCCTTCTTGGTTCTCTCTCTCTCTCTCTCGCACTGGGCGTGTACTTTCCCGTTCGCAGCGTTGTCGCCCCGACGCTGCTGCTGCTGCTGCTGCTGTAATCGTCGTCCGCGCCATATGACACACGGCTGCCTGCAACAGCTGATTCCACTGTGGGGGGTTCACGATTCATGAATCGATCGTGTGGTGCACGCATCAATCGTTGAATGAGCCACCGTTACTAACGGTGGCTGCTACTAGAGCGAGTATAAAAGCAACACGTTTTCCCACACGAGTGAAATCGCACTCTCTGTTAGCAGTGTGCACTTTCGAAGTTCGCCATTGCGAAGTGTGCAGTGCGCGCCCATTGTGCAACCCGATGAAAGACAGAGGCTCGCATTGATTCCCATCCGCAGCGGAGAGTGCCATTATCCACTAAATACACGACGAGTACGTGCACATAGCCACTTCTGCAACTTATAGCCGTGGCAACAGCTGCCGCTTCCTTAGTAGCCGCGCATACATCTATGAATCAAAAGCATTCACCCTCTGAATCGTTACTTTCCCGCCTAGTGATACCTGATGATGAAAGACCAATTGAAACTCCGCTATCCCGTGTTCCCGATGAATGAGGGATTAGGAAAAGTTTGTAATTCGAGCTTTCGGAAAAGCCTGAAGTATGGTGGGTGTTTCGTGCTGATTCCCAAAGAGTACGAAGCCAGAGTGGATTAAGAGGTGGATTAAACCAAGCGAGATCGTGGAAAGAATTCTGCTGAACTCGTTACCGTCCGTAATTACGGAGTGCCAGAAGGCACAAGCTCCGTCGTGGGTGGTTGATAAAGGGCTGGACTTAATCGTCAAAAGAATCCGGATTCTCGCCGATTTAATTTAGCGAGCAGCCGAGCTACCAGACGCCGTTAACTCTGATTAGGATAGAAGGGCCGTAACACTTCGCGTTCGGATCTAGCCGGTGCGCTTCGCTATCATGCCAAGCATTCATCTCTCTGTCGTATCTAATCAATCGCTAATTAAACGCCGAGCGTTCGCGAGCAGCGCGAGCCAGCTCTTATTAGAGATTCAGCGCCCGCCGGTGATTTATCCGACGGTGCCCTCGCTCCCCTGCATATGCATCCTTGGCACCGTGCCTCCCTCGTGCATCTCACAGACTAACAGATAGCTCGCTGCCTATACGTGCACGCGCATGCAATTCTCCCTGGACAATCTAATCTCCTTTATTGACCCACCGACCGAGCGGTTTCATTTTCCTGATTTGCACCTACTACTCCTTTCCCACCCAACATCAACCTTTAAACACCCCTCTCAACATATTTCTGACCTCCCTTTATTGGCAGGTAACATATATATTCGTGTCTCCTGCTTTGGTGTTGGTGGACGAAGACGTTGCCATTAAAGGCAATTGCAGTATTCGCACTTCGGAAGACAGACTGCGGCTCTGCACGAGCACGACCTGTTAACACATTGTTGAACAGTTGCGACTACTCTTGGTTTGCGTGCATTGACTTATAGAGTTATTAGAGTCCAGAATTCTCCACGTTGTTGCTGTAGTATTGTCATTGAGATTTATTTGGATTTAGATTTAGATCATACAGTCGACAATGTGCGAACGCTTTTGATATCGTAGAACATACTACGAATGCTATTGCGAAAGAAATTACCATTAGAGTATCGTGATGCCTTGGGTTTTTAATAGAACGCCAAGTAGTCCAGTAGGATTTCCCTTTATTTGCACTTCGAGTCTACGTCCGCATTATTCCGAGGGTCGCTCTACAATCATGCGGAATAGCGATTTAATTGGCGACACGCCTTTAGAAATTCAGATGGAACACGCTCCGATTTACATTGCCGTGATAAGGAGTGTCAATAATCAATCACTGTCACGAAGTAACGCTCGTCCAACGTGACTGGTGAGTAATATTTCCTGAAGCTTTTTTGCTGTTGTTCAGGCAATGTTGGAAATGTGTTGCTGGTAGATAAGTTCGATTAATGCGGCCGATGGCTCGAAGGAATTTTGGAATTCGTTGGATCAAACATGGAACGCGAGGCGTTACGTGGATGCAGCTCTGGTTGGGGGGCACTTTGCCACATCTTTCTGGAGGGATTCTTGGCATTCTGCCCTTTGGCGCGCTGCAATCCTTGCCGTCGATGATAGAACCCGAGCAACCGAACGACTGCATTGTGCGAGAACATTCGATAATCTCCTCGTACGTCCATTACTTTTTTCTAAGCTCATTGTTACCAGCCTCATTAAACTCAATTGAACCATTAAAACATGGTGCTTCAATTAACTTAGACTTACTTAGAAAGCATCTAACCGAAATAATAACTCACAATTCTTACATTCAATATACAACTAACTCACACCCTTCGCATTTCATCAAGAAAATGTGAGTAGTCGAAGACAGGCATCAGATTTTCCATAAAGTAATTTTCCATAAAAGCCAGTCAGCAACATGTTAATATATTGCCAGCTAGGAAAGTATCATTAATCAGTAGGGTGTCCCCCAAACATTTTTCGGAGCTTCGAGCACCCAAGGAAATCTCAATCGCGCGCCTGCCGAGTGGCGGATCAGGGGCCGTAAATCTGGCCGGGGCGAGTGGTATCACGATCGAGTACAGCAGATACGTCAGCATGGTGTTCCTATTGTTTTAGAAGCCCCTCTCCCTTCACTAGTGCCGCCCCTCGAACAGTTGGCACGCGCTTGAATACACACACAAAGATACAGCCGTAGTCCAACGGACAGGGTAGAAGGATTCGGGTGAAGCATGGAGGGAACGTGACCGTGCCGTGACGGAGCACGGCACCCCACTTTCGGAAGATAATTTTCGGCCCGTGATAATCTGTTATGCCGAGCATAAATCTTTGTCCCTGTACAGAAAGAACTCTGATCCTACGGAGCCTCCGAGCGAAACGGATTTTCCACGAAAGCCTGGGACAATTGGCCAGGAGGCTAAGTTACTGGGACAATTTTCCAAACGGCAGACAGTAATTTCGGCTATAAAATAAATGTGATTTTTTACTGTTTTAAATAGAGGCCATCTAAACTAGAAACTTGTTGAATGATTGCTATTAGTTCTATGAATAAGTCGTATTATAATCTGTGAATTGATCAGGAAATTCTTGAAAAACGGAAGATTTTGCTAACTTGGCGTGTGTGTTAAAATTCGAAACCCTGAGAAGTAAGGTTCTGTGGTAGAACGAATGTTTAAGCTAGTATATAAACAATTGTGAAATGGACGTAACGGTAGCGAAAAGTACATCGATTACAGGAACCCTCTTCAATCCGCTCAGCGAAGCGTCGATTTCGGGTCGAAGCTCTTGAGAAAAATTGTTTCTTTAGAGACGAAGCAGAAAGAGAGCAACTCTCCTGAGGCTGGCGGGTTGATGGTGGAAGTATTTATTCGTGGTGTAGAATCACAGTGTGCGAAGTTAATGCCCACAGTGGCGAGATGCGTCAAGTTTCCTATAATGACTCACCTCCTCTCTTCTTTCTCGTTCGGGGCGGCCTGGTGCTCTCTTTCTCTCTTTCGCTCTCTCCTTTAATGGGCCAGGAGTTTCAGGGTGGCTCACAAAAGTCGGCGTATCCGGACTATTCCCCTCTGTCATCCTTGATTTCCACGACGGCTGCGGCACCGCCGCAGGAGGAAGCCATTAATTTATGCCCTTCCTGATCGATCGATCAACAAGGTTTGAACTTTCGACGACCCTCCCTTACACACCCCGAGCCCTCTCCCTTTCACCGCCATCTCTTTTACACTCTCGCTCTACCCCTCACCTTTCCCTCCTTTCTCCCCTTGAACCTTGTATGTGCCATTTGCAGCCTCGTTTCAGCAGCGCGAGCGTCGAGCGAGCACCCGGGAAGCACCAGGTAAATGAGACTGTTTTATTACCGGCTCTTTGGCTCGGCGATAGAAGGTGCGCTGCTTGCAAAAAAGGAGAAAAGGTCGCGCTAAATAATTCCAAAGGAATCTGTGCTGCGAGTGGTTCAATGGGACACCGGCACGGCACGGCAGGGATGAAGGGCGGAGCTCTTCAATGACTGCCAGCCTTGCATGCAATCGCTCTCGGTCTAGTAGTTATCTCGGAGGAAGTCGCACGAAATGAGAACTGGATTAATGCGCGCCCACCTATGTCGCCCGCTTCGGGTGATGACGGTGCTTTGATGCGCCCTCCCGCCGGCGTTAGTCCCATTCGAAATTGAGTGCCGGAAATCGGGCCAAAGTTCCCCGGCGTGCGGAGCTCGCATTTCGAGATCGACGAGAGCAAAAGAAATTGCCAGGAAGTACGCGCGTGCCCTTGTTACGAGGAACTGCAGCCTGATCCAACGAGATGGAGAGGAGACGAGGGATACGTCACTAGGGTGTACAGCAAATATTTGTATGTCAGTCACGTGTCGGAAAAGGCAGTCGCTTGGCGCGGGAAAGCGGAGACGATGCTGGGTATTGAGATAGGACCAGGAAGAAGAGGAAGAACGAAAGAGGCGATCGGAAAAATCGAATGGAAAATATGTGGCAGAGCAAGCCGACCCTTGAAGACGCGCCCGTCAACGGAACTCTGTGATCTTGTTTTAGAAATTTCACCGTCGTCGATCGAACCTCCCAGAATATGTACAACCCGTTCCCGTCTCTTGCTTGCTCTAATTGAATTTGCTCGAGACGAGAACGATAAAAGGAAAGAGGCACACACGCGTGTCGAGCACCGCCATCCCTTCTGACATTGTTTTAGGGAAGGGAAGATTGTAAGGGAGGTGGAGAGGACGATAAATCACAAGGCTCGCCCGTAATTCTCCGTATGAGATGAGGCCGTTTGATCTTGGCCCCGATAACAGTCGGGGAAGTAAACTCGTTTCGAAGCTATCAAACATTCCGAGCTCTCTGCGAGGAGCAAAGGACCCATTCGTTGCGAACGACCCAGTAATGGGGGCGCAATGCCTCATTCACATCCGAGATACTTCGACGGGAATACACGATTTCGCTACACTTTTCTACGGGACAACAGCTTCCATTTCAACGGGTGAATCTTGAGTCAAATACAAAGCTTCCCTACGTTCTTTCGATCATCTGACAGCACCGTTTCATCGCATGTACACCTCGAGTACTTGGAGATTGAAATCACGCGAGTCGCGCGAGTTCAACGGCACGGCCACCAATCGACCCGGCCTGGTAATCGATTTTTAAACAACTGAACAGGCAGACTTTTTAAAGTAAAATTTAGTTGGACTTGAAGTCTGACAGCGAAGTAATGGCTCGAAAGGCTGAACTTATAACTGGATCACTGCACGATCGACTTCCTATTAATCTCTTCCTTGACGTGCCCTAATTTCGCTATCCGTCGCTTCGGATCTGAAATTAGCTCGGAGGCGTAGTATCTACTAGAATATATGGCAATGGAAAATTCCAACATAGAGTAGTGATATGTGTGTATGTATACCAAAAGAGTGAAACCTGATTTTGGGGAGTAAGTTGGGCCAAGTGGAATCGAGTGTAACTCGGCAAAGGAGCGAAGGGCGAAGGGAAAAGAGTCAATTACCGGGACGCACGTACCACACCTTAAATCACGTTACTCCCTTGATCCTTTTCTCCCAATGCAAGGGAATTGTCAGCCATCGCAGGATCTACGAGTGAAATCGTGTTCTCCATACGAAAACGCCCGAATATTCCCCGTCGGATTCCGATTCTCCAGGGAAATCGGTCCAACTTCTTCATTCGCAAACCACTGGCCAAAGAACTCTCGTACTTGATTTTCTCTTGGCAATTTTACAGCCGTTTCATTCCTTCTTCCCTCCGGTGTGTTAGATCATTCATTGTAATATGATACAAAACTATTTCGATAGTCTAAGTACCTTCTGCTTGTATAATAGGCAAGAAACAATGGAGTATACGAATTCTGGAAGGTTGATTCAACTTTAATTGGAAACAATGGTAGAAATTGCTAGCATAACGAGAAAGGGATGCACCCTGAAGGAAGGTAGAAACAGAACGAAGCATTGTTTCTCTCGGCATAGTTTCTATTTTCTCACGAGTGCATCCTCAAGATAGAGGTCAGAGCGCTATGTCGGCCACTGCGTGCTCTTGGAAAATTCTTGTCGACTCGGAGGAGTCGCCGCTGTCTCCGCCGAATCCCAGCGGAAATTCGGCAAGTGGATCAATGCGGTGGAGGAGGAAGAGGAGAAGGAGGACGAGGAGGAGATTCCAGAAACTAGAGCCTTCATGCGGGATGACGCGCACGGAATTACTGCTGTAGCCGAGGGTCGGCGGACTAATGCCGAAACGCTCTTCGTCACCCTGAGGATGCATTAGAATAATTGCATTACAATAATGCACTTTGCGCCGGCCGCCTAATCCAAGCGTAACGAGACTTATACTTCCGAATGGCACGTAATCTGTACTTACAATGAGTAAGACCCGAGTAAGACCTGTTTGCTCCACGAGCCACTGATTCAGGAGCGAAATTCTCACAGAAATATGTTTGTACTGGGCACTTGGCGAGTCTCGCCGGTGCAGCGTACTCTTGTTAGGATGCACTGCTAAGTGGAGCCTGGCAAAAAGGGGCTGGTAACAACGCGGACCAGATTCACAAAGAGCTAGGAGCTCTGGAAATACGATGTTGGCTCAACGGGCTCTCGCGCTGGGCATAATAATTCAGGCGCACCGAAACATAAATATGTCGTACGGGCGCAACTAATGTGTACACGCTCAAATGGATTTGCCCAGCGTGATGTATTGCTTGGGCCAATTTGAATGGACGCCCCTCGCGGAAGGTCAATGCAAGGATTGCGTCGTCCGTCTCGATAAATCTATCGAAACTCCTCTTCGTTAATCAGTCCGGCTCTTGTTTCGTCCAACGCCTTTACCCAGCTTCCCTCGAACCCTCATATATCCTCGATGCACCCTGGCTTCCAAATTTGCAAGCACTTTTCAATCCTTTTATTCTCGATAGCGAAGAGCTCAAGCTCTACAGAGAGCTGTAATTTCTAGAGTAACTCTAACTAATCCAAGCGGTAGAGCCTCTAGAGTCGGTGCGGATCAGCTTGTCTGATTAATGAGGGCTACTCTACTTAATCGGTATACGGTTAGTACGGTGCGTTAGGATAGCATTAATAAGACGAGTCTTTCTTACACCCAGTTAAATCATATCAATTTCTATAGTTTTAGAACAATTCTTTTGTTCCTTCACAGTTATTCACAGTTATCCAGGTAGAGTAGGTACCAATCGAAATTCTGCGCACTGTGCAAATTCGAGGAGGACGCCACTTGAATTACATCGGCTGACTTTGACAGTGCAACAACTGGAATTCATAATATCGTCGTCTAAATGAGAAAGAAGGCAAAGTGGCGGCAGGAGACAAATATTATCGGAATCGGCAGAAGGGTCTCACCAACGAACCCAATTAAAGCTGTCGGGCGCTCAGAGATTCGACACTTTTTTGAGATCTCTCTTGGTCGCCCGCCGCCCCCCTTTTCTCCCTGTCTATTTCTGTGTGGAACAGGCTTCGGCCACCAGTTGCCATCTGTTCTGCGCTGGGTGAGCCTGCAAAACGCGGCCAGTGGAATCAACTACCTGTGGATGCAACTTAAGTGAGTCGCCGCGGCGCCCACCGCCGCCGTCCTCTTGCCAATTATGCGCGATAAGGTTTCAATAAACGGCGAATTTCATTTCCTTCGCTACCGACAGCCATTACGCAATTAATCGAATTCTTGTAACTTCGTTTCGCGGCTGCCTTGCGTCACCAACCGTTGGCAAGTCCAGCGAGCTTCTACCATTCTTCGCCACTTTATTCTCTCCTTTTCAACGGCAGGATGACTTTCCACTGTAAATTCAGAATTAGATTAAAAAATTCCAATACCTATACATATACGAGGAATTTAATTACGAGCAAGAATTAAGTGGAAGAAAAACAAGAAAGGGAAATCCTTGAGTGCGATAAAAGTACAGTCCACCAGGGAAGCGACATTTTAACCACATAATAGGGAAAGTTATTCCTTACTGTTGGTAATACTCAAACATTTTTCAAGGACTCGACAGGCGTTAAGATAACGATCCCAAACTTGGAAAGTGCTGAATCCAGAATTAGATAGGCGTCGGCTCGGCCTCGTTGTCATTTCGAAGGGAGGAGTTTCAACTAATTGAGTAGTCCACGATGCCAAACGAGCTTCCGGCGGAAGTAAGCGGTGTAAATTAATAAGACTGGTGGCCGGTCAGGCAGCGGGAGGGTTGGCTTTGAAATATTCTTCGGTGGCTTCTTATCGAGGCGCTGACGACACCAGGGAAAAAGGAACCCTTTTCTTGGTCGAGGGGTTGCCCCGCCGTGCTTGTTTATCTCTCGGTGCCCGAGCAATTCAGCGTCCTTCGTGATCTCCGAGACAGATTAGGAGACACGGGGGCGAATAGCGTGTCGCTGGCGATTCATATCGGAGTGCTCTGGATAACAGTCAGGCCGGGCTAATTTCATCCCGGCAATCCACGATGTTGCCTCGGTGTCCCGCCGAGCGGCCACCGGAATCGGGACCTAAATCGACTTGCTCCTTCTCTCTCCCTCTCTCTCTCCCGCTCGCATTCGCCGTTCTACCGTAAATTATTCGGCACACGCGTATACGTCTTCCTCGATCTTAACTGGCGCGACGTGGACGGAAATAATTGATCAAAGTGGCAATCTCAGCCGCTTCGGTTGATATTCACCAGCATACATCAATACGAGAGAGGCCGTACCTTAAGCTCCTACCTGTAAACTCCTGAACATTTAGGATCCACGAGGAAATAGAAATGCTAGTATCGAAAGTGATAAAGGAATCATATTATTCATTTATAATATTTATTCTAAACGAGATGAACGATAATCGGCTCATCCAACGGTTTGCAAAGAGAGATATACGAAACTCACCGTAAATGGTCGTAGGAACTTGCTATAATCATGATCGATCTTAATTACAGCGATAAGGAGGCGACGGGAAGAGAGTGGGATTAAAATTAGGCTAATCTGAAGCGACATCACCTAACTCGACAAAGTGGACGGGTGTGAGATAGGTCGCTGGTGATAATCCTGATCGATCTTTATTCTCGCGCGACCACAGTGACGGAGTACGGAACAGGAGTAGTGTTACGTCCGCCTCGGTCTCAAGCTATTTCTTATAGAACACGAACTCCCTATCTTGCCAGCTGGCAATTCCATTCTCGAAATATTGATCTCGAACTGCGTCACGTCTGTTGGGCTTCTATTCCCGGCAATCCAAAACACAAATAGTACTTGACATTGTCCAATCAACCGTGATCTCGAAATATTTTCATCACTCTTGCGATTAGGCGAGACTCCAATCTACCCAACGAATCGCGTGTCTCACTCTCATGTAATAAAGAAGACAAGAACTCGGTTTCTCCCGTGGCAGATCAAATCTTTCCACTTCTTTCTGGAGTTCAAGGCAAACCAGCATGGAAGCCAGCCGGGAATCAGCAGTTTTTCAGTATTCCAAAGTGGAGCAAAAGCACTTTTGGCGTCTGCGGAAATTCAGCAGTTGATCATTGGGGATCAACGATTCGACGTAGCATTGTGTACTACCTTTTCAGGGGGCTAAATAGCCTAGTAGAGCGAATGAGGCCAGTGTCGTCCATAGAAATAATTCAAGCCACCAGCGTCCGGTGACCCCGATATTTTACGATAAGCTCTAACTACGTGTAATTAATAACGATTTCACATAACCGTTATCCCACAGCAGGGCGTTGCTTGTGCAAATGCCAAGCAATAATAGTAAGTAATATAGGACCGCCTGCTGTCGTAGCTCGGCGACGTCATTGTTACTATTGTTATCGTTTCTCATTTAGTGAACTCTTATCGTAACACAGTGCGATATTGCTTTAAGGACAGGTGACCTTATACCACGGCGAAGTTCCACATCGGGATCTCGACTGCTCGTCCTGTAAAAGTGGATTGTACTGCCAACCACCTGTAATAGTCCCGCTTTTAGTACAAAAATGTCAGAAGTTATTGAGCAAAAGCTCTCAGAATACGAAATGACAAAATGGGAGGTAGAAGAGAACGCATTCTGATGTGATCAAAGGTAAAGGTGACTGGATTTATCATTGCCCTCTAAATATTCCTCTCCTCTCACTGTGCCCCTGTATTCGTGCTCTTGCTTCCCGGAGACTCATTACCGGATCTCCGGGAGCTCCCAATTGTCCGTAATCTCTCTTTCACCTTTAAATCTTCGCGCAAGCTCTCTCGCATCGCACTTTCCTGGGCTCCCGAAATACCCTTCCCTGCTTGTATAAAGCGTCGTTCAGATTAGTCAAGTAATTCAAGTGACTCGAGTGACTAGTCAATTTCAAACTCTTTCAATACAAGCAATTTTACGTATTTACTATCATGTACGCTTGCTCATATTATTTTTAAATTAAAAAAAAACCATTGAAATGAGTTCTGCTTCACTTGAAGCTTGAAAGGAGTTTAAAAGAATTGGTTAACTAAATAACAGGATAACATTGGTAATCTCACGAGTTACTCGGTTGGTGTGAACGAGACATAACATTCCTATATCTCCACCATGTATAAACCATCTATTGATTATTATTCTCTCGATTCACAGGAATTCGCAGCTCTTTTTCCCTCCTAGCGTGGGTAGACGAACATTTCCAAACTGTCGTGCAAAGTTGCTACTGCGAGCGGTTCGCCCAGCGCAAATCAAGAGTTTATGAAGCATAATTCAACCTGGCTGGGTTTCGTCGCGAGAAAAAGAAGAGTTGGGAGTGCGGCACCGCGAAATTCCATGTAGGAAGGACGCGCGGGACAAACGTACGTATATGAATTCCAGCGTAGCGCCAATATTTCCAACATTCGAGCGACATTCGCCGAATATTTCGGCTTCCGCTTGGTAGCCCAACATGAGCTACACCGAGTGCAGCCGGAGATGGAAAAGGGCCACCGAGAGAGCACGATCAATCCCGTGCCCGAAAGGTCGTAGGTCTCTTTCACGGAAGTAGAAACATGGATCCCGAATATCTTATTCCAGCCGTTCTTCATTCTATTCATCCCTTAAGACCTTTCTTACTATTTCAAACTTAACTCACTGTTTAAACATTAAGATTATCATTAAAAGTATAATGTGGCTGGAATAGAATGGTTCCTCAAACTACGTAGATGTAGAAACAGTGAAGAAAAAGCAATGACGCAACTCCTTGAAATCCTCTTTGATAGTATAATGCTAAAAAACAGAATGCAATAATATGAATTAGTCGAAGAGGGTTGGGAAATAAATCGCTGCGTTAACAGAACATAGAGGTCAGGGGTTTCATGTTGAACTAGGTCCATCATTGTCATGATCGTATGATGTGAGTCAAGCTTTATGGATGAAGTAGCCAAGGTCGGATTAAAGTAGGAGGGATTGCACTCTTTGAGATGTGCCAAGGCAATGCCAGAAACGTATTCCTGTCAGGCCGAGTGGCGCAAGCCTTCGCCGCCACCGGCTGCACATTCAACCAAACACACATTTTGTATCTCATCCCCATGAGCTCCACAAGTTAACCGCTCGCACAAGATTATTTCCCTTTGATGTTCCTCGCCCTGCAACCCGGGATTGTTGGCCTGTGCAGTTTGATTCTTGCTTTACCATTTTTCACTCGGATGCGCCATATTCTGAAGCTCACAGCACCTTTCTCCGCTTCTTCGAAGGATTCCAGTTTTATCAACTAATATTATAAATCCTCGATTTAAGAAGAGTGATGTATAAGACAATATAATAATCTCCAGGAATCAATGTGATTTAAAATGAGTCGAACTCTAAGATTAATGTACGTATATTAACTTTAGGTTAGATAATGAAAGCCACGTCTTGCCTGTGTGACATCCTGCTTTCTCCTTCCATACTCTCCGCTCTTGCATTTTCAAAATTAATTACAAGTGGATCAGATCGAATTCAAAAGTCGATTTACGGTTAAAATTAACTGGATAATCCTTATGATGTGGGAAAACCGATCAACTCTATCCTGAAGCTTTTCCATGCGTAGACTAGACATTATTTAAAGCAATTTAATTTGAGAGAATAAAATAAACATCCAGGAAGCTGTCAAGTACAAATAGTAATATTCATTGATCATAACAATAGATGGCAGCTTGGAGAATGTATAGGACGATAATAGAAAAGTCGTTCGCGAGGAACTCTCGCGAAACTATAAAATTAGCACTAACGTATCCAACGCTAATCCTGGACGAGGGGTCTCGCTTATAGGAAAGCCTTCCTATGTCTTGATGGTAAATTAGCTCGCACTAAGTAAAGCGAGACAGAGAAAGGGAAAGTGTAATCTCTTGGAGGCCAGGATCGGTACAGTGTTACCTCCAATATTCCGTGTAAACTTATCCATAATGCAGCGGTGTTTTTATAAAGGGAGGAGAAGACTTAAGCATGGAGGATGGACGAGGAGCCAAGAGGCAACAAGTACACCGAGCGAGCGAAGCTGCAGGCACAAAGTTGGAAAGACGCACTTTGACTCGCAGGCAACCGGCGGCAAAAGACTAATGATGAAAGAACACGAAGAGCGTACTTGTGATTTCCAGACTATCGGGCGCTCATTAATGCAACGTAATTTCCAGTAACAACAGGTTCGAGAGCCTCACGCAGTAAAAGCCGCGCACGGCAAAGCGTGCCATTATCTTATTAACTTACAAAATATTCAAGCCTTCTTGACACCAGCTAAGTAGCAGGCTGTCACGCGAGCCACGCGACCGAAAATAAGCTTGGCTGAAAATTCGTTCCCACTTGGCGCCAGACTAATGGCGGAGTGAAAAAGGGAGGAAAATATTCAGGAAAGATCGGTGCTCCGAGATATAGAAGGGGTGTATGGGGGGTGTGCGGGGGTTAGGCGAGGGTGTGCGCAATTCGCAAGGGGGTGTAGCCCGAATTGCTGGCTGTGTCATAACATTCGCCGGCGTGTCGCGTAATTCCATTGTCGAGTGAAATAAGTACACGAAATATCAGGGGTTGCTTTCGTATACGCACCAAGGCGGCAGAGACACATGGACGTGGGTGAGCCTGGCCGTGGGAGTGCAGCACAATGCGAGCGAGGACGATTTCCAGTGTCTCTGTGCTTGAAGTATTCCATGATACTTGGTGCGCGAGTATATCATCCCCCGTATGGCGAGGCTCGAGCGCCATGGTAACGTAAGCTCTCTCGCGAGCTTTCCCGTCGACACTCTCTTCCGTCCAGTCTATTGTTCGAGCCATTCCGGCACTCCCACTGGTGCCCTTCCTCTCGGTTCACCCTATCATCTCCCCTGGAGAGCCGCTCTTCTCCTCTGTTAATCGACGGAGATTTACTTGTAACACCGAAAAACGCGATGAGGAACTTCGAAGGAGGACCCGACCGCCGCCACTGGGGAGATCGATGAGGCTCCGGGGCGAATGGAGTTCCGAGGGGCTGAGGAATTGATGGTGCTAGGACGAAGAATACCCCGTGGATGAAAGGAACGGCCGAGCCGGCTTAAAAGAATCCTCCTGATGTAATGAAAAAGAAAGTGGGACCCGGCCGGATTACCAAACGAAATGAAGATGAGCGCCCGGATTGCCCGATGATATTAAGCAGCCGGCCACGGTATTACTTTCAGTATAAATAGCTCGAATCATTCTTTCCCCACACTGGAATCACCCCTTGGATAATTAACTTTCGGAAATACTTCACGGCTACCAAGCTTCCCTGTCGAAAAGTTGGCCAGGAAATAAATGAAATTTTAACAAGTCATTCTTTGGCTATCGTCCGCTTTATTACACTATAGCGAAGTCGGACCGCCACGACTTAGATTGATGTTACAGTGAGTGTAACTATGCCAGGAGTAGGAAGTATCTCGCATGATATATTGCGAAGGATGATTTCCGGGTGTCTGAAATTCTGTCATCCCTGATTCAGCAGGCTCTCGGGCTAAATCATCCTTCCGTGCATCGACAGTCAGCCACAGGCTCGTAACACGGCCAGTTTGGAATCACGGATTGCTCGCTACTATGACGCGCTCTCCCTTTCTCTCTTTCCAACCTGCTTTCCTTCTTCATCTTCCTTTCTCTCTATTAATTGGACGTGTTGCTGCGGTAACTGCGACGTCAGCAAGCCGAGACTTCGCGCATAGTACCGATCAGATAGAAATGTCAAGGCAGCTAACGAGCAGCCCGCACGCGTCACGGGAGAAGTGCCGCTCAAGGGTTTCTCCTCGCTCCCTTGCGAAAGAAGTCGGAGAAAAATGAAGGTTCCTCGCTCAATGTCGATCCGAGATGGAAGAGGTTGAGAACTGTTGCTCGGGGGGAGTTAAAGAGTGTAAAACGATCCGCAGTACAACAGACCTTGCCGTACACCCAAAGGTGATGACTAACAAGTGCGAGAGAGCTTAGAACATCGGAGGGAACACTGGAGACACGTATAACCTTTGGAGAAAAACGATCAAGGTAGCGAGACGAGCGACGACAGACTGACAGTGAGAGGGAGCCGTAAGATCGATTTCCCTAGCGATTAATCGTCTGCTTTTCTTCGTATGTTTTCCCCGAGAGCCATTCTCATCAAGACGCTCACGGTCGACCCATAGCTCTACCTATTCCACTTAAGCGAGTCAATCAGACAGACCTTGGCCTCGACTTCACTCTCATCTACACCATAAATCGCAATCTCGGCATTCTCTACAACTTTGTACTCTTATTACAGTTTTACTAATATTTTCATTTTATTTTCTAGGTTATCTTCTCAATCTTCTCATTTATTTTCTAGGTTACTTGAACTGTAGGTAACCATTTCTTCCTGTTGGAAAGTAATTCAAGGATAGATTTCCTTTCTGACTTCATGAACATCCCGTCCTTATGAACATCCTATCTACGAGGATACTCAGTGGGGATTTCGTACTAAATAAAATGGCTTGGAGAGTCAGCGGGAATTAGCAATGGCTCCTACGGGCGCTGTGGGTAATTCTAAGCGGGAGACGTGCGGTGCTAGTAAGGCCGGATCTTCTAGTAGCGCGCTTGAAGGGCATTATTTGGCTGGGAGATTTCACGATCGATCGGGAATTCCGGCACTCGCATAAGTGGCCCTATAATCATGGATATGCCAGCGCCCTTACCCATTTCATTCGCTGGCGTAATCCAAGAATAATCCTTTGATTTAAGAAGAGCGGCGGCGGCGGCGCCCCGCCGCTCGAGTGCCGGCTGCTCGTAAGCCAGTGGATCAAGCAAGCAACCTTAATTGATCGGCAATTTTCGTAGCGCGGCGTGCGTCTAACGATCTGATTGAACTAGTCTCGCATGAGCGTCGATGAATCGCAGCCGGGGAACTCGCTTTCACTAATAAGTCACGCACATCGTTTGAATCAAGCATGGGATTCACAGAGAGATCGATGATAGATTCGAGGACCAGCAGCGCAACCGAGCCACTTTGGACGATTGAATTTTTACGTACGCTGATTTTTACATTTCCAAGAGAAGAGAACGGGGGTGAAAGTGCGAGGGGAGGCGGACGCCTTTATCGCATTGCAGGGGCGGCCAAAGTGCAGGATGCGACTTTCGAAGTCAATAGGAAGGCGAACTGGGGCGTTAGGGAAACTCGCCCGAAGTTCAAACCCGACTCCCGGAGTGCGCGTCTTTAGGAGGCCACTTCGCCAAGGGGACGACTGTTCATCGTGTTAACTTTCCTTTCGCTGCTATGGACGGAGGGCTTAAGGTGAAGTGCACGTGTTGACAGTGCTCGGTAGTTTGCTCGGTGTACCGTCTCGCCAAGTTCGCTCGGAGTAAACCCTGCCCCAGAGGTAATTGCGCGAGCAAAATGAAATGTTTAACCGGCCGTGTACAGGCTGCGCACCGATCTTCGCACTGAGTTCGCACTTCACGGAGCACTTCCTTTTGAACCCTTTGTCCGGGCTTGCTGTGAATTGCCTCACTGGCAATGCCGCCTCTTTCTCAATACTCGATATTAATAAACAATACTAAATTTATCGCCTTCCACGTAAAAGGGATGTCCAATATCTCTCTCTAGGAAGATTGAATGCCATTACTTTCAATAATATGTCGATTAAATTCGATCAAAGGTTATTCGAGATTCTTAAGATGACAGTTTAATATCGCAACGAGGATTAAAATAATTATGATCTTTAGGCCAGATCTCGAGGATTGGCGAAGCAACTACGTTAACCGAGTCGATAAGCCGATCCAATAAGTCCAGCCATAGCAATCGGGTATATCTGCGCAGCTCTACCGCAGCCGCCATGCCAGTCGGGGGCTTCTAAACTACCTCGATAAAGCTGTAATACTAACCGCCTAACACTAAATGATGGCCCGAAACATTTATTCCACTTGAAGACGCTGTAGAGCCAAGCTCGAGCTTCCACCCCTTTAAAGCGGAAAGGTCGCCTTTTTATCTGACGCGCCTAACGGAAAGGGAGAAGGGCGACGAAGCGGTGTGGGGGAGGGGATTTAATTATATCTGAAAAGTGGTTCGTTCTCCAATATCTCGTGGTGGAAGAGTTGCTTGCGGTCTTTAAGGGGTGAAAATTGGTTTCGCAAAGCGACCGGGGTCCAACCAAACTCGATAAACTGATCCAGAAAGTTGGTGCCGACACTCGGGAGCATCGGCAGCTACAGCGGCGGCGGCGGCGGCGGCGGCGGCGGCGGCGGCAGATCTACATAGCAGCTTCAGGAACAGAGAGGCGTCATTCCAAGCCCGGGATTCCGGTGGACCGAGGATGGACGGAGCCTCGCCAGTCGAAGGTTGCCCGGCAACCGACGATGTCCACCAGGCGAATATGCGCAATTAGGGGAGAACAGGAGTCCCCGGGTAAATGGACGGGCAGGAGAATCGCCGGCACGGGCATTGCCCCAATAGACATAGTTGCTAACGGGGAAATTCCGACGCGTACGCCGTCGAGAATCACGAAAATCACAAGGTGCCTCAACCCGAGCACACGATTTCGGAGCTGGGGCGATCGCTCTCGAGCGAAATTGCTGCACGCACCGCACGAGCTTCGCGTGCTCCCACGATTCCTCTGTAATATTTCACATACTGCGAAACATAAATATTATTACACAATCGATTACCTTTCCTGGTAATCATACACGAATCCTGTAATGGATGTTTGTACTTGTTAATACCACAGTATGTATATACAATGCTAAAAGACTCGGATACCCTCTGTCAGATGGAATTGCACCCTTTAGTAATATGGTTGGTTATGTAAGTGAGGATTAATGATCTTGTCTCATTGAAAATCGAAGACTGACACGGTTAACCGATCGGGCTTCCTATAACCTCTATGTGGACTAAGTCTGACGTTTGAATTCTAATCAGTGTCGTCAGGCTAAGTTGCCCGCTTGAAACAGACGCTATCACTAAGAACATTACCAGGCAAGAGGAAGAGAGGGTGAGACATGCCATTCAAATTAATGCGAGAATCCTCACGGGCATAATAGTGCTTTGCAATTAAATGAATCCGCTAACTGTCCTCGAGAGAAATATATCGAAGTCGGGGAAAGGGCTAACCCGTAATATAACTCATTTAATCCGGAGCTCCTAAATCCGTCGAGTTGACGGTCCACGGGGTTTCTTTTCATCGATGCTGCCCTCCGCTAAACGGACAATACTTTTTATGGGAAACGGGCATCCTCCCCGCAGTGACGATCAGATCGTGTTTCGGGCGATACAAATACCAGGGGCATACGTGGACCTGTGATATACTGCCTAACCCATGGCGGAAAGCTTTTTATCGTTGGGACAAGCCTGCTGCCCCTCTTACTCTCTCGCTTTCTTTGGTGCATACTCCCCTTCTCTAATAAAATGCCACCCTCGAGCGGATACTCTGGAGGAAAAGTACACGCCTCTTTATCTTGCGGGTCCCGGACGAGCGAGCGAGCGAGCGAGCTGCCCGATAGCAGAATTCCACAGGGTAAACTGAACGGGGGTGGATGAAGTGGGTGGGATGGGATAGGATGGTGTCCCATCGTCGCGGAATCCTATAGCGATCCTCGACTGGCTCGTGCTTATAAACAAATACCAGTAGGTCGGAGCGTGGTGTAATGGATCTCTTCTGGAGTCCGGCCCGGAGTACGTAGCCAAAGGTGGATGGGTGGTTGGGTGGGTGGTCGACGGAGGAGGCGGCGAAGGGAAGAGTGTACGGGGATGGAATAAGTGGAGGAGGTAAACGATGCGCTATCACGAACGACGTGGACGATGCGCCGGATAGACGTCAGGGCCGTGAGTGGTGTGGTGGCGCGAAGGGGGAATAAGCGTCGGGATTATAAGACGGTACACACGCGCGAGAAGCATCGCATCCAGAGCGAGAGTGGTGCCACGGACACACGCCGGCGTAGCTCTAGCCTGCTGCTGGTACACAGGTAACACAGGCACGTGGACCAAGCTCTCACTAGAGCAACGGAGAAGAAGGACACGCCGGACGAGGGAAAGGCGCAAGGCGGAGGCGAGCTTCTCGCATTCGAGTGAATAGAAAGGAGAGCTTGCAACGCGGTTTGCAAAGAAAGGAGAGGCCGACACCAGACCTGAGCGGGATATAAAGGGAGGTGGATGCAGCCTAGGGACGAAAGAGAGGGAGAGAGAGGGAGAGCGAGAGAGAGAGAGAGAGCACAAGAGTGCGGGAAGGAGAGACAGGGGATAGCGAGGGGTGGGCGATGCGCTATCGCGAACGCCCCGCTGGCAAACGCGGCACGACGACGCTGGGGTCGACGCTATCGATTGGCGTCGGCGTTTCCTCCTCGCTGCTATCTGCTTGCAGCCGACGATGCATCCCTCTCGCTTCCTCCCACCCTTTTGCCATTCTAGCCCGTCTCCCTCGCTCCGAGCTCTAGGGCCGACGCGTTCCTACGCGCTCTTTCCCTCTCTCTCTCTCTCACTCTCTCCGTTCCACCCCATCTCCGGCTTCACCCTCTCGGCGATTTTCGTACTAGCCTTCACTGTGTATCTATCTGCGCGGCGCTCCGATAGTTTGTCTCTGTCGCCGGTGCACGGGGATTACTCTGCTTCTCTTTGCCCCCCGCTCGCGGCATCACTTTCTCGCTCGCTGCCACTGTCGGAGGGCGCGCGCTACCCTTGTGTGCCTGGCTATCGCTTATCCTTCGTTCCACTCTCTAGCAGACCTCTAGTAGTCCGATTTCTCTCTCTCTCTCTCTCTCTCTCGGCCCCTCGGACCAGCATCGGCAGCACGTTCACCCCCCTTATCAAGCGAGCAACCGACTGCGATCTCCCTCGCTCTCGGAAGCCCTCAACCTCCCTATCGATAGCCCCGTCGATCTTCGCCCCTGCCTCCGCCGCCACCGCCGCCGCCGCCGACGCGCTTCATCCCCTTTCATCCGCGGCGCGGTAACAGGTGTTGCTCCGGCCCCGAACTCGTGCAAAATCGATGGGCGAGAGAGGCACACAGCGGCGTCGGGCGTCCGGGGCCTCCCTGCCTCGGCGTCCACTAGTCCCGCCGCCGCCGCCGCCGCTGCTGCTACCGCCGCCGAGAGATCGGCCCCTCGCCGTTACTCTTGCTCCCGCACCCCTGACGCCGACTCCAGTGCTCGCACCCTCGATCGTGAAAGAGTAGTCGAGCCGCTCGCTGCTAGCTGCGCCAGCTCGGTGGGGGGTGCAAAGCGACTCGAGGGACGAGAGGGGTTGAGCGGCGGGCGCGGGGATGCAGCGGGTGGACGGGGCAAGAGGCAGAGGCGCGGACAGAGAGAGGCGCAAGCGGCGAAGGAGGATGACCCGCGACGGATGATGGGGAGCGAGGAGCGAGGCGGGACTACAACGAGGCAAAGACGGGGACGTGCAGATACAGGTGGCGGGTGGGAGAGGACGCGGGGAGCGGCGCGGGGGATGGGAAGAGGGGGGCAGGGGGGGGGGGGTTGAGGGTGGAGAGCAAGGGGTGGAAAGGAGAGGGTGGCGGGAAGCTCGCGAGGCAAAGAGGGTGGCTGGCGGGCAGACAAGCAGGCAGGCAGGCAGGCAGGCAGGCAGGCTGGCAGGCAGGCAGGCTAGCAGGCTGGCACGCAGGCAGGCGAGAAGGAGCTGCACGAAGAGCGGAGGAAAGGACGCAGGCGCCCAGGACGCGGGGCAACGCTCGTCGACGACGCTGCATTGGCAGTTGCACCCCAGCCACACCCGGTACGAGCCATGTAGTCGGGCTACCCTCCACCGCGATACACGGCGGACAATTGTTGCTTCTGCGCCCACAGGTGGTACATCTTCGTTTTCGATCTTCGTCCGCGTAGACGCCGCTGCCGCCAGCAACGCCGGCGACGCCGACGCCGCCTCGTTGTCCGCGTACCTACTCCTGTGGACGAGCAGCCTGCTGCCGCCAACGCCGACGCCGTAGTCGTCGCACCGCACCGCCACCACCACCACGAACACCCGGTGCTCGTAACTCCTCCTCGTCCACCACGAGTCACCACTGTCTCTTTCTCTTTCTCTCTCTCCGTCGCTCCTCCGTAGTGCAAGTAGTATTAGTCGGTCGCAGTAGTAGTAGCCTATGCTTGGCCAGACCGCACGCTACCACCACCGCGCTAGTGTACGCCATCCTCGACGTCCCCGTCGTCGTCGCCGTGGCCGACGTCGTCGTGGTTACGCTGGGTGCGCATCGTGCCGTTCCACGTTCGCGTAAGTCTCGCGGCGGCAGCAGCAACACAACCCCTCCGTGCTCGCCGGATCACGCCACTCGGCCAGTGCAGCCTGCCGAGCAACCCCCGGGGAAAGCAACCACCTCCCTGCCACACTCGAGGAGAAATCTAGCCCGGGAGCTGCCAACGATCAACAACAGGCGGGCATACATACACGCGAGCTGGTGCGTCACTTGGCTACGTGGCGCTGGTACGAGGGTGGAAACTGAGCCTGGCGGAGACCCGGATCTCGGGGGTGGAAGATAGCCGCGCGAGGGCAGAGTCGTAGCTTCACGCGCTCGCCACCGAAGCCGTCCTCGGCAGGCTTGCCCGAGAGAGAGTAGTGTAAAACCGAGCGAGAGAAGCGAGCGGACGAGCGGACGAGCGGACGAGCGGACGAGCGGACGAGCGGACGAGCGGACAAGCGGGCGAGCGAAGCCACCGTACGAAAGCCCGAGCTTGCGGCGAGAGAGCTTGGTCCTACCTGTCGCCGGGTGGAAGGGTGAGCGAGTCAGCGAGGGAACGAGCCGGGGGTTGGAAGAGCAAGAGACTTACTAGAGGGAGCTATCGACCACACACGTAAGGCGGCAGCGCACACATACGGATACACAAACATCGCGGACCTGTTGTCCAACTTGTTGCTCGTCCCTGCAAAAGGCACACCCGCCCACCTAAGCAAGAGACTGACTGTTTTCGAGAAAAAAAAAAGGAGCAACATCACCAGCAACGAGAAGTAGACCTCGATAACGAGCTCGCGCCGGGACACAACCTACCCGAATACCGCCCGGCTTCGCACCACTGCTCTTTCTCGGACTCTTTCTCCCTCAGCCCGCCGAGCTCTCCCGCACTTTGCCGACGAGCTCTTCCGGAGCCTCTGCAACAACCAACCGTAGAAATCTCCGATATCTGCTTTTACCAGAAACTTCAAATCGAAGAAAAGATTTGAATAAGGGTGCTCGATTGTTTACTGCGTGAACCGCTAGTGGAAAGCTTGGTGGCAAGTTCGCAGGAGTGGATCGCTTACAACTAGACTAACATCGTCGTGAACCAATGTCCTTGATCAGTGAATAATTAAAAGCTCGGTCGTGGACGTCGACGGCCGGCGAGATGACAGCATCCTCACGAGAACGGACACGCCCGAGAACGACGGTACAGGTGGATGTTATCATCGGCAGGATGAAAGCTTGCCTCGGTAAACCGGGTGAATAAGCTCCGCGCGTGGTCGAGCCGATGAGAGCGAAAAGACTTAAACCTTGGCAAAGACTTATGTACAATACTGTAAAGCAACTAGACTTATAGGAAAGCAAGAAGCAAAGTCTGGAACAGCGTCAAGGATGTCCAACAGGACCGTCTGATCGTCAAGGGACGGTCTTGTACGGAAGGCGCAATCCAAAACATTAGGACTGAACAAAATAATTAGCGTAAGTAGGCAAGCATAGATGTAGCAAGATAAAGAAATTAGCCCAAGAGTTCAAGATCTAAGTGAGGAAGGTACATTAATGGGAGAGAAGGGAAGGGAGCAACTCGAATGAGAACGCAACGAGGGCAGAGTCGAAGATCAACATCGGCAGGCGTATGTTTGTGACCGGCTTACGCGAGGATACGTAGTAGGCAACACGCATACAAAGAGCACCGGCGTTCTCAATGATGTAATCTTCCACCCGTGGATACAACGAAAGCAATACTTAAAACAAGGTAAAATACGCAAGAAAGCAAAGCAAGCCGCAGATAGGAAGCGCGTAACACGCATTCCACGAAGAATAGCCTGCGAGCCCGAAATTCTTTATACAAAGAGGCTTTATACAACGGCGAGTCTCCCGTGGCAACGAGCCGCTCACTCGAAAACCACCGAGTCTAGTCCAGTCAACACGCTTCGCTCCCAGAGATATTTTAATACGAGCCTCCAATTTCTTCACTCGCACGCACTCACGGCTCATCTATACAGCCCTGCTAGCCCAACGTCCAGACACTTGTGTACATACGCACACGTATACATTAGGATACAGTATACCAGCCGAATTCGTCTTCACGACGGTGCAACGACACTTAGGATAAAAGCTACCGGAAGTGCGGTGGCAGTGCAATTACAGTTTCAAGACATCTCTCACCTCTACGACGTCTGACCAGAGTACAGAGAGAGAGGGAAAGTGAGAAGTTCGAGAGTGATAACGAGTAATCTGCGGAGTGTGGCTAATTCCCTCTCTCTCCCTCTCTATTTCTCGTGCGGACTTCACGGATCAATTTCGGAAACTTTGGTCGGGAGAAGTGGATCGTGGACTAACTGGATCCGTCCGGGCCCTGGAGAGCAGAAGAGCGCTCTGGAGGGATGCTGCGTTGCCCTTGATGCTCAAGAGCAAGCTCGTTTCGCCAGGAGGCTAAATCGATTGAAAGATTGACTCGCGCCACGATCCTGGTGGCCTCCGCGGAGACCACCAGGAAGACCTTTTCAACCATCTCGGAGAAGTAACCTGAGCGGACTATACGCCCGACAATAAAACGACAGGAACCTTTTCCAACGGGCCAGTTATCCTCCGCCAAAAAAAAAAAAAAAATTATCCCCAACTTCCCGCGAAACGCGCTAGGAAAATCGGCAACCGGGGAGTCAACAGGGCCAATTATTCCCGCCAGGTTTACTGACTCTGCGGGCCCGAGAATCGAGCAACACAATAAGCGACCAATTAAGCGGAAGGTAGTTTTCCTATCGAAGAGGAGTCGTCGAAGCCTATTCCCGCTGAATCGCCGGGGGTAGTCAAGAGACGGGAGGATAGAACTCGGCCGATCTTTGGAATTATACGAAGCAGCGGAAGAAGCACCAGCAGCCAAGATGCCGCGGTGCTATATGGTGAAGAAGGCCCTGTGCAACAAGTACATAAGCAGCGTTGCCAGAGGTTTCGAGAGCTGGGGTCGTGGAAGGAGCACGCCATCACCTACCACCATGCAGCTTCCCGTTTCGCCCATAGAAGGGAGCGTTGCACCCCCTGTTGCGCAAGGTACGCTGCCACCCCCCATCCCATCTCTCTCCCTCTCCATCTCCTTCTCTCTCTCTCCCTCCCCCCTCCCGCCTCTCTCTCGCTCTTTCTTCTCCTGCCAACTCACCCCCACCATCGCCTCCCCCCGAATTATTAGCCACCCTCCACTATTATGAGACCTGATTTATGATTACCTATTCCCTCATTAAAGCGTATGACCGACCCTTGCGAATTTTACTTTCCACCCCGTCGCGAGTAGCTGCATAACGATGAATCCGCACCAATCCGAGAAATGTCTCTGAGCTGTAAATCAGATCGCACGCTTACGCTCGTAAGTGGACGTGTCTCATTTTATAATCCGACAGAGAGCCTATTGATCGCAGCGAGTGGGCCGCGCGATATCACGGCGGAGTGCGGCGCACAAATTGGAAAACAGTTCCGCATGGCGAGAGCACAAAAAGGCCTGGACGGGCGGACGCGCGCGCGGACGAGCGCCAATAATGAGAATCGGAAGAAGGGAAATGAGCAATCAATATCGCGGCTGCGGCAATTACCCTCAATTAATGCGAAAGTTGCTGTTTGTTGGAAACGGCAGAGCGGCACCCCGGGTATTGATTCACCCGGTAGCGCGCCATATCTACATCGTTCCTGGCCCGCTGCACTACGTAAACCACCGGCGTTTCGCCAGCGTCGGCGGAGGCAGCATCCAAAAAGAAGCATTCCCGCATGCAGAAAACCCCGCCGCGAAAGCTCCAATTTATTCCCGTGACGTTCCCCCTGGTAAACAGAGTACGAGCAGCCAACCCTCCTCGCTCTCTCGATTCCATATCCATATGCAAACCGCGCCAAAGCAACTCCCCTGTCGCCGCCGTGCTCCGCAAACGAGCTCCTCCAGCTTTTTTCAAAAAGACGCAATTAATAATTCTGTGCAAATGCAGATTGCGCTTAGTGTGCGAGCCTGCTAATCCGCAGCATTTGTCAATAATGCACCGCAACAGATTTGCACGCTTCTCAACCAAATTCGCCCGCTTTTTCCCTCTCCTCCTCGGCAAATTGCTCGCTGATGATACCCTTATGGATTCCCATAGCAGAGTGCTCGGGTCGGCCAGAAAAAATGGGCCAGAAACGAGCAAAGTTTCATAATTAACGAGATCAACCGCAGCACGCGGCGGTGCGCGCGCGAAAGCTCTCGAGAGCGGCAAGCGCTCCGGTACCGCAGAGAAACTGCATTAATTGTCAGGATATTGTCTCTCGCCGAGTACTCAACCGAGCGACGGCGTCGTCGTCGTCGCTAGCGTTCTTTGCATGAATGGGAAAATGCTATGCGAAACTTAGCTCGGCCCATGTTAATGGAGTTACAAAGGATGCCTGCTAGAGACACGTTACAATGTCTACGCGTCCGTCGGAACTAGGACACCCGAATTCTCTCTGTGATCAACTCTACTTGTTTCCTCCGGAATCCCAATGGCTTTGCTGAAACGCGTCGATCCATTCATCAATTAGAGATACCTTCGAGATTCAGAGGCTGCAAGCTTTCGATAGCGTTATGTAAGGATTTCGGAACATGTTCACTTTCTCGTCGAGACAGTGTGGCAAACTTCGCCTTCTTTGGCTCGAGCCCTTGAGACAACTCGGAACAGCTGCTACTAACTGATACTGCAATGAGTTTCGCTGCAGCCGAAAGTTACTTGGCTAGAGAAGTTGATGCGAATCTCACACTAGATGTACGGTAGTCCGCCTGTTGTGGCGTTTAGTTTCTTGGATAATGGAACTGGGCCAGTGAGTTCTAACGGAAGTGACAAATATTACAGATTAAAGGAGAGAAACTTGCCGTCGATAAAATTAACTCATCGCTTATAATGGTGACTACGAGTAGGCTATTTTTGAAGAAAAATGTCGTTCGTTTTAGTGATGGCGGGTGGTACAGGTAGAAACAAGAAATTACGATGGCGGGATCAAAGAGACGAGCGTGCTTCTTGCTCGCCTGCCACGCCGGGCGGCAGCGGCGGCCGTTAAAATGAAACGTGTAGTTTCATAACCGAGTTATCGTGAAATTTTATATCCGCTCGCTCGTAGACCTTCTTAGCTCCCAGCGCCCATCCCCTTTGACCTCCTTTCCGGGCATACTCACCGCACGGTAATCCCATTGCCAACTCCACCCCGGTGGCCAAGTGCCCATCGCGGCTTGCCGTTCCTCTCTCGACAGCTAGCCGAGCAAGCAGGCAAGCAGCAAGGCAGCCTCCGTTCTTCCTGACTTCTGAGGCTGCTCTTGTCGAGCTACCCTTAACGACACTCGAACACACCCTCGAGCTCGAGCCGATGGGTCGGCGGCGCTCGTTAAATCTCGATTAAAAAGTCAAATTAAGAAATCGAATTACGCACTTCTCGCTGGGACGAAGTAGCCCTCTTTAATGTCGCATTTGTCGGGGGCATAAAGGCGGACTCTAAGGAAGCGTTGGTGGCGGTGGCGACGGCGGTGGCGGCGGTGGCGTTGAGGGGAAAAGAGCACGCTGTCCCAGAGAAAAACAGACGATACAGGCGGCGTGCTGCCGCTACTGCCCCCGTGCTCCCGGGTAAACTTTTTCTACTGGAAATGAAATTCCAATCCCCCTCGACGTCCCACCCAGCTTTATTAAATTTCACGACGAGGCTTCTCGCTACTTGCAGCTAGCTTCCTTTCTCTTTCACCATCCCACCATCCCTCCTCGCTCTCTTTTCCTCTCGGTCTCCGC
This sequence comes from Ectemnius cavifrons, assembly GCA_964023945.1. Classification (NCBI taxonomy): domain Eukaryota; kingdom Metazoa; phylum Arthropoda; class Insecta; order Hymenoptera; family Crabronidae; genus Ectemnius; species Ectemnius cavifrons. The sequence goes on from OZ030377.1 coordinate 17,897,319, forward strand.
TAGAAAGTTTAATTGCGACGTATAAAGGCGCGCCGCGATCGCTCGTAGCCCTCTTGCACGGGGTTTCCTTCGCCGGGGGACAAGTTTGATGGAAAAATCACGGAGAGCGCACCGATCATTGTTTTTTGTCCGGGATGCTGAGCGCCGTGAGATTAAAGTTGTTGCCCGCGACGCCAACCAATTACGCTCTCCCCAGTGTCGCGGCGGAGAATCAGAAAAACGAACACGCCAGACGGAACGCTCGCGCGTTGGGAAGGTTGGGGAAAAAGTGTGCTGCACCCTAGTCGCTTCGGGGTTTAATAAAGGTATCGATCATCTGCTCAGGGGATCTGTATTTCCACGTCACAGAGTACCTTGGCGCGCCGCAACGGGACACGACCACTGCGACCAGCGAGGCAACAGGCCAGGATGCATCCATGGGAAACTCAAGCAACGACACGACAACGTCGTCGGAGCCAACAACAAGCCCGAGCTCGCCGACGACCACTACTACATCCGAGATGATAGGAGGGCCGACGCGCATGGAAATGACAACGGTGATCGCGTGCACGAGCACAACGTCACCGACACTTTCTACGATGCCCGAGTCGGCCGTCTCCAGGGCGATTGACTCACCAATGGTGACCAGTTCGTCCCCGCTCACCTTCTCGACACCAGACTCACCCTGTACGGTCGTCCAACCACTATCAACGTGCGTCTCCGTGATACACCATACTCCACCCGGTGAGCCATCACCGCCGTCCAGCACGAGTACTCCCTACCATCATCAAGAAGAGATCTCGGAGCAACCAAATAATATTACGGTGCCGAGGTGCTGTAGCGTAACCAGCAGCCATGTATCCTCGATGTTCGAGGACCGCTCGTCAACGGAGACGGAGGCTACACACGATCTACTGGAGCATTCGAAAGTGGTGGAGGTACCGAGGTGTTGCACCGTAACCAGCAGCGATGTGTCCTCGATGTTCAAGGATCGCTCGCCAGCAGAGACCGAGGCTGCACACGATCTATTGGAGCTCTCTAGATCCCTGCCGCCTCTACCACCGCCCAGTGTGGCGATAGGGCCACAGAGCGTAATCGAAAGCCCGGCGACCGATATTCAAGAGATGACCGTGTATCAGCCAGAACAGCCTATCTACCAAGTGAACACTATCGATCTGGCCGGATCGACGGTCTATACCCATCAGCAGCAGCCACCCGCAACCAGTATTATCTATGAGCCTAGTGCCACCATCGTCCAGCAATCCGCCAGTGTCTTCATCCCTCTTTCGCCCGTTCAAGAGATCCTGCTGACCTATAGCGCTCCTTCTATCCCGTGCACTTCGATCGTCACTCAGCCGCTTCAGCAGCCCCAGCAGCCGCAGCAGCCGATGCATCCTATACTCCTCCAGCAACAGCATCATCAAACCATCGAGACCGCACCACCCCTTACGCCACCCATATCCGAATGCAGCAGCGACATCGAGAACAATAATCCCAACTCCCAGCCTAGCCAAAAGGACAAGGAGGTACAGACTATCATTGAACAGTCAGAAGTGAAACCAGCTAGTTATACCTATGATACCTTGCTGGTTGCCGATGGACGCTCCAAGAATAAAAAGACGACCACCACCCCGAAAACACAAGAGAGCGAACCTGTGGAGACCCAAGAGAGTACGAAGATCGGCCGTTATGTTTGCTGCGAGTGCGGTAAGGATCTTTAGTTTGTCTTTTGTACTTAAATTCCTTAATGCAGTCTATACACTCTTTATAAGTTAATATCGCTAAGAAAAATTAAGACGTACTGGTAGACATAGTGGTGGAGACTTTCAACGTTTGAAGTCTTTCGACAACCAGTACTACAATGATTCCATTCTTAGTACATACGTATGTATTAGATTGATGCATAAGTACTGTTGGGTATCTAATAAAGCGCGTATACATTTTATTGAGACACTCTGTAATACGTATCTTATTGTTTGTTTGAGTGTGTATTTCTTTGATTATCCAGGTAAGCAATACGCAACCTCGTCGAACCTATCGCGGCACAAGCAGACTCATCGTAGCATCGACTCGCAGTCGGCGAAGAAGTGCATCCATTGCGGGAAGGCATACGTGAGCATGCCCGCGTTGGCGATGCACGTGCTCACGCACAAGCTGACACACAGCTGCGGTGTCTGCGGGAAGATGTTCTCGCGACCCTGGCTACTGCAGGGTCACCTGCGAAGTCACACTGGCGAGAAGCCTTACGGGTGCGCGCATTGCGGCAAAGCCTTCGCCGATCGTTCCAACCTGCGCGCCCACATGCAAACTCACTCGGCCGACAAGAACTACGAGTGCCACAAGTGTCACAAGTCATTCGCCCTGAAGTCCTACCTGAACAAGCATCTAGAGTCCGCCTGCCAGCGGGAGAACGACGAGAATAGCAACGACGTCGACTCACCACCGTAAACCAGTGACGCAGCTCCAATCGAAGACATCTCCCTCCCGAACGAGCGTCGGACCTAAGGTAAGGTTTTACTACTTAAAGCGTCACCCGTCGTATAGAACTGGTACTACTGATTCGCTTTTCAGTTATTATTTGATGTATTTTCATTTTGCTTCGTTTCCTTTCAGCTGATGGTGAATCATGGTTCGAAAGTGTCGTCGGGCCATATTTGGAGGGATCAGTACTTAATGTCGGAAACGGAGGCGGGCGCTTACAGAAATGCTTAGTGCGAATTCTCGTAAGGGTGTCATTCGATGACACCGGATTAATTCCAATTCCTTTTTAACGCACCCGCTTAATTCACGAGCGTTGGCGGCAACATTATAGCCCCGGTCTTTCCCTCCTTTGACTGGATGAAAGCCGTAAAACGCTGACAAAAGCAAGGAGTAAAGGAAGATAGCACGATTAGTTGAGAACGGCGCGTGACTAAGTATTTTTTGCCGTCAACCTCGATGTCTGGTGTAAATGCCGCTCGTTCAGTGACGCCAATCAAACATCGAATTCCCATCAGCAGATCTCAGCAGGATCCCTGGTAAGCGAGCAGTCTTCATTTCACGTTAATGGCGAATCGTACTACGCGATTCGGATGTTGCTCATCCGGTTATCAGCGTCCAAATAGCAAATGTTTAGCATATGACTTGCGAGCTTCGACGCGAGAGGAGACTTAACGCCGTGTGATATTGGCGCAATAGATTTCGATATGGGATTTTAACGGCATTCTTTTCATCCCTCTGCACTCGATGACGATTTTATCCATTAGTCGAGAGCCAGACAGTCTCGAATGAATAATCGCGTGCACACAACTCTTGACTTAGGCGAATCGGAAGTAGCCCGTTCGAAAACCAATCGCAGCCTCGCCATCGTGAGCCAAGCGGCATAAGATCGATGCAATATTATCGAGGGACCATCGATTTTTTCGTATACACCTATAATTTTAACGAATGCAGGAATGCATGTAAAATATTAAGGCGAATCTAATACACGGTGGGGCAGAGGGCCATGGGTAATTCAGTGGCACGCAAATTGCTCTGAAAGTTTAAGCGAGAGCGCGCGTGCGATCCTTGAGAATCTCGGCTTGAGAGAAAAGTTCTGTTCTTAACTCCATAACCCGCTATAATTACCGTTAGCAACTTTTGATAGAACTCCGCCTTTCCGCTGTGTTTAAATCGACAAGCAGACTTTTTTATAACAGCGCTAACCTTGGAGGCATGACTACAACGAAATTACATATAAAAGTGTAGAAGGAGCAGGAGAAGGAGGAGGTAGTTCGCCATCGGAACGAGCGCTTAATGAAAAACTGAAGGTTACTTCCAGGGCGTTGAGACCGTAAAAAGCTTCAGAAGTTTGAAAGCGCCAGCGTAACAACCCCCAGCTTAATTTACCCTGCCACGCAGGCACGCGCGCACCCGCACGCGTGTATGCGTTTCAATGAAACCGTACAATGGGCAGATTTTTTGTCGCGGGGCGAGTGTGGTTCATAGCACGTCCCGCACTCGAGGAGTCGAGTAACTTTGTGATTCTCGGACTCGGCCTCTACGAAATGCACACGCTCTCTTTTTTCTCTTCAAAATTCCATCGACATCCCCGGCGTGAAACATGCTTTCGGGCACACGTCGAAGGTTTTCATCAACATTTTACGTAAACTGGACCACCTGTTGAATGCAGGAATGACCATTCCGCGAACGCGAAAGGATCGCTCGTTCTCTGTTCCCTTGAATTATGGAACACGTAATTTCTCCGTTGTTAGATGTAACCGCGCGATCGCTACCAATTCCTAGAGCCCGCAACATCGACACGTGTCTTTTCGCGCCAGTCGAATTTGTTTTATTGTGAGTAATGCCAAACACTCGCTTTTGGCCGCACAGCAAAAGATGATGTGCACCTTTTTTTTAAAAGTAGAACTAGCTTATGGATAGTCAAACACACTTCTTCTAGTCTTTTGTGTACCTTCGGGCATAGAACGCCTTTTGTTATGTCTTCTTCTACGATAGCTTTAGCCGGCATTGCTTTTTATTCCGTTTTACTCGTGCCGGACGAGTTTGTTATCCGCGAACGTCTAATTCCATGAATTTTTTGTTGACCTCGTAGTAAGTATTGCCTTAGGAAAATAAATCGGTACGATAGTCCCGAGCCTGTGAATACGAGACAGTCTAATCCTAGTGATATTAATTTAGCATGCAAATGCAGAAACGCGAAAACGAAATGCGCGATGCGAGAGTCTCACATCGATCGAGCAGAGAGGATGAAAGAATGGATGGCATTTTTAAAAGCTGATACCAAAGAAAATTAACCGGAAGAGGAGATTTAATGCTCTCGTGAGCGAGCGATGCTTCGAGTATATCCTTCTGCCTTAGTTGCTTAAGGAGGTGAAACACGCGTAATTGTATAGCGCGGATCGTTTTTATTTTTCGTCCTTTTTCCCTTGCTTTCGCGCGAGACCTTTTTATAATATCAAGTAGAGATATTTTGGTACGGGACATTTTGAGGCAACTGTAAAATAGAGAAGTATTAATTACTTAACCGATTAGTTAACGTAGAGATGTAGTACGGGCGCAACGTAATACGATCGGCGCCCGGCAAGCAGCTTTAGCCACTTCTGTTAGAGAAAGTGAGAGAGGGCGAGAAAGTCAGAAGTAGTAGTAGTCAGACTTCACTCACTTTGCACTTGGTTTCCGCGATCCTAGAAGACACACCTCGCCAACACGAGATCGTCAGTGGCTTGTCAATATGCTCTCGGTAGTGCGAGGAGAAATTTTACACTTTGTAATACCTCAAAGAATACTCTCAAGTTCTTTCCAGCTGGATCACCTGCTGCTAGTCGGATATCCGACCAGCCAGGACTCTTCTAACTTGTAAAAAGTTCTTACATAGCAGCATGAAGGTACTCGGAATTAGAGATTGTCGGACTTAGCTGACCCTTTCGTCACGGTTCAAATTATCTCACATATCTGGTAGATCGTGCTTGCACTGCGAGCACGTGTCACACGACTTTTTCAAGGTAGTTTCTCTGAACGCTGTTCAGATAGGCGGATAAAGAGCATGATGATACGTTTACGCTGAGCCTACGCATTGATTGTCTGATTGTGAGACCGGCACCGCTTTCGACTCTCGATCCCGGCTGCTGGTGCACACAGTTCGGCCGCACTCTTTAATGATATTTCATCGCATACCACACTCTTGACGCTATACTGTATTAGAATACTCGACAGTCAATCGAATCTATTAATTAATAGGGATAATCTCGTAACGGTAGTCAATAATCGAGGAGAGAGGAGTGTTGCTGACCGTGGAACGTTCTTCATTGCTGGCGGGTTTGAACAGTGTGCTTACGGCAAAACTAGAGCCGATCTTAAAATTCATATTTTCTGAAACGCCAAAGCTTCCGCTTGATTTCTCAAGTAGTGATCTCCTAACTATTAGTTTCGTCTTGAAGAAGCGTCAATTGGCACTCGAAACGCGTGCCAGCATGAAGAACGATCCGCTACTGATGGTATTCTGAAAATGATATCGCAGCTTCGAAGCTTGGCAGTATGAGTTCCTTGCGGAAAGCTAACGCCGAGTTTCGCAGCTGAGATGAAAGCCTGCAATTTGGAGAAGTGAAGGCACGAAGAACGAAGGGAGTTCAGTGAGAGAGTAAATGTAAAAGCAAGTCGCAGAACTGAATACTCGTCGATACACAGACTACTATTAATCTGCCGTAGAATAATTGAGCAAGAAAGATAGCGACTACTGTCGGTAAACGATAAGTGGGCAGTCGACACTATTTTTTAGATACACATGTGCGGGAGATGCGAAGCCAGGCACAGAGGGGACGATCATGCCTCGTGAGTCTCCTTGCTCGAGACAAGGCGATTCTCCACTTGACTTGTGAGCTCAATGACAATTAGGCTGTGCAATGCGGATTCCGAATCAGGCGGAAACGATCGATGAAATCCCACAGTCTGGGACAGCGAGCACTTGCACCACGCTGCTCCTAGTTCCCCTGAGAAGCAATGCGTGCATCCCATTGCTCAGGAATTCAATGGCGGATGCACAATGCGTGTTTCTTGTCGTCTCTGCGTCAACGTATCTAGTAGCTTGTCGCGAGTAGTCGCGATCTATATTCGGCCGGCTGGCGGTACAGCTATATCACGTTTAAGTATTAGACAGTTCAACAGGTTACTCGGACCACCGGGTGCAAGTACGAGTTGTCGCGCAGTAGTATATGCCCTCGCTTACGGAAATCATTCTCCTGCTATGCAAGCTATCCTCATCGCAGACCATCAACGACAAGGCCAAGCAGCGCACACTGGCGAGCCCGACCAACAATCTAAAGTCAGTAGAGAGAAAAGCATGAGTAAGCATCAGTAAAAGGTACCCGTGTTTCAGTCCCAGTTCTGGAAAGCGGGTACGAAAGAGCGAGCCCCTGGTGAAAGGAAGGCGAAGCATGCGCGAATTCGACTCCGCCGCTTAGTTAAATAAAATAGACAAAAAGACTCCTAACTAAAGAGGACCAAAGTACGTAGCACGCTAGCGCGGCGACCCTTAATTGCAGCGGTTAATTATTGTACGTAATTAAGCATCGCTTTCGTGGTGATAAAGATCGTCAATAAGTGAGAATGTCCGCGCGAATGTAAGAGCGCGAGTGATGTGTCGAGTGATGTGTGCATGCGCGTGTGCGTGTTTGAAGCGAAGGCGTAGTCCAGATGTGTGTGCGACTGAGAACACGGTGAAACGAACAACGAAAACGCGACAAGCATTGTCCGCATAGAGAGATGTGTAGTACTTATAAAAATATTATAGACACGGACACCCAATATATACGTATATATATCTCCCTCTCTGTACGCATATGTATATGTATGTGTCTCGGTGTACCGCATGTACGTGTATTTATGTTAGAAGCATTACAAAACGTCAGTTCGCCAGCCATTTACCGCCACCCCCACCCCCACCACCCCGGAATGTAACAGCCTCGAGGCCCGTCGCTTTCCAATCGCTTCTGAAACTATGCCCTTGGCATTGATCATTCTACAGCAGAACTGTCGGGGAGACTCAATTAACAATAAGGAACTGCATTGTGACTTTTAATCGCAAGGTCAACGCTACCAGCGCGCTCAAAGTGTTTTTAAAGCGATTCGCTTGCAGCAGTGTACGTCTTCTTGGCCCTTTGGATTGCGAGCGAAATTCCGAATGAATATATAAGATTAAACAGTTTTTTGGGATTTTTTGTCCTGGATTAATCGGGCAAAGTAATGCTTAAAGAGCATGGATTCGTGTCGAGGAACCTTGGTGATGCGACACGAGGTGAAAGGCGCGGGGGCGTGTAATTAGTAACGCATTACCGCGACGCTTGACAATTTTGCGGATAACGAACGTGAAATCGATAGGGTATTAACGAATGCAATTACGGCGTCGATTAAGCGGCAGGTCGAGGTGATCTAGCATATAAGCGTTCGCTCGGGTATCGCTCGAATTTCAAAGTGATAGCCATACCGGTGAGAATGCGTATGTAGAGCGCGCAAGCGAGACTCGCGTGTCCACGATCATGATTAAAAAGGGAAGTTCGGCAAAGAGGCGGGCATGATTACCAGATGAGCCTGGCTTTCGAGAAAATAGGAGACGAAAAAAAAATGGGGAGAAAAACTTCGTAAGGTAATAGGATTTAGATTAGCGTGATACAAGGTACGACAAAGCAATAATTTAGTGATTGTATGATATATTTGATTAGCGAATTAGTGAACTAAGTTAACGGTACTTTCGAAACCTACAAATATTTACTCGATAAATCGTATAGTTTTGTAGAAATGCTGGGTAAGATTTGCCATTTCTGATACGAAAGAAAGAAACGCTGTCTTGGGCTGAGAGTTTTAGCGAGAGCACGATCCAGCAGGAGACGCACTAACAAAAATATTAAATCTAGAGTTTCAATTATGACTCTTGTTTTGTAAGATACCTTATACATACACCCATAGTTGCCCTTACTTTTCGAAAACATGTACCCTGAGTTTCAATTGCAGATTTGTCATCACACCGGCAAAGTGAAAAAGGCACGTAAATGCCTTATGTGCCCAGGCAAAATTTTCAAAATACACCCGAGACTTTTCAACTTGTAGGAAGTGAATTTCAGAGAAAATCCCAAGACTGATAGTGATTACGTCAAACTTGCATGCTGTAATATTTCGTTTGGATATCCTGATTCATTTAATATCCGATCGATCCTAGACTTGCACTCACATTACAGAAATCTCTAAGATAACAAAGAGCTAACGAGGAATTAGGCGAAGGCCTTCGAATCTCTACTGCGTCGTATTGAAATCCCCCTTCAGCAAAAAGATATCTCAGAAAAGCAATCGGCAGAAATAGTCTGAATAATAAAGACCGATATTATTTTGCAGATTAGGACCTTCGTTTGGGCGAGCCATATGGCTACTGTCATTATGTACGCTCCTTCGACTAAATCTTCGGCCATAATGTATGAACATTTCCTAGTCTTCATATTAAGACTGCAGGCTAAATGATATGTTTTAATTACGATTGTGTGTCGCAAATAAGTAACGACACAATGCATTTGCAACATTTTTCATTGCGACCTACTGAGAACTCAACCAACGGAGGATCTAACAGTAAGCGATAGAACAGTAACGCAGAAACCATCTATGTACTTACAGTATTTAAGGATAAAAACAGTTTCATTGCACCACATTTGTAAACTTTATTAATTATACGTTGCAAAAAATGGGAATTATCGTATGTACTTATTTTGTATTCCTACCATTCAATTCTCCTCACACTATAGAAAGCAAGGCAAGGATTGTATGTATAGAAATCATGACATACATGTGGTTTTGTTTCGTGTATTGTAGGCGACCATTGGGAAATTAACAGCACATTATTGCTTAGACATCTGTGGCAAGTATAGAAAAGAGAGTACATTTGCAGAAAAAAATGAAAAAAACTACATTATATGAAGATGTTCGACATCAATCATTTTATGGAACAAATTAACAATACTTGAGAAAAGGATAATAGATCGATCACACGCAAATGTTGTTATAGCGGCTGATACAGTCGCGTGCACATATTCTTCGTATATTTATAATTCTGTATTTTCAACTACCGTACAAAGTAACTTGAGAGGTTATAATCTAGGAAAGCATCAGATACAAACGTGCTTATTTTCACCAGAAACTTTCGGTACTCCTTGAGAATGTGGCTTTCGATGATTGCTTTCCTGATGACTCGCGATCCTTATCCCCTTTTTCATCCTTCTCCAGTGGTTTGTTCCATCCTTTCAATCCCTCTGGTAATGTCTGATCTTCCTCAAATGAACCTGTACCCTCTACAAATTCTTCATACGTAGATTTTTCAGGGAAAGGCCTTCTGCCCAATAATTCTATCATGTCTTCCCTACTTAACACTTCATGCTTGAGCAAGCGCTCAGCCACCTAAAACACAAGGATATCCATACAGTTGTATACATATACTTATCTGGAAATCTAAAAGGAAATCAAATGAATCTACCTTCACAACATCTTCCTTATGTTCCAAAAGTAATTCCCGACTGCGATTATACGCGGTGTTTACTATATTTCGTACTTCAGTGTCAATTATCTGTGCCGTTTCTTCCGAATACGGTTTATCGATAACTAATTCGCCTTGTTGCGGCATTTCGAAACTGACATTTCCAACTTTTTCACTCATACCATATTTAACAACTTGCGCATAGGCGTTTGACGTTACCTGAACGAAATAGTGAACATTTATACACGGAACTAAAATTTAATGACATACTATTTAAAACATTGGAACAAATCCTGCATACTTTCTGTAAATCGTCTTGGGCACCTGTCGTCACAGAATTAAAAAATATTTCTTCTGATATTCGACCAGCTAGTAAGACACATAAGTGGTCGAACAATTGATGTCTCGAGTATAGATACTGATCACGTGGTAAATATTGGGCATAGCCGAGCCCGGCTCCACGTGGTATTATCGAAACCTTTAACAGTGGATTAGCATGTTCCAAGAACCAGCCGCACACTGCATGACCCGCTTCGTGATACGCGACGGTCTTCTTTTCTTCTGGTGATAAAACGTTTGTTTTCTTCTCCATGCCAGCTATCACCCTCTCAATAGCTTTTTCGAAGTGAATGAATTTGACATCAGGATTTAAGTCTCTCGCTGCTATTAAAGCTGCCTCATTACACACATTCGCTATATCGGCCCCTACAAAAATCTATGTATAGTATAACTTATATTTTTAATTTCATATATTCTTTTGTACGTCTCACTGAGAAATGTACCTGTAAACCCAGGTGTTCGAGCAGCTAATGTTCGTGCTAACGTATCTTTGGTTAAAAGAGTCTTCAATGGGTCCAAATGGACTTTGAATATAGAAGCACGACCTTTGATATCTGGTGGTGGGACAAAAATCTGCCTGTCAAACCGTCCTGGTCGTAATAAAGCTTTATCCAAAATGTCAATCCTATTTGTTGCAGCCAGTACCACAACATTCATTGTAGTGTTGAATCCTAAGAATAGTAGCCAAATAATTTGCATTATCCTCCTCTGTAATATCGAATATAAATCTAATATATCAAAAGATTGCATTACCATCCATCTCAACTAAAAGTTGGTTCAAAGTATTCTCTTGTTCAGAGTGTCCTGAGAATCCACGACCACCTCGTTTTCTACCAACAGCATCAATTTCATCAATAAATAAAATACAGGGTGCATGTTTGCGGGCCATCGCGAACATGTCACGCACTCTGGAAGGGCCAACACCAACGAATAATTCTAAGAATTCCGAACCCGAGACTGAAAGAAATGGTACGTTTGCTTCTCCTGCTGTTGCTTTAGCTAGTAAAGTTTTTCCAGTCCCAGGAGGCCCTAAAAAACAAGATTTCATTGGCCTTCCATATTTACATATACATTAATTTATAGGACTTACCTGTTAAGAGAGCACCTTTGGGAATCTTAGCTCCTAGGTCTTTATACTGCTGAGGATTCTTTAAGAAATTTACAAATTCCATGATTTCTACTTTAGCTTCTTCGCATCCAGCTACATCCCTTTTTAAGCAAAGATAACATTGACAGTCAGACGAATGATTATCCAAGTTTCATATCCAAATGTACCAGTTTGTACCCCTTACTTAAATTGGACACCAATATCCTTTGGATCGATCAGTTTTGCTGTCGATTCCACTACTGGACCAAATAAACTAGACCTTTTTATACCTCCTTTTCCCGACATAGAAACTGTCCTTTTAAGTATTAGAAGCGTGACAACTGAAAATTAGCTTGGTTAGTTTCTCTTAAGAAAATACGTTTATACAGTCTGGTAAATAGTGTTTCGCAATACCCATTAGTAGTATGTGAGGGATGTATGATAGCATTGTAAGAAACTCCATTTCTTCTTTGTAAGTTACAGGAATTTGATTTTCTGGTGGAATATCCATCTCAGCTTGTACATTCTCCAAATTCCTTTCGAACGTATCTGTGCTTCCGATATTAAACCACAAAACCTCCTATAACTCATACAAGTAATTCATGAGCATAAGTGAAAAGTTAAAAACCTATATGGGAAAATAATCGATATTTTTTCTACTTACCCATTCCGACATACCAGGATGGAGTGTTACACGAACCCACTTCTTATTAACAACTTCTATTTTTTTGACTACTCCTTTGCCCAAGAACCTACAATGCACAAATATTTAAATGAATGTGTTTTCATCTGAAAGACTATCAATTCATATTCTAGACCAAAGAAACCAGCCAAACAATACAAAGGGATTTACTTATTGATAAATTCTTTCCAAGTTATTTCCTGCATCGCCCTTTGTTTCAGCATATAATAAAAAATGTAATTGAGCATTACGAATATTGCCGCTGCTGTCAGAATCGGTCCTGGATTTTTACCATCTGGGTCAACAAATTTTTTAAACCAGTCTGGATATTCCGGATTTGAATTCTTTTGCTTGTCGGAACCATCATTATCTTTTTTCTTTGGATCTGGCTTAGAACATACTACAAATTCATTTATATGTTGTGTGGTAACTATTCTCCACTGTTGCCTTAAATGTTCCGCTGCACTATTTGGAAAATTGTTTGTGAGTATTGATAACTTCTTTCTGAGCTAAAATAAACAAAAGTGTACGTTACATGAGTGTATCATTTAATACAATAGCTGTTATCAATGAACTATTATGAAAATAATCTATTGGCAGACATAAGACTTATAACATCAGCAATCACTTGAAACATAATTCAAAGGATAATTTATACTTTAAAATCACTGCAGTTCATACTACTGTTTAATCACATAAGATAAATGATCATTGCCATTAAAGTTTAAGATAATTCCAAGTTTACAATGGTTGGGACGATGAGTATACTGATTATAAAAAATCATGTCGGAATATGGTAAGTAATTCTAAGCAGATAAAATATAACGACCAATGATTATATCATATTATTAGGAAGAACAGGTTAAGCCAGGTTAATTCTGTACCTGAAATGGATTTATACTGCCTTTTCGAACAGCTTTCAGAATAAATCTTTCTAATTTAACTGTCGTTGACAATAACTGATGTGCCATCGTTATTGAAGATAATGTTTACCACAGAATATGATGAAACTTCGAAATAAGCCCCGCTAACAATGTGTTACTGTACATTGCCGGCAATGGATCGCAATGGTCACACTGGTTCACACATACGCAACTTTCTCGCTATTCTCTACACATCCCCCCTCTTGCTACCTTCTCGGCGCTAATCAAGAACACAACTGAGCTATATGTACATATACTGATGTCCCATCAATTCATCGAAATCATACACAATTCTTCACACAGAGAAATTTATGCCTTCGTCTAAAATAGAAGCAGTAGGACCATATGCAAAATTATATCTCGGTTACGCCTGGTATTATACATTTTTAATTGAAATTCTCGTATTATTCAATTGAATGAACTTTAAAATTGTAGCATGTAATGTTTTATATTCTTGCACAACTCGTTTTAATGCAAGTGTAATCAAATATCATGCGTTAAGCTAATGTATATACGAATGCTTTTACGTAGTGCTAGTATAATCATTCATTACTCGCATCTATTCGCGAGTGCAATCACAGTGCAATCGACACGCTATAACTACACAGTACAAAACGACATACGAATACTAAAATAAGTGGTGAAAGTGTTTTTTATTTTTTTTAATAAATAGGAAATCCTGAATTTAATATATACAGAATGAATTCGGGATATTTGTTCATGAGAGTCGTAAGTACAGACGATAGAGTAGAAAAATGTTAAGTTCTAAAATTAGGCTTCTATAGTAACTTGTTACAATTACATGTATTTTACAATGCATTCCAAGAAATAGCGTATTGGTATGCGCAGTAGTCGAGGTTAAATTAAGATATATCGCAGTACAAAATATAGTCTTGACAGTGTCTATGTACAGTTGAGAGTTGGACGCTAACTTTCTGCTTGGGAATAATTCTCTGTCTCTTCAATACTTATGGCACACGGGACATACTCTTGCACTGACTCCTAAAATAATAAACAACCATCAAATAGAAATAAATCATATCGGTTATGTTTAATTGATTATACGTACCGAATTTATGATTATTTGTCTTCCCTCCTCCAGATTCAATTCATCCATGTCCTCAGCTGTTAAAATTATCACAGAATCTTCAGGTATACTGTTCTCGTCGATATAAGTTATTGGAATCTCTGAGGATACCTGCTCAATCGTGGTTTACGTCAATTACTTGTAATTTATAAAGATGTAAGAACATCTTGGAAATTAAACGCTTGATTACCTCACAATAGGTAAAGTCAGCATCTCCTTGAGGCTTCTCCTCTTTATTGGGCTTTGTTTCACTTACTCGCTGTTGCTTCTTTGAACTGGATACACGTTCAGTTTTTACGCCATCTTGTTGAAGGCGTCTCCAAATAGTTGTTTTCGGTATATGAAATGCCATGGACGCTGCAGCTTGAGACATTTTTCCCCCTTTACACGCAGCCACTGCCTCTTCCAATCTAGACTTTTTTAACTCTTCATTTTCAGTTTTACGTTTCTTCCAAAACGATAGCGGCAATTTTCCTTCATCTACTAAGCGCGCTTTATCACGAAAAAGGGTGGTCTTTGGAATCTTAGAAGAAAAACAGTATATAAGGTATTGCTATGTACCATAAAGAGAATTAGTAAAACAAACAATTACTTTAAATTCGAGTGCAACTTTTGTTAGATTCTCCCCTCTCTCCAATGCTTTTACTGCGGCTTCACGTTTATCAGAAGGATACGATCGCCTCATTTCAGAACGCAATATTTGATATCCCTCCTTCTGTATTCTCCTCCACAATACAGTTTTTGGAATTCTGAACATTTCAGATGCACTTTGCAAACTGGAGCCACCTGAATTAATACCAACAGTACTGAAATAGTCATAATGGTATTAACAAGAGCTATTTAAAGGAAAGTGGGATGATAAACCAACCAACAACAGCTTCTATTGCTGCCTTCATACACTCAGGCGGATATTCATTTCTTGCAGCATGCAAATGTATTCCTAATGCTTTTGCCCGCATATATAATGTTGAACGTGGTATGTTATGTTTAGTAGCAGCTTCTATTAAAGTCTGCCCTGCCCTTAAGTCAGCAATTGCCGATGCTAACATATCATCACTGTAATCTCGTTTTCCACTGTCTCGTCTACGTTTCCTTCGCTTATTAAATGAACTCTCACACTGGGCTTGATATTTAATTTCCTCCAAATCATCCACCATCTCGCCTTTCATAGTTCCTGTCATACTCTCCTCTGTTTCATTTATCACAGTCATTGGCTCCTCGCCACTTTCAGTGTAATCTTTAGAATCCAAAGTTAAGGCAGTTTCATCAACGTCCTCGATCTATATAATGATAATGAGCTTCCATTGGTAAACTATAATAATTTTAATATAGTCTATTATAGATAAATTTACCTCAAGTAAACCACATATTTTCAAAGAACGGGCAGCATCCAATAAGCTATTAATATTTTCAACTGGTATCTTAACTTCACCATTATAAGCAAACTCTATGATAGATCTCATATCTTGCGGCGATATGTCAGTTATTATAATAGTTGGGTGATCTTCATTCGCATTACTCAAGACTTCCTAGAAGCAGGTAGTATTATAAGTCCTATATAGTCACAGATACAATTGGCATTATCTCTACAAGTAGAACTTGGATTAGTATAGTAGGGAAATAATGAGTCCTGGAGATTAGTGTAATAAATCTGAAGGCTGTATGAAAGGATGACGAGTGTCGCATACCGAAACAATATTGTTAGAAAATTGCATTCAAAGTAAAGACTAATACCATGTTGATACCAGTTCATTAACTCCAAGTCATAACGGACTAAAATGCAGTTTCTTATGGTAAGCAATACAAATATTTACTCGAAACAGGCTGCTACAAGCACAGAGGACAATACGATGTGCGAGAATGTGTTCCCCAGCAACAGCCAGGGTAACGTCCACCATGCAATTCTCTTGCAAGAGCTGTTTAACAACATCGGACAAGTGATTTTCATAGTCATTCCATTTAAAGCAATAGCTCTCGTTAATTTCATGTTGGTCAGTGCCCTCGGACATGCCGTTTCAGTTTCGTTTCTTTTCTAAATTCTGGCGACGACGCGTATATATGTGATCGGAATTCGGAACGGGACTATAGATTCTCTACAATCAACATGCCGCACTCCGCGCTTGGTTTTGCCAGTCCACTTTTGATTCACAGATACATACATATATTGACATATGTATTTATTCTACCAACAGATTCTGGTTCAGTACTGTTGCACAGTGAAGACGCGTTCTATCATAAAGCCCAATTTGCATATTACGCTACACTCCAGAAAAAATCTAGATTTGTATCTAGATTATTTAGTAGATAATAGAGTTGTGTGGAGTTGCGCACTTTCTTATTAGGGTAGTCAGCATCAGTCAGCATCGTCAGCATTAGTCAGCATTAGTCAGCACCATCTATGTCAGCAGGGATGTGGGGTCTATAATTCATATGACTCTCGACTGCTCTCAATACACTCTCGGCCTCTGCATTCTTCTACATGCTCTACATACACATAGATATTTAGAATTCGCTTAACACGGATATATAGATAGATACATATATATGTTTTGAAATATCACTGTTTTGCGAGTGTGGTTAAGTGCAGTATAGTGCGGTATACACGGTTATGAGTTGCAGATGATAATAACTAATCACAAAACTTGAAAATTGCAATGCTGCACGGTTGATCGCAGGCAGTTTGCCCGTCGGAATATGCTTATTACTTTGCGACTTACGCGGGTTTTATGGCGCAGTTTTAATAGCTGATTAACGGAGACAGTTTTCGTAAAATTCTTGTTCTAGTCAAGTGGGGTATTTGCGCAGAAGACCATGGCTGAGTTTGTATTAAGAGTCAAAACGAAATCAGGTCAGAAGGTCATCAACGGACTAATCCCACAGGATAATGTTTGCAAGCTGAAAACGAAGCTCGCAGACATCATTGGAATACCGGAATGTGCTTTACATATTCTCGGGGGTTATCCACCTAAACCCCTGAACCTTAAGAACGAAAAGGCTACAATCCAAGAGTGTGGCATTGCATCTGGCGATACTTTAATAGTTGAAGAGAAGCCGATCGTTCATAACGGAGAACAAAAGATCGAAGACGTTGCCCGATCTCACATCATGCAAGATGAATCTTTCAGTGTACCCGGGGTACTTATGCGAAAGGTCGTGCCTGCTGATAACTCCTGCTTGTTTACTAGTGTGGGATATGTCCTCAATGGTACATTACATCATTTAAACCTAGATAGTAATCTTCACTTGATACATACCATTCTACCTTAAGAATTGTTTTAAGATTTATAGTTTAAACACATGTTTCAGGAAAGGTTGATACTAGTTGCGCAGGATTTATGAGGGAAATCATAGCTAATGCAGTGGCTGCTAGTCCAGAAGAGTTCTCCGAGGCTGTCTTGGGTAGAACAAATGCAGATTACTGCAAATGGATTTTGGAGCCTGATTCTTGGGGTGGTGCCATTGAGTTATCGATACTGTCAAAATTCTATGGACTTGAAATTGCTGTGATCGATAGCATTAATGGAATTATTAATAGATTTGGCGAAGATCAACATTATGCACAAAGAATATTTGTGATTTTTGATGGGATCCACTATGATCCTGTTTACTTGGAGCCGCTTGATGTAAGTTCCAGTATTTCTTAAAAAAAAGTATTTCAATATCTTGCAATGGGTTATTTAAAGATTTTCTTATCCACTGTGTAGGGTGGTGCCATACAAACTATCTTTCCCACACAAGATGAAGGAATATTGATGCAAGCTGCGGAGCTTGCTAAAGAAGCAAAGTCTAGTCGTCAATTTACAGATGTTAACAAGTTTATACTTATGTGCAATGATTGTAAAGTTAAATTCAGTGGGCAGTTAGCAGCCCAGCAGCACGCTAAGGAAACTGGCCACATGAATTTTGGAGAGGTAGCCTCGCAAAATAAGTAGTCTAGGTTCAGGCTACTAACCAACAATTTTAATCAGACTGCTACTTGGAGATTCCAAAAAGTAAGGATCTCAAGCAGAATTTTTTACTTGAACTAGGCTTATAAAAAAGTAAATAATTAATTTTAGCATTTGTTATTAAATTAAATTAAATACATGCAGTGCACTTTGAG
Organism: Ectemnius cavifrons; assembly: GCA_964023945.1. NCBI lineage: Eukaryota > Metazoa > Arthropoda > Insecta > Hymenoptera > Crabronidae > Ectemnius > Ectemnius cavifrons. The sequence goes on from OZ030377.1 coordinate 17,915,506, forward strand.
GATTGTTTAAACATAAAATATATTGATTTCTAATTCTCATTGACAGCTATTCTTTGTGCTAAATATTTGAATGTCACTTACCCAATGTTAAATAAATATAACGATGATTCTGTTTTGCGATGCATTATGTCTGTTCACAACAGAAACTTAATGTATTACATATTGTAAATGTATAATAAGTTGATAATATCTTATCAAAAAATGCGAAGAACTTAGTATACATTATACAGCTATAATTGATTATCTTACCGATTAATAACAGTTTGTACACCGCATACAGTTGATTCCCAGACAATTACTGTTACATTTTAACAGTACCTTTAGCATGGTCGATAATCTGTGATGTTCTGCTAAATAAATTATTTTCGTCAAGTTGATAGACTAAGCGTTAATAGCTGATAGCGCTCTATTTCGTATGCTATAAGAAATAATAAGAAAGCCTGAGAAAGTAAAAAATCATTCTTAAGTGTTCCTCTGCTGGTGTTATAAAATTATCAACAGTAGACTATTTTATAACAAATGGGAAGATAATTAAGCGGGTGCTGGCATAATATTAGTAATAGCAGAAAACAGTTACTATAATACACCGCGTTATATAGATTTTTTATATAGCGTTTGCCTTATGTATTACTCCCATTGTATGAGTCACATATACTGACATAAAATAAACAAAGTATTTTTATATTAGGGTTACTGAATCATTTTTATTTAAAGCTGCAATCGATAAAATGCAATGAGAATGAAGTGAGTGACTTTCTTATGAAGTAAACTTAAAGCATATCTTGAAGTTTGTGTCACTACAGTTCTACCAAAGCCTCTCGAATTCCTATATTTGTTAAGATTTGTGTCTGCCAAATATATTCTCATATCTACACCGGCACTATATTAATTAAACGAATGACTATGTTATATATCTGATTACAAAAATTGTCGGTCGCAATCCTGTGTGCGCATACGAGGGCGCCTTTATTCATATAACAGTCCTCCCGCAGATGGCGCTGAGCGTCTGCGACAAGAGTGGACGGATGGCCAGTGGACAGGAGCAACGCACGAGTGGTCTCACTGGCTTGCAGTTTGCACCGTTTGCAGCAGTAGTTTGCTAACCGCAAAGGGGACTTGGTCGTTCTGGTGGTCGTCGCGACGTAAACACGACGTGTGTGCCAGTAAAACAGGAACGTAATCACAATTTGGTGCAGACACTCGAGGCACTGAACCGCAAGGCCGCTCGTTTGGGCCACGACGTACCACACAGATATTTTCTCAGCGCGAAAGAGGATTTCTACGACGGTGTAGCGCGTAGGGAAATTGTCGATGTAAGAAAATGTCGCTGCTGCTGACAAGCGTAAGCCCTATCAGAAGAGATCTGTTGAGAAACAGGTGAAGATGGAAGATGAGGCGGACCTCCGCGAGCAATTATTCCACAATACCGTGCGGGAGAACATTGTAAGTAACAGACATCAGCTTTTCGACATATTCTCGACTCAATCGGACTCCTTTCTTATTGATCACTCGCTATTCTAACGCGGGCGACACGACTGCTCGCGACATTCCTGAGGATAGCCACGTTCCTCCACACAATTGCACGTATTACCCATCACCCACGTACATTTCATGTTTAACTGCAGATTTAGCGCTTTTTTACAAAAGTCCAAGGAACTGTTTCATGATAATACTTGACTAATCTTTCTACTGCATGTGCACAGTTAGAATACTTATGATTCGCGCGTCAAACCGGCTGGGCACATTCGCGGCCGCGAGTGCATGAAAAATTAAACCCAAGGCTACAATTAATTCCTTTAAAAGTAGTAGAGCATTTTCGACCTTAACTGTATACTGCGCTGCAGCAAATACACTAACTTTCTTATGGAAAAAGTAAGAAGTTTAAGTTTTCAAAAGTGGAACGGCATTTCAAGGTTTTGAGGCAAGTACGGTTCCTTATTACCGTTACAATATGTCTTTTTGTAAACGGTGCCTGTAAACACTGGCGGTGTGCCTCAAAAGGAATTTATCGTTAATCAACTGCTGATTTTGACTCTTGTTACGGTAGAGATGTACAAATAACGTCCCACAGTGAAATCAGTAAAACTTTGATACCCGAACAAGATGAGAGTAGTTGTTTCCATTCTGTGAATTTGTTTGTTTAAAGCAGTCATGATAATACGATGATTAATAAACGATATAAGCTTCATCTGTCCCATGTTGGACTTTACTCAATTAACAAAGTTAAGTTTGTTATAATTATTTTTCTGGTATTTACGGTAGCAACAGATAGTTACTCAGTTTGCTTTGATATGATAGTAAAATTTATCTGACCTGGAAGTAGAATGCTAACTACATGCTCCAAAAAGGAACGCAGTAAAGAATACAAGTTCGAAATAAAAGAAGGAACAATCAAATCGCCGAATACTAAAGAGTCGCTGATAAAGTGAACCGTTAGCTTCCCGTCGCACTTGATGAAGCAGCGCGTCAGTTTAATATTAAACATAGATAGCTGGTACAAAGATCTGTCCTTCAAAAAGTATTTAATAACTAACTCAATCTCGTTCGAATGTATTTTTTTTCTCGGAGAAGAGCGACAAGTCCAAATTCAAATGATCGTTCAAAATCGAAGTCAGATCACATAAGTTATCAGATTAGATGAAAATAAAAGTTTGAGCACTACAATTTCGACATTCACGTGAATCGTGATAAGATTGTAACATCTTATATCGCGGAAGATGCCACAACAAAGTTCAATGAGTTTTCTATTTCAAGAGCCAAGGATAACTTTTATTCCCGTTCGATCGCGGTAAAGAATGAGGACAAAGTTCTTTAATGTAAATTGTAGAAATAAACACGCGGCGCGCATACACTAAGAAAGTGTTAAATAAAACGCGCCAGTATCATAGCTGAATAAGTGGTCGTATACATTTGTCGCTGTTATAGTCTCACTTTCGTCAGCAGCTTAAAGTTGCGATCGTTAGACGACATCAACTGCTTATACACGTTTAAGCAAACATTTTAGAGGCTTCGTCGCGGTTAAAGCTAAAGCCGATGAAGCTCACACACGTCTAGTCTCGACGAAGTAAAATCGTCTTTATGTAAAAGGCCAATCGGCAAGACAAAACCCTTCTACGCATTCCCATCCGTCATCGCAGGAAATTACAAAGAACCACGGCGTATTAGATGTAATTTTCGCGAACTTGCTTTCACGATACTTTCACGCGGTGCCGTTGACCAAGCACTGCTTTGATAGCTGACCGGTTTTTCATTCCACATTCCGTCCGCCGCTTAAGAAAAAAGTAATCGACCAAGTGCATCCCCGTTTACTTCGGCTCCAGATAGCAACTGGGAGTTCGGAGTTGCCATACAACTTGAATCAGTGTGTCAGAATTTGCGGTAGGGACTTTTATAAAATTACGGCTAAGTGATGAATACGAGATTTAAATCGGAGACTGTAACGAGCCAACATTACACTTTTACATAGTTTCATATTTATTACAACCGTTTATAAAAGCGATCTTATATATAGTAATCGATTAAAGTAGATAAAATAGTTCGGGAAGAGATGACATTCCTCCTTGTCTCTGAACTGCTGGCGTATCAATTTTAGAGGCACAAGCAGGACACCGGCACTTCGTGCGATGAGACTGCAGATGTTACTTATAATTTGGCCTAAATTTAATGCGGACAGTGCAATCAACGGGATGGAATATATTATAGTAAGATATTTGATTGCCAAGACGTCAGTGGACCATACCATATTTATCTTCGGTTTTCTAGTTAAACTCCGGAAACAGCTGGGGCGCCAATGAAGCATCATTATATCTAATATTTTTCGGTTTTATTAAATTTAACAAAGATTTATAAACATCTCAGATGTAAAAGATGGAAATCGTCTTTCGTCCTGTATAATTCTTATTCTCAGCCTGCGCTGAAGCTTAATCAGAGTGGGCCATTGTTTGGGAGTGCAAAGCTCAAAATGTCAACTACTGGTATGTGCGATAGGTAATTATACGCACCGCCTCACCTGCCAATACGTGCTAGTTTCTGCAGTGATCACTTATCAAAGTAAGCCTAAAGAATAGAGCAGTAATGGTGGAAACGGGAGTATTTAGCTCAATGTATTCAGCATAGATTCGAAGCACATCGTAGTACGTGTGGCTAGGAGCTAGCATTCCGTGCGACGTGGAAAACGTGGGCTGGAAGATTTTCCCCTCCAGGAGCGAGAGGACAACGCTCTTTAAACGCGTTAGCGGTTCTCCTTGCTACGTCCTGTTTTTCAACGATGCGTAATCGCGCGATTCACTGCACATACCTGTCTGCACTCTCACGCCAAATGGAATACATGAGCGTGAAAAATAATCGAGCACATTTGCTCGATCGTGCGCGTTCTCCAGTGATCTATACTATACAAACAAGATCCCAGTTTCTTTCTTCGACTGGAAAACGTGGTATTTTTCCATAACATTATGATTTAGATCGGATCCGTTGCGTAGTAACTGCGAAATGCATATGCTGCATGGTTACACACAGCATGCAACCTGTCGTTCTTCCACATCATTCTTATCTCTCCGAGTAATCTGTCGCCTGCGAAACCCCTTTTTACATTGCACGTGTATCAACGTCGTACAATATCTGTGGGTCAGACTTCTTTGTTATGGCTCTCATACTACTGCTGCGACGCATCTTTTGCATTGCTTACGGCTCACAAAATCAAGTGCGAACCACTTTGTTTTCATCGTATGAGAACTACGCCTTACTTGAAGCCCTATCTCCTGCCATTTCCAGTACTAAATATGGATTGGCATAAATCAATCAATCTGTGTACAGCCGATACTACGAAGTTAATGTGTTATTGATAACACATGGAATGCAAGTTGCGTAAGGGGAGCAGGTAGTTTACCGGTGAACAAGAAGTACGTCAGCACAAAAATAGAATTTCACGGGCGTTTCTGTGCTCTACTCCGCCACACTGATTTCGTGGCATCGTCGTCTTCTGCAAAGTGATTAACCCCTCATGGCATTCGTAACTCGAGGCGCCAAGCTCATTTATATTTAACTATCGCATTATATAATTCCGGCAACTAGTCACCGCCGTAAATATTAATTGTGCAAAAAGTGTTACTGTTATTGAGCAAAATCGGAACTCTATCTCAGTTCCAGTACAGTCCAGTTGTTCCGAAAAATCTAGATCATTGATTAGGCGCTGCTAGAATGTAACTAACTGCGCCTCGAATGCTTTGCAAAAGGTACTGACTCTGTTGGAAATTGTAAATGCGCAAGTAATACCTCTTCCTTATTGATGTAACCTTGCCCACAATACTACTTAAGTTTGCGGCTCCAATCGATCGCATAGTTCCAATTCAATTTCATAAGAGGCTGAAGCTTCTCGTCACCCGATCACACGCACCAAAGTATAAGGCTTCGAGGAAACCAAGTTTGTTTCTTCCCTTGTGTAATCTTTTTCGTGAGAGATTAGTTGAAAATCCGGTATATATTACGATGAGGATCATCTTATGTTATAACATACGACTACTGTTGGAAAAATCGACTTCTAGAACAGTCTGTCGTAGGACTGTTGGTCACGTGATCACGGGTCATGTGATATGTTACATGTGGAAAACCATACTACCTTTTCTGGGTATCTTGTTAGCTATATTACTTTTCCTCCTTACTTAACTACATATTTTATTAAGAATTGGTGATCAATAATCAAGTGATGGGAAAGATAGTTTGATAAAAGAAGTGCCAACCGAATTTGATCACTTAGGTTTTTGTATTACTATACAATGGAATTCTGTAATCTGTATAGCAACGATCCTATGTATACATTATATGTATACTTACATATGTATCCGCTTAAGCCGTCAATATCATTGATCACATGGACTGTTAGCCTTAGGAACGAGACGCGGATATCGTATATCAAAGTTCTTTGCAAGAGTACTTTGAAATGGGCAATGCATATGTGCATACTGTTTTGAGGACAGATTAAACAATTTCCATTCCAATCCAATCCAAATGTTATACTGCATGTCATGGTATAGTTGAAATAAACAGAGTTATTCGAAACTCGTGTAGAAGAATGTTTCTTAAAGTGATTGTACTATCTGCAGGTTAGCTTTGTTCTGGCCATTCTGCTGGAAAAACCCTTGCGGAGGGTAGGGATGGTCGGACTGTAGTAGAATCCAGTATGTATAGTTTGGGCTTTTCGAGGACCTTCCCTCCGTGACTCACTAAAATTGCTTTCGGGCATGCAACATTCACGCGATGCTAGGAACTCTATCTATAGTTAGAGCCTTCGGATATAGTCATAGTCACCTAACAAATGTTCATTAGCTTATTTTTTCTCGCTCGCCATAGACTTGCAAAAATAAACGGCGTCTTTTATAGATTCACTTTAAACGAGATCTGTGCGGTAGGACAGAAATAGCTTCCCGATAGCCATAAACACGAATACGTAGATAAGAATTTGTTTATACAGAGCTGAAGTGCTCTTACTGTTCACATTGTAAATCAAGTAGCTGGTATCTTAATACAATCAATGCGATATCGAGTGGATTGAAGGAGCTGTAATGATACAACTTATAAATTTTAAACCAATTTGCAAGCATCACCTAGTTGTAGGTATATGGCCAATTGATAGGTGGTCGTTCGTGTATAGTACGGTGCTATCGTTAAGCGAACAGCCGCCGCACTTCATAGCTTATATCGATTTAAAACAAAGAGCTCTCTTCTATAACAAAGCTTTTACGAATCGCCGCTCTATGACGCATAAGGATACACAGACGCATTCTGTTTCCTGCTAACTGCTACAGTTTAATTTCTCGATTAACATAACTCTGCTAGACATCTAAGTGCGTTTAGCACTTAACGTGCATAGTCCAACTACTTTTTTAACATTGTTCCATACGTTGTCGCACTGGTTTTCCATGAAAGAGTATAGGTCTTCGACCTTGATGTTCGATCAATAACACACTAGGTATAATTTAACAGGACATTCTTCCGCACGCACCACTCTGTATCACGCTATTGCGATGTCACGAGGTTTAGGGTATCTTGAAAGTATACTATGTCAATAGTGAGAATCGCTTGTGATACTAGAAATGCCTTTGCAAGTTCCACATTCTAGTCTGTGCAAATGGCAGACTGGCTTCGGTTACTTGCATCTGAAATTATCTTATTATAATCAGAAATATTGAATGTGTAAACAGTGTCAGTTAACGTGGGTAGTAATATGCAATTTTTATTTCACATCATATTGTGCTGTGGTCATAAAGTGATCGAAAATTAAGTATTTAATCAATCAAAGGCCTAAATAATATTTATTAAAATTCCCCAAGTTTATTATTCGGACACATCTCTAGGATATGTAGTTCTCTGAATGTCGACCGATCAGTGTTGGACCGTGATCCATAAATAGATTCGGTGCATTGACTTCCTTCCGCGAAGCATGTATACAATTCGCACGTGTACGACTTGCATTTAGTCAGCACACTACTAGAATGCGTAGGTACTTGACTAGATTTCATGGCAGGGTAATAAGAATCTCTTGTCTGCGAGTCGTAACAATTACAAAAGGACAGATACATTGGAAGGAACTTGCAAATACTGCAACTGCAATGCTGTGTAACGTGGGCGATACTTTTTAAAGTGGAAGGATCCAAAGGCATAGTTGGGCGTGACCAAGCCATTGTCTCCTGACCCACCCATGATTACCAAATTGAACGTAATAAGCATATAATTATTTATACTAAAACAAAGTTAATAAAGTATCGGGGAATGTTTTAAAATTTATGCCACGTAACTATGCGCTGCAAGTGAGTCGCGTAACAGCGGAAAAAGTATTTATAAAAAATAACCGCGTTTTTCAGCAGCTTTGTTTTCGTATTACGTAAAGAGGAAACTAAACTTGAAGTAGAAACATATGATTCGAGCTGCTAGTGTATTTTTATTTAAAGAACTACGCAACGCCAGGGATAATAATAAGAAACTATTCGCATAAAAAGTCAGTCAAGCACCAAAGAGAAGGAATTTAACAGTGAACCAATCCAAGGGAAATACGAATCAAAGTACCAAGCGTTGCATTGCCTTGTTTTACCTATTATTGAATTCGTTTTAATTGAAATTCTTTGTAAAGGTGACACTATTTTAAAGATAGCGATATATTTGAGTGAATCGCGTATTTTTTTAATTCTGCAGTTATTGGATCGTATAGCTTGGTATGTAAGCTTTAAATGAATGTAACTGTAGCTAACTGATTAATGTTATACCTACGTGTCGTCGTCCCAACATGATACCCGTACGATAATGACATCCTTCCGCAATGGTCAATAGGTGTGCGCGCGTCTGACAATCAGATAGCTTGCTTTTGTATAACAGTATAAGTCGTTACCCGACTACAGTCATGCACAAAGGAAGAGGAATGCGATGTCCAATAATTACAAAAATTGTGTTACACCAACTGGACATTCTATTTGGATAAATGCAACGTGTGATTTTCTCTTGCAGATTTTCCTCCTGCTGTTTCTCGTCTTGTACATATCGAGCTATGCCCTGATCGCTCGATTTCGACGCAGAGACCCTGAGGATTACTTTACGGTAGACGAGGACGATGCGACTGTGTATAGAATCAGCTTGTGGCTTTGTACGGTGGCCCTTGCTGTTTCCGTAGGTGCAACGCTACTGCTCCCAGTTTCTATCGCTAGCAATGAAGTCCTCATACTCTACCCAAGTAGCTATTATGTCAAATGGCTCAATAGCTCTCTTATCCAAGGTATGTTAATTTAGCAGAGCCTCTGCAGCATCAATGTGAACTTTCCGATGTAATAAGTTCATTCCAAATACATACGCTGTTGCTCTGTCTTAGAAAATACATTCCTATTTCATTGTTAGGTCTATGGAACCATGTATTCCTGTTCTCGAATTTGTCTCTGTTCGTCTTTCTACCCTTTGCATATCTCTTTACGGAGTCTGAAGGCTTTGTGGGTTACAGAAGGGTAAGGCAAAATACTCTCGAGTGAAAAGTCTATTTACATGAGCAAAAAAATAACTCACAACTTATTTCAGGGTATAATGGCTAGGGTATATGAAACTATAACAGTCCTTTGCCTACTGGGAACTCTTGTTTTGGGTATGACTTATGTCTTATCGGCGCTTATAGATTATCAAAAATCGAGTCTCCACACATTGCTCAGTAAGTGCGGTCGTACTGACTTCTGCTTAATAAAAAGTTGCAAGAAACAATATACCAGTGATCGAATATTAATATTTGTGTGTGTTTTTTTAGGTTTATGGAGTTACTACTTACCCTTTTTGTATTCGTGTGTTTCCTTTGTCGGTGTATGTATGTTATTAGGTAAGAATCCTTGGAAGACTATCTCTCAATAATTTGTCAGATAATGCAAAATTGTTTAGGTGTAACGAGAGTTTTCTATTTGTAGTATGCACTCCAGTAGGGTTTAGTCAGTTATTTGGAGTTGTTGGGTCGTTCTTCGTAATGCCGCAGTTCCTAAAAAACTTAGACGAAGAATTTTTCGCCTATCGTTTAGAAGAAGATTGTATCCGAAGAAGGTGTGTTGATGTGCGTCTTGCACTTTATATGAAATCAGCTTTATATAATAAGTGACCATTCCAATTTGTTATTCCAAAACGGAGTCTGACAATTATTCCTTTTCCATATAGACTGGAACATGCGAAGGCAACGGGTAAATCTTATGTCTCGCCAGTGCCTATGTCTCCGCCAGGTTTTGTAGCGGATGGTGACGAATTATTGAATGTGAGTCCAAGCCTAATGTGCTTGAAGAACGGAGCATTGCAACGTGGATTAGCTCAAAGATTGGAAAACGTTGAGCGTCGAAGGAAAATCTTGGACCAACAAAGGAGAACCTGGTGGGTTCGGAGAACTTTGGTCTATCCTTTGGCCATGCTAGCGTTAATTATACTTTCCACTGCCACAGTATTGCTAGCGGTGCAAAATACATTGGAGCTACTCGCTGGAATTAAAGCTCTGCCTCTGAGCACGAGGGTTCGTACTAGAACATGCATTGATCCACATAAACATTTAAATATTTAGCTGGTTCGTTTTTAATTTGACCTATAATTTACAGCAATTCACATTGGGTATTAGCTCATTGTCAAAACTAGGGCCTATCGGAGCAGCCGTAGAAGTGGCAGTAATTTTATATCTAGCTGTGACCAGTGTGATCGGTCTGTACACTCTTCCGGGTGTAAGAAATGTCCGACCAAAGATACGTTCCACACCACTTACGCATCTCATTGCGAACTGTGCCCTACTGTTAGTGCTGAGTTCGGCACTGCCATTGTTATCGCGGATATTGGGTAAGTTCAGAGACATTTATTAACTTTTTCTAAACCTGCTTTCAAGCTAGTATACTAATAGAAAAGTATGATCATTATGTGTAATATGGTAGGCATGACAAACTTTGACCTGCTGGGAGACTTTGGACGCATCGAGTGGCTGGGAAATTTCTCCCTCGTATTGGTGTACAACTTATTCTTCGCGATCGCGGCAATTGGCTGTCTGGCAACGAAATTGCAGGCAACAGTTCGGCAGGAAATTTATGTAAAACTTCGTGCCAGTTTTTTAGGCGTCTTTAAAGACAGTGGACGAAGGAGCGCATTAGGGACGTTCTCCACAAAAGAAGAATAGACTGATTTACACTTTAAGCCGACTGAGAGAGGTATTTATCGTTCAGTAGCAGTTAGCCTATCGTGATAAAGCCGTAATTTAGAAAAGATCCTTCGATTCAGGGCATTGACCCTAATCACGAATTTATAAAATCCAAGATCTATCTAGTAACTTCAAAAGTTCAAATACATACAATTTTCCCCGTACGTGATCGGAATTCTTATTTTAATAGCACTGACGTGATAATCGATATTTACAGTAAGTCGTAAATAACGAATGTGTAATTGGTCCATACAGCTTGTTAAGGAATTCAATTGAAATATCCTGTACAGCTATTGTGCTATTGTGTTGATAGTTGTAATGATTATTTATTATATTGCTACTGAAATTTGATCGACCATACAACATTTATTCGATGTAAATTAGTCTTATGTTGCATGATCAAAGAGTGATCATTTGGTTGAGGCGTTCGCAATGAATGTGGTTCTGCGGATTAATGTGTTTGACCAGTGTCTGACTGGAGTTTTTTTATCTATAAGCATTCTAGTTAGAAACGTCCTTATACTTCAAAGTGTTGGAAATGCATGTAATGTATATAAACTGCTTACTACACGAAGGTAGTAAATATTGATAATAATGACAGGAACTCGAAAATAAGAATTTAAGATAAATTGAAGAGGCGTTAACTTTAATGAAATACACTAAAGTAATATATTACGAAACACTTCAATTGAGTATGAAAGAATTCACACATAGATTTCATAGCCACGGTTTTGTATTCTGCCCACCTATAAATTAGTCAGTATTAAAACGTTCACGATTTAGGTTTTAAATAATGCGAACTGTGCCTAATATCACGTTTGCAATAAATGTGTACTTGCTGAATAAAGTTGTACTGTAATTCTAGATCGTAGGATGTTTGCATTAACATTTTGTGATATATATATATCTCGATAAGAAGACAATATCAAATTCTAATTCATACTGGCTAATACTATACTACACTTGCAAACCGTTTCATTGTTTAATTACGAATATGCCTCAGGAAACTTAATACTATTTAAAGCCTGCACTCTTAGTCTTTTCAAACAATGGCAGACATTAATTTTATACTTGGAAGTGTTAGAAAAGTGGAATGCTGAACACGTACTAGTCGCGTATAAGAATTACTGATAGGGAATACCATGAAGCATAAAAACTCCAGATTCCATTACATAAACAATACTCAACTCTTGTTTTCTCTTACTCAAAAAACCTAGAAAAATCAAATGCCAGATAATTCCATATCACAAATAGTTAAAGACTATATAAAACCCAAAGGAATATTTTTCATAAATAATTTATCAAACTTGAGTGCCTGTGTGAGATGTTGATACTATTCATTCTTCTATTTCTGAAATTCTACATCTGTAGACACCATGAGATACAAAATGAATGTAAACAGTTTAAGAATGATTTATGATTTGAAGGTAAAAAAGTGATTTAGGGAATTTCAAAATGCTGTACTGCTGTTTAAAGCTACATTGCACTGTGAGGTATGAATGTTTTGCGGATGAATGTTACAATACTTCATTTTCACCTATACAAACTACACTGTACAATACAATTTTAAATGTGAATTGTTACATATGCACACAACATTTTATGAATTTCGATAGCTCATGGGTTGCATATTTATCCATTTATTAATAAATACAATATTTATTTGTATTTGTCTTTAATTTAGTGCAGTCTTTTCAAACCCATTTTCCCTCAAGAAAGTAATAGCATGGTCACATCCCAATCCTGCACGAATAATTTTGTACTTGCCAGGAACGGTCAAATCGATTACAGTTGAACCTTTCCTCTTTCCACTTTTGTTGTTCACATAGGGAGTGTGAAATATGCCTCCCAATTGTGGCCATAAATCCGAGAACTCTTCTACATGAATGCAGCTTCTCTTTCCACTTTTGTTAGCACTGGTTAAAGCAATAGGAGCTGATAGTTCTACTACATTCCTGATAAACCAATTGTCTGGTACTCTTATTCCAATGGTTTCATGGTCGGGATTTAAATCCTGATTCACTTTTGCTGTTCTTTTTAATACCATTGTGTATGGGCCAGGTAAAAGATGTTTGAGTATTTGATCAACTTCTTTTGTAACAATACCATACTCCTGTATATCTTCTATCTTGGCGACACAAATTGCTATAGGTTTAGTAGCGTCTCTGCCCTTAATATCATACAATTTTTTAATGCACTCTGTATCATTCGCAAGACAGGCAAGACCATATACTGTATCTGTTGGAACAGCAATAACTTCTTTCCTCTTTATTAATGTAGCAGCCATGGCAATGCCTCGGTACTGACCAGCAAACCATAGTTTGTTTTTAACCTGCTGCATTTCCAGCATATTTTCAGCAATGTCAAGATATTCTTTGACCGGCCCAAATGTTGTACCCATCTTATGAGCCTCTTTTTTAATGTGAGTAAAGAAATTTGTATACTGCAAAGCAACAAACAGTAAAAATAATAAGGATTTTTCCTCCACTTTGTTAACTGTTGTTAGGTGGTGTATGACTTATACATCTCGTTTATCTTGACTGATATTAAATTTGTAATTCTACCTTTAATCTCGCCAGTTGTTTCCGCACTGGGGGTTGCAGCATTTGTAAAAGGTGGTCATTGGTTCGTCGGCGGAGCGCGTTTGAATTTGCATAAAGTATGCGCGCGGGTGAGAACATTTGGGACAGCGTTCTTCTGTTGAGTCCACGTTTTCCCAGGCAGCACTGCCACCTAATACATCATCAACCTCCTTCAACTTCGGATATGTGCGACTGGAAATTCTCCGGGCAATGTTAAATATGTATGGGCATGTGTTACATGCAAATCGCAATCCAGGCACTGCTTCTTCTACACGCAATACATTCCCACAAGTAGGGCAGAATAAAAGCATATTTTGTACATCTGATCCGGTATTTAATTACTTTACTATAACTCAATGTATATAAGCTGCGCGTTATTTACACGCCAATACTATCTAACGTTAGTGCATGACGTGCATGATGAACACTGTGCACTGCTGTGGACGTAAACTTGAACTCGAACTAGTGTCGAAAAACTGTAGCATAGTACTTAGTATAGGAAACTGACATACCGATTACCGATCTCCTCAGCTTTCTCATTCAACTGACACTAGTACACTTACTTCTATATTTGACTATTTACTTACTTCTCTAAATTGTAAATGGGGGTTATTCATTTTAAATATCACGCGGCGAGGAACGTCATGAAGTGAGTGAATGACCTCCACTGACTTCCACTCCAAAATCACCGATTACTGCTACTCCAGCGATCAATTACGGCAGTGATCGTGATTCTCCGATCACTAGTGAAAAATCACTGTTAGTGATTTCTGGTAACAACCCTAACTACTACATTCAAACTTGCATACTACCCACACACGTGTGAGCCGTCTAATGTGCAGACGTGCGGGCAGCCAATTTGCAGCAGATACGAAACCACCCTCACCCAACAACGTAAATATAACCTGGTAGACAGGGATATGGCGCCACGTGCAAAAGTAAAGGGTCAACCGCAATTGCTGAATGTAGACAGAAAACCCGGGCAGCCGAAAAGGCGTAGAAAGGTCACTTTGGTTTTTGACGAGCAAAAGCGACGGTGATTATTAAAGTTACGATCTAACAGGCTTAATATGATTTCCGCTGAAAGCTTCATTTTATGAGTACTGTTTTTCTTGCAGGGACTTCTTAGGAGGTTTTCACAAAAGAAAATTGCAACGGCAAAAAAAGGCACAAGAAGACTTGCAGAAGCAGTTAAAAGAAGAGCGTAAACGCATTAAACAGGATGTAAGTAGCCTAGGTGTTAACAAGCCATTCCTTTTTCTCACAAAACTGTATTCGTTTCAGGCTCGTGAGCGATATAAGAAATTGGTGTCTAGTCGAGATGTGCCAGAATTACAACAATTGCTTTCTCAGCATGAATACGAGACAGAAGGACATACAGTCAGTATTTTAGAAGTGAATGTAGGAGACTTAGACGAAGGAAATACCGTAATAGGAGAAAATAAAGGTAACTGTGATAGCGATGAACCTGAAGAGAAAGAAGATTCTGATAAAGACGAAGAATCTTCCGAGGAGATTGAAGGGATGTCGCTAAATCAAGCTACAGAAAAACAAAAAAAGAAACCCTCGCAAGAAGTGAAACAAGTTGAAACTAAAAAGGACTTGAAACGTGTTATGAAGCAGGCTGCGTTAAAACAAGTGAAGAAGAGCAAAGCATTTCAGCAAAAACAGAAAATAGAACGCCAAAAGAATAAAAAAGAAAGTATGAGAAAATTAAAGAGAAAGGAAAAGTTCAAGTCAAAATTGAACAAGAAGCATCATCGATAAATTAATTGTAAGATTTTTTATATCAATGTTTGTAAATAAATACAGTTTGTACCATGCTATTTATGGCTATTTATCTTCTTTCTTGCTTTTTATTTGTCTTTGAAAATGGACAAATAGATTTATTCAAACACTCTCCACACTTTGGGAATCTGGGTAAACAAATTTCCTGGCCAAACCCAACAAGAAGATGATTTATCTCCTTCCATAAACTTTTAGGAAGCCAGTCTTCAAGGGCTTTCCTAGTTTCTTCAGGTACTTTTGTAGGTTTTTTTACCCAACCAAGTCTATTACTTATACGATGAACATGAGTGTCTATACCAATACCAGATACTTCATTCCATGCGACTTGCATACAAATATGAGCCATTTTTGGTCCAACCCCCGGCAAGTCACACAACCCTGTCACTGTCTTAGGGATATCTCCATCATATTTGTCAATTAAAATCTGCGATGCTTTCTTGATATATTCTACCTTCCTCTAAAAAGATCAACCTTTAGTTTGTATCTTTAATAATAATTTGCGTTGTAAGATAAAGCCATACTTTCCAAAATCCAACTGGATATATGAGTTTTCCAAGAACATCATCAGGAGTATTTAACAGAGATTGTGGGGTGCACCCATGTTCGTTTAGTCGCTGCATAGCTGCGTGAGTGACCTGATCTTTGGTTTGACTACTTAGCATCAACGCAACAAGTGATTGATATCTAGACACCTTGGCAGTAGCATTAGGATCTGCACATTTATGACAGCCCATGTCATCAACAGGTGCTGTTTGATATTTACGCATTTCTCGAATATTTTTCAATATAATCTCCCAGTTTGGTGGTGTCCATACATTTTGCTTAATCTGGTTATTTATTTCTAGTTTTACACTGCCTTTTAATTCTTCTTTCACAATTGCAAAGTGCCGTTGTTTTTTCGGCGACTTTCTCGATTTATTTTCGTCAGGATCGGACTTTTCTGTTTTCATTTGAACTTGACTGAAATTTGATTCATTATTATCGCTTTCAACATTCGGTTTCCCACGGATTGCTTTACCACCGTCCTCTATTTCATCACATTTGATTTTAATTGGTGTTCTCTTCTTTCTTTGCGGTTTCTGTTTTTCATCCGGTGGATTATTTTCAGTAGTAAAATATGTAGAAGTTTCCGAGGATGCATCATCTGTATTTGCTTGCTTTCGCGATCGTAAACACCTTGTTGATGACAAAGCGTCGAATTTTAACCTTTTACTCATTTCTTGTACAATGAACAATGTGTCATAACAGAAATAAATATATATTAATCCGATTTTCCTTACTGGAAACCGACAAATTTTCTTCAAGGATTCGAACTCAACCTAACCCTACCCGCCTTTTTGAATGCATCCCGAACAGATCGATTTCAAAATACAGGTCGTCCACACACACCACTGGTGCCACTTTAAATTAAAAGGCGCCATCTTTATGAAAAAATAAGTCATGTTGGATAGGTGTCCCATATGTTTTTGTATTAGTTTATTCTTTTTATGAATCTGATAACAGTTACATAAATCAATTCGCAAATCAATAACTAATCTCTAGTACACGTCACACAAAATGATTAAAAAACAAGTTATTGAAATATAATACTTCTAGAGTAGCATTGAATCCAGACGTTTTCTAACATGTTGTATCTATTTATTACTAACAGAGCCGTTATACATAATAAAAAGGTTTGTCTTATGTAAAAACTTTTTTTTGGAAGGGTTACAAAGCTTAAAAGGTACAACCAAATAACAAAATTCTTGCAATACAGATTGCAATTGTATAAAAAAAGTACAAAAGTTTAAAATAATATAATAAAGATTGTGCAGTGGACCATCGCACTGCTCGATGTATTCGCACTGGTTTTATATGTCCACCATTCACACGTTTTATTTTAATATGTACATGCCTCATTATTTACTATTAACACAGTATTTAACGAATTGGATTGGTGTAGACTGTGGCAAGTAAATTTTTATTTTATATATTGTCAGTCACGCTTAATGCTGTTAGCATTCCCAATTTATACAGAATATTATAAAATATTGTTAATTTGTACACATTACATGCTGTTTTTTTTTTTTTGTGTAAGAAGAGTGATACTGTCACAACACATCTTGACATTGAGCGAAATCTTAAGAAAAATTGTACGAACTATACATTACGAAAAGGGGATATAGTTGAAGTATGCGATATTTTAGTCCGGATTCAATGCTTGTCAAATATATTATTAATGATAATGGACGGAGTGGAGGAATGCATAGGTAAAAGGAAAGAGAGAAGTAAGGGTTTCGTGATAATGCTACAAATGAGATCTTATGTCGATGCTTGTGCCATTGACATATACATATAAAACAGACAGATTATTACGAAAACGTCGGAATAGTACAAATCATTTGTCTATAGCGATAAATGAAAACTTGTAAAACAGACGTTAGTGAAAAATAGATATCTCGGGGAAAGTTTACGTTCTATTTGGAGGGAATACGCACAAATGACACGAAGGCCGAAATCGTGGCGGTGTTGCCACTGTTTGTGGACAAGATTTATAAAATCAAAATAATGTCCGTGTCATTTTTTGTTACTACGCACCAGTGCGTTAAATCTTTGTACTCAGCCGGGAATCTGATTAGCGATAGTATTGGGGCCAATGGCAACGGTCGGAGGGATGTTAGAGTCCTGCATGAGGGTGCGGGTTTCTTCCTCTTGGTCGGAAAGGGGTACTGCTGGTGTGTCGTGCGAGCTCGTTTGTTTTAATTTCAAATGACTCGGCAACTCCGTGAGTACAGGCCCGTACTGCGAAGTGGAACCCACCAGCAAGTCAGTCGATGGATTCAAACCGCCCAACATCTTTCCTCATAGCAACGCGTACATAAGATAAATAAACGAACGTGCATACCAGAGAGCAGATGGCTTCCGGTAAACAAAAAAGTAAAACTCAAAAAATTGTCTCTGATAAATCTTTCTTACCTGACCACTTCCCCCTGCCATCCCAGACCGTGGCGATTTGCTTCGGCGGAAGAAACAGAGCCATGCCCAGACAAACCCTAGTAGAAGTCCAATCAACATCATACCAGCTCCTAATGCTATAGAACTTTTCGCAGCTTCATCAGTGTGTTCTTCTACATCGGTACCCACTGGCGTTGATTGCCCATCAACTTTGATCTATAATCAATCATTACATTAGGGTAAAGAAATATTTGTGCACTCCCTCCTGACAACGACATATCAACGTTAATTTATTGAGATAAAGAAAAATATCAGTATGTATCCTTTAAACTATTGGACCAATTATAATTAATTATAGGTATGAGTCATCTATACAAAGAGCACTTCAAGTTTTTATGACATAAAACGTATGAGGAAGAAAGTCACTATTACCTCTGGTTTCTCCTCATGTGATGGATCGTCCGCGGATACTAAACTGACTAACATCGTCGTAAGACCAGCGACGAAAAAGCACAATGCAACAGAGAGCAACACCCATTCGATCCATTTTCTCGAGCTAAGTTTGTGCCTGTTAACAATCCTCCAGAATCCGCTTCTGAAGCCACTGCTACCTCCGGCACCATCGCCCCCGCTATCATACGTGTAACCCACTGTCGTGGGTTGATATACTGCTCCGCTGTCTGGCATATCCTCCCTTATTATATACGCTATTTTTGTGGTGTTCAATGCTCTCAAAATGATTCCCAATGTATATACTCAAAAACTGCTTCCTCACTACGGTCGATGGCAATATGCAATCAGAAAAATGAGCTGCAGTGTGCTATTCGTATTCTTTACTGTAGCATCTCAATCCAAGTGTATTTGATCCGACTTCCAAATTCTTTTCAGGTAAACCTTTGGAGCTCCACTTTAATTTTATCACACGCAGAAAGTACTGCAGAAACTATCTAGGTATGACGCAGTCAAGCTCTCAGACCGGAGCGGGTTGTATAGACGTTGCTGGTGCACGCATACACTGCGGATGGATTCTGACGCTATAATGCTCACGATATACAGGGTGTTTGTTGGTTGCATACCTACATGCGTTGTATTTGAATTGTTTTGCAGTGGTTAATCCAAAAAGTATAGTGAATCGCGGACATAGAACTGAAAAGGTGTAGGACATTCTCAAATCCTTAAAAGGATTGGATCTGTATATTACGGTATCTTGTTTGCAAGTACAGAACTTTGTGGGTGTTCCTTAGTCACCCTGTATAGGCCCACGGTAAGTGGGGTGCATATATATTCAATTAGATTCTTATTTTATCTGTATTATTTCTATTGTGTAACAATGCAATTCAATCAAGCTATTTCAATATAAAACCCTTGGTTTTATCGTCGTCGGACAATTCGGTGTAAATATCCTCAAGAGCGCGTATTAATTGCCACGAGGTAAAACATTAAAGGAAATCTTCAACAGACTTTTTTAGATAGTCATTGATAAATGTATCATTTATTCGAATTTCATGGCATTTATGATATTTGTAACGATGTGTCATCAATGAACAGTAGACCTCATTCCGGTACTCTATGATTAATGAATATTTTTCTAGATAAACTGAGTCCTTAGATTATCTGCCTCATGTCATCTCGATAAGTCCAAGTTGAACAGTTTTATTCAAGTATTACTATATTTGACAGGTTTCTTTAGTATTATGCGGTATTATGTATTACGTAACACCAATAACAACTCGACACCGTATGCCAACATTGTCATTCGATTATACGTGACCACTAATGCCATTCTATATGTTAGATGAAATGCAGAAATCAAACTTAATCGAACTTGACGCAAAGTTTCGTGCACAGTCGATGCGCGAACAGGCGATATGCGCAACAAATGATGAAATCCGCTGAGTTTAGCAAACGATAAATGTCAGTTTAGATTAGAAGAGACGGATCCTTCGTGGGTCTTGCTATTTCCCTTGCAATTTACTTCAGCTTCTGGAATAATAATAAGGAATCGGAATCTCTTGATTCTGACGATGCGACTGCAAGCTTACAAAAGATTGATTTATTATGTTAAATCAACTGGAACATGTATTGTCGTCATTGGGTATGTTGAAAAGTATTCTAATAATACTATGTTTCAGCTATGATACAATGTTGCGACAATAATAAATTAAATCATTATTTAGAACATTTTTAAATCATTGTTTAGAACATGTTGGTTTGTCTACCAGCTGAGGCAAGCGTCACAAACTCTTCGATCAGTGATTCCAACGAATCTCCTGGATTTGGAGCGAACGCGCGCACAGTACATTTACATAGATGATCCTAGATTTAAAGGTATTCAATATGTATCAATAGGATTGTGCAATCCTATTTTAATTACAAAGGAAACCTTGAATGACAACATTCATAGGAAGCTTTACTTTTGTATTAATTGTTTTCTGATTGCAGATGTATTTATGTTCCGAGAGAATGAAGAACCTCATGCTTCTGAAGCTGGACAAAAACGGTCAATCACTTATATTATAATGAAGTGGTGGAAATCATTGAATCGCAATTTGGCATATAAATTTCTTCATATGGCACAACATGGTGAAAAAGCAGAACGACTGAAAGCCATTTATGCACTTAATTCAATGAACTATTTAAGAGGTAGTACTAGTTCGAATAGGGCATATTGTTATACAATAATATTGTATAACATTACTCGCAAATTCCACATGAAAAGTTTTAAAACGTATATGAGTTCTTGCTTAAGTAATTAGAGTCCAATGATTAATTAGAATATCGACCGGTTGAATATTATTTTAGATTGGCATTACAGAAGTATCGCACAAATGCTAGATGCAAGGACCGCAGTTTCCCTCGCTAGGATGCCTGATGTTGATTTAAGATTCTTCTTGAAACCACCTTATTATCATGACAGTCATAGTTTATACGTGGGTAGCATTTCTATAGTTACATTTTGCATTTTAATCTGTGGTACTAATTCTAAGTGATTTTTCAGGATGTAATAGAGAAAGTCCATGCTCTGTTATTGTCACTGAGCAAACTCTGTGATAATACGCATACTTGCCTCACTCAGTTTCTCAATAAGAAGTTTGCCGATGCACATCATGTAAGTGTTAGTTGTACGTCACAAAGTGCCACTTAGCTTTGTGTTGGGAAAATATTTTACATGGAGAATTGTAATGAGAGGTATAATTTAACAGGGAGGGTTGACTTTTGATCATGATTTGGCAACTATAGGACTGACGTCTGCACCTGCGGTAATATGGGACCAAGATTTGGCATTGGCCTGTATCCAAGCATTGTGTCATCATTCTTCGTACGAGCAGTACAGTAAAGGTGGAAATGTGACATAATACTCCAAACTACAAGGAAAACTCAATTGGTACTATTAAATATCTTTTTCTTATCAGATATCATGGAATGCGGTGGTCTTAAAGTTTTAATGATGATAAAAAAGATGTTCAGTGAGAGGATCGATGTGTGCACCCTGCTTGCCAAAATAATGTCCAATATATCCTTGCACTCTGAATACTTAAAGGATATATTTCAGTCAGGTATAGTTTTTATATAAATTTACTTACATTGGAGGGGGGAAAAAATGCGTGTGGGGAACCATCTAGTAGACAGTCCTAGATTAAACGATTTATATAATTCTCTGATAAATATGTAATATAAATGTTACCATCAGGATGGATTGGAACATTGGTAGAATGGTCCCACAGCCCTGATATACACCTATCAGCCCCAGCAGGCCGAGCACTAGCGAATCTGGACATGGATGAAAATGAGAATGTCAAATATCCAAGACGTATTTATCTTCTGCATCCTCTGCATAAAACTCGATCATCACCAAAACTGGATGTTGTCTTCTTACACGGACTTCTGGGTGGTGTTTTCGTTACTTGGCGGCAACGAGATTGTGATAAACCAACCCTCGACGTTGTAGGTTTGTTAGTATTCTGAAAACTTATTCTTTTAATTTGCTCGCACGTATCTTGTCCGCTTGGTTCAAGGCTTTAAGTAATTTCCTTTGGAATTGTGGAATTGTATTCTTGTATAACTGCGTTGCTTTATTTATGTAACTAACTGCTTTGTCACGCTGTATTGTAAAGAAGAGTATACATAGCCTTTAGTAACCTGAATAACATCATTATAGATCCTTGTATAATGACAAGTGAAATGGATGCATTCCTGTCCATATTCGATGAACATCCCCAACAGTTTGTTAAAGATCTCGCACGTGATTTGCAAATACGAGAATGGAAGAGATTGGGGAAAGACTTTCAAATTGTATTGGACGATTGCCCCGAAAATGCTAATTGTCAAGCTTGTGGACCGTATTTTTGTAGCGGGTAGCGTTTCACAGCTTGCAGAAAGGCTGCTTTTTAGTATAAGTGATTTACTAATGTACTTGCGTGACATAGTTGATTTCTTACTAAATTCACAGAGATGATGAGTCTGTTAAAAAATCTGAATACGACAGAGTACATAAGACTGAATGCTGGCCGAAGGACTGGTTACCGGAAGATGTACCATCGCTGAGGATCATTGGCGTGAATTACGATACGAATTTATCAATGTGGACACCTTTATGCCCAATAGATAGTTTAAAGTACGTAGAGCAAATAACCTTATTATTATTCTATTTATTATGTTACTGTTACTTTATAGAAGTACTATGAAAGATAGAAGTGACGAATACATCGCCAAACTGCATACAGCCGGTGTTGGAAACCGGCCGATTATGTGGGTGTGTCATTCAATGGGTGGACTTTTAGTTAAGAGAATGCTGGTCGATGGTTCGTTGATGACTTAATAGATTTGAATTATTACGAATTCAGAAACCATTGTTCGTCTCATTGAAACATATTACTTGCAGAATGGAAGTCGGGTGATAAACGCGGTATATGCAAAAATACGCGCGGCGTAATTTTTTATAGCACTCCGCACCGCGGCTCCCAGGTGGCAGTTCTTAAGCAGATGACGCAAATGTTAGTGTGGCCGTCAGTGGAAGTTCAAGAGCTTCGAGAACGTATGTTAAATATATTTTCATATATTTTGATTTGTCGAATTACCTCCGAATTATTTCATGCCATACTTTTTTAGAATCTCCAAGTCTCTTACAACTGCATAAAGAATTTCTCGAATTCCTGAAAGTGTACCCCATAGAGATTGTCAGCTTTAGTGAAACAAAATCTACACTCGTAACAGCCCTCAAATTCCCATTTCAGTTTGTTACACCGCTCTCAGCAGGTAAACATATTAAACATATTAATGTAGGTAAGTGCGAGGCAAGACAGGAATGCCAATGTTTAAACATAAAATCACTTATATTGTTTAGATGACATTGACTAAGCGTTTCCAGAAATTAAATACATTGAACAATAAACTTATGCAACAGCATTGAGATCAAGACAATGACGAGCTCGAGTACATTAGTTTTTCGTAAATATTAATGTGTCTCATCTTACCCCTCATGCGGAGTAAGATGGGACTCCGAACGTAAACTATACAACACTATTGCACAATTTATATAAAATTATATATCAGTTTTGCAAAATTTCTAAATTTTTCTCCATAGCAACACACTATTTCCACCCACTTCTCCTTATGTATGAACTGCACTATCTACAGTTGCTTATACAAGACATTGCCCCGCCTCGTTTCGCATTCTCCTACATCTTTCAAATGTTTTGACAATTACATATCGAAATACTATTCTTTAGATCCTGGTGTGGGCGAATTCTTCGAAATTCCACAGGATCATTTGCAAATATGCAAACCTGCCAATAGGTATGCTCATGTCTTCTGCATGTGTTGTGCATGTCTTTTATATGATCGTTATATTTTATATTTTCACTTCTTTCTCAGGCAATCTTTCTTATACCAAAAGCTCTTAACTGTGTTAAAACGGCACGTAGTAAACGAAAAGAAGACACCGGACCTTTCATCGATTATGGATCTCTTCCCCATTTGGACGAAATTTTCATAATTCGGTAATCCTTTCCATTAATATATTTTTTATATGGCTACGAATACACGTACGATTATTTATAAAAAGTGTTACCTCAGTTTAGCACACGTTCCTTTTTTTATAAATCAATGCGAATTTCCAATAAAGAATTATTATTCTCGTACCATGTGAATGATTACAACCAAGCATGAGTAACGTCGCAGTCATCACATTGTGTCACTGAATATTTATTTCGTTGACTAGAATAAACAAAAAGATCTGCGAAATATATCTAACGCAATATTATTATCCTGCACAATAACGGTATCGAGTAAATTACATACAAAATTAATCTCTGTGCTAAAGATAACCATACAGGGTACTGTACATGAGGATCTGTCGGATCCAGGATATAAATCTTAATCTAACATAAATCGAGTACATTTCATGTTATGATTTGTCCTAGCGTTGATGCATACATTACAATGATAATACGGTATTTCGAGTATACTTAGCTAAGGCACTGAATAAATTAAATAATGCTAGACTATAGAGAAATTGCCATTTATTGCCGTCAAGTTTAGAAGTTCGTGTCGTAATCGGGATGGTGACGGGTCGACAGGTTCGTGGTGCTATCGTAGCCACCGTATTTGCTGCTACCCTGTGACGCGTTGTAGTAATAGCCGTTCCATTCGGATCGCCAGCTGTCGTACAAGTTGTATTTTTTGTTATCCTGGAAAGGCTTTTCAACCAATACCTGAAGACGAATAGATCAATAGATAAGGTTATTATTTATATCCATAGCTATCTTGCAAGAGAGAATTTTAGCGATTCAGGATACATACTTTGTTGGAGGTCGATTCGAACGATTTGTCATTCCACGACACATCGGGATCGGTCCAGATTGTGTGAACCGGTTGTTTCGAGTAGTCGCTCGACCTGTGGCTCGACAAGTTCTTCACGATTTCTTCGTCGTAAATTGCCGAAACTGATGGTTTCAGTTTTGAACCGTTCTGCCGGTTGACCAACTAAACATTGCAATAGTATTAGTGCGTGTTACGGAATTACAATCAACTGTTTTATAAAGGTTCAACTCACGACTGAGACACCAAATATAATAATGAAGAGCAGTCCGCCTACACCAATTACAATTACGGCAATGGCCCATTGGGGTACAAGTCTATCATCCCTCTCAATATACTGGGGTGTTGCTGATTTCGGAATCACTGAAAAATAAACAATCACTCAGCATGTAGCAACTATTGAATAAGTTGCAAGATTGATTTTACTTGCAAGATTCACTTACCGACAAAGTCAGTATATTTTGGGTCAATAGTGAACTTTCCCAATTTTATGGAACCCTTGGTATCAGTCTCATTCCGATTAACATTGTAGGTTTTTAAAGAGTCGTGAAAAATGACTTTCAACTCTTGCGTATTGACATTCTGTTGCAAGTTCGCGAGCTCCACGAAATAATCAACAAGAACGCTACCTTGACTGTTTAAGAACATTGTATCACTTTCAGGAATAAATATTTATTTCATAATAATTATGTAGAAAGTGATGAATTTGCCTTGGAGTCAGCAACTTTGGTAACACCGACCGTATCATTTGTCATTAGGCTATAATAATTTTTACATGTAATTACACAGCTAATTGATAATAATGAATGTCAGAAATTCGGATCCGGTGAAAATATTTGCTGATTTTTAGGCGAACGCATCACTCTATTCTAACAGGTTTTCTTCCTTACCTAAAAGAATCGATTCGAATTTTCTTGTACCAGTGCGCGAGTACCGCAGACTTGGAGAAGATGAAATTCATCTGCAAAAGAATAAATAATATCGAATTCTATTCTAAAAGTTAAACACCTTTCACGGTTTTTCATAACTTCATTTGACAGCGACAGGGTAAAACACGAAAAGCTAATTATGAACAATAATTTCTACAAACCTCTCTCTCAACTTCATTGGCAAGTTGTTGCCATTCGTAAGTGTTCCTATCAAGTAGTTCTGGTATCCACGTGGCGTTGCCAATTATTCGTATTGTGCCAGCCACTTCGCAGTCGTCCTCGCAAATGCCAGGGGTAGTTGGTCTGGGAGTAGTTGTCGTTGTTGATGTAGTTGACGTGCTCGAGATAACACTTGTTACAGGAATCAGGGACGCATTGACTGGTGCGACTGTCGCAGTGCGTGCGGCTTCCAACAACTTCTCTATGGAAATCGGTGTCGTCGATGGGGTTGGCCAGCCAGTAAATTCAGTCGTTGCTCTGCAATAAATTCGTCGTGTATATTTCTTTAATGTAACTGAAATATAATACGATTGTGCATGTAGAAAGTCTGTTACCTTGTAGGCCATCCCTTTTGAATCTTCAGGGTGACCGCGCCTGGTGCATCTCCACGCGGAGGCTGAGGTGTCGTGATTTTATGCACATTTTTCCGGCCGCCAGGCCTACTAGGAAAGACTAGCTTTATTCCACCTGGTTTCTTAGTGGTCGTACTCGAAGCCTCCGGAGTTCCAATTCGCATTGTACTACTTTGCACAGAAGCTTCTGTAGCTTTTGTTTCGGAACTAACATTTTTCTTGTTCTCGTCATAATCTTTTGGCAATAAAGAAGAAATATCGAATTTTGTCTTAGCGAATAAATCCTGAAGAGACTTTTCAGCAGGTTTTTCTGTGACCAGAGTCGCACTCTTTGTTGTTGTGCTCTGTTCGCTCTTTGACGCTTGCGGTGTCGTTGGATTGTCCTTCTTCTTCTTGTAATCGGCTGGTAATAGTGATGCAATATCTACCTTGGACTTGGCGAGAATGTCACTTAACAGAGAACTCTCGGTCACACTTGTGTCCTCCTTTTTCAACTTGAAACCGGGCGGTAAGAAGGCGCTTATATCCTGAACAACCGCAGTAGGCTTCGGCTTTCTGGGTAGTGCCGGGGTAGGTAAAGTAACTTTTGTTTCCGGTGCCTCGGAAGTTGTGGTACTCTTTGAGGAAGGCCACCTAACAATGCATTCATTTCAGTTTTTTAATTCATATTTTTAAACAGTTGTAACATCGTGTGTAATATAAAGTTAAACTAATAATCAGGAGACCAAATACCAATAAGGATAGCATTAAGTTATCCATTATTCAAAGCCTCCAATGAGAATACACTTTTGCAATGACAATAACATACCTGAAACCAGTTTTCGATCCCGACGAAGCAGTAGTACTATATCTCCCAACAAAATCCTTGGGAAGAAGTCCTTCCAAGCTATCAAAAGTGGTTTCTGTCCGAGGCTTTGTCGAAGCACTCGACTGATCGAGTCTCTTATCATTATATCGCCTTGGTACAAATTTGCTAATTACCGGTGTCTTAGCCGTAGTTGTGAATCTTCGTCGATTGGTTCGATCCCGATCATTAATAACATCCAACTGCAATGTATTTCCAGCTCTTCTGAAACCACCAACGAGGAACCCGCTGGATAGTTCCGACTGAACTCGATCGAGTTTATCAATTATACTTTCTGTAGATTCTGGTGGCTGCGAAGTCTTTTTCTCCATAGAACCACTATCAATTGGTTCAACACGATCCATCACAGGGAAAGGTAGGAATCTTGCTCCAGATATGCTCCGGCTCGTCTGGACTGACGCTAGTATTCGCGAGGAATCCTCGGTCGTCACCCTGGAAGGTGGTTGTTCGGTGGTTTCCGGGTGTTCGGTCGAAGAAGAGGAAGGCGGAGGAATCATCTGTTCCGTCGTTGCTGGTTCCGGAGTAGTTGGGACGGAAATTGTGCCATTCACAACGCTTTTCGTTGTTACTACTGATACGATAGCTTCTCCAATTAAAATAGAAGAGTCTGCTTCATAGGAATTCAATTTTCCCGGGGGACCAAGAATCCTGAAGGTTTTCGAACTACCTTCCATCGAAGAAGCTTCTTCTAAGTTAGTATTCGAAACAAAATCATCGATTTCCTTCTCATCCTCGACATCCAAAGGACTCTCTGAATCCTTCGATTCAGAAATAGTTGTTTCTTCCACGTGATCTTCGGTTGCCTCTTCATCCTGATTCGCTTTATTGCTCTCCCGTTCTTCCTCCTCCTCCTCCTCGGTATCAGGGTAATCTAATGTATCGGCTTCCTCTATAAGAATGCAACAGTGTTAGTAAGCGGTTCCGAGAATCGCCGGTGTAAAACACGGGAAAGGGAAACTGTAGTCGAGTCAATAATACTCGCCGTCACCCTTTTCACAGTCACGCTGTATTCCATAACAAGCATTATGAAACTGTGCATTGCATAATACGACGCGGACAAAAAGCCGTCTAACAGTTAACATAATTATACTTGAAAGAGTGATTTTCCAAATTTATTGGATGAGGCATTTGAAAGAAAGCGAGGGACGGGACATGCTTCATCGCCGAGAATAATCGATTACATAAGGATCCGCCTTAGGATTAGGATGCATTGTTCTGCTCTCGGCCTTTCCCCGAATTATCGTGTAAAGTGATGACGCGCCTTACCTATGGCCTCGTATCTCGAACGATTGCCGTTCTCGTAATCGTCGTAATAATAATAATAGGTGTCGTATTGCTTGGTCGAGGGTTCTTCAAGGTAATCCTCATCACGGGAAGAGTCCTCTTCCTCGTTATTCACCGATTCAACTCCACCCGTTCCACTTTCCTCATTGGTCTTATCTTTGCTGATCTCCGAGAGTTTTGCATCTTCCGCCTCGTACTCGTCCTCGTAAACCTCGCCGCCATCCTCGCTCGAATCGCCCGCTTTCCTCATCTCATCTTGCTCTCGCGCGATCTTGTTCTCATGCAGAGAGTGCGAACCGGTCGGATTGTTTTCCGGAGACGAGGAGTTCTGCTCGCGCTGCTCGTACACCGAATTCGTTGGTATCAGATGGGAAAGTTCGTCCCATTCTCCAGGTGTACCTTTAATCGAGAAATGAAAGAGGAATTATATATTGATCGAGAATCGATTAATTACTATCACTTAACTATTTCGACTATTTCGTGAAGACTGTCTACAGTTCCGAAAATTGTGGCCTACTATAAATAAACTGAATGCCTGTGAAAGTCAGCTGTAAGTGGAGAGAAATTGTAGATCGACTCATTTACTCTCAAACGTTTATTGTAGTAGGCAAAAATGAAAGGTAGATGTTGCAACAACGTACGTATATGTACAGATAGGTTTCACGTTCTTATTTCGTCCGAAATTTCGGTTATGTAAATGGTAACCAATCGCGAGAGAGCCGCATGGATGACCAATCAGGGAAAGTAGTATTTAGACTCCCGGCGACCACAATTAATAAGGAGAGTGTTTATTTTATATAACCATACTTGCGATTTCCACTGCGCTCGGCCAACCAATGCCTTTCGTGAGAAACTATCTGCTGCGAGAGATTGCTCCTGAACGAAAGCAAACGCGCTTTCCAGCATTGTTTGGCCGCGCGTTTCAGTTTGCATCATTTGGAATCAATTTCCTTTAATACGGTGTCTAAAAAAAGGTGTTCCCACACAAAGCTTTCCAAAAATAAACATTCTGAAAAACCATCTATATTTATACTTGCAGTTAGACGTTTTTAATTGTAAAAATCAATCAAGATATCAGATCAACACAATGTGTCGAGCTTGTCCTGTTATTATCTGTCGTTGGTATGCAAAGAGCATCGCAACTCCTCGGAAAACAGGCGTAAATGACATGGCTCGCTAAGCAAACGGAGCCGGTAATTAATACGCTGTGGAAACTGGGAGAATGACCGTGACGAACGAAAGTCCGGTGAGCGTCGTGCGTGATGCGCGCGGCATGACTTTTCCTAACGCCCAATTATAAAGAACTGTTCCAGTTCTTCTGAGAACTGCAGCGCCCTCAGCGTGAAACTTTCCTGCTTCCTTTTCACTATACTTTCCCATTGTTTCGTTAGACACGCCACATCAATTGTCTTCGACAGTGCCTTTCGTGTTTACTAGCTGTCTTAACCGGCATTAAAATATATTAACCGGTGTTAGCGTGATTCTTACACAAATATACACATTTACAGTCAGGCAGATGGGAAACGCAACAACCATTAATTTAGTTATGAAATGACAGAGTGTATAATTTACATGAAATTGACTGAACATAAATTTTCTACAAATAGACATGCCAATTCTATTTACATTAATTGCAGGGAACTGCTTATTAGATTGTAGGAAAATTGATGGTAACATTTTATATTGTTTTATTTATAGTTGCATTGTATTTTTAAGATTTTAGATTTCATTGTAAGTTATTATTATTACACGATATAAAAAAAAATCGTAATAAAACTACGAATGCTACAGAATGAACAAGACTCGTTTTCTTCGTAATTAAGGCAGAGTAATGTGTGTTACTTGAATGCGCTAATCGCTCCAGGTTTCTTAATCCACTTCCTGCCGCCTAGTTGTACCTGTCGCTCCAACTGGACCTGTCGTCATTAAGACTGGTTCAATTGCCTGTAGCTACAGTTCCTTGTTATATCTCGAAAAAAATTCTCCAGCCAGTGGCTGGATCCACCGGTTTACTGACGCAATTTGCGATAAATCCGACCGGAAGTTGCGCAAAATTAATAGAAAAAGTGATGGATATCCGCGCATATATAATATGATATTGCGTCGGAACGAATTGTTCCACGTGCGTATTCCAGCGGTTAAAGAATTCGTAGATCAATCGAGAACTACCATAAACTATTATAAATCTAGACGCACAATAGCGACTATTTCTGTCCTGTGATTATTAGATAACTCGGTGAAAGGAAACTCGCAGTCTTTCATAATGGAAGTGTAATATACTTGCGATCTTTACGATTAAATATGCAATTGAGAATATGGCTGAAATGTCGCAAGTTTGTACGTTTCTATAAAAAAGAATGAATTCTATTCGTGTAATGCAAAAAATTGCATGTTTGCGCTCTTCCGTAAAACCAATGTAATTAAACACGATTTTTAGGTGCGTTGGAAACGCAACTATGCGATTAAGAAATTGCAAGTACGCTGACTTCTAAAAAAATCAGCAGGTTGCATTCCTCCAATTGAAGTTAGCTTAACAGGAAGTAAGTAACCGGTCGAAATCTATACAAGCGCCGCCAGCGAAAAGAAGTAGAATTTGCGCGTGGTGGGCTTGGGCAACCGAGTTGCAAATAGCAGATCGTGGCCGTTCTCCTTTCGATCGTCCTTCGTCCCGATCATTACGAACACTCATGGCATACGTTCGCATGAATTCTTAACTCGACTTCGCTCGCTGTACAGGCTTATCCATTTAGTTTTTAATCACCACTGTCAGATATATGCTACTATAAATAGTATAAAAATAAATTATCCAGTAATTTTGTTAAACCACAAATATTATCTTTTCTTCTCTACTAATACATTCGGTGTAAAAAGTAAAGTGATCCATTTTAATTAAAACATAGTATTACTTATGTTTATTAAATAATGTCTGCGTATTTCGAATTTGTCTTAACATCTGTTGCGCGGGGCTACCGCACGATGGCAGCGCGGCGCTCACCAATGCCAAAGGAATAAAAGGACCAAGTGTTCTGCCGAGCATGAAATATTTCCCATGCCTCTAATGAAAGTGCTACGCGAGAGCAGGAACGTTTATCGCGATCTACTCTGGCGGCGCTTCTCGAAAAAAGGATTATAGCATCGTTAGAAAGTGCCGAGGCTGCGCGTTCGCCGGCTTTTATTGGCACATATCCGAGCAAATTGGTGGTAGCACCGTTCGTATTTACTCTCCAGTGATATCGCACAAATTGACCCGGTTTCCTTTGTTGCGCTCCCCTCTTTTTTAGCATTGCATATGCCAGTGCACAATTTGGCACGAGGACACTCGGTGCATATCCAAAAGTCAATTATAAGAAATGATTTTCTGTCCCATGGTACACTTTTAATTGTCACAATTGCAACAGAGGTAGTTGCAATAACTTATTAATTGCTAATAGTTTTATTTCAGAATATAGTACAAAGATTGTCGCACATGGTTTCAAATAAAAATACTAGCAATTTTACAATAAACGATATGATTTTCAATAACAATTAAAACATGCATTCTTATTGGGAAACGCTTTATAATGGGAATATTCAATAATCTCCAACTAATTGAGTATTTCCTATGTTCAAACGGACTTGAATATGACTTTATAAAATAGGGGTTTGTTTTGTTGCGCTCTCTGAGCGCTGATAATTTTACAGGCTTCACCAGGCAGGTCTACATTCGTGCGGTGACCGGGTAAAGGTACATATAAATGACTGGTGTGGCCTCGCGCGATTTCAGATCGATTAAAGCTAGGCAACTGCTCTCCTTAGCCGAGATTGGCAGTCGCGCGGGAGTAGGGAAATGTAGTCGGCGTTGCGGCAATATTTTGAAATAACACGTTCCGTAATTATTGTACCGTGACACTCCTTCTCTGGGCGAGAATACCTTTGAAAGAAAGGCCGACAAGCGGCTCACACAGTCGAGTATCTAAAAGCGACGTGCCATTTATACTTACAACTCATGAATGTCACAGTTACTCGGATTGTTATGGTTTCAACTTTCGGCCAAGAGTGTTAGAAAAATAATATACAAGTGCGCTAAGTGCTACAATATAACTCCTGTTATTTGTACTTCCTGAAAATTTTATGATATGTGGAGAAGATTTATAAACTCTAAAAATAGCTACATAAGTATACGAATTTCCAAACATGAAATATTTTTTTTCAAAATATTGAAGTTAACTCTCAATTTTTGCGCTTTGGATTATTCACCCTTTTAAAATACAGCGAAAATGGCGTTCTGCCGCCATTTTGTATTTTCACTGAGCAGTTTTCTAGTTCGTAATGAGGGTCGCCAGTGAAAACGGGATCCAAATAGGTCTCGGCTGGTCATTAAACATTCGAGCACGTTGAAGTTACACTTTCTATCTTTCATACGCGCAAGGACATAGGTGTGATGGATCGCGAAGTAAGTGATTTCACGCTATCATCAAGCAATCCTAGCATCATTGCCTCTGGCATTTGGATAATGCCAGCAATG
The DNA here is from genome assembly GCA_964023945.1 of Ectemnius cavifrons. Taxonomy (NCBI): domain Eukaryota; kingdom Metazoa; phylum Arthropoda; class Insecta; order Hymenoptera; family Crabronidae; genus Ectemnius; species Ectemnius cavifrons. Next base: position 17,948,458 of record OZ030377.1, read on the forward strand.
CCTTCAACGTGGAATAACGCGATCACTCCAAGTTAGCTTGCTCCAATGACGAAACTACTCATTCGGGAATCGACGCCTGCCGATTTATGTAATCCTAGACGGACTTTCTCTGTCTTCGAGACTCGGTTGAAAACGCGCCACGCTGCCGAAGAAAGCAGCCAGATTTTAAGCGATTTAATGTTTCCGTTGTTTTGCCTTAGTTCCTTTTATTCTGCCATTTTTCAGACCGCAGGGAAAGATGACTGTATTGAAAATACCCGAAAGTCCATTCGAAACGAAATATATACTCGAATGAAAAAAATGAATAAATAGGATCATAAATGAAAATATTTTCTAAACAAGTAATAAGTATGGACAAACATTAAATAAGTCATTTTGTCCTCGTTGCTAGTGTTAGTAGTGTAAAAAGATGGCGTGATCATTTATGGGTAACGCGGGAAGCGTGTACGCAGGAAAGGAAGTAGTTTGACGAATTGGCGTTCCTCCTCGTCACGGACTTTCTCCAAACTCGTAGTTGCTTTCAAGGTTAATGACTCGACTAACTCCTAGTCAAAGTGCATCAACCTGCTTTTCTAAGACCGTGAAATCTCCCATCGAGGATGCGCCACTAACTTTTCGTGGTGTAATCATGCGATGACGCGGGGAGGAGGCTTTCGAGAAGGTGCTGCTTCATCGGAGAGATCATTTGGCCTTTCCCGGCGGCATCGCTGGCCTCGTAATCCGTCCGGTTGTGGGATTCCGGACAGCTCATCCCGTGTTACGAGTTAGAGCTGCTCTCGTAACTGGAATCTCTCAGGAGGACGTCTGCTACCTTGCGTAGACTTGCTCGATCAAATGCCATCAGTTTTTTTCAAGGAATCTTACTCGCGAGTTGGGGGTCACCTGCTTTGACTCACGTACCACTCAATGACCAGAATGACTTATGAAATATAATGCCCCGATTGGCGCCATTTGGTCAGATATCAAATAGGGCGGATGTACAATTTGTGGCCACTGTAGCTTATAGCTTGCCTAACTTACAACCGGTACAATTCTGGCACTTTGGCCACTGGTTTCATGTTTCCTATCCGTTTTCATACTCAAACAATCGATTTATCAAGTGTTCGTCAAAGTCCGAGAACCTTCGAAAAATCGAAAATTTTTGAAGGGGTATGCCTTAAAAAATTTGCGAAAAAATGAATTTTGAGCTAGGGCTCTGGAATTTATATCACTTCTTCCTTGATGCAAGAAAACATTCCCCACCAAATTTCAGCCCCGGAAAATGTCGGGAAGTATGGAAAACATGGCAAAAACCATAAAACTTAATTATTCAGGATCGGTTTTCCATGTGTTTTCGGTACAATTCCGGCACTTTGGCCACTGGTTTCATGTTTTCTATCCGTTTTCATACTCAAACAATCGATTTATCAAGTGTTCGTCAAAGTCCGAGAACCTTCGAAAAATCGAAAATTTTTGAAGGGGTATGCCTTAAAAAATTTGCGAAAAAATGAATTTTGAGCTAGGGCTCTGGAATTTATATCACTTCTTCCTTGATGCAAGAAAACATTTCCCACCAAATTACAGCCCCGGAAAATGTCGGGAAGTATGGAAAACATGGGAAAAACCATAAAACTTAATTATTCAGGATCGGTTTTCCATGTGTTTTCGGTACAATTCCGGCACTTTGGCTACTGGTTTCATGTTTTCTATCCGTTTTCATACTCAAACAATCGATTTATCAAGCGTTCGTCAAAGTCCGAGAACCTTCGAAAAATCGAAAATTTTTGAAGGGGTATGCCTTAAAAAATTTGCGAAAAAATGAATTTTGAGCTAGAGCTCTGGAATTTATATCACTTCTTCCTTGATGCAAGAAAACATTCCCCACCAAATTTCAGCCCCGGAAAATATCGGGAAGTATGGAAAACATGAGGAAAACCGTCAGAATTAGACGAAATTAATTATTTAGGATGACCTTTCCTTGTGTTTTCGGTACAATTCCGACATTTCTGCCACACGCGTTCTAAGAGCACGAAATATATAAAAAATAAATCAGATAGTGGCCACAAATGGTACATTAACTTATCTACTCTGGCGCGTCGATGATTACTCGCCGTGGTATTTGATTAGAAACATCTACAATGATCGTTGTGTTTCTCAACACTATTGCTCACGATGTGATGCATTAGGATGCTACGTGGCTCCATGATGTTTCATGATTTCGTCCTTCCTGGTCAGCGCACTCCTCGGAATGCACCGCGCGTCTCGATAGAAATGCGAGAAAAAAGGATTACTCGATTCGGAGGGATCACATTCCCCAGATGACTCGAGGACTATTTTTGGGCAACGGGTTTCAATAACCGTTCGGTCGTTTCACTCTTCGTCTCTTGAAATCGCCGTGCGGAATTCAAGATTTCTATTCCCAGGAATAGCTTCCTTGATGAATTATTTACTACTTGCTCCTGTCTGAACTTTTATAATAACAACTGCGTTTTCTGCAGTGAATTTTCTCAAAGAAAATTTGGATTATTTATTACTGAAAGACTGGACGTGCGAATATTATTTATTCTCACTGAAGTTGTATTATTTACACCCAATATACATTGCATGGCGAATGCGATATCGGATCGAACGGGTGCCTGTCCGTTTAGGGAATCGCAGGGATCATCTATCATTACGTACAACAATGGTACAACCAAATTGCGTTATCGTCGAGACATTGCAACTATCGCTTGTTCTTGCAGGCACCATTGTCCTGCACTCCAGCTATTCAACTGCAATTCAGTAGGTCGCGAATTGAAAGGAGTCTCGGTGTCTGGAGACGATTGTTACGATGCGGCTAATATTTCTTAAGATTCAGACGTCCGAAAATCAATAAAAGATTTCGGAAAATAGTCTTATGGATCGATTCGAAAAAGGAATAAGACCTTTGGGAAGATGATATAAGGAATGGATAATTAATTAGGCGTAACGTAACAGATAAAAACAATGTCAAAGAAAACTAATGATCATATATACATATAGATATATTATATGTATTGTGTTACTAATGACCATCTAGTTGAAGTGACAATAAATAAATAAATGAATCAAAATATTAAGTTTAAGTATTTCCATTACCTTGGTGTTATTTTAGAATACGAGATTCAAGATTTCTCTATCAACACTTTACCGGTCGGTTTCACAATTTCACGGTATTCAAAGCCCGTGAATGGCCTTATAAATATTAATACAATCAAGATTAATTCATTAACACTCGTCTCAAGTGCTGCGAATGGCATGTTTACGCTTTGATAGAATATTCACTAAGATCTTAATTAACATTCATCATATTTATTAAGATCTCGCGATTTTATAAAACAAAGAGATTTACAGAATCTGATAATTTCAGCCACTGCATATCTTGCTGCCTTACCCGATTTCGCTCGGATAATATTTCACGTCAATCCTAACAGGCATTTAATATAAAGAATAATAAGTTATTCCACCATCACTCAGGAATTTTACGTCCATAATCACCCATAATCTCAGGGATGACTGTCGGATTCAAAGAACCTGGCAACTTCCTGACCGGTCCTATTCGAGTCCTTTTCCGGGACCTTGACTAAATAATGTTTAGACGTCGGAGTAAAGCTCGTTCATCACGACACCCACCTAACATCAGTCTCATTGTTAAGAGAGCGCGCGCGCCAGTAGTTACTACCGATCGCGTGCCAGCCCTAAAGCTCTTGGCCTCAGGATCCATAGATCATTCTTTAATGATGCACCCGACTGGATCCAAATAAGGGACGAAAGCGATCTAAAGAATTGGATCCGCGCGAGCGAGTACCTCCAGCCTCGTAAATCTCTCTCCCTCTCTCTTTCTCTCACTCGACCGATCTGCAAACCCACCAGTGTACACACTCGTACTCCTACCAACTCTCCTACCCATGAAACTACCCATGAAAGGCCTGCGCGCATTGTTTATTCCTGGCGCGCTCTGACGGACGGCATGCCAGATCGCGCCTCTTTTCATTCCCAAGTCCTCTACCCCCTTTATTTATTGCTGTGCAAGTTACTTTCGAGCAGGCATAAATTATATCCACTTACGCCTTTCATAAGCAATCACTGCCGTTCGGGCAAAAGTCTCCTAGGATCGTTCCTGTCCGTCGTTTCGACCCTTCGGCTTAAGGATCCGGTGCACGTGCATATGTTAGACTTCGCTTGGAATTTATTTATGTTCTAGGTTACCAGCAAGTTATGGCACTCACGGTATTACATGTTGGTAAGTGTATTTTAATAATGCTTGGCTTTGCAGATGGTTGGCCTTTTGAGAATTTTTTTCTTGGTATATGATAAAACTGTTTATAACTTTCTAGGTTTGGATGGTTTAATTTTTAAAATTCATAAATTATTGTCATCGGTTTCATCGGTGATTTTAAAAGTGTCATAGTATTATATATTTAAACAAGGAGTTTAACAAAGTTAATCTGACCATACATTTTGAAAAGATTTAAAGGATGTTTCTGTGATTGCTAGAAAGGCTATCCTTACAGTCAATTAGATCATCAGGCACTCCCACAATTGAAGTGCTACTTATTCCCTTGATTAATAATTCAAGAGATCCCAGGGTCGAATTTGCCAGACTAACAACATCTCGTATAGTTCAATTATAGAAATCTTCATCTTAAGTGCTAGTTAAGTGCTACTTTCTCATACTTATTCCATCGATTATTAATCCAAGATATTCCAAGATCGAATAGTACCTTGTTCGCATGGGAGCGCAGCGAAGCAGGAGGCAAGAATCAGGCAGGTCAGAAGAGCGTGCGTTCTCCGACCTCGAGAATGAACCGCACGTCGCAGCCACATTCTCTCCATCCTTGGCTTCCTATGCCAATTGCCGTCGCTTTCCTTATCACGTATTTTGTTATTCTTATGGTAGTCTTGGCGAGGTAAATTTTGCACAGAACACTTCACGCCCACCAGGCCTTAATGAGGCTGGGCTCAGGAGGAGATTCGCATGGTAGATCCGGCACCGTTGGTGGCGCAGGGCGTCGCTCGAATTGCCCGCCGATGATTATCGCGAGGCTCGGCCGTAGCACATCATCAATGACACTAAGGAAAGACACGTTCGCGAGCGCGGCGCGCTTCTGACTGGCTGCCGAGTCCCACTGCTACCTGGATTCTGATTCTGCACCCACCTGGTTTACCTTCCATCCTCTCGTCGGGGAGCCCCACTATCTCCGCGCGCAACGCCACGCCGCACCGCTACACGCTACACCTCCGGCTTTCATAGAATCTCAGGTTCCCTTCGTGGGACCCCATCTTTCCCTCCGGCAGTACGTAATCGACATTAATGTAGTTTCCCATTGACTCCTTATATAGTATATTTTTTACCTCGCAATGAAGACTCATTGGGATTTTAACACTCCAATTACAGATCCTTTTTTTATACATGTACTTTCCCGTTGAAAACGGGCATTTTGACTAGTGGTAGATGAAAGGTTTAGTGTTAATATACTTTTATGAAGTTCTAAGATGTTCTTTTGTATGCAATTTGTAATTTCCAAAATTAATGAGGAGATTTGAAAAGTACTTTTACTACGTTAAGCTTTCTGCTGCCCGAGTAAAATAGGCTATATATTACATTGTCATATATTTAATGATTTCCAGAAGAAATCTACTGCAAGTTAGAAGTGGTGAAAAAAACTACGTTTCTAAGAACCAAAGATTATAAAAGGAGAAGCCCTGCTGCGAGGTGCGAATCTTTTGACAGTTTCAAAAACGGGTGGTGGTAAACCCTAGCCTTCGAAAGGGTTTTTCCACCATAACCTCAGAACGAAGCTAACCTTCAACCAGTACGGTCTCTCGAGTAGCCTTTTGTGTATCGCAGTTGCATTCCTGTTGTCTTATTTCTGAATAAACCAGTTTATTTGAAATAACTAAACTACCAAGATTAGTCCCTGGAATCCAGCGCTGCGAGTCGCGTACGAGCACCTTAACTCGCGCTAGAATGCCTTTTCTATTGGCTACTCGGAAGGCTAATGCATGTTGGTTGGTACTCGATGGAAAAAGATCGAGTATCGAGCGAGGACCACGTGCGACTGGGAATGAAAAGTAAAAGTGAGCGACGCTTCTCTCCAAAAAAACAAGTGAAAGTCGGCCCCGGCCGCGCAAGGTCTTCCAGCTGTCTTCGCACGGACCTTAATAATAGATCAGAGCGTGCTTCATTTGCTATCTGTTCCAACGCGTACGAGGTTGCGCGGCTGCTGAAATCTGTTTTAACCCTTTGACGACGACGAAATCTAAGAACGAAATACAGATTGCTAATTTCAACCGACGAGATTTTACCTCAGCTTTTTTAAAACTTTTCTTATGGGTTTAAATTATAGTATTCCAATACTAGTGTCAAAGCTGTAAAAGTGCAATACTTTTTTTAAGAGTTTTACAATCAGTTATATCAAAGCATGAACTCACAACTTAAAGGTATTCTTTCATGCGAAGCTCGTAGCTGGCGTTGACTCAGTGCTCCTCTTACGAGTTTGAGCCATAGCATTTCAATGCTAGTGTCGGAGCTCTGAAACTGCTATAGTTTAGTATAAGGATTGTGCGTGTCACCTGGACAACGCTCAAAGCTAGCATCGCATGAATTCGCACCTTTGGGTGAGTTGGTTGCTCGGGGCGACGTGCGCGCAGGATCCAGACACTGTTCTAGACTTGTGTCACTGGCCGAAGCTAGAAAGCAAAATTCGACTTTCACTTGGCGGCGAGGTGCGCGAGCGCGAACCTCGTGAGGCGAGCCTGGCACGCCGAGGCCATCGGGATATATCCTTTCCTCTTTTTTCACCGGCGCACACCTCTCACTTGGTCCTCTGACGTCTTTCCGTGGAGAGGGGGCCGGACGCCGTTTCTGTTTACGCGAAGGCAAAGCGCTCATTAGCCTGCGTTTCGTCGATCACGTTCCGCCATTGGTGGAGAAGCAAAAACCAGCAGTTTTTGACAAGTTTTTTCACTTCCCGCTTTTAACATTTTTCTACGGTTTTTACTTTCAATGTTTATCAAGTTTTTAACTTTTCATATTTTTCTCGATTTTTTACTTGCAATTTGTACTTAAGTTTTTGTATACATGTTTTGGTGCCGTAATTTGGCATTATATGTAAAAACTTTTATAGATCGGATATCCAAAACTAGAATTCTGCAATTTCCGAATTTTAGACTGTGTTCTAATAAGAAGTTGCTTTGGACGAATTAAAACTTCACTGTTTTTATTTATGTAGTTAAAAACGCGCGATGTTTAAATAAATTAAAAGAGTATTTTCAAGGCAAACCCCCTGTCTTTATTGCGCGCCATTAGTAACTTTACGAATATCCGGTTTCGTGCAGATCCTTTCGTATCGGGAAACAACCGTAGCAGGACTGATCCTTTGTTCCCTAATTTTGAAAGTTCCAGTCCGTTGTACATACACTGTTAAAGAAACTACAGCTGCGCGCCACTGGGCCTTTCCCCTCCTCCTTCATTTTTCGTTGTTTCACGCAGGTGCATTGAACTCTTTCACCCAACACTCCATTTCCTTGATCCACCGGCTAGCTTGAAATTTGTATAATTTCAAAAACAGAAAACGCATATCTTAATTTTGCACCTCCCCTCGAATTGCCCACTAATCTGTTTGCGGAATCTTTCGAGGTCCTCGTAAAATTTTTATGGGTTTCGATCGATGGAAATTAAATGTATCGTAACAGCTCTGTTTGCCCAGGTTCGTTTAGTTTTTCGAGACACGAAAGAATGTTTTTCAATTTCGCGATCTAGCTATGGGTATATCTGTGCAATGGTGCGCCATTTGTTATTTCTGGATCGGATTTCAAAGAATGCGGTTCGAGAGTGTCATAATACGGCGTGGCAGCGCGCGCGCGTCCTTCGCGGAGACCTTCGTAAGTATTTTTTCGTAGTCGATTTTACCCCGGGGACACGCACGTTCGTTAACCCTTGCCGGTTCCAGGATGACCTTTGTGGTAGCTGCGGTACCATCGAATCCAAACTGATTCACATCCGGCTCGATCAGCCACCGAGAATGAACTTGAAAGGAAAAAGACGAGCAAGGTCAGCTCTAAGAGAAAGCAATACCGTGATGCAATTGACGTGGCGATGATCCTCTAATGGCACTTGAGTGGCTGGTACAAGGGCATACACTTCCACTATTAGGAACAAGACATTTTAGATTGATCGCTTTCTACCTTACCACATTCGAGAGTATCACATTACAAACATTGCATACATTATTATTAAAGGATAGTTGCAACAACGATTTTCCTGCAATAACGTATGATTCTTTAAATTAAATTGTTGTTGGCGTCCACACGAAGCGTTATTTAAAATATAATCAATGAATGTTTTCATCAGATAAACGTAAGAAAATCCGACGATGTACTATCATGATTTCCAATATATCTTTGCATTCTTTGTGCTCAGCGGCGATTAATAGTTCTTTCTCGTCGGCATTCGCACGCCGGGATTAAGAGGCACGCCGGTTCTCACGGCGATTCTCGGTCGATTTCAGCTTACGTAATAATCTCAAAGTGAGCTCATGGCCTGTAGGGCTGTCACTATACGGTTAACTCGCCAATTTATATTCTTACGGAGTTAGCAGGAAGTGCATTGCACCGGTACCGATCGTAACGGTAACGAGGGGGATTTGTATACGATATAGTATATACAGAAGCTCATCTCTTATCCGAATCACGTTATCCAAATTTTCTACCATTCGAGAACTCCGTTGTATCATTCCGTATGATTTTCCTTGAAATATATGTGGGCTAGTATCAAAGAAAACCATATAAATAATACATGAGGGTGATCGAATAATAGAAATTATACTCTTTTATATTATTTTTACGGCTTCGGATGATACGATTCGAGTGCAGAGTGATTCACCTGGCGTTATATTCGTCAGGTGGCATCGGGCGATATTCGCCCCGAGCTCGCAAATTCAAAAATGAGATGTTTGTTATGGTCCCGTAGAATAGACTCCGAGAATAGGCTCAGCAAAATGTACTTTATTTTTATATACTTCTTTATATTTATTATATTATTATATGCTTTTATATTAACTCATACCTATTTTCTCTGTGTGAGACTATATTCCTGTTGGGGAGACCATACTGCACTAGGGGAACGGCCTGCTACTGCATTCGCTCCCAACTGCTCCCAACCTAACATATGTTACATAAGTAAAGACCGTTTTCAATATGGCAGCGTGCGTTCCAATTTAAGATTCCATTATAAAAAAATACTTTCAAAAATGTGCTGCATGTAATTCGTTATATTCAACATTTTGATACGCTGCTTTTGTTACCCATTTGCAATATAAAAACAAATTTTTCATTCGACAAGAATAAATAACAAAACGTTCCTCGGTGTTTCTCCAGTGGAGATACAATTAAAATTAGTACATTAGGCATAAAGTAGCTTTGGTTTAGCAAATGTGTGGGGAATCAGTGGTAACATCAAAACATTCACGCCCAGTTCAGATTATATTTTATTTTCATAACATGTCAATATACTTGCATTTAATCTGACACTTCGAGGATGTTTGAAAGGTGATTACGAAGTATGGGGAATACAAAAGCTAACAGTGGAAACCTAATCTTTTAAAATATTGGGAATAATAATTGTATGTTATATATTCTTTTTTAATGCACTATGATTAACCATTCATTCAGTATTTTAATACACAACATTAAATTGCAATTTTATAAATTCACATGATTCTACTTAGACGGGTATTTGGGGCTAGTTACTCCCGCTATTCCTAGGGGAGAGTTTTCATACATGATATTCACAGTGCTATTACATATGTAACAAACTCTGACGGAATATGTATAAAATCGTTTATGACTTCACATGCAGGTGAGATGTTATTCGCAATAATGATTACGTCCCTTTTTCATGTACTCCAACAAATAGTAATATTTTTATACTATAGTATCTTTACAGTGACACACACACACTCGTAGCTGTGTGGAATTGGCGTTAGTTCTCTTCAATCCTATAATAACAGGTAATCCCTTATCTTGCGTGTAAAGTACTTCAATTCATCTACAACTATAAATTTAATAACTGACTCGTTATTTGGACATTGCATATGTACGACACTTTGATGCTGATCTCTTCTTAGCTGAAACACAAATGAAATATTTTAGGTAAACTTTAATTTATAATCCTGTAGATTAATTACGGTCGTAAGACTTACTTTGTAGTTGGTCTCCTAGACGGCTCAGATGCTGTGGGCGGTGGAGGCGGACCTCTGCGCGCCAGTTCCTCTAAGTACCCCATTAACAACCGCGTACGCTCGGCGGCTGCAGCCTCGAGAACAAGGAATCTTCGGTCTTTTCTTAAAATTTCTTCGATTTCTGGTAAATGCGCACTGTTATCTTGCACCTTCTTATACGTTTTATCCGTAATAAGTTTCGTTTCCTAAGCATAACAGATACAGTTTTATAGCTGAAAGTATTAGTGAAACATGTGCGGATATGTAATGCAAATTTTATCTCTGTACCTGTAAAAGTTCTCTAAAGTCAGCCTTTGCAGCGACCAATTTGTCCTTAATATATTCTTTGAATTCTTTCTCGCATTTCTGCAATAAAACAATATTCTAGGATTATTCCTTATCCCTGCTAATATGAAGGAGGTCGTTTGTTCGTGGCAATAATTATTATAGAATATTTGCAAACTGTTACTTTTTAAATTACGTAATTATTACTCCCGGACGAAGTCGAGTAAGATAACTGATAAGAAGAAACTCACCCGATCACTAGATGAGAACTTGATATATCGCGGGTCGTCCTTTAATAACTTCTTAATATCTCTCCAAGAGGCCGTCAATTCAGTTGATGCTCCTACTTCATCAAGCAACTCCCGAAACTTATCTCGTTTCTTGCGTCCAAGCTGCTCAATGTGCTCGTTAAATAATCTTTCTTTCTCTTCCCGGTCTAAACTTTCTGCTAATTCCCACCTATGATCCTTCCTTAATTGTCGTTTCGCTTCTCGCCATGCAAGATCGCCATTTCTTACCTATTTGTGGAAAAGAAAAAACGGTCGCACGTGAACACTGTGATTTCATCAAATTTTCTTTTAAATATATGTTAAAGTAATCAATAGTGAAGAAGCTTTTGAATCTCGTTGAGCATAGAGTAAATACTGACCAAATCAGCAAGCAGAGCACTAAAATGCTGCACTGCTTCAGTATGACGATGATGTTGCCTTTCCTTGTCTCGATCCCGCAAATGTGTAGCAAGTGTTCTTTGCACTTCTCGCTCTCGTTCCCGAAGACTAACTTCAGCTCTTCTTTCCCGTTCTCGCTTTTGCTTCTCACGGTCTTCTTCTGAGTCGGAATGATCCTCCGGTTCATCCTGTGTGAACAAAGTACTTACATTATAACAAGAATCTGCCGAATATGACGGCGGGTGTGGGCGGGTAATCGTTACTTACGTCGTTCTCTCTTTTTGTGCACTTTTCATCGCTCTCTTCGATTTCGCCGCTTTCCTTTTCGGATACCGAGTCCTTCTTCTCTTTGCCATTTTCTTCGACTGGCGCCTCGCTTTTGCGTTGTTTCTTTTCTTTCGCGATGTCCTTTTCGGTTCGGTCCCTAGAGGATTTGTCCTTGTACTTATCAGAATCCTTTTTGTCCCTATCTTTCTTCTCAGTCTTGTGGTGGTCTTTATCCCTATGCCGGTGGTCTTTGTCTTTGTCCTTCTCTTTCTTTCTCTCCTCTTTTAGCATACGTACATAATCCCTAAACCAATCTTCTCTCGTGCTCGCCGACTCTACCACCCTGTAGCGCCAGTCGGACTCCAACTTTTTCTTACAATCGCTCCAGTGCGAATGCCTGTCGATGTCTTTGTGCTCGCGTAGCATCGCTATGAATTCCTTTTTAACCTGAAACGCATTCATTATAACAGCTTTCATCGCTGAAGAACAATTACTGCTTGCTTACGTGCTAGTTTACAATTGTATCTTAATATTGAATCTCTCTTGGCTCATTTCTTTTATTATCATGCACGCTTAATAATCTTTCCAACAAATGATTACACGTTCAGCCACATTACAATCACTTTTTATAGAGTTTAGGCAATGATTTGCAATGTGGATCAAACTATTTCAACTTGCAAACCTTTTTATTGGTTTTCAAACTATATTTCGTTAGGGGTAGTAGAAATAGTCATTCGTGTTCGTTCGTGTCGGGAGGTATCACAACGTTAAGGGCTCTACTTGTTGGAATTTTTTAACGAAATAAGCTGGTCTTTTGGCTGAAAAAAATTATACTCATTATTGCTGTAAAAGTGATTAGTATGTACCGGATCATCATTAAACACTAAATCAGAAATCTCTTATGTCATGATTATGCTCTCATACAACTGATAATGCACAAAGAAAAAAATATACTGTTTAATGATGAGGCGGTACGTGAAATTAATGAATTTTTAACCGCTGCCCTTGCTGAAAAGGAAAAATCTGTTAGTATATTATCACCCGACAGCGATGATATCAAAAACTTTTAGCCGTTCAAATTACGAAACGAGGTATCTGCTTTCCCATTTTGAATACGCTCCCGCACTTCAGTATAAAACGATACTAAATTTTGTCCCATTCTTAGCGATCCAAGTCCATATTACACTAGAAATACCGACCACAAAATGTGCATGTGATAGGGCTGCTAAACAAAATGAGAAGAGAGGCCGAAAATGGGCCCTGACTTTTCCCTTTTGCAAAATCTTGCGTGTACGTTACCTTCGAACGCTTTATCGATATACGAATAATCGTAAACTCTTTTGAAGCTAGCAAGTGGTACTAATTTGTCAATTCCACATTTCGAGGGTTCCTCGTAGCTGTCTAGCTTAATAAAATCGATATGTCTTTGAAACATCTCCCATTGCGTAATTTGTGAACGACCTAAAATTGTAACGTGACAATAAAACTTTGAGATCGCAAGTTTGACGCAAACCTCATTCTTTCATAAAGAAATGATAGCTAGTTCAGTTCCTGGCACATTTTGATTTTCTAGTTACTTAGAGTTATGTATAGATGTTATCCGGATCCTAATCCTGCGTGTTCTAAAATACTCAGAGACTTGTGCCATAATTGTTGGAATAACTCTCATATAATTACGCTTGCATCGTCCATTTGTAGTGTTCCAACTACAAAAGCAGCCAAGGTTCTCAACTCTAAGCCCGATTTCTTGGTAGAAGCACACTCATTCCAATGCTCTAAGTTATTCTATGCCTCTCGCATTAATCATCTATTTGATCGTTTCCCATTTTGTGTCCCCTTTTCAACAATTTCTGACAATTTGAATCGTTCTCCTAAATATATGTGCACAAATGAATGTCTACACCTTAATCGAAACTTTTGATTTCGTAACTACTAAATTACATTTCGTTCTTCGAATTTCTTGTACAATGGATTGACATAAGAACAATCTCCAATCGAAACAGAAGTATCTCAAAGCATTTGACGTGGCGATTCAATCTCTCTCGATATTTAGTTGATTAAGTTTAGCGACATTAACGATTTGAATAATACTCTTCAAAGATTTGATTTTCTCCATTCCTACCAAGTTATCTGGATTGTAGATACAAAGAAGCACGATTTCGCATTGTTCTTATGTTGATACATTGCCAGTAGAGCTATTGGTAGCATAAGAATAAGCAAGGACAACTTTGTTCCTCAAGAAACGGAATGAGATTTCTAGCATGTCCCAAATTAGTATGGGGCTCTATCGCCCCACAACAATAAAATCACTGATGCAATTGCTTTGAAATTGGTTTTGACTCTGGGGAAAAGTTAATCTTTTGAAGTAACGAGGATTACGAGTAATATACAAATACCGAGTTCGTTCATTCTCATGACTCTGCTTTGGAGTAAAGAATGCGGCGCGCGAGGGTGTGCCAACTGTGCCACGCAGTGTAGGTGGGGATGGTAGATGACATCATCCATGCCACCAACCAGCTTCAGAACCAAGCCACTCCACATACGGAACCTGTCCTGCCTGCCTCCTGACTGAAGTGGAGAGTTCAGAACACATAAGTACATAAGGAACCGTCACATACTAAGATTTTATTCTCTACATCTCCCATCTTACAGCTACAAAACTTGTCTCTATCGAGCAAATCTACAGGAGTAGAGATTTTACAGAGAAACTTCTCCTCGTATGTGTTCTTCAGCCGTTAATTTAGGTATTCATATTGCAAAATTCTTACAAGTGGAACAAAATAATAACATACCTATGGAGCCTGAAAGAATTATCAATTATCGCTGAAAGTACAAGAATTTATTAAAGATAACCTAGAGCAACCTTTCCTAGTTTAGAATAAATAATTTATAGTTATTTGTTAGTCGTTCGTCTCATAACTATATGTAACTTCATCCGATTCAGTAGTTTCATTAAACGGTAGTGATAATGAATTTTATCGTGGAACGACGGGTAAATATATATATGTATATATATTTAGGATGTTTCATGAGCGTGGATAGAGGAGAAATGTGATGGGTGCGTAATATGAGTTTTTTTCGTAAAAATTTGTAATGAACATGGAGAATCGAGGTGTACAATGTCTAAGTAGGTGTTTTCTACGTGGTGTCAATTACAATTGTCGCGTTACACCTCAATACTCCCAAGTTCCATTATTTTTCACTTATAATACTGAATACTATGCATTTACAAAATCTCAATCCCGTAAATATGGTAGTAATCCTGGAAAGAAATCTGAAAACTGCAAAATCAATATCTTTAAATGAAATAAACATACCTGTTCACGCTTCGCTGTTTTTTCCTCTTTCTCCCGCTTTCGTACTTCCAGTAGATATTCGTTGAAAAGGCTCTCCCGCTCGCGCATCTTTTCTACATTCTTAAACCGTTCATCGCGTCCATGTTTTTGCGCAAAATCGCTAAATGATGACCTGCGTGACAAACGTGCGATTATATATTATATAATATTTTTCATCTCTGGTACGCTACATTCAATGTCTATAAATATAAATAGACCATAATTCGTAACAATTGCTGATACTTACTTTCCATGAAGGCTGGCTTCTTCTAAAAGCTTCTGGAACTGCTCCTTGCGTTCCTTCATCTTGTTCCGTTTCTCTCGTCTCTCTTCTTCAGCTCGCTCCTTGACATATTTTTCAAAAACCTGTTTCCTCTCCTTTGAAGTCAACAATAAGTATCGGGGGTCGAATACGATTTTATGAAGCTCCTTTTCCCAAGTACTAAACGCGGACACCTATGACAATGTTAAAAATCGTATTTTAATATGGTGATATTACTATGTTGATATTATTGTTCCCTAAGTATAATAAGATACTTACTTCTTTCTCAGCAAGCATGTCCCTGAATGATTTTATCCGTGTTTCTAAAGGTACGATGGCGCGTTCCCTCGCCGCACGAACCTCTGCTTCTATCGCTGCTTCCTTTCCTATGTCGATTGTTTTTTTACCGTCCTTTTCTTCTTCATCCTTCGCCGCTGAACCTTTGAGCGTGTCTTCACCCAGAAAAATATAGTATGATAAATATTCCTGTTATAGTTGTGTCCCCTAAACTTAATATATCATACCTTTAGTATCCTCCTGTTTCATCTTCTTAGCTGGTGTAGGCTGATCATCGTCGCTGCTTTCACTACTTTCCTCTGCCGGACGAGGCGTCTTCGTCGCGGGAACTGCATCTGGAGGGTTAGATACCATTTTATCAACATCCTGGCGTCCTATGAGGTCATCTGGTCTTTCCCACACAGAAATTCTCGATGAAGGGTTGTAGAAGAAGACTCGGCCATCTCCTGTCCAGACGACACACCTAACACAAAATACCAATTTCGATGTGAATGACGATTATTATTCGTTAGACATTGACTAACTAACCATGGCGTTCCTGGAACAGGTGTGCTTGAAACAGGTCTAGATTTATCTTGGGGTTTAGCAGCTTCCTTTGGCGCTGTTTCTTCTTTTTTCGGCTTATTACTATCAGCTTCTTTTGTACTATCTTTGGTTTCATGGCTTCCTTCCGTTGGTTTCTCTTGTTTCCCAGGTTCTGTTGTCGTTGCATTACTGGTGGCGGTTGGTGCTGTCACAGAGGCGGTCGCAGAAGGCACTGTACTTTCCTCAGCTTTTTGTCTTAGTGCTAATTTTGCATCTATAACAGCAGAATGATATCCATTATTTACTAATCGTCTTCGAAAAGGACGAGAGGTAATTAATTCGTCACGTATACTTTTCTAGACTTTAGTGAACTGGAATGTGTGCATCGGATAACGTACTTTCGAGATCCTTTAATGGCTGAGGCTTTTCCCAAACAGATTCCCCAGCTTTACTATTATAATAGTATAGCCTGCCATCGGGAGCGCGGTGTTCTGTCCAAACCAAAGCGGCCGCAACCAAATCGGAATCCAATTGTGCCAAAATTGCAGGATCCTCTGCCGGGGCCTGTGGTGTCATTACACCATGTGGCATTTGAGGCATACCTATAAGCATACAGAACCGTTTTTCTCTGTAGTCGATGTTAAGAATGAAAGCGTTAACAATAATTTAATTCAATAATTAATAGATTTTAATATCTTCTAACAATATAGATAGACTTGTCATTTCCTTTAAAATCTTGCTTTAATTCGTGGAACACCCTGTATAAGTGATAAAGATTGCAATATCTTATAGCCTATAGCCTGCCTGGATCGTGACTCTATGCAGAAAGGAGAATCGCAATATTATCTGTCATTGCGGCGAAGTCGTCCTCGACACAGTTCGGTTCGCGAGTTTATCGCGAACATAGACAGACTTTATATTAGTAAGGATTATTGTTTTATACATCAAAACCTTCCCCAGGGAATGTTCTACATAGTGAAACCCGCATTAAAATTTGTTTAGTAGTTTTCGAGATTAGCACATTTATATTAACACAGATACGTACACTTTCATTTATTACCATTTTATGGGGAAGATAATTCTTTGGACTTTATGAAAATGTACCAGTATTATGGTAGTGAAATATTTAGTAAAACTTTCGAGTATATACACACCCCAATTCGCTTGCGGCGGGCCATATCCACCAAAGGGTTGGAATCCAGGCGGCGGCATTCCAAATGGTGCTGCACCGAATTGGGTCGCGATAGGACCACCAAATTGATTCGGTATTCGATGTTGCATGGGTATCATGTTCGGCGGTGGTTGCATCATGTTTGTATTCACAGATGGTGTGTTCATATTCGGCGCATTGCTGACTGCGACAGGCGCAGCACCTAGCAAACCATTTAATACTTTTGCATACGAGTCATATGATTTGTTACATTATATTCAGGTGCTAATCTAATCGTTGAAGAATATTACCATTTGCCTGATTTGCGTCTGGGGCTTGAACAGTGACATCTGGACTTTCTCCAAGTGTAGGGGGAGGACCAGTACCTGGTGGCGCTGTGCTCATCTGATTCATGGATTCCCCGGAATTATTTTGCTGCTGTTCACCGCCTTGGGAAAGACGATTCTCAGACATTTGTGCCGGTGTTGTCGTTGTTGATGTGGGAGTAGCAGTCGCTGCTGTTTGTTTTGAAGCCCCGTGCACTAACTGTTCAAGCTATTGTAGAAATGGATTAGTTGCGTCTCTGTTATTTGCAGAATGTATTTCACTTTTACAGGTTTTACACAATTTCAATTTTACACACACCTGGTCTTGTACCATGACCTTAACATTTGGTCCCTCTGGTTTTGTCCATGTGGTTTCCCTTGAACGTATGTTATAGAAGTACGATTTGCCATCTGGAGTCTTCGTCTCAACCCACACCTCACCATTGAGATCTAAACCTGGAATGTTTGCTGGCTGCTGTGCCTGTTGCTGTGAAGATTGCTGTTGACCTGGAATCTACATCACAGTTCTGACCTGATTAGATGTTCCAGACATTGTAATCCTAAACAATCAGATCTCGCTAAACCCTTTTAAAGAAGAGCTTACGCTATTCATATTCGGAGGCCCCATTCCAGGAGGTGGACCATAAGGTCCTGGTCCGGTTCCGATCGGACCGTTCATCATATGTGGCGGTGGCTAATAGCACAGAAAATGTAATACAAACCTAACTGGTTGAGTTTTGCCACAATAGAGAGCATCTAAATAGTAGAAAGTATCCGGTTACCATTCCTGGAGGTCCCATGAGGTTCGGTGGTCCCATCAGGTTAGGTGGCCCCATAGGTCCCCAACTAGGATCAAACGGCGGAGGTCCACGAAAGCGGGGTCCGGCTGGTCCTGGTGGACAATTAGGCCTGGGAGGTCCCTCGAAGGGGAAGCCATTGTTCGCGCCTCTAAACATTGGTCCACGTGGTCCGAAGCCTCTTCCTCTAAACCTTGGAGGCCCACCTCTCATGGGGAAATCAAACCCACCTCTGCCACGACCCCTTAAATTATTGTTATATATTGTGACCATTTACTTCTCTCACTTCTATACGTCTCAATCATTTACCCAAATGTACACAGCTTTCTTCTTACTATAACAATCTAATTCCTCCTCGAGTGCCAAGAACGTCAACAAAGTTCTCTCGATTCGAAAGTTCGGTTACACGCACTTACGAGAGTGCCTCGGTAACAGTTCAGAGGAAAAAAACGTAGTATTACCTTCAAAGAAATGAACGCTGTGGCATGGAGAATTCGATGCGAATCACATCGTGATTAAGAAACACGGACTTAAGCAGTAACTCAGAGTAACTAAAATCGAGCGGTAGCAATCGCTCGGGCAGAGTCATGGGCAAATCATTTGGTCGTAGAGAAGCGTTTGTAAGGACAATAGTCGCGTTTCCATAGTGTTTATTTGGGTGTCGGGCGGTGTTAGGAGCCGAAAGTTTGATCGTTTCGGCCAGGTGCGGTGACAGTGCCAGGTGAGGAAGGAGTGCGGGAGAGGAATGTCTAACCTTGTGATGCGGTGTAGCCGCGATCGGGCCAGGAAGCTTTCTGGGGGAGATAAACAGGGAGCAAGAGAAACTGTAACGCACCTAAAGCCTCCTCGGCCGCGAGGCACGAAATGCCTATAATCTTCCCCCTCATAACTGTAATCCTCCGACTCTTCCATGCCCTCGTCATTGTGCTCTTGGTCATTATTTGGAACGGCCTCCGCGCTCACAGGGGTTTGCTCGGTGTTTGCCTCCATTTTTATCTTAATCCAACTATTCCCTCCTATTTCCTACACTTCCATTTAATAGTTTTCTTAGCTTGCACGAAAACGCCGCATACAATTCACTATCTCATTCGATGCAAGCCGTAAACATATTATTGCCAACGCAGGGCCGAAATTCTCCTAGGAACCAGCGTCCACTGCAGTAAGCCAACATGGTGCTCAACCTGTGCCGCGCCGGTGGTTCTCAAATACTTCATTCTTATCAAATTTAGTAAAAAACGAAACTTTCTCGAGTATAGGTACATTTTTTGTTAAGTTAAAAATATATGTATATATATTTACGTGTAGCTTCCATAAAGTTAAAACAATATTAATGTTTAATCCGAGAATGCCATTTAACTGTATAAGTTTCTACTTCCTTACAAGAGGTAATATTTAACCCGGCAAGTCGCAATAACCTCAAATTTTTCGTTAATTGTTAGCATAATTTTTTGTGACATGATGAATTAATAATAATGTATACGTTTAAAAAAGAATATATTTTATGTTTTTTCAGGATCATGGAATGAAACTCTCCGCGCAACGGAGAGTAATTCATTAAAACGCTGTTTGAATATTACGTACACGTTACGTTTGGTGCGATTGTCATGTGTTATTAAATGTGAGTAGAAATTCAAAGTCATATATTTCTCTGCAACACTATAAAAAATATCTATGCACAATGCATGGACAAAGCAAAATGTGGTAGTGTTAAAAACAAAGGAAAAAATTCGATAAACGTCATCGAACTTGTAATGTTATTTAATTTAAAAAATATTTAATGTGTTTTCTTCAAAAAGAATTGAGTAATATCGCATTGTTTGTATGGTTTGAATGGATGTTCAAGCAACTCCAAATTATATCCAGCTAAATGTACATAGAATTCTGCGTTACCATCACCTCGCCCAAATGAACTGTATACCGACAATCGATAGGTAATAACAGACAATTGGTATAAGAATAATAGCGATATTCAATCTTCTGCAAATGAAGTTTTGTCCAAATAATTGTCGCATGCAACGCGTATTTTTAATCATAATAACGGCAGTATAACGTATTTTGCATCATACTATACTTTTCTCGTCAATTAAAGTGACGAATCAAACCAGGATTGGTAAATGAGAAATGAAAACGACCCGTTATGAATGTTTTTTCTTTTTATTCGTTTTCTGTAATGGCACTTGGATAAATCTGTGTTGCTATTACAATGCAGGATGCAGTCGAACAACAGAAAATTATTATACTAAACAAATGGTAACTCAATAGAAAGAAATATGAATTTCAGTGTGCTAGAGTTTCTCCGCAATTTAGGCTTTCATAGAACTTTCGAATGCAGTGAATGTAAAATTACTATATCATACTTTTATGTATACTAAAACCTAACTTGCTGCATATTTATACTGTAAAGCATACTTTTGACTCTCTGGTAATCAAATTTACATAATTATATATCGTACTTATCGTACGCTATAGGCGCCCAACTAGCTTCTATCATGTCACCGTTTTCTATTTCTCGTCTAATCGGGAAATTCATGAATCAATTTCTCGCTATATCATTAATGATACGGAGCATTATTTCGTGTATGAATGACGTGCGCACTTTCCTCTTTATTTTTCAAAATTAGCGTGAAAAAGTTGTTGAGTCTTTGGTGAAAATTAAGTCGAGTAGCTCGATTGCAATTCTCTCCCTCCCCCTTTCTCTCTAGGAACGCACCTTTACTTACAGATTAAATTTACAAAGTTTACCCGTCACGCATCAGTGCTCGTACCTTGCCAGTCCAGGTGGAAAATAGCTATTGTTTTTAAGTACACGTATTTACACATGTATGTGGTACGATTATATATTGACGCGGCACGACACTGGTGCGTCACGTTTACAGGACTCATCAGAGTCATTGCAGTTCATATGCATACGCACAGTTTTGTCAAAACATCTTTTTGAGATACTTTCAATCGAAAAACTCGCGTAAACAGTAACGGAAGGGCGTGCAATAGCGAGGGGGGGAATGTACAATCCAACGTATGCAATTTTCTCCCGTAAGAAAGGTTCATGTAAAAGCCGAGAACTCTTGTTCCATTTCATGCAGCATATTGTAGAGTCGCGTCTTGAGAGCTTCGGGGACGCCAGCGCGTGGTAAATGCGACACATCATTTGTTGGATTGGCACACTGTCGTAAAAGTACAGCCAGTGTGCTGGTCGTATGTTGCGACATGAGCAGCCCCGGAATGATAATTGTCCCCGAGAGTGTCCACCCGAGGAATATCTTCTCGCAGATAATCTGAAACATTCCGTATCTTTATTCTATATGTTCATCGGAAGCAGGAAAAGTGTTAGAATTTTGGAAGAATTTTCATTACACGTTTTAATTATATTCGAATTATTTTCAGTCGTCAGACATATAATATATAAACCAAAAGTAATCATTGTGAAAATAATTTGCACAAAGTGCAAAAGATTTAATATTCGATCATTCATGCAAAACTTATGCTAGGACAAAGAAAAAAACGGAACGAATTAAGAAATTCCTTGTCAAAGTTTGTGAAAAGGATGATTAACTTAGACTGACTTGCAGGTTGTTATTAAAAACCGGCAACTCGCATCGCTTGTTCTCCGAGCAGAGTGACCTGCAGTCGAAGTAATCACAGTCCTCATGTTTCTCGCAGCTTTTCCCGTCACCGGTTATGCGACCAATGATAGTGCGTGGGAAGACCGCGTCGAGATCGAGAAACTTGAGTTTCTGACCGCCTATCGGCAGACCGAAGTGATTGATCTTCACGTCGCAGAGGTGTATTGGTTCGGGGAAGTTTGTCTCCAATTCCTCTAGCAGATCCAATATCATTACCGCCAGTTTCAGCCGTTTGGCCCACTCCGGTTTGGTGTCGGACAGCGCTAAAACTGTCGTCGGCGTTTCAATTGGTCGGACATACTCGACGGCGTAGAACGTTCCGCACGTGCCAATTAATTGTGGAAAGACATCTCGATCCTCGTAGAGAATCGTCATTAGGTACTCGTTTTCCTGGAGCAGCGGCCAAAGATTTTCCATCTCCAGTCTGCGTCGTACACCGTCTGTTTCAATGCGATGTGTCCTTAAACGAGCCAGTCTCTCCAATTGGAGTTGTGACAGCGTCACATTTAGCTTATTAATAACGAGATCTTTAATCATGACGGTGAAGTCCTCCTCGGATGGAAAGTGCTTTAAACCAGAAGCATCTGCCCAGAAAAGGGACTCGTATTGTTCTACTTGCGGCTTCGTCCTGTTGGATTAAAATATTTACAGTGGTCAGATGTAGAAATAGATGCAAGGAAGATTGAACTTATTTAATGTTCATAAATTTTAGAATCATTTTTAATATTGCCTTCCATAACACAGTAATACTAATTTGGAAATAAATAATTAGAAAGTTTTTTAGATATAATAATCAAGCCTTGTTCATTTTGGTGCTAATGCTTTATTTTATTTTCTGAATTAACGTAATAACGTTATTTCTATTGATTTCTAAATTAATGTTACTAATTAACGTAATTTACAAATATGTAAATAACATTTTATTTGTAAATATCAAGGCTCCTTCATTGTAGCAGTAATACCAAGTTAGAGGTAAATATAAAACAACACAAATCGACATTGTATAAAAATAATTAATTTGTTGTTTTCGGTAGCTCGATAAAATTTGTACAATCCGCGAATCTGTTAATAGTAGAATATTGTTTGCACTACGAAGACAGAAGATTCCTAATTATCTACTCGCCACTGTAGATACGCATTATAATGCAAAGACACTTTCGGTAAGCTCTGTCTACAAGAAAGAAGCTTTCGGGATAAGATACTATCTATTATGAATGTGAAAGTCAACCTGGAAGCTTTAAATACGAGCCGAGTGGCTTCCCAGTGTGCCGAGAAGACCGCTTCTTTGCCCGCGTGCAAAGACTCACATGCGAGCGAGTGAATACCACGCTCGGCGCATAGTGGGTCACAAAGAATCCCTATTGCGCTCCCATCTCGGTGCGTGCTGCACTGGAATTAGAAGAATGATCAAAGACCACACGAATATAGGTTATGTAATATTCTGAAAGTTATGATCGACAATCGTCAAATCTTCCAAATCGTGGTTGGGATTTTTTTTCTTCAGAATTTGGACTGCATATGAATTCTAAATTTACATTTTTATTTTAAACCAGAACGAAAAAAAACCAATTGCATCGTAGAATCGAAGTTTAAAACCGGTCAACTGACCGATGGTGGGTACGGTTGATATTAATTGACTATTGTTTCTTGACGGATTTCATTTGGAGGGCAGTTTGATGGGCCCGACTGTAACAGTAATTTTGCCGTAAAAAGGTACAGTTACAATAGCGGCGAGAGTGTTCGATGGCATAAAAGTCAGGCTGGAAGTGAAAACCGATAAAAGGTCTTGGCGCAGTTAGCCAGGAGACTCGCGTCTGCCAAGAGATTTGTAGTCGCTGGAACGTCGTCGGAAGGAGAGCAATAAAAGTGAATTATTCTCCGGGCGTGTGGGCGGCACGCAGTACGCGTGTTCTTGCAGGCCACACAAGCTACTATTACTCGAGTGCGCATGTACAGGGTGATACATTTTCGTTCAAATCATCATTGTTGAGACTGGATCTATGTGTAAAAGATAATTATAAATTATTCTTGCGATTTTAATTATACAAGATTATGTCTTCCAAATCTTTATATAGCATAGTATGATTCACAGGACAATTCTAAATGATGTAATAATTCAACGTATACATAAATCTTTCCCAACTTTTCCCTGTATCCGATTCGTTATAAACAACGTTACATTCTATGCATAATGTATATAATATAATATAGTAAAATATTCTCCCAAACAGGATAGTTTGTACATATAATATAATCTATTATTATACACATTATATACACTCGGTATAAAAAGAACAGTGGTTGAAAGTCAAGTGAATCACTCTGTATGTACATGAATACTGCAAGCGGAATGAAAGGGGACTAATTGAAATCGATAAATGGAAGCATCGAAATACATGTTTATCTGTTCTTTCTAATGAGCAATGTGTAGTTCCTATAAAACCAAACACATGTATTTCCTTTGATGTTTCCACTACCGAATATACAGGCTGATTCATATGCCTTGAAATACATGGCTGATGTATATAATAATCTAAATATTAATACAACAGTATAACATTGTACTTATATGCTCGCCATTCTATAAATAATCTTGAGTTTTCGCGTCAGCCTTCCAATTTCAAGATTGTTTCTACGTACAATTATGCAAGACAATGTTTTAAATACTACTTTAAGAGTAGCACTTACATCAAATAAGCAGTAATACTCGATATGAGACTCAAGGATTCGAACAGATGACAGTGCTTCCTTTAATCATCATGTTGAGAGTTTTGTGATTCGGGGACGCAGCAACTTACTTGAAGAAGCAATGCAAGTACAAAGGAAAGGGCAACTGAAATCGACGCTGTATTATTAGGAAGATGCTCCAATTTAATTAATGCGTAATTCATTTTCCAACTGTTTTTTTAATACTGTTAATACTCGAAGTATTAACAATGGAACAGTTTGCCTCCACACTCTCATTCAAAATTCAAAAATGAGAGTACACTCAAATGTCACAGCGCAAAGGTGAAGTCGGTATAAGTTTCATCCAAATACTCCAAACAAATTCAATTTGGAACTAAAACCAGTTCAATTCAAACGGAAACAAGTTCCAGCATAAAGTTAGCTTCCCGAAAAATAATCTCTACAAGATTAAAGTGCCAAGTTAGGGAAAGCGTCGAGTCCGTGCAAAATGGGTGCTCTAAGAAATCGAAGTGGCGTGGTAAACAGAATTTGGAGCAAGGACGAGAGACGAGGAGAGTTCGGCAGAGGAGTCCTTCGCGCATCCCTCCCCACTCTAAACGCCCTTATCATCAGAGCCAGGTGATCCTTGGTTCTCTTGGGTCTGTCAACGTTAGTGCTGGCATCCTCATGGCAAAGGTAAACACCGTACAGAAATTCGTCAGTCAACTTGAACCAACCCGAGTGAGTGAAGTGCGTGCCAGTACGTATCAAACCAAGAAAATTTCCATCGACAATTGCCCCTGAGAGTTTTCCGTAGCGCGTGCGTGCGGTTTGTTGCGAAGCATTCAGCATCCCGGGGGAGTTCTTGGTGCGATTCCATTTCTAATCATTACCAAGTGGCAAGCAAGCGAGCGAGCGAGTTTTCCTGGCAGTGGGTGCAAGCGACGAGGGAGTAGCGAGTGTGTCGAGATCTAGGAGGTCGTCTCGATGTCTCGTGCAAGGGACTCACCACGCTGGACACGTGCCGCCAGGCCTCGAGGTTCGTGCACATAACGCCCCAGTGGATCAGCAGATAGACAACAAGGAAGATGCCAGACATGAGGAAGACTGCTAGCTTGTAGTGGTACATGAAACCAGGCAGCCGTCGGACATTCATGATCGCCGCACCGCCAACGAACAGGGGTGAGTACGAATCTGATGGTAACTCTCTCTCTCTCCGAGTGAGCTTGGCGATAATCCCTTCGAGGCCGTCCGCCTCCGATCTTTAAGCTCTAACGTGGCTCGCGACGCCGGCGTCCACGGCGGCGCATGATGACCACGTCTTCTCTTGCTTGCCTGATACTTTATTAGTTCCTCCCGACTCCCTCCGACTAGACCCTCCACGAGATCGACCTTTTCCTCGCGGTTCTTCTTCCCGGCAACCTCTTCTCTCCTCGGCTCGGTCCTGCCGTTGTGCCAATGCGGCACAGTCTGCGGTATAGGCCACCGAGTGCCGGCGGGCGTCGCGACGCCGTCGCCGCGCGCGCCGAATTCTCCTTCTCTCTTTCTTTCTTCCCTTCTCGCTTCCTTCCTCTCATCTTTCGATTTTGCGCACTTTGCGCAGGAGCGTCCATATTATCTAGTGCAACTTTGCACTGTCTCCTGTGAAAGTTGGGAAAATATGTTTGCGTATGATGATTCTTACTGTTGTGTCTAGTTGGCACTTGTAGTATCGAAAAGTTACTGCAAACTTTGATTGGTATTGTTCTAGAATTTTTGTATGTGACTGCAATTGTTGGAGTTTAATGGAATGCTTTCAAATGGGGCAGACTGTCTTTAGTGACTAGCAAATTGGCAGGCAAGCTGGTGCTGCCCCGCAGCGTACATCACGTTGCGCTGCATCCGATGATAAAATGAGCTTTTCCCAATTCATAAAAAGCTCAAAGTTGGCGTTAGTCAGCATTAATCTGATGCTTTCCTCGTGAATTTGAATTGTCGTACTTCAATGCTAGCATATAAAGCTCAGTGCTTTATTATTATTGGCGGGAAATGGGTGTTTGAAAATCAAAAAGTATTTTTATCTTGAAAGACTATTTTGACTGGTATCTGTTTAAGGGGGAACGCCTACCTAGAAGCCTCAAAAATAGATACATTTTTAAAATTTTTGTTTTCAAGAACCTTACGTATGTGATCGACCAATAGTTTTTTTGTTTCAAGGGGCATCTTTTGTGGTTCAAATTTAAAAAACGAAAAAATCTCTCATTTATTGAAAGCAATATAAAATAGGATTTATGGAAATTTGAATTAGCGCCCGATGTTCCATTGTATATCGAATTTCTTGCTAGCACGAATTTGTCAAGCGCCACTCTTCAAGTCGCAAGGTATTCGATTTGGTTTATGTAAACAGAACTGTCGGACGCGTTCGCGGGATTGAGATTTTTTTTTTGCCCATGGCAGTTCCGCAACTGGTTTCGAACGACACCAGTCAGTCGTCATTCGAGAATGCCAAAGTTAGCTCCGATTACGATCGGGGAAGGCTACACCATGTAAAACATGTGACCAAAACATTTGGATCATTCTTCATCCACGTATGTACCGTGGCGAGCATATAATTTAGGAACATTCTGTCTTCAATGTTTTACTTTTGAACATAAAAGAAAGTGTAATCTTTTATGTTTTACTTATAACTTGGTACTATTAATTATTATAATATATTTCCAACAAAATCATAGGTCTAGCTGACAGATAAATATCATAAATATTGTAAGCTTTTATAGTTTATAGTTCGTCTATTTATAATTATTCTATATACTGCCTGTATCCAACAATGCCAATTTAGAATTACCAAACATCGTCATTGTAAGATTATCCTATTAAACAAAGTCACCCTTGAACGGATTCCCGCCAGTTTCTGAATTGAATTGAAGAAGTGCATCGTTGTGCGCACCCTCAGTATCAGATTCTGCGAGAAGAAAGGGAAGACTAACCAACGTACGAGAAACGACCAGTGAATCTTCGGAAAATTAACTCTGCAGAGACTTCAAAACATACGAGAGTGAGATACGGTAAAGGAATCTGGCATCGAGCGCGAGATAATACCGGAAAGCATGCAGTCTGTCAAGAGGGGCGACGAAAGCAGAATGCAATTTGCTCAAAAGCGACACAGAGCGAGTGAAAGAAAGAAGGAGATAGGCTTGTCGATCGAGTGGAAGAAGGAAAGATTGATGAATCGGGCGAGAAGAGCGTGGCGACGCACCTGCACGCTGAGGCGCGCAGCTGCGACCTTCGACGCCCTTGTGCGACGCTCGCGCGTCGAGAGCGCGGACTTCGTCATTTTTCCACGGGACTCACGTCCACGCGGAGCTGCTCTCGCACGCCCGATCCACACGCGTTCTGTGACCTCGCGCAACACGCGCCGCACGCCAAAGGCGCGTGCTCTCTCCTCTTTCGCAGAGTGAGATTTCACGCCGGTCGACAGGGAAAAGAGAGCAGCGAAGAATCTCGTCGGGAATCCGTGTTTGCGGGCAAGTTGGACGAGACGCCGGCGTCGGTGGTGTCGGCAGCGGAACTGTGTCAGGCCGCGTGTGTGCTCGCACGGTGTGCGCGGGTTTATCAGTTTCGCGGCGGCTACTACCCTTCTGGAAAGGGGCGAAGAGGGAGAGGGCGAGAGAGAGAGAGAGAGAGAGAGAGAGAGAGAGAGAGAGAGAGAGGAGTGAGAGAGGGGCGGGAGAGGGTGAAAGAGAGAGAAAGAGAGTGGGAGAAGAGTGAAAGGGGAGAGGGAGAGACAGAGACCGCGCCTGGTGAAATCGGGTGAGTGACACCCTTCTCTCGCAACCCCCGCAAAGGCCGCTCAAACAACACCACCCAACAATCCCCCTATCGTCGACTTTTTAAAGGGACATGCTGTTGACCCTAGACTGGGCCTACCTCTTCAAGTATTTCATTTTCAAATGTTTCCTATCGATGCTGGTGGGTAACAGACACCGTTGATGATTTCCTATGTGTGCTGTGCTGTAAATTCGTCGCGTTTCATTTAACCCTTAGCACTCCAACTGCCTTTTAGTCGATTTCGAAAAGGTAGAAGTTGACAGTCGCATATATTTTTCTTTCGTATTTTCTTTCGAGTTATTCTCTTTTAATTTAAGTATGTTTTCTTCGATTTATTTTTGAGGTGCCTGATTATGGAATTTTTCTTGATCAAATTCGATTTCTTGATCGATTCGTGGGAGTATTTGCAAATAAAATTGATGTTATGTCAGACTCGATGAAGGAGTTCTAAAGGTTAAAATTTCAAGTTTAACGTATGTACGTAATACGTCGTACGTTGTTATTGCCGATGGCTATTCGATATTTTTGGAATATGTTTTCAATCCTTTTCTTTGAATTCACCATAAAGTAATAGACACTGTTTCCTTCTGGTTTCGACTGAGGGTCCGGTCGCCCTCATTTGGCCAGATTCGCCCGGTTTTTCCTAGTAGGGCGCCACCAGTAAACAAGATTGTCCAATTCAATTTCTTCCAGGGTAGTTCAAAATTGATAGAGACCCACCATTCGACATGTATAATAACTAGAACAAATATGAGGTCAATCGGATTAGCGGTTCGTTGGTTATCGTGTTCACAAGAATGGAGGTTTCTATCGTACGCTACGACAATGATCGCGTCATTTATTCACACCATTTATTTCGCGCTACATTTTCGACTGACAATCGATGATGTTTCTGCGAATTTATTTGACGAACGTTTACGTGATCCGATTGTCCCATTAGTCATTAAAGAGCACAGTATTTCGTAGCTACGATTGCAAGCAATGACAAAAATAGCATTGAGTGTGCCCTCCTCATCTCCATTATGTGATTGTGAGTATGAATGGATAAATTGGAGGGAGACAAATTTATTGCGTGTTAGCTTCGTGCCAGCGGTCCACAATCGGTTTCCGATAGAATGCGAGAATAGCGTTTTATTCCGTTTTATTCAATCTGTGAAATGTATTAGCATTTTGATGGAATTTATTGAATGGAATTAATTAAAATGCTCAATTTTACTTAATTCAATTAATAGAACACTGCAAAGTCATTTCTGACTATTTCCTTCAGTTTCGCCAGCAATTCTAGTATGCTTAAATGCTCAATTTTAATTAACGCAATCATTTCTAACGGATTTGTCCAATCTCGACACAAAATTTATTAGCAATTAAGAGAATTAACTACATCAATTGAAGAGAAGTAAATTAAAACGCATGATTTAAAAAAAAATAAATTAATTGCTAATATATATGATGTTTGCAATGAACAATGGAATTAATGGCGACGCATTGGCGCGAAGCAACGACGCAATAAGATTGTCTCCCCTCAATTTATCCATTCATGTGTACAATTATATAATTCATTTAATTTATTGCATTTATTGAATGGGTTTAATTGAAATTATGCGAGCCTTTTTTTTATCACCCTCGGTGTTTTATACACGTATGTAGTTACATGGCACGAGCATTATGTAGAAGGAGTAAATACTTCATGCCACCAGATAAATAGCAGCAATCATCGTCTTAAATTACACCCGCAGTTTGGGATACACACTTCGCCTACGAGGAAATAAAATTCCGTCTAACAAAAGCTAATTTTAATATACAAAGAAATTGATTGTTGATATCCAATTTATTACTTATAAGTTACACAAAGCTGCCGGAATGGAAATAGAGATAAAGGAGCCGGCGCGAAGATTCACTATCTGTTGAACTAAAGGTTCAGCGACCTGATAAGAGTCATCACGAGCAATGATGTCTCGGTATCATGTGCAAGTGAAATTCTAGATATTTTCGACAGCGAAAATACTGTTTAATCTTATTGGTGGCATCTGCAGATTCGCGAATTTTCGGTCTCATGCTTCTCGTGGACGCAATCATTAATAAACGGAGGAACGCGATTGGTCGAGGCTCCGTCAGGCCGTTGCCGATAAGTTGTCTAATCGCACAGACTACTTGCACTCAGTCTCGCTCGTCCTTTCCTCGCAAAAACTGCTGCGCCGATGATGATTGCTCGCTTTAATACAATTTTTTCTCTCATGTGTCCCGACCTCCAATCGAAAGAAAGCCACAGTCCAATAAGTGACAAGTCAGGTTTCCATTTTGAAGATTTCTTCGGGATCTAGAAAGATGAATTTAATGAAACTGTCTGTAAAAAGTAAAAAGTTTTTATTAAAAGTAAAATTATTTATTACCAAAGTCTTTCGACAACGTTCGCGCACAGAGAATGCATCAAGTGCAAGATTGTTCTTGGTTGTTAATTAGTATCGGTGATTCACTGAAGGGTACTAATAAGTTCGTGCGGTACTCCGATCGTATTGCAACTCTCGGGGCTATGAATTCCAGGGGAGTAATCTCTCGACGCACATAGGAATCCAACACCGTACAATTCTTGATGACATAAAGGGCAATGTTTATAGTAATAAGTATCAACATTTATAAATTTTGTATTATTATGCACAGCAGTTTTTTAACTTATTCACAACTAGAACATTCAGCAATAATCGAATATCGTCATATAAATTATAGACTCCTCATAATCGAATTGAATATACGCAGCAGCAACGTTAAATAAACAATTACAGAGGGAACAGTATCGAAAGGCATATTGTGTCTCTGAGAATAAGCGGAAGTAGACCGACTGATGTCTTCTGGAGATGGTGCGAATCTCCCTCGCACTTCCATTCTTATCGGAGCGCAATTAAAGTGCACTCGTTGTTCCTTACTGGTATCGTTCCATGTTCTGACCACGTGTCGTCATTCCTCCCGCATTTACAGGGTGTCGTGTTTGCCTTATCCTCAGTTGTTAGATTACTACAAAATTGATAGATGTTCGTAGCATGAATTCTACATTGGATCTTCCACCCAACGTAACATCGAATATACACAGTGGCTAAAAAGTATTAAGGAAGTAATAAAAAAATATAAGCATTATACTTTATTCGTAAGTCGAAATTTCAAGTTCCTATACCAAGTTCCGACGTAAACGCAACACCCTGTAGGTACGCAGGCTTATGTGTAGGCGCTCGAATCATTTAAATAACTAGCGATAGTATTGTTACCCCCGGTTGCTTGCCCTATCCGTCCTCGCCCGTTGGGATTTTCCGAAGTTTCGAGGCCGCAATTACTATCTCGCAATTACTATCGCAACGCAGCGGTACACATCACTTTTCGTGAATTTCTTAACTCCTATCGGCTGACACATATATGTGTTTCGCGCGCGTATTGTACGCGTGTATAATATGTCTTTGCACAAGTAACTCATACGAGTGTGCAGGGTCGCCTTAGTTCGCGAGCAAGACGGATTTATTGGCATTGGTGATTCTCGTGTATCACTTTGGTAATTGTAAATGACGGCCGGTCTTGATAAACAAATCATCGGTGGCAGCCACTCGGAGACGAACTTAATGTCTGAAAATAACTTCCCCGGCCTGCTAGTCCCACACGCTCGCCGCGTGATCGATCTATATTGTTACTCAACCGTGTACATTTATTTGTACATCCAATTATAACTGAGATTTCAACGCGCCGCCTTTTTAGAGGGTGAATTAAGTCGCCGGCGCGCCGAGTGACAACCCAATTGGAACCTGTGAATTGTTTTATTGCCGTTTGAGAGTAGCATTTGTAATCTCGCTGGGTTATTGTATGTAATAAGCATACATAAAAAGTGAGAAAAGCATATAATGTTTTCAAATTCGTTATTTTATGTAATACGTTATTTAATGAAAAGCATGCGATTTTTTTAAACTATGGGTTGCATCAGAATTCGATTTTCATTAACTAATAATTCACATTATGGACAATAATAAGATTGTCCTGGTTATTATATATTATTTATTATTTCAATCGACTTTACTATTAGTTATGGTTTGAAAATCATTTTATTTTACAGTGCGATTTCAATTATTTAATTCTGTTTTAATTACAATCGTGTATATTCATTTGCGCGTCCTATTATACCTGAGATTTCAGCGCGCTGCCTTTAAGAGGGTGAATTAAATCGCCGGGCTTTGAGTGACAACCCAATTGAAGGCTGTGAATTGTTTTATTGCCGTTTGAGCGTAGCTTTGTATGCTTCAAGCTATTGTATGTAATAAACCGGTTATGATAAGTTTGTTATTGGCTGCGCCCGGTCATTTTTCTCATCAATTGTCTGCACTGCAGAAGAGAAAGCGCGTAAAAACATGGCCGACGATAACAGTGACAGGTGATTGTTTGCACGAATTAATGAAAATATTGGTAACCGCATTAAAAATAATTCCGATACGTAAACATTGCAATGCGTCCAGATTTCCTGACTCGCAGTTAGAGTTATCACAAGATGGGAGCGATGTTTATTTTGAATTTGCAGTTTTATTTACAAAATGGTGTTTTGGAATTGGGCTGATGCTCGGAAGCGTTGAATCTATCTCATAAAACTAGTTGTCGTGTTTATTTACTCTTTATAGGCATTGCTTGACATTTTTACATCAGCATCGACATATGAAAATAGAAACATTAAAGGAGCTTTAAAAAATTGTCAATAAGAACTAAGTGTCACCTTTTCCAAAAGCTCCTCGAT
This sequence comes from Ectemnius cavifrons, assembly GCA_964023945.1. Taxonomy (NCBI): domain Eukaryota; kingdom Metazoa; phylum Arthropoda; class Insecta; order Hymenoptera; family Crabronidae; genus Ectemnius; species Ectemnius cavifrons. The sequence goes on from OZ030377.1 coordinate 17,981,443, forward strand.
ATTCCTCCACTAAGAACAAAACTTTATAGTCGACTCTTCGATAATTTGCCGTCAGACAATCATCTTAAATTTCAATTTCCTCCTCTTTCCGGCTTTTAGGCACACGATTACACATTTTATTATGGGGTGGCTTGCTATTAGCAGGCAAATTGACTCTTGCTTCACACTCGAGAAAGTAGAACCTGCGACCAGGTGTGTAAGGTCGCCTGTGGAATCCCTGTTGGCTCCGAGGCTCCTTTCGCACGGAAAGAAACGCAAGCATAGGCTTTGATCTTTGCGGCGAACTCTCCAGCTAGGCACTACTTTGACCTCTGACTCTTGCTGCGTGAGTTCATCCTCGTGTTCCGGGGCGTGCGAGGATGAAGTGCGAACGACCACGGCCTCTCCATCGAGTGTCGTGTTGTTTCAGTTTCTCATTCTTAGTTCTCGCCTCCACCAATAAATCAGGCTTTCTTCTTCAGATGTTTATGCGCTTGGTATTATTTTTCATACAATTATAATATCAACATTTTAAAGAAATAAGAATGCACTGAATGAAAAAAAGGTACAACGAATCCTAGCATGCTGTAAAAGAGTGTAAGATTATGTCTGCCGGAATTTCGTCGAAAGCTCTTCTACTTGGGGATTGAGTTTCATGGACCCTCGCAGCTTGGCTGCTTTTACGGGGTATTTGGCTGGTTTAGCCCTCCGACGAGATTGCGTCAGCAGGATGGGTCACCTTGAGCAGGGGCTGCGTTCGATACGCTTGGGGATAAGGCGTATGGACTCCGCCTACGCGCCGTAGGACGCCGCGCATAGCTGTAACCGGACCTTTTTCGCCACGTGGATCTGAAAGGTCATCGTCAAGGGGTTGTTCCCCTCGGCTGTGATTCGCTTCTCTCTCTCTCTCTTGCGCTAGTAGCAGGAAATTTTATTGGCGCAGAAAAAGCTTGGGTTCAGGTCTAACTGTACTGCCATTTCGTCTTCTCTGGTTCGCTGCTGGAGATGAAGGGCGATTTTCCTTATTGCAGTACGAGTTCAATTTTTGTCGACTAATGACGAATTTTGTATGGTTTCGAAGAGTCATGTTTTATTTTTAAAAATGACTATTTTTCTAAAAAGTATTAATTTAGAGAAAATATGAAGTATAAGATGATTATTCTAAAAACAAGACACTGTCTCCTGTGTCGTACAAGTCACCCGCCAACAATCCCTCTGCCGGCCTATTTCCGTTGTAAAAATGACGTAGTCCGTAAATAAGAGCATGCGTGCGCGCCCACCAGCGCCCACCAGCGCCCGAAGCGCTCCGAATTCCAGTTCCAATGGCATCGCTTAATTCCTGTTATGCATAACGATACAGAGTTCGCGAGTCGTAAATCTCATTGCTCATTACTATCGAGCAGTATGCATGAAGTACATCCGCTACAAAGGGTCGAGAAGCTCGCAATCATCTGATTGGAATCTTTGAGAGTCGCCGGGACGGTAGCACTCGATCCACATTCATGTTATTGTCCCTGTATTATATAATAGACTCAAATCTGTTTTGTCGTTTAAACCACAAGTTGATTGGCGATGAGATGAATTGGCGGTACACTGTCATTAAGCTCCGAGGATGATTGTCCAGTTTTGTTAATAAACGTGTATGAGCGAAACGTGATGCTGGTACAGGTGGTTCATAGATAAATCGCTGGGATACTTCATCGTTGGAAGTCTGCAGTTTTATTTTCAGCCGCGTCAGCGTATGTAATCGTTATCAGTGCGTAAACAATTCCAAGCGCGCGGTTCAGCCGGCATCAGTGTTTCATGATCGAACGTTTGACGAGGTGTTCTGTCAATTTTAATAACAATAAAGGGAATTTCAATTAATTGACTATAATAAATAAACTGTAACATGTTGAGTGACAGCCAAAAGTAAAGTAAGTGACAGTTAAAAGTAAGTTGCAAAGATCTGCAATCTGTATGCTATTGATCACATTGATGTGTATTTGCAATCATTGTGAAGCGTTATCTGAAATTAAATGAAAAAATTCTTTATCTTAATTCTTCGTCATTTTAAATTAATTGGTTCATTTGGAGATAAATAACTGGATATAACTAGAACTGGAGCGTCTCTAGTTAAAGGCTAGCTTCGTCCTGAGGTTTTCGCGGGAAACCCTTCAAAATGAAAAGGAATAGTTTCTCTCTCTGTATGTATATTCACGATAAATTCAAAAGCAACTCAACCGATTTTGACTGTTTATATATTTGTACCGTAAGGGATGAAATGACTTGGTTATGAAATAAATTTTATATTTTTCCGATTGGAAAAAATGAAAAAAATGAAAAAAGGCTTACGGTAGGCCCAATTCAAAGACAAGTGAATCACCCTGTATATCTGGAATAAGACCAAGGGCGGTGAATGCGTGCACTGGCATATGTATCTGCAGGTAGGCGAGATGCGTACCTCCCGCGTTCTGTAATTGACGTTACTTATGAGCATTACTTTACTGGCTGCAATAAATAACGAAAATTAACTCATCGACGCGCGGCTATTGCCGATGGCCAACAATAACAACAGCAGCAACGCAGATGCTGCGCCAACAGAAAGATCCTCGAGATGCTGGATTTAATTGGCGGGAACGAGTCTCGCGATTAATTATTCCTTCGACAGCAGGCTAACGATCGGAGAGCGAGCGATAGGATAACTCGAGGCAAATGAGCAGCCGTAAAATCGTCAATCGGATTCTCACGAATTAATAGGAGCGCGTAAAAAGTTAATGCTACTGTGGCGTCCATTCGCTGAAGTTCGACATCTCCGCTTATGTTATTATAGTGATTTATTGTGCTGGGAGTGGCGTCAATATTTATAATTTAGTGTAGCCATTTTATAGAGAACAGAGTAGAGTTTATGATATCTATTTTCAAAATTTCGTCCGGCTATTAATTCTGAGCTGTTTAGTAATAATTAAAGACACGTCGACATAGTTTTTAATGTATTTTTGGATAAAGAATCATTTCAGCACGAATTCATAAGTTAAGTTCCAGTTATACGCGTTGACACAAGGGTGTTAAAGTTGTTTCTTAATTATTACAAAAAAATCGAAAGATTAACACTTAAAAAAGGGAAAGAAAAGGGAATTGCTGCTTTAAGGCTGCCGGGACAGCATCACTGACATCTCCGTTTAAGTTTTGCATCCGTCGAGCCTGTCTCTGGCATGCGTGTGCGCGTGTTGCTCGTCTGGCGTGTTAGTTAGTCGTGGGTTGGTATTGGTAAGCAGGCCTGCGGGACCACAGACGCCGATTCAAGCCTGCTCGCCCCGGCCAATGACTTCTGGCTACGGCTACGGTCTCGCTGCTCCGTAGCCGTTCGCATGCCGAATGAACGCGGCTCCACTCCAAAGGGCGCCGTCCACGCTGGCATTTCTGTCGACACATATCCACAAGTTTTAGTATCTCCATGCAAATCTTAATGTATGCTTGACTGCCTCGGTGTCAATTAATCGGTATCACTTCGTGTCAATAAACAATTTAAATATAGTGGATAAAAGTGCGCGCATACTCAGTGTGTTTGAAAAAAATGTTCTCAAAAAAGAAAACTCTGTTTTCTAAATAGAAATACATTTTCGAAAAAGAGTGTCATTCTTAGCAAAATATAAATTTCTTTGGAGAAGACAGTTTTTTCAAAGAACAACATTTGGCCGACTTATTCAACGGAATTCACAATTCTCCAGACGACGCACTCTTGCACGTGTTATCGACGTGCGAGCGTAGACGTTCGAGTAGTCGCGACGTGCCCCTCACGTGGATCGTCGCTTTTTGCTCGGGCGTCGAACGTCGTTCCGCTTGCAGGACCCAAACAGCCTCGGAGGGCTTCGGCAGACACCGCGAATTCCAGGAGAAAACACGGCGTGGAGTTACTGCTTGTCAAACAGAGCCTGCGTGACGGTCTTCGGGATCAAAATGGATAGAAAACATGAAAGCAATAACACAAATGCCGAAATTGTATTAAAAATATGAGGAGAAGGCCTCCTGAATAATTAATTTTGTCTAATTCTGACGCTTTCTCCCACGTCTTCCAGTCTTCCCGACATTTTCCGGGGCTGAAATTTGGTGGGGAATGTTTTCTTGCATCAAGGAAGAAGTGATATAAATTCCAGAGCCCTAGCTCAAAATTCATTTTTTCGCAAATTTTTTAAGGCATACCCCTTCAAAAATTTTCGATTTTTCGAAGGTTCTCGGACTTTGGCGAACGCTTGATAAATCGATTGTTTATGTATCAAAACGGATAGAAAACATGAAACCAGTGGCCAAAGTGCCGGAATTGTACCGAAAACACATGGAAAACCGATCCTGAATAATTAAGTTTTATGGTTTTTCCCATGTTTTCCATACTTCCCGACATTTTCCGGGGCTGAAATTTGGTGGGGAATGTTTTTTTACATCAAGGAAGAAGTGATATAAATTCCAGAGCCCTAGCTCAAAATTCATTTTTTCGCAAATTTTTTAAGGCATACTTCAAAAATTTTCGATTTTTCGAAGGTTCTCGGACTTTGGCGAACGCTTGATAAATCGATTGTGTATGTATCAAAACGGATAGAAAACATGAAACCAGTGGCCAAAGTGCCGGAATTGTACCGAAAACACATGGAAAACCGATCCTGAATAATTAAGTTTTATGGTTTTTCCCATGTTTTCACGTCTTCCCGACATTTTCCGGGGCTGTAATTTGGTGGGAAATGTTTTCTTGCATCAAGGAAGAAGTGATATAAATTCCAGAGCCCTAGCTCAAAATTCATTTTTTCGCAAATTTTTTAAGGCATACCCCTTCAAAAATTTTCGATTTTTCGAAGGTTCTCGGACTTTGGCGAACGCTTGATAAATCGATTGTTTATGTATTAAAACGGATAGAAAACATGAAACCAGTGGCCAAAGTGCCGGAATTGTACCGAAAACACATGGAAAACCGATCCTGAATAATTAAGTTTTATGGTTTTTCCCATGTTTTCCATACTTCCCGACATTTTTCGGGGCTGTAATTTGGTGGGGAGTGTTTTCTTGCATCAAGGAAGAAGTGACATAAATTCCAGAGCCCTAGCTCAAAATTCATTTTTCCGCAAATTTTTTAAGGCATACCCCTTCAAAAATTTTCGATTTTTCAAAGGTTCTCGGACTTTGGCGAACGGTGCATAAATAAATTGTTTTGTTGCTTAACACTTTAGAATAACAAGCAACAAAGAGTTCTTCAATTTTCCTCCAGTGGGTATACACCTTTAAGCCCTACAAGACTTCCGTTGCCAGCGGTGAAACTTGTTGCGCGTTGCTCGCATGTCGATGATAGTATCGACAAATACCAAAATAGTCAGCAATGTGCAACAACAAGTTCTTCCAGTCAAGACACAACTCACGGGAAAATGATCACATGCAAAATTTCATGTCAGTTTATTCCTTCATGGCGTTCGATCATTGTTGCTCAATTTTTTGATATTACTCATGATGGTGTCTTGTCTTCTTTAGCTTCAACATATCAATAGCACGCAATATTAACATTAACATTAGCTTTCAAAGATCAACGGAAGCATCTATTTCTCAAGCGTCTCAATTGAAAAGGAGCCTTAAGGCGAATAAAGCAGAGTAAGGTCGCGCGACGCACGGAAGGGCGAAGGGAAGACAAGCGGACGGGTAAAAGTAGAAAAAGAAGTGGGCCAAAGCCAAAACAGGGCGAGCCCGCTTCGAAGTATTATCGAGAGTGCAATGCCCAATGGACCAATCATATTTTTTCTCCGCTCGGCCAACGCAGCTCGAGCTAATATCCGGCCGAGGAGGAACTCGCCCTCTCCCATTGGTGGCCGCAGCGATGCCGCAATAAGCGTCACGGAGTTTCGCAATTATATCATTCCGCTCGCGGGGACACCCGGTATAGGAAGGGTGTGGTCCTCCGGGATCGGGACCGACTCAGAAAACTCCGGCGTCGCTCTCTTTAGATGCATTATCGTGCGTAACGCCGCCTCGTATTTTAGTCGCCGCGCTCCTGCGGCGGCGGCGGCGCCCCCATACACCCTTCATCAAAAGTAGTGGACGCTTGTCAGCTGGAAGCTCGTGCAACGCCGCGTTCTATAATATTTATCACTTATATAGGATGTTTCAAGAGAAAGTTAGATGATTTTTACAATAAAGATAGTTGCTAGAACCTATCATTCTTAAAATTAAGCCTATTATTAACCTGGATTCAGGAAGCAAATAATCTGTAATTATCTTGTACATACTAACGTATCCTCGGACAGTATCATTCAAATTGAATAATCCTGTATAAAGTTAGTGAAAGCTTCGATGAAAAAGATGAACATTGTTAGAACCTATTATTCTTTGAATCAAGTTATTATTAATGTGCGCATCGTGAAGCCGAATAGGACAGCTAATTAAGTCTAACCGGTATAAATCTCGCGATTTTCTGGGGCGAGTTTAATAGCTTCCTCAACAGCTTAATAGCCAGCAGTTTCGTTCTCCTTTAGTAACCGACTTCGAAAGGGAGGAGGCTCTCAATTCGTCGCGTACATTTCTTTTTTCTCAATACAAGATGGGATCCATTTACGACTTTTGGTCGAAGCTTTATTTCCCCCGGAAAGAAACTCGTCCTACAACTGCAACGTGTTTCCGGCGCAACCCGTTCTCCGTTCTCACAGCTTCGTCCTCGTCACTCTCATCACTTCGTCCTTAATCTCGATGTTCTCGGCCCCCGTTCAAAAAAGTTGGTGCAATCCTCGATATTTCAATACTCCCATTCATTCGTGTTACTCGACCAATTTATTGATATCGACTGTCCGACCTTCTTTCGCCTTCGTTTCCAGGTGCAAATTTACTGAGGTCGGCGCACGAGACTCGCCAATTTCCTTCCAACTCGACTGCTAAGCAGTTGGATTATTCTTGCATATATAAAAGACAAGGAAAAGTAAAAGAACAAAAACCAGGTTTTGATATCTTATAATTGAAGAATTAATTGATTAGTTTTCGGGTAGTTCGTTTTCCATAATTAAGTTTTAAAATTCAGCTACTTATAAATAACATAAGGTTTTTTCTAGAAATATTCATCAAGGTTTTTTCACTCTAACAATAATGCCAACTTACGACCAACAGACAAAACATTGCAAGGTAGTCTCGTTGGATTCAAATTTATTTATTTTGAATCGTATTTATATGCTTCCCACTATATATTTACATTAATAGTACAAGTATAATATATACAAAATAATTGGATATTTTTAAATTCGTGATAAAACATTTAAATAAAAAACTACTATATTTTATAGTATATATTATATTTATTCTCTAAGTTCCTCACTGAAGTTGAACAAACTCGATGTTGCTTGTTGTTGCCAAATGGGTGGCCTTAAATCGTGATTTTGAAAAAAATTTCTATTATATCCATTACAATAATTTTGCTAAAATGCAAAATCCTTGTGTTAAAGTTAACATACAATTTTTGCGCTCAGGTATATGTACGCCCTTAAGGATGAAGGTTGTGCGAAACTGGCAATGTGCTGGCAACGACGCCTCTCGTAGACTGTTACCTTGACAGTGGCTCGCGCTGTCATCAACGTTTCGACGGCTGAATGATTTTTCGGCATGGTTGCTCGTGTTCCCTGGCCTTCGCGTGACGTTTATTAATAGGCCCACGCATCGCACGCATGTAAGTGCTTCATTCGAGCTGTCATGCGCGCTCATTGTCAGCCGCTTCCTTGGGACTTCGAAGCTTTCGCCGGCCCTGCTTGATGGACCCAGCTTAATTAAGCTCTGCCCACGATGGGAAATTGCAGAACTTCGCAATCCATTTTCTCCCAGACTACTTAAGCGATTACAATGAGATTTTTATTGATTTAATTCTGTCGAGACAATAACAAGTGGAGTAAAGAATTTTAATGCTTTCATTTCACCTTTAAGAAATAATACAATCATTTCTAATGCTGGAAAAATCATAAAAGTTTATGCAAATCCTTTGAAATGTGAATGTTACCAAATTGATCTTAAATGAAAGTTATCAAAGTTCATAGGATCCAAATATTTTCGTTATTCACTGTGCAATATACTCGTGGTCAGTTCGTCTCGGGACGAGTTATTCTAATCGATTGACATTAATGTATTCGAATAAGTCGACGGCAACAGAAGCGTGAGCGACGTGATTATGATTTAGTGTGCTTGGAAATTTATGGTGTTTGCTCCTTTTCTCTTCGGCCCGTGCTCGCCGGGTTTTGTTCGCATAACAGCCGCGACGAATGGAGTCAATCAAAGTCGCATGGGGGGACAGCAGCAGAAAATTAGCTTTAATGAATACTAATGATTCCATGCGCTTGGGTCCTCAAGTAACAATAAAGAAATTTGCACGGCTCTTAGTGCAAACGTACTTTCGGATCTTATGTTATACTTTTTTCCTGTGCTTTTTTATCTTTCTTATACTTTTCTTAATTAATGACTCCCTGCATCCGGTTGGTCAAATAAGAACAAAGAAATTTGCATGTCTGTCAGTACAAAACGTATTTGCAGATCTCGAACGATTTTTCGTGCATTCTAATTTTAAACTTCTTACAGTTTTGTTAATTAGTGATTCTATACATCCGATTAACAATACGAAATAAAGAAATTTGCACGTCTCTTAGTGCAAACATACTTTCTGATCTCAAGTTATACTTCTTTCGAATTATTATTGGAACTTTTTCCAGTTTTCTTAGCCAACAATTTATCATGCATCCTCTTACTAAAATAACAATAACGAAATATGCATGTCTCACATTTGAAAGATGTATTTTCAGACTCGAATAACTCTTCTTTGAAGTTCTTTTTATCACTTGTTACATTTTTCTTGCATCATAGACTGAGATCCTGTATGAGGGTTAAAGTGGGATGGAGAAATATGGGAATCTGCCAGGAGGCTGGCCGGCCCCAATGTCGCATTCATTGACTTATTTTTAACAGAGGCTAGGATCCGTACTTCCCTCTCTTGATCTGTTCCTCGGAGTGCGTGAAAAACGAGGTCAGTTAGAGAAGCTATGTTGTCGTAGGTTGTGTACAGTTAACGCATCGGCCGTGGGCGTCCGCCGCACCGACGACATGGGTTCGAGAAAACTGTATCGCTTGATAGATTGGCAACCGCCAGTACCGATTAATATCACCCACGACACAAGAAATTTCGGTAAATTTTTCATCCTGTCATCCATTTCTTTGGAATCTAAAAAAGTAAATTTTATCAATTTCATGAGAGTGTATTGAAAGAAGTTGTTTTATTAAATATACTGTTTGAGAGGGATTATAGCAGGGCAAATATTAATGAAATTCAGCTGACTCATCTATCATTTTCTTCATTGAGAAATTCTATCTGAGAATTTCCACAAGAAGAGTAATCTTGCCGGAGGATGCTACACACGCAGCATGCATTCCAGTTTAGCCAACACCTCGGACCCCCTTAATTATCCAATTTGAGTAAGAACATGCGAGGATCGTAAACATTTCACAAGCCAGTACGTTCCGGCAATAAATAACGGGTGTCTTTTTAAATTGTCGGGCATTATCGTGAATTCGATATAGCCCGGATCACGAGAGGTACTCGCACTCAATTGGATTACAGTTAGCCGCTCTCGGGGGTTCTCGTCCTACGGACTGGCCGACTCATGACTCGTTGCAATAATTTAATAATATCGCAACTGCCGCCCCTGATTCCGCGCGTGGGCTCATCTCTTTTTGCGGCGGAGCTTTTGCTTTTGCAAGGTGGCTCTCTCCGTCGAGGAGAGCGGCTCCAGATGCACTTTCTTATCTTATTTCGTTACTTCGCTCTCGCTTGCTCTCACGCGTCGCCAGTACCGAAATAGTTATTACCCACGGCTGCTGCGATATGAGTTTCTTCTCTGTGCGCAGCTACTCGAAAATCATGTTATTTCGACCTGTCTTTCGTGACCGATCCACAGGACATTGCGTACATTTCTTTATGATTATAAAAAATTCCTCTTTTTTCTATCAATGATTATATTATTAAAAGTAACCCTGAGAAATGACAGCGAATGATCTAATTTTTTTTTTTGGACATTTGTTCTCAATTAGAAAGGAGTTGTTTTATTTGTTATTCAATGGGTCGGAGTTCCGATTTACATAACCGAGGCACGCAGGTGATAATTGAATATATTCTTGGCGACGGTTCAATGTTGCCGGCAAAGAAGCACGAGGCTACGTACTTCATACTTAACCTGCCATTAGTTCCAAGTTAGACTTTTGTACTAGCAGAAAATCGATGTCTTCTGTTAAATATATCGACGCTGCAAAATTAATTAAATTTTGCAATCATGAACGAGTTACAAAAAATGCATGTCAATATATTAAAAAATCAAGCAATATCTCAAATAAATAATGAAATATTTAAAAATTGTGAATAAATAATTTTTCTCTCGTAATTGCCACTTTCCGAAAATGTTGAACTCGATGAAATTTATTGCACGCTATAAATGTTAGAATATACAACGCTAGTAAAGGTTTCTATGGCCGCTTTATTTATTTCATATCATCATTTCACATTCTGATAGATCGTAAGTAGGTTAGATTACGTTGCGTAGCGCGAACCGAAACTATACACATAGCTGTGCATGCCATCAGCTTAATTTTTGCCCCAACTCGCGCGTTTTCGAATCCCGTCACAGATGGTTTGTGGCGATTTGTCCAATTGGAGGAATGCCGCAATTTGTCGAGGTACATTTCGCACGAATTCCAGTCGTCACACTGGATTTCGTAAAGTGGAGAGGTCTCCAACATTCTACCGTGCTCCTTGAAAGCCTTGGCATCTGTCTATACATATGCATGTATAGTCGACCAGAAGTAAAATCGAATTAAATTTTGCCAGTGTAATAACGATAAGTATTTGCAGAATTGTTGGTGACATTTATTATGCCCGAAAAATAAATACATTATACAACAATCACATGAATAATTGTCTTAAACCTTTTAGAAAGAAAACGAGTATGAGTGAAAGAATTGATTTGTTCCTTCTGCGAATATTTTCTCCAACATCTTAGAATTCATCGCAACAAATTTCGTTAAAGTTACTTTTTTAAATGCCAATAAAATGTATAAAAATGTATGAAAATTTGATTGAATAATTTTGAGATTATTAGTAGTTGAATTGTTTCGGGGTGGCTTGCAAATACGATAGGATTTATTGATTCCGACAACATGTAGCAAGTTATCAGCGGTCTTACGAGCGGTTGCTATGCGATATGGAAGGGGTCCGCAGAGTTACCTACTAGCTCGACCAGTCAGAACTCAGTGTCTGCAAGCCGGCCGGCCGCGCCGGCTCCTTTTCTACCTTTGCTCTCTCGTGTGCGCCTTCCTTTCGCGAGAAAGTTGTGCATCTGCAACTTTAGTCCGGACTACTTCAAGCCTGCTGCAGTTCTGCTCGCAGCTAGTCCACCTGGAAAGCCCTCGTGCGTCCAGACTCCCACGAGACACGAAGGTCAGGGGCCAAGGAACCAACGAACTCTCAAGGAACGACAGCCGCACTTCGATTTCAGAGGCTACAACAATATCGTCGATCAGTTGTCGCTTCTTGGAAAACTCCAAAATATTCGAGGATTATTCTTCCCAACGTCGACGAGTGAGTGCGCGAGAGTGCACGTCAGGACTGTCTTCTGAAGGAATCTTACTGGAATCAAATCGCATGCCGATTGCTTGATCGAAACTTTTAGCAGCGTCGACTTCTTACAAGACAGATGAAGCAAAGCTGGAAGTTTCGGTGTCCGAGAATGTCATCTAGCCGCAGTGTTAAAATGTTTTCTTGAAAGTCTCGTGCTGAAGAGTCGATTGACTATCGAAAACGATCTTTTATGGGAGTCGGAGCAGCTACCACTTGAAAGGGGTTTAAGCCAGTGGCTTTTGTCAAGATGTGAGAACGCAAGTGCGCTGGAACTCCCCGGGGAGCATTGTGGCTATCGGTAGCAGCGGTTTTGTCCAGTCTTAAGAGAGATCCAGGAGACGAGATGATTTTGATCCAGAGCGAAGAGACTTCGGCGACTTTCGAGTCGAAGACACCGGCGGAACAGATGAACGGGCATTCTATGGTGAATAGAAGCTACATTCTCTTCCGTAACTCCGATTCTCACTATACCAACTTCGCCAGAGATCATTTTATCTATTCGAAAGGGTTCATTCTTCTGTCATCGCTGAACAAACGTATTCCTAATTTTCCTGAATTCGATATTTCGCAAAAATCCACACAGAAGGTAGTTTGCACATAATGCCGGGATTGGTTACTGATAATAATCGCCACTAGAGATCATTTTATCTCTTCTCAAGGGCCTATTCTTCTGTCATCGTTGAACAAAGATATTCTTAATTTAGCTGAGTTTCTTATTTCAAAATAGTGAATAAACGAACAAATTTGCATATAATATTGGATTGGCGAGAATTTTCCAATTTTAACGATTGTTGTATTCGTGCGAAATATATGCAGTTTCTTCCAACACGATAATTTAAGTTTAATTGATCTAAATTATAACGCTTACAGTAATCAAATTTGGATGTACCACTTATACTATTCCAAATTTGAGTATAACATTTATACCACTCAAAATTTATGTATATCGATCCTACTCAAAATTCACGTATAACTATTATAGTACTCATCATTTAACTATAATGTTTATACTACTGAACATTTGGATATAACACTCATATTACTCAAAATTCGGGAATAATCGGGTCCCAGGTTCGAATATATGATATTCGGCAGTGTTTTATCGACGAAAGAGTGGTACCCGTCGCGAAACGTTTATCTCGGCAGCACATTGTCAAGGTTCTTTAGCGCCTATCGGGAATTATCTGAACGCTTCATAGCAGCTTATAATCACGCTCTTACCGGGGAGTGCAGCTTTAGAATTATAGCGCGGCAATTTTCTCCCTGCTCCGAGATTACACGCTCTCCGTCCTTTTACAATGGGAGTGGACTCTCGCGCGCTAGCGTTCTCCGTTATTGCCGCTCTCCTTGTGTTCCGCACATTTGCACTGATGCCCCGAGCGCCTTTCCTCTATCTTGGTGTATCGAAAGAGAGAAGAGAAAGAGAGAGAGAGAGAGAAAGGAACATTGCGATAAGTGCACTTCTGTTTTCCCGAGAAGAATACAGATCTAATAATAACGAGGCAATGCACGCTGCCGCGAAGCCAAGCACTGATCGGCGATGTACTTGCGCTGCTAATTGTGGTATCAACCGGTTTCGTATCTTCGTGCATTCGCATTGTTGTGGATGCTCGTTAAACTTTCGATGAAAGGCGCGCACCGGTGGTGTGCCAGCATGCCTTCCTTAAGGCTTCATCGATTTTCGCTGCCCCAGATTCGCGATATTCAAGTTCAAGCGTGCGGTACACGTTTCTTCGTTGCGTGCACACTTGTAACTTGTCCGCCGAGTTGAAAGAAATTGTGGGAGTGTGAAAGAGAGGGACTTTTTTAACTCCGTGTGTTTGCTTTGATACGGAAGAATGTTTATTTTAGTTGTGCGATTAAATAATCGACTGATGGAAAAATGACGAGTGTGTCTTACGAGTTTCTGTCCTGTTATTGTTAGTCGCAGAATAAAATTGCGACTAAATTTAGTTCTTATTTCATTCAATTATTCTGCAATTTTATTCTTTTCTTATTATTTTGTAACTCAATATTAATTTGCAATTCAAAAATATTAATTTCGTACGCCTGGCAATTGTCTGCGCGGGAAATTTTGCTTCCTTCGGATTAAAATGCGTCTCTGACAAATGTATTAGCGTAATGAAAAAATCGTCGATGATACAATCGCAACAAGTAAAGGAGTCTTCAGTGTGTATCTAGCCGGAGGTGAGGGTGCAGCGATGATAATTGAATGGTAGGAGCGCGATTACCACGAGCGAGTATAAAAGCGAGCGGCGAGCAAGAAAAGCAAGGTGGTATTAAATTGCAAACGGGTCGGGAAAAATGCTGGGCCGCTTCGATTTACAAGAGCTCCTCGCGTGTTAGCTACTTATTGCTCGCATTTCCCCTGCCATGCTGAGTTTCCAATCAAGTCGAACTCGTTCGAGACTGTTTCGAGGGTAAAATCGAGGCGGGGCGATGCCGGTGCGCGCGGCTTATTTCCCCTTGGGATACGTGAGATGAATGAATTAACGTTTGCTCGCAAGCCACGAGAAGAAACGGCGGCGGCCGATGTAGTCGCTGGCCTCCTCGAACGCCTTGACACCGAAAATCTTGGCTCTTCCAGTTTCCACTCGCAATGCAATTTCCAGTGGTTCCGCTGCAGTACTTCAAACGACTGCGAACCATCCACGAACCAGAAGACGTTTGATTATCCTTGACTCGAATTCTCCAGGGAACGCTTAATTTTGTCGACGAAAGGTTAAATCCTTGCTGGACGCGCTGAATGAAAATGCAATCGCCACTTACGGCATTCGAGTAGTATTTTGAAATACATTTTTCATTACTTCTGCGTGTCAGTATAGTCGAAAATTTGAATGATCACAAAGTCAACAAAAGACAAAGTAATACAAAATATTATGCAGATGTGAAAATCGCCTAAGGAAGACGTCTTTAAGAAGTTATATGCTATTTGACGTGATAGACGAGTGCAATACCGAAGATATCGTAAAATTCATTTACCAATAATTTCATCGGCTAATAAAGCTGGCAGGTGCATCGTATCAGTTGGACAATTGCGGCGCGTTTGCTCGGATGCGTTTTCCATCGTGGCTCGTGCACGTTCTCATACCTTTCAACATGCCAGCCGAGATTCGAGAAGACTCGGAGCACCGATAAGAGGTTCAATAGACTTGGAGCAGTGGGCGCGTGATGCCGGATCGTTCCCGGTCGAAGAACAAATCGATTACACGATAAGTTGCCGCCGGCACAGTGAATCGGGGAGGACGTGGACGGAGATAGCTGGCGGAGGTTCAATGGGGCAGCGGAATATATGTATATATGTGGACACAAAGCGGAGAATTTTCTTCTGGCCTCCGGCGATACGGGACACGACGACTTAATAGAATTTTCCATCTGCCAGTTGAGATCTCTGTACTCTTGACCGATCGGCAATGAATGAACGGGCATCCCCGAGAGAGGCTCGCGCTCTCCCGGCACTTTGTGCGCGCCCGAGATAGCGGGTAGATTTATTGCCAAGCACATGTAACTCCTCTCGATAATTACTGGCCAGTTCCCTTGGCTGTTGCAAAGGCTGGGCGCGCATAGCGAGAGCGCCGCACAAGAGGAGAGCGTACCGCCGAGGAAGTTGTAATTAGTGACAATTTACAGCGCATAAATCAAAGCTTCATGGCATTTGCCTCCGCCATATCTCTTTATTTGCTCGGTTACCGGCTACTCTCCGAAAAAGAGTTGCTCTTTCTCTCTCTCGGCTTCCGAATGCAAATTTCGCCGGGGATTATTATGCGACCCTCGTACTTTTATTCCTGACCGCGACGTTGTAAACTGCAGGGAATACGATGGATGCAACGTGCCGCGCCGCAAAACCTGGCCAATGCAAATTGCAGCCTTCGCCTTTCCCGGAATTTCGAGTCAAGACGAATTCACGCCCACCCTATATTGCCATTGTCCCATTTTTCTTGTTTCGGAATAATACCACGTTTGAATGTGGTAATTGAAAGTGGCTACGAATGCATCGCGAATGTAAAATACAAATTTCACTTTTTCATTCATTTTCCAAGCACGTGCGCGCTATTGCTATTGTTCTATTTTCGGAAATGTTATCCTTCCATATCAACAATAGAAATTGTAAAAAAATTTTCACATTTTAAATACATGTTGAATCCATGAAAAAGTTTATTCATTCTTTAACACTAAAATGATATTCGAAAGCAACATGTGTTTACCAACCAAATATTTACAATCTAAATTAAATAATGCTGAGTTGCTTCGGCGCATCATGTAACGAACATTAATCGCTGCCGCTGGTTTTTGCAGTTCTTACAAACACCATCGCAAACACTTATCAGAATCCGAGTTGCGATAGTGAATCTGCATATCGGGAATGCGATATTTCGGAGAGCACGCTCGTGATCACTCGTCTGTCAGCAAACAGGGGAATCGCAAACAGTGTTTTGCATGACTGTCGCACGATAACTGTTCTGCCGCGATAGATAGTGCATAATCATGAATTCGCCAGTTAGGATCCATCGTACCGCCGACTCCAAGTTATCGCAAGTTTATTTTTGCTCCTTCTTAATAGTAACAACACGTTACTCTTTAATGACCACCGCGCGTGCTGGCCAAGCGACCGGTTTTAAAATTCGATTCAACCAGTCAACCTTTTTGTCATTCTTGTTAAAAGTAAAAATGAGAATATTTTTTCACTATTATTGAAATGTTATTTCGTGTATTAGTTTCTGTATTAAATTCGCAATTAGTTATACCGAAATCGAAAAAAAAAAAAACATGACTTTTATTTCATAATCGATTCGTTGACCAAAATAATCTTCGTTTAGATTCATTTCCCTATGGTAGTATAAATAAGTCGGTAAACAAGAACACTAGCGAGTATCAGTTGTTGATATTGTGTTATGCGATGTTATGCATTAGCAATGTTTACTTGTTCGGAATCTCTCCTAGATCTCCTAGAAGCATATAAATAGATGCCAGGAGAGGCATCTATTCTTTCCAGTGTTTATATTCGTGACATGAAACATGGAAAAAAAAAGTTAAAGACTAGAGGATTTTTTCATGTTTACACTTGATACTTTTCACGAACTTTCGAAGCTGGTAAATTAATTAGCCAGTGTAAAGGTTAATATAATATTAGAGCCGTAAGTAGGTAAACAAGAGGTCTTGCGAGTATCACTGCTTATTTATCGATAATATGCTTACTTGACCTTCCTTACACTCTTTAACTGCGTGACCGTAATCGTCTCTTATCATTCACCCGTAACCAATGAAGAGTCTAAATTCCTCATGACATTTCTAGCACTTCAGACTTCTAAAAATATGCTGGATTTACATTAGCCATTGAACATTTGTAATTTATAATGTATATTTCAACGTATAGTGAAATGTATTAATAGATCCTTTTGTAAAACAAGTTGCTTCCATCAATAGTCGAATCCTTCTGCACGAAATGTTGTGTTTCCATTAGTCATATGAGTCGAACAATCCACTTGAAATGATTAAACATTTATGTGTGCCTTATACAAGCATTTGGCATGAATCATTTGCGTGCATGTCAACAGAATGAAAGGAAGTCGAGGAAGTCGAAGCGGTTAACTCGAGGAAAATAAATAAAAGCTAATTCCAAAATGTAACATTAAATTCTGCAACATAGTTGCATCGGCGTGGCTGTGCAGAAAATATAATAACACTGGTAAATGATATTATCATAAATTCATCCCTCGTATATAAAGTTCGTAGCTGCATTCCGGACAATTATTGACTCGCCCTCGTAATAATAGAGCCGGGTGCAACGGCGCGATGGATTCCCTGAAAATCCTTGGTATGCGCAGCAACGGCAACCGGTTTCTCTTGCAGCCCTGCTGCTGCATTATAGAAAATCCAACAGTGCTAGCATCGAGTCACGACGAATAGGGCGATGCAATCTGCGCGGAGTCGTATGGCATCCGGATTTATCCATGGTTCCCTGATGCCGTGAGAAAGGCGCAGGATCGCCATCGTTCCTACGTCTCGCTAACTAACGTTAAGAAGTGTGTTGTCGATTCACTGTACCAGCTCTCCTTGCCTTTAAGCTAGTTTGTGTGCTACAAACTATCGAAAAGTCAAACATGAGAAATGATTATCTGTCTCGTCCTTTCTCATTCAATCTTTTCACTAGATTTGCACGGGTAGAATATACACTGCTATAAATAAGATCCAAGATCCAAAAGTTGAATACATATAAGAAATGTCGAACATTTCTCGCAATATACAATATAATTATGAACTGACTAACATTAAAAAATGTACCCCAACACTTTACTTTTGATACTAATCTTTCCGCGCTTCAATCAAAACTATAAAAATAATACGACAGACTATTCAAATAGTAGAAGATTTGAACAAGAGAACCTTAACTGTACAGTCTTACGATTCTTCGTCTGAAATTTCCAGCGCACATTTCTAGTGGCTTGCCGTCACAATGTGAACTTAAGGAAGGCGATTCATCACAGAGTTAACGTGGCACTAGGAGCTTGATAGACCCGAAGATGAGCTATCTTTTGAATAAATTATCCTCGCAAGACCGCAATGTGTTCTGCTTCTCTGGGCACTAGCCAATCTTGGCTATCCTGGTCGAGGACTTGCCATCCACTCGTTCCAGAACTTCCTGCATACTTGTTGCTTCATCTTCCAGCGGGTTGCTCCAGTTAGCTTTCCTCCTCTTTCTAAGTACACTGACTACCATTAACCCTGTTATGTGCTCTTCGATTCAACTATACAGTTAAAGATTTCCGCTTTTTTTTTTTGAAGGAGTGGAAAACTAGCACTAGCGGAGCACTAGCTCAAAATTCATTTGTTCGCAAATTTCTGAAGTCCCTTCAGATTTAAATATCTTCAACAATAATAATTTTATTCCTCTGAAATTTCGCTGGAAGATTTTGCTAAAATTAATTCACCTCGCACTTACTGGATAATTCTCTCTTTCTGTACAGCGATATTTGCAAGGATCCCTGTACGCAGGCTCTTGGCTCGCTGATTTTATCGGCGACAAACGAGGAAGTATTAGTCGCCCGATTTCTTACCGAGAATAATCAGTCGCTGTATCGCCGCTCTGTAATCCGTACGAGAGCCTATTGTGTACTTCAATCGGATACTAATTTTAATTCCTCGATAGGAGGAGAGTATTGCCTTTTTCCAATCGAGCTGCACGTCTATCAGAAACGAAAGTGCATCTGCCGAGTCATTAGCTGGAATCAATTCTTCTCTCTTTTCTTGTCTCGTTTCCCTTGGCAATCACAGCGTTTGCAAAAGCCAGTACGCCGGGTTATCGGAACGAAGCTATTCACAACAGAGCGCAAGTGGTGCCCTTCGATCGGTTACGTCTGCTCGATAATATCTGTTTTTCAGCAATTAATGCGCTAATTGCAATCTTTCGCATGAACCCGATGAGGTCGATCGGAGCGACAGAGATACAACTGGTTCGTAAGCAGCTTGTCATTTCCTCCGGTGACCCTTCCAGTGCTGATTAAACAAAATAGCTTAAAATAGAGTTAAGCGCCGCCATTAACCAGCTTCCAACTGACTGAATATTGAGAAGCGTGCGGATCGGGCGACCCTGCTCAAACACTGCCTTAAAATAGTATTGCGTACTCTAAGCTGCATCGTTTCATCCCTTCGATTCTTGCTGATAAATATAGCGGAAAATTTTCTACACATTTACCAAAATATATTTGTCCTATTTATTCGCAAACAAGTGAATTAATTGTAGCAAAATTTGCAGAACACTATTACACTATTACATTTTTCATGTTTGCATATTTTTTGTATCTTAAATTATGTATCAGCGAATGGCACGGAAATGACAGCCACCACCAAATGGTACATCCACACCATGTATTACGGATCCCTACTATTTAAATGCAGGTGTATTTAATTCCATCTTACAGCCGCTCGTTTACTGCCAGTTCAAGGGGCTTACTCGGCAAGTGGTTACGAGCGCGAGCTTTGATCGGATGGCGGCAGCTTCCTTTCCTGAAGTTCTACAAAATTTCCCTCGCCAGTAAAGTCGTCTACTTAACTTGATTCTATTAATGAGTAGTGTCATTATCGGCGCAATGTTAATTTCACGGAATGCGGCCTCCGGAAAAATCCGGCCGCGTAGCTAAGACCCTTTGGCACATCGAGCGCGTAGTACCCAATCGAGAATAACCATTTAGGAGTGTAGCCTGTAATTGGCTTGAAAGTGTTTATCGTAAACAGCTCGGACACTGGCGCAGGTTGCGCACCTGGTTAACGCGCTTCGGACAGGTATTCGTGTCGTTTAAACAGGAATAAATGCCCTGGCGTTGTCGCCAGTTGCCTTTTTTCACTTTGAAGATTTGTCGAACATAACCTGTATTATCAAACGAGCCATTCTTGTATCTTGTAGAGTTTATCGTGATAACGGACTTGGGGATTTCAATGGAATAGAATACATCTACCGCTTTCGAGTGGGTGACAATTATTTAGTTAATAATCTACTAATAATGAAAACAATAAATCTGAGGAGTACAATTAGAAACTGAACAAAAAAGCGATTTGCAAAATAGTAATACACGAGTTGATTTAAAATCACCATAACATCATTGCAGATGAATGGACTTTTTTAAATAGACAACATTGAAATATCAATGCAAAAAATAATATTTGAATTTTTATCTTTATCAAGAACGAGAGAACAACAGGTGAATAGTTGCTCTAATTTTAAAACCGGTAGACTGAGCGTGGTACGTTTAGTTGTTAAAAATTGCATCTGCGAGACGTCGGTGCTATTTTCAACCGACGGCGGCGCCCCACTCTCCCCGGACACAGGAGCACATTGCCTTAATTGAGGAGCGATTTGCATAATGATAAGAGTAGAGCCGGTGATAGTGGCAATCGGTCGCAACTAGGTCAGTTACACTGCTTAGCAGTCGTCGCCCAATGACGACTGCCGTTTGGCGAACAAGACAGTATTAACGGCGAACGTCTGCCGTTCCCCGTCGCTTTAACGAGAAGCGTGTGCCAGCCGGCACGTACACCTACAGGGTGATGCATTTGTTTTGGTATCGGCGATAATATTACCGTGTGTGTACAAAAGAATACGCGTTATCACAAGTTCCATGCTTTTAAATCAATTTTGATTGACGCGCAATAATATTTACAAAGTGAAATCGCACGAGCAATGCAATAATGTCCATGAACAAATTAATAAAATACATGTAAATATACAGATGTTTGCTTCTTGAATAGCGTCTTTGTTTTAAATCAAATTATTCACACTCCTTCGATAGAAATTGGTATAATTTAATCTTTGGTATTTCCAAACATAAGAGTTCATGCAAAATATTAACACAAGTAATAAGTAACAATAAATATGACTAAGCGGTTTTATTTAGTAAAATTGGACGAGGATACAAATACTTGTTGTTTCCGAAGCAAACGCATCACCCTGTACGACTGGCTCTTGCGCAACTTGCGCCGCTCTAGCGTGCATCCACCAGTGACGCGTTGGCAAGCGTGCTATTTTTAATGGAGCGTTTTATATCGAAGAGTGTTCGCGCTCGGCCGAGGAGAGAATGCCAAAAGCTTTTAGCAACGGCGGTCGCGTGACTCCGCTTGAGAACGCCTTCGTCTAGAGTGGAACTCGTGCTCTTGCACACGTACGCCGCTCTAGACTACTTTTCCTACCAATTGTAGTCAGTGTAGAAAGTACTCTCACGGTAATACTCGGATAATACAATGATATTTTAAAACATCTTTAAAACCTGATAGTCCGACGGCTGAAAATTATTTTTCAACTTGTTAACGTTCTATCAAATTTTCTAGCGTGTCGTTATTTATTATATTTTCAAGACACATGATTTCTGCACGAATCGAGTGCCAGGTGCGAAGTAAAGATGCGCGCCTGGATAAATTGTAAATGGTATCACGCAATAACGCACTCTGGTTGGCTTCCAACGGCCGAGTGATTCCGTCGCGCGTGTCAAGCCGCAAACAATTTTTGCAACGAGATCTGTTAGATAATCGGTGTGCCGAGATGCCAGTGTGACACTGTTAAAATATCAGATGACACCCGCGCGAACATGATCTCCTAAGCCTTAAGCGAATCTGGAATAGAGAGAGAGTTTGTCCTGTGACGAATGTCACCAAGAAAAAATCGGCAATGTTTCACAACACTTCCCTGGATTCCTTATTGCTTTATATCATACGTCCGGGTGATGTTTATCTTTAATTAAGATAGAATAGAATATAACAAGATTTTAACTCGACCACCCATCGATTTTTAAATTTTAAATTTCCCATTACAGTTCATTCTTTGAGCAGTCATTATTTGATTTTATATCAGTAAAGATTTAATATTAATACACACATATTTATTAAAAAGTGCACCCTGTACATGGTTATTGTTTACGTATCGGACATACCTTCCGCCGAGCGGTTCTAGTAATCATTGCAGAGGTACTCTTATTTATAAGGGTCGGGTTCAAGGGTTGCCCCAGCGCCGCGTGTCATCGCCAGTACGAACCTAATAAATCCCGGGGGAATAATTACGGTATACGGGTAACGTCGTATCCCGAAAGGCCTTAATGACTGGCGCATTACGTGATAGTGATGGCTCATACTGTACAGGGTGAGTCACTTGCCTTCGGATCATCTCTATCGTGTATTACGTGCCTGTATAGGATAATTATAGATTATCAAGTAACTTTAATTACACACGAATGCTGTCCGACTCTTTCTTACATCTTCAATACTATAAATAGTATTATATTTATAATATAAAAGTCAAAATATGTGTGTATCCACCAAATTTGGCAGGAATCTTCTCCGTTCCCACCCTCAAACAACCCCTAAAGCCCACCCGTTCTTAACTTGAATGAAATAAATTTGTTCGGTTAGGCTTTTGTACTTATTAAGGCTAACAACTTTATTGGCTCAGATAAAAAGAATACATTTTTTTCACCGACCGTAGCTGTAATCGACAGTGGCGATGGGAAGGGAAGTGCATCACCCTGTAGAGTGTACCGAGGATGACTCCAATCTTCATCCCGTCGGTAATAAGACGCGGACGAGGCTTGACTCTTATTATTAACCCGATGGGTGACCGGTTGCTCACCTCGGCGTCCACCTTTCAGCCTTGGCAATTAATCCTATCCTTCAGGGAGGTCGTGGAAGCTTCGTGCTTTCGAGACTTCGGGCACAGGTTTCGCGTGGGTGTGTACCTCTCCTCACACCATCTTGGTGCGCTGCTTTCAGCCTGTAAATTATATCTCAGCGAATTGAATGTGGCGCCGTCCGTGAGAGGGATTTCTCCAATTAATACATTAGCTTGTTATCTCGCGCGGGATAAATCGACTTTGAGCTTGATTTATTGGCATCGGGATTCCTTTAAAGGTGCTTGGCTTGATAATAAATTTGCCGCGCCGCGTAAATCTTCCCCTTGATTCTGGCGCGCGCGCGCGCGCGCGAGCGAGCTCTATCGCTGTAACCGCTCGTTTGCGCAGATAGGGAAGAGATAAATCCAGGATGTACAGAATCCGGGGAAAGAAACTGCCGTACCAGATAGCGGCGCGACACTCAGCCTTTTCGGTGCAGATCGCTATCGCTTCAGTCGGTTCGGACATCGTCTCTATCGGCGCTACTTTGCTCGCCCCGCTTGCTTGTAAATTCTGATATCATCGCTCGGCACGTGTACCAAAATAGAATCCTACCATTGATAGAGTGAATGTTGCAGTCACATTTCATGCATTTTTACTTGTTAAATAATCAATGAAAAGTCATTTACTTTTCAAATGATGCAGCATAATCATGCACAAATAAAAAGTATAAAACATAAAAAAAGAAATATTAAGCTTTACAATTCGAAATCACAGTATTTTTACACGCTTTTACTATTTGGGTTTGTCTGCTTTTGTGTGGAAAATTTGCAATTCCAAGTCTTATTAATTTTGCATGAATTCGCCGTAAGGTATTATAATCACACTGGTGGTATGCAAAGCATCGAATCGTTCGTAACTATGACTGCTTCCCAGTACAAAGTGCCGTTTCGTTTTAATAAAGCAATCATCGTGTACATAGATTTGTCGGCGTATCGGGTTCGCAGCATCGAGTATCGCATACTACTATTGCCACGTAGGTCATCGTTGAAATCTTCATGGAGTAAAGCAGCGAGCCATAGAGTATATTCAAGTGGTCACAATGACAGTAATAATATCGCAATTAATCACTCAATTTTTCATCCCACTTTAGCGAGTGTCATGTTAGACATTTATACATATACACGTAGGATATGAAAAAGAGTTGTGATTGGCGAATAATAAGAATTACTAGACAATTTATAAGACAATGAAACCAAAAAATGATTTGAAATCATTCTGGATCATCGTCGAAATCTTCATGAAGTAAAAAGAGCGAATCGCAAAGTGTATTCAAGTGGCCATGCCAGTAGTAACAATATCGCAGTTAATCACTTGGTTTTTCGTTCCACTTTAGTGTGTGTGTCGTCTCAGGCTTTTATTAGCGGGCTTTTATTATCTTTAGCGAGAGCCGATTCGCCATTAATCCCGCGATATCTGACGCGATTCGCTGGCGGTGCTTAGGGTTATCCGGCTAAAGAGGCCTCTGGCCCCTACGAATCCTCTCATCGTCCTTTCCCAGGTTGCCGCGATTGCATCTTATCCTCGTAAGCCGCCTCGACTAAATAGAGGGGACGATTAATCCTCTCGTTACAAAGCTCTCCTCTCTCGCACGCCGAGACTTCGAGACGCGCTGCTTTTTTAATCTCCTCTCGCAGGTGCCCGGACAACCGATACCCGTTTATTATCGAACCGATAATAACCTTGAGAGTTCTCCTACTCACCGACTACGGATGCGTTTCTTCTCTCTGGAGTGCAAACCGGACTCTGGTCACTTAAGAATATTAATTCCTCCTAATTCCTTAAGGGGCCATTCAAATTTGATTTTTTTTGTAATTATTAAGAGAAATTTGGGATTTTATTTATCTTTAATTCAGACGTGATATCCAAAGCAAAGTTTTCTTCTATGAAAGTAATACAAAGAATGGTATATCAATTATCAACTCGTAAACATCCGACTTCCCGAGAAGTATGAAGTTCCTCCCTTCAACCCCTGGCAACCATTTCGGGGTTGATCGCAACTGTCTAAATAGTCTACTTCTGGATAAACGTGTCTTCAATAACACATTTTTTTACTATACCAGGACTTCGCGCAACGATATATAATAATAATAATAATAATAATAATATGAATAAAAATAACGAAGAATAGTCAAGGTTCCGTGAATTGGCAAATAACTCGAGGATTCTCGTTCCGAGAGTCCGAGCCATTCGTTCTACCGTCCAGTGGCTTCCTCCGAGTGATTACATCGGGGGTCACGTTGATAAGGAATATCATTGTCTTGCGCATTGAATGTCAGCGGAACAATGGAAGATTACTGTTAGCCGGCCGATGCTATCGAAGGGCAGCGGTGGCGGTGGCAACTTCTCTGAATAATAAAGCGCTCCCCGCAACTTGATTAATCCACTTCCAAGTTGAGCGAAATCTACGACTTCCCCGATAAGATTCTATTATTCGCAGATTTAACGAGCTCGGCTGGATGCTCGATCGTAGTATTTTTAGAGTCGCCAATGTCGCCACCCCCACCCCGTTCCCCACCGGTGTGAATGAACTGTGCTTGGTACTACTTAGGACCAGCCAGGTACAATATCATCTCGGTGATATATATTTAATATACAACGTGATGCATTCGCCTTGGAATCAATGTTATCGCTATTGTACTATGTATTATGCATATATTAAACATGTAGGAACTGTCAACGATTGTCGAATTAATTCTGCGAATAATAAGGCAACTAATAAGCAGTAATAAATACGATAAAACTGATTTGCTTCGGATAATTATTAGTGATGAATTTTAATTAAAACGTGGCATTGCTCTAGAAGAAATATGAGATAAAGAAAATAATAGTAATCATTTGAAACGAATCACTCTGTAAGAATACTGAAAAGCCATTACAATAGGCACTGCGATCTCGTGATCCAAATTACTGTACTCTCGGCAGGGCGAAACACATGTCATAATCGCACGTGCGTGTTCAGTGGCATTTGCCAATTCACCAGGTCAGTTTTACATTGGCACACTGTATAGTGAAAATGCCGGGCCATTTTTATCATGTCAATAGAGGTGCATCAGAGACTGGCAGGTAGCCCGATTGGCAGAACTAGATAGGCTTTGTTACGCGTTACAAGGTGTTTCAAAAGTTCCTTAAAATATGTACAACTAACTCAGAGCGAGTGGCGTTTCAAATGAACCGCCCTGTAGATTGTAGAAAGATGGATGTCCAACGAGATGTACATTGCACATAATGCAATCTGACAAAAAGGTGTGGTTCGACAGTGCTAATTCGAAAGCGAGTGAATGCACCTTGCACGCTTCTCGATCAACTAGCGTGTACGATCGCTTAAAATAAATCTCACATTTCCTATCGCTTGGTGTGAATGGGCATTTCCAATTGTCAATCGGTAGTTAGGCGGAATTGCTTGCCGACGATGTTGAAACGTCATGCTCAACCGACTGTCGTTGGGATTATGATCCTACGCTAAATATAAAGCCCGACTTTATTTATTCTTGGCAAGGAGCGCCGACTTTCGTCGAGGCCGAATTGCAGTCTTCGCGCACACCTCACCGCTGATGAATTATCAAGTATTTCCTTTTTCCTTGCCGCAACACCGACTAACTTAACATTCCTGGTGAACAACCAATTTCTCCACGGTTTTATTTAGATTGACATTTCCGTTTGTACGATTTAGGTGGCACATAACTGTCAATTTACTACGAAAACTAATGCACAGAATAACATTGGGTATCCAAAAGCAATATATTTTCATTTTTATTTTTAACAAGAATGAAAACAAGTGTATGGAATTGAATATTAAAATCGATCATTTACAATGAATTAACAAAATAATATTATGTTGGATATTGATATAAAAATCCAGGGGCAACTTTTTTATTTCACAACAGCGTGTGGTTTCTGGATATGGAAAGTACCTTCTTTATCTTTTTCTCGCATTTAAAGCCATTTCTTATATGGCATTGTTATTATTACCCACTACACTGGTTATGGTGTTAGGCGAGCGTGATCGGCGTATTTCGTGCGTGTTGCAGGCAACAAATTCCAGTATTGCCTTCAGCGAGTCGAGTGCGTAGGCGTATTCGGTTTCTGGCATGTTGCGACCAGTATTACCGGGCGATAACTGTTTCGCCATTCACTTTACGATTATAGTATCGCACTACCGAGTCCAAATTTTCTGCTGATCAATCGGATACCAGTTAACTCCAATTCTAATTTCATACTTCTTCCCTACGACGCCTTTTTAAAACAATCACAATAAAAAATCATATTGTATCATACAAGAAATAAACAAAGTGTTTTATGTCGCATCTCAACGAAAGTGCCACGTGGCTCTGATTTCATAGCCGTTCATATTTCCGTTCCAAAACGAGATGCGCTTGATTTTCGTCACTTTGCGGTCACCTGGACCAATTCCAACCGGCACAGATATTTTGCGACTGAGAGTGGCGAACTCAACGCGACCGATATGACTGAGAAAACTCGTGATAAATCAGTCTACCAGGTCGATTGAAATGCCGATTTGATTGAAGTGGCACTTGACGTGATATTAGTCCGGCGTCCTTGGTGGTTGACAGTGCTAATTACTCTCATCAGCGCCATTTAAAGTAGTACATTTAATTCGACTTATCAAAATAAGAAATCTCTCGAGTGTGCTGTGAGATTAAAGGTGTAAGATTGACTATATTAGTGATCGTTCAAATATCTATTAATTTAAAGGACAACGTTCGCCTGTATGTTTGTATATTTTCGATAAATTCGAAAATAGTTGAAACAATGTTAATACAAGTTTCCTTTTTGTATACTATGGTTGTGATCCATGTGAACTATGTATATTCTGGCCACTGTACACACATGTACTGCTAATAGAAATGTTTTTATTCATCTAAAAAAGCGAAGCTGTCACGAAGAATAACGCATGACGACCCAGTTAGTGACGAGCAATGTGATTAACTTCCAATCAGCGTCGCAGTATCGTGACAGAGTTCGCATTCCTGCGGTCGCCTCGGAGTATTCATAGAGAGATCGGTAGTCATTACTTGTTGCTCGTATCCGTTACTCACCAGGAGAAACCTAGTCTTACATTCCGGGGAATCAATCTTGGCAGATTTACTTAATTCAAACAACTCGTGAAAAAACTCTGCAAAATCTAATCAGCGATTTTAGAGCAAAAGGCTTACTTTACTTTTTTATATACCAAAGAAATCCTACGTGTCACGTTTGGTAGCCGATTTTTTTTTATCGTAAGATCAATTTACTTTAAAACAATTGATAAGCATCCTACTTTATAAGCTTAAACCCAGAATTCTGTGAATATTTTTTAATAGTGCCGAAGGTAATTCCCAATTTTCTTGTACTATGTTTACGTTAACCGATTGATCGTCAATTTGACAGATCTGTCTATAATCCAGGCTACGTCTACCAGGCTTCTCTAGTAAGCTAACAGTAGTCATAACAATAACAGTTCGGAGTAATTACCGCTGTGAATGATTATGCGGCAAGTGGTATCAAGTGAGGCTGCCGCGGCAGTGACTATCGATAAAGAGATCCGATAATAGAGTGCTTGAGTAACCAGATTTATTTCGAGAGCTCCTGCTCGAAGCAGCTGATGCCGCCGCGGCGGCGGCGCTCTCGAAATAGTCAGGAGTAAAACAATACGATTTTCTCGGTAATTTATGTGAATGTGCTCATGGCAGAGGGGAAGCCGAGTCTTCCTGACCGTGGGAGAAGCTTCGACCTCGTGTGTATGTATACTTGGTTAAACAGGTTTCTGGATCGTCGAACCAGACGTTTCCAGTGTCGCACGAAAGGCATTGCAACCGCCCTGGTACACCGTGCGACTATAAACGCCCGAAAAAATTCGTTCACCATCACGCGCGACGCTGCTGTCTCTTAGCTGCTTGTAAATTTGAAATGTAAAGGTTTTCTTGGACTGCCAACTTATAACTAATTCTTCTACTGAAAGTGAGAAAAGATTTCATAAACTAAGATATTTGAAAATTGAGTAATAAATATAAATAAATATCAAACAAGTTATTTCTCGCCCTCAGTAATTCTACTGTTAACTCGCACATGTCTTCAACGATAAATTCTCTTGTTACCGATCCGGTATTCATTTGGTTGTCGGCGCTATGCTATTGATCCATTTTCCTCATCGACTCCTTGGAATGACACTGCCGATTTGATTACATCGCGCTGCCGGAAAGTCGAACCAAGGAAGAAAGTGTGGGATGGTGTCGCATTGCCGCATTTAAGAAGCTCGCCGGTGAAAGATTGCGGAGAGATTGCTCGATCGTGCCAAGAGAGAGAGAGAGGACGGATTAATTATTCGCTAATCCAGTCTGACCGCGCCGATATATTCCACTTCGATAAAGTTACTGGAGCCGAACGTGAGCCGTCTGTATCTCCTTTCGTTCCTTCCCCGGCTCGTAATGCTTCATAGACCGCGCAGGCTCAGTCTCATGTGCGATCCCGAGCGGAAAGCGTCGTCGTCCACTGACTTTCCAGCCTTCCTCTCCACGAAACCAACTCGATTTTCCATTATGATTGATGAGAATACAAATTCATCCTATATATTGTATCTTATGTATATTAAATAATACATTATATTTAATATATTAATAAATAATATTTATTGTGTTTAATGTTTATAAAACGTGTGATAAAAAGTGGAATGTTCATGCACCATGCACAAAAGCTTTGAAAGGGTCGCGTATAATTAAAATGACTAGGTAATTATAAATATAATTTCTACAGCAGTGTATACTCCTTAGTAGGGAATTAAACGCAATTGAATCACCCTGTATGCGTGCTCCGGCAACATCGAGAACCTACGCAACATTTTTCAACTCTCGATCGTTTATTCAAAGGAACTCGACGATTACGTGTACATGGCGTGCATGCTTCGAATCCCGACAGATCCGACCGGAATGTGCCTGCCGAGCACTGCCGGCAGTTAGTAAATCAGTGTTGATTGGAACAAGGTAATTTACAAATTGCAGGGCTGGCAAAGGAAGATCCAGGAATTGAAAAACCTTGAGAACAAGATTTCCATTGCAAGCACATCATTCCGATTTATTAATATCGTATTATCATCTCAAGTTATTTCCAGATTTATTAATTTATTCATGATCGAAATATTCGATTATCACCGAATATTGCAGTATAAAATAACTACACAATCAATAATAAACCTGATTGTAACATTTTTCTCTTTTATCGAAGCTCTATGACAAACGTTGAATATTGTTAATAAAATGTGTCAGGAGGAAGCTGCGTCGAGATTAGAAATCTCGAATTCCAGCACCCCGACCATCCATTCCCTCACACGCCTAAGCCTCATACAGAAACCCACGCACACATAGTTAATTGTCTATCAGCGGTCTACACGCCGGCGATAGATAATCGTTACGTTACGTAAGATGAGAGTCGACAGGAAAGGCTGTTGGCCTGTACGGCGACGGTGAGCCGACCAGGCATGCAGAGAAGCTTCTCCAGATGCTCGACTACTAACCTTGCTTACGCCTCGTCGACACCGATCAATTCTTAAGTTGCGACTTGATGCAACGCCAACTTTCTACGTTGTCCGTTCGGCATGGAAAATTATTCTGTTAAGCGGTTACATATATCTGGACCGCTAAAATTGGGCATTAACTTCAATATTTTGAAAAGATATAAAGCACATTTGTGTTAAGCTTGTAAAATATATGTATGTTCAACGTTGCGCCAATTCTGATGAATGCTAGCTTTGAACTTTGTACAAAAAGGTACCTTTCAGCTGCAAGTTGACTCAACGCCAACTTTCAGCGTTCTTCGTTGGATACATTAAATTCTTATAATAAACTTACGCTTTACGCTTTAAATCGATAAGAAAAGTGGTTGGTTCAATACTGATGAATGCTAGCTTGGAACTTTCTATGAAAAGCTACCATATAATGAAAACCTAACCTCCCAACGTTCTTAACCTCCTTTACTATCAACGCGCCAATTCTATAGTTCGAACCCGAAATCGCATTTTTAATCACACTGGCCAATTCTCGAGATTTATTGGCAGCAGCAGCTGCTGTTTATTCCGAGTGGCATCGTCACGTAGGTGGCTTAAGGTCGTGTATTTCCGTTTGATACGTGCAGGAGATTTGCCGGCGGGGGGGCGCCCTCCCCGGATGGATACGGCCGTAGGGTCGACGCGGGGCAAGATCGAACGAGATAAATCGATCTTCATCACGCTCCATTTCTTCGCCAATTGCCGGCGACTCTTCTCCGGCGACTGAGCTCGGCGCCAAAAATAATTGCGAGAGCGCGAGTGTGCAAGACACACGCGCACAAGACGAAACGAAACGGGGGCGGTGTTCTTTCGTCCTCTTGTGTCCGCGCGCGTGTCCGGAGCACCAGCAGCTCTCCCCGAACGACGAGGAGGCTTGTCCGGTAACTTTGAGCCCCTTTGAGACCTCGTTTCTTGCATCTGCGTATGGAGCAGCGTAATTGCGTGCGCGTCTATGAATAAGGTGAGAGACACCCTTCGCTCGAAATATACGCGTCGTGCGAGAGCTTACACGCGAATGTGCGCCCGCCGACCCAAAACAATGGATATTTCGGACGACAGTCGCCCGTCGGGTGGATGAACCCTTCCGTC
Organism: Ectemnius cavifrons; assembly: GCA_964023945.1. Classification (NCBI taxonomy): domain Eukaryota; kingdom Metazoa; phylum Arthropoda; class Insecta; order Hymenoptera; family Crabronidae; genus Ectemnius; species Ectemnius cavifrons. The sequence continues at coordinate 18,012,842 of OZ030377.1, forward strand.
GTCTTCGGAAATGACCTCACCTTGAACCCTCATCGCACTGCTGCACGCTGTCATTAACGGACGCTGATTCTTCATTGGTCCCTCTGCTCACTAAAGCCGCCTGCACACCGAGTGCAACAATTTCTCCGAGAAATTGTTGGATTGTTTTGTGCCTGTGGTGATACTTCGTAATTCCAACGCAATTTTGTGATTCTCAGTTTTGTATTCGTGCAATGTGACATTTGTGCTGCGATGAGTTTGCGAGATGTTGCAACATGTTTCTTGTTGGACCAGTTGTGCACCGAGTGCATTTTGTTTCACAGCACTTATGTTTATGTTTTATTGCACCGTGTTGTATACTTGTCATTTGCCGTACAATAAAAAGTGCAACGCCTACTGCTCTTGGATATACTTAATTCGACATACAACGACCAGAGCGTCGTAGAATGTTGCACTCAGTGTGGAGTCGGCTTAATCGAGAAGTCTGAACACGGCACAACCAAATGCAACTGCGTCGCAGTCTTGCGAGACAGAATGTCGTGGTTGAGGAGCAGCAACGCTCGATGTCCGTCTCAGTTTAACGAATTAATTATTCTCAGTTTAGTTCTGCCAGATTATATATTATAGCGGAGCCAACGACAGTCGCTGCTGGAAGGCGTACGTATTTTCGGGATATGCTTGCGTGGCAAGGGTTGGCGGTCCACGTGAGAGTGGGACACGTGTGCAGCTACATAAATGTCGAGCGGTGCTCAAGACAGCCTGCGCGCATTCTCTTTTCTCTATCTACGTTGCAACTTTGTGGCGTGCAGCCAATCTTGTGACCCACGTTACATTTCTCCCCGGTGTCATTAACGTGCACGTATTTATCCCGACTTCTTGTTTACCATTAACGGATGATGTCGCGTCTCGTAGCGATTGGACTCGCATCCCCTCAGAAAGCACGCCCTAAATAAACCTCTCGATTTATCCAGCGTAAATCTTAGCAAAACAAATAAATATATCTATAGTTGTATACATATACGGGTCATTTCAGAAACTATCGAACGGATTTGATGCAACTTTGTTTATCACGCGACATCAATTGCGAGCTGATCAATATGTACATATCTTCACTAATATATATACAGATCTCAACTATATTAATATTCTTTACATATGTAAAACAGTCCGTAATATAATTCAAGGAGAAGGTTTTGGGCTAAAGCTATTTATACACAAACCGCCTGTTTGACTGTGGTTGCTTATTGTTGTAATTTTTTCTTGTTGCAGTCAGGAGCAGAAAGCCGAGAGGCGGTAGAGCCTGGTAGCAGCACGGCCTCACCGTCGGACGGGAAACTCGCCGACGGAACATCCGGCTCATCCGTCCTCGAGATGGGGAGTACGGACTCGGCGGGTAACACCCACAACAGCGGTCCATCTTGTGGCCTGGTGAGCTCCCTCTTCCCCAGCAGCTGCCGAGGTCGAGCCGAAGCCTTCGCACGCAGCTTGCATCGCCGACTAACATCCCTTGGCGGAGATGAAACCTCCCAAAACGGAGAGACACAGTCCTCGCAACCTAAAGAGACCACCTGGCTGCAGCCTTCTTCGGGTACAAAGACCATCGCGATGAACAACAATAGCACGAATTATGTTCACCGTCAGCAGCCACGACCAAGTCCCGAAAACGACCTGTACTACAGTTTCGACATCGACATCGAGGATGACGGGCCCAGTTCACCCCAAGAAGAAGCCACACCGGCAGAAGTTGCGGACCTACTCGTCAATCCTCGAGGCGTTAAGACCAATCATCACGATTCTTGTGATTGTACAGCAAATGGTCCTAGGATAGTAACTACCACCAAAGATGCCGAGCCCGATTGCGTGTTTGTATCCCCGATCGCTGGGACATCACCCGAGAGTGATCGTTCCGAGATCTACTTCGATCCCGTGTCCTCGGAGACGGAGCAAATAAAGAACGAAATCTACTTCGACCCAATAGTCACGTCCGATAGCGAGACTACCTCGAATCTCTCAAACGGTTGTGCCACCGCGAAGAAAGCCAACCTTCCCTGTTGCAGAAGGCTCGATAACAATTTGGATGCTTCGGAGGACACGTCTGAGTCTAGCTTATCGCTGAAGGGAAATCATTATTTTGACAAACAGGACCGTCCTAGCGATGTAGTCTTCAGTTCGGAAGATTCGTCGAATGGCAGGAGTTCTCAGGAGACAACCTCGCCGAGCCACGAATCACTTTGGAGTACCTTTGATGAGAGTACAGTCTCCCTGCAGGATGATAGTCCGTCCAAGATCAATTCGAATCTGCCCTCGTTACAGAACAGACTTCCCAAGTCCTATTCCGACTCGGTGATCCCTGTGAATGGTAGCGGTCCGGCCACATCCTTCGGACCGCCCAGAAAAGCTGAAGAAACAGAGGACAGTGTCGATGAGGTTGATTTTGTCACGGGACCGACGAAGAACCGCAAACTCAATTTGATTGTAAGGAATGCAGCAACTGTCGTGAAGGATGACTCCACGGATTGTTCGGAGGACTGCACAGAGGATCTTCCTTTGGACGAAGGGGCAAACAATTCAACGAAACCGAATGGAACTAGTTTACAAGTCGACGACCTTCCAAACGAAGTGGATGATCGCTCCACTTACAGCAGTAGCATCAACATACCGGGCGCTCTTACCTTGGAGTGTCCATCGGGTACCAGAGTGATCGATCAGATCGATGACACATTAAAGAACGAGGTCCAGTTGCAGATAGAAAATGGAGGCGTAGTGAACGGCAGCGATGAAGACAAAATGAGTCTTCTATTGAAGAAGCTTTCGATGAGTCCGTCAGTGAAGGAAGATGCGCACACTCCGGTTCAAGAATTAAACGAAGGCGACGAAGAAGAAGAGGAGGAGGTGCGACCGCAGAAGATCAGGAGATGCTCATCTCTGAAAACGGGCAAGACACCACCGGGTACACCTGGCAGGAAAAAGATAGTCAGATTCGCCGACGTACTAGGTCTTGATCTCGCAGACGTTAGAACATTCCTGGATGAGATCCCGAAAGTACCCAATTCTGCCTACAGCGACCTGATATACGATGACATCTTCCAGAAGGACGCTAGTCCAGTGAATACCCTGCAGAATAATTGGACCAACCGATACCCAGACGCCAGGAGGAGTTCCGATACTTCGATACCCCGGAAACTCGACAAGACCCTCGTACCGTTATTCCAACAACCAGCTGGCTTGGCGAATTTTCTGGACCTGGTGCGCGAGCGTCGAGTGTGCCTGGAGAACGTCCTCGTGGAGGATCCTCTCACTCTATCTATTCAGGGTACAGTACGCGTCCTAAACTTGGACTTTCACAAATCGGTGCACATCAGGTATACCCTGAACTCCTGGCGGAACTTCAGCGACCTGCAGGCAACTTACGTACCAAATTCCTGCGACGGTTTCAGTGACAAATTCTCGTTTCTTCTATATTGTCACACGTTGGCGGTTGGCCAGCGCCTGGAATTTGCGGTTAGGTTCCAGTGCAAGGGTGTCCAGTACTGGGACAATAACGCCGGTGCGAATTACTGCTTCCAGTGTTTACCAACAGCTTCCAGCGTCGGCTACCTACCGATTACGGCGCAGGAGGGCCAGCAACGGGAGTGGTCGCCGATGTTCTACTGACATATTAGTAATCAGCACCACATGTATGTGTCTTGGAAGGACCGTGATTTTAGAACCGGCTGTTGCGACGAACTCGGCGGATCAGGTGTCGATTAACGAGGCTAATGACGCAACGCAGAGAGAAAGAGAGTCTGGAGATACGTCGCACGTTCCTAAGAGTACCTAACATACCATCCGTTCCGGATTCGTTGAAAAGGTCGCAATGGAATATTGGAATCGATTTGGTGTCAATTATCATTTCCTGCCGCTCCCTGGATGGTACGTTCACGATTTTTCGGAGACGAAGCACATTTCGACTGACCAGAGACTTATCTGTTCATCGGTCTTCATTCAAGAACACCGTTTTCTCTTGCAAGTGACGGTCAATAGAATTTGAGATATGTTACTTTCTGGGTGGTGCAGTGAAGATGAAAGGCTTAAGCACAATCTGAGGTTGAGCGAACAGAGCGCCTGTTTCAAGATGCGCTTCGTAGGGTTAACTTGGGTACGGAGTGAGTGAAAATGTCGACGACTACGACTATAATTTATGCGTTCCTAAGAAGTACCTAATTTACTGGTTTTACGCCATGAACATGCCTAACGGATTTGACGAATCAAACGGAGATTCTAATTACATATATTTGCCACGGAGACTGTTGTTATGTAATCAAACACTCGTTGCAAGGATCGCAGACTGGTACTGTCGAAAGAAGCATCTCAAAGTTCTTTTTTTTACACGAATCATATCTTCTACATGCGGCACATAAATATTTCTAGGCCAAAGTGTTTTCAAAGATACACCCTACCAATTTTTCGATTAGTAATTTCACTTATCTTCCCAATACATATCGGGTGATTCGAATTGGTCTCCGCCAAGGAGTTCATTTACATCAACAAACCTGACAAATCTTTTTATCGTAGCGGAAAGTATGCAGCGAATGGGAGTGTTAATTCACGCAAGGACCATGAAGACTTTGATACGTTTCTTTGCGAGTGAAAATCGAGCCGTGCCAATCCGTTCCAGTGCCATTAGATGGATCATGAGATTACACGAGCATGCGAAGGATGCCTCTAAAAAGTAAATCTATATTATTGTATTCATATACCGTAAACAATCTATCGTTACGATTTAAGAGAAGTACGATTGTTCGCACGACAGTGAAACATCAGGTTGCCCACGTTCACAGGCATTGTCTCCGCATCAGAAGCACGGCAGGGCCACCTTTTCGCTGACTCGCCAATGAGTCGACTCATCACAAGAATTGTCATTGTACAAACCCCAAATCCCCATAAAGTCAGACAGTGGTAAACGCTAAGTTTCATCCACGGTAAGAGCATAACTCTCTCGATCATCTTAATGAATCCGAGAGTCAAAGAAAGAAACAAACCCCCCCTTACCACGTGAAGTACAAAGACCTAACCCTAAACACTCACGAAAGCCAAGTAGATACGTGGGCGCCACTCGCTGTCACTGGTAAGGTGTAGGGGAAGCGCTACAACGAATTACACGCACGCACCCTATGGTAGATGGCAGTGGTATCGGCGCAAAAAATCGGTTTGATCGCAGGAATGCTCTTACCATCGATGAAATTTAGAACCTGCCTGTGCCCATCTATCACACGTTACCCAAAGGTAGCTTTACCTTAGGGCGTTCGGGCAGCCGATCCTTTAATCGGGCGAGACTGATAGACCTTGTAGCGTAGACGGTAGAGCAGTGTGACACTGCATTAATCGTAAGATCGTAAACGACCAACTGTTGTCTCTACGAGATTGCAACGAGAGAACTCCACTCGGTGATCGATATACAGCCGAATGCTCAGGTACTGGCACACTATTCTTCTCGAAATTGCAACACTGCAAGAATTGTAAAACCATTAATGGATTTGTTGAATGTGAAACTAGTGTGTTTATGATGTTAGCGGAATTCGCAATGTGTAATTGGAGCCGAAACGAACGGGCTTGCACTAGCGTAGGATAGATCTATTTTTGCCAGATTAATGATGTTTAAATAGAGTTTCGCGTAGGCGCACGGTAGGAGTGAAATAGTGACGTTGTTGGTGGCAAATGTGTCTGAAATATGTATATGTCTATGCTTGCGCCCATAAATTCGGCATCATCGTTCCCGAACCCGATAGCAATAGATTCGCCGCGCCACCAGTGTTGACAAGACGGATCGGCATTGGTCCCTACAAAAATCTTGTCTTCCACACAGGGAAATCGCACGTCATAGAGGCCTTCACAAAACATCAACGTCCATTTGATCATAGTGAACTGTTAAGTTGCGTTTACATTAATCGTGTGAGCTGGTCGACTCATTATGTTGCACTCTTCAAGGATCCAAATGACACCAGCTCACATGATCAATATAAACACACAATTACTGCAATAGTTCGTCGATCATATAAGTAAACGGGTTTGCCCGTACGGTTGCCTAAATCAGCGACGATGAACGAAAGCAATTTTTATAAAACTGGAAGTATGGCTGTCCTAAGAATGCAACGGTATGGTCTCGAATTCGGCAGGGAGAGAAAGGGAGAATGAAAGAGAGAGAGAGAGAGAGAGAGAGAGAGAGAGAGAGAGAGAGAGAGAGAGTATCGTATATTTTTTCAAGTGCAGGGTGCTCGAGAAAAAGTGTCCCCGTAGTGGTTTCACTGTTGCTTGACTGTTAATTAATTTCCTCCCCCCCTCTTTGCTTCCGTGAAGTAAGTAAGACCGAGTGTATCTCGAGAGGACGTTTCATTGACTGAGAATTGTGATGTGATTGGTATAATTTGTTAATATTTGAAATTGTTGTTACTCAAATTGAATTTATTTAAAGTTTTATCGCGAGCAACGTTATCGATAGATTTTATTCGAGCAGAATTCGGACTCGCCGGGAAAGGCGACAATTCTTTTATTAAGGTTCCCTCAATCTTTCCCTAATCTCGTGTGGCTCCCGTGGGAGTACGGTTCTTTTGGTTTTGGTCGATAAGAATTAGGATATCAGTTTACTACGCTCGCCGTCTATCGGCAAGTAGTGACTATTATCAAAAGAACCTTGCGTCCTCGTTCAGCGTTTGAAAGTTGAGCTCGATGTTACAGTTCCGAAATGTAGAAATGCTCGCCGAAGGAAATGGCATTGACAATTTCCGCCAACTGGTTGAATTCTGGGCATGAAACTGTTTTTTGGGAGCTACTGCTGCAGGAGCTTTTTACATTTCGGACGAAGTCAGATAGGAATAGTAAGGTTTAGTGGTAGTATATTTTTTTAAGTAATGTAACCTATAAGCCACATGTATGTTGCATCTCTAGTCCGTAGAGCCGCGCGCTTTTATGTAACTACTGATCACCTCGGTACTTTCGAGACACGGTGAATGGCAGCGTCGGACGTCGACGACGAGACATCGGGTGATAAAGCAATGCACTGTTTTTTAGGAAGATCGTTAGTCGTTTGGCATCGATCTTTAGGCTGCGTTTACATTAGTCATGCGAACCGATCAATTCGCTTGAGTTCATTTGACATTTATGTCTGATTTATACAAGCATCTAACAATGCCAACTGATTTCAAGTGGGTCAACCGGCTCCCATGACCAATGTAAATCCAGCTTCAATCAAATTCTGAAGCGCACTAAGGACGATGGTGCTCGGTAGCGATAGGTCCGACTAAGAATGCACACCCTTCTTTTTCTTTAATAAAACACTACAGTTTCGAAGGCTGCAGATTGATGATCGCAAGTAAGACTGCATCGAACGTTAGTACCGTAATCCTAATCGTGTTATTTCTCTTCGTGTACACAATTAAGGCAATTTTGTATTAGTATTGTAAGCGAGGGATCCTTGCAGTTGTGGTCCTCGGATGCTTTGCTGCTAGGGACCGAGGACTTCAATGACAAATGACTAACTAGAGCGACTCCTGCTTTCCTTTCGCAATGCTTTACACTGTTGCGCGATAGACCGGATACACTATTTTTTATACGATGATTCTTTTTCATGGGAAAACCTTGGCGGGATTTGAGGTTAGGGCGTTACTTGGATTACTAAGTATACTGTTTCAATTTTTTGGTCCTATCGCACGAATTCTTCATTTCAAAAATACTCTCAGACTCGACAGCCTTTCAGGGCATTTTTGTCCATGTTCTTCGTGGTTGGCTAAGGTAGACGATATCGGGATGCGTTCACATTTCTACTTGGTATTAGCTGTGGTTATCCTAATCTAGATAGATATTCATTTCTATCGGTCATAATCGTTTTTAAAGCTTTAATTAGGCACGGAACTCTACGACTTTTTAGCGCGAATTATTCTGCCCATCGGTTCCTCGAGAGTTTTATGATTCTTTATTTTTTACCGGGTTGACAGCGCACACGGCATTGTTTTTTTTTTTGCTGCGTCCGACTAGCCTCGCAATGTTATATCTGGTCACTATTTACACCCTTGAAAATGCCGATCCTTTTTTTGGCGAGACCGTTAAATCTCAATATTGATTTTTGAGCATTACTGTAGTTAGGTAAGGCCCACTTTTAATCGCATGAACCTGTGCGCGAAAGGGTCGAGACTGAGCGAGAGAGAAAGATAAACGGTGTGAGTGTCGGAAGTTAAAATGTTCGAAATTTTGTGCGTGGTGCGAATGTTGTTAGAGAAATCAAAGTATCTTTACGTACCACATAGACGTATGTTATGTATCTGTAACTCATATTCTATGTATTATTAAGACAATAAATGGAAGACCGACTGACAGACCTTTCACTATACTCATTTACGTCTACTTAAATCAAAAGTGCCGTGGGAAATGCGTTAGAGTAAGACCAGGTGAGTATTAAAATGGCAGCAGTTTATTATAAAAAAAAAAAAACGATCATAGCTATAGTAGAAACACGACATAATCACGGTAAAGCAAATACCCTACGGTTACCCTGTGTCTGTTCTCTTCGTGAGTATGTGTAAAGCTGTGACCTCACGCGGCGACGAACAAAGAACTTTTTGTTGATGTTTGATGTTTCTCAAGAAGTTTCCGATTCCCATCAAAAATATCTCAACGCTCCTCAACGTTTCTGTCGCCAGTAAGAAAAGTTGCTGTCTGCTACTTGTATGTCAATGGCAGTGTGCCTTTGCACATATCAGTGAACATGATGTGCCTGTTTCGTATTATGTCGATACACGCTCATATACGTGCAGGCACTGATATGTGTGAAATAACTACAATAGCAAAACATTCAGCAACAATGAGCAACAAAAGGTTCTTTGGTGCTCCTCAAAAGAGGACACAGCTGAACCCTTTCGCTATGAAGGACCAATTAGTGGTCGTACGCTGAACTGTCTCTGTTTACAAATGGCCATTTATAGTGGCTATTTGTTAACGCTAATATTACACGACTAATTCCTTTTTTCGAACATGTCCTGTTATTTCGCTTGTCCATTTTCTCCTATTTTACCGCGGTCTATGTTAAAGTTTCACAGTTTTCTTAATCAATGTTCATTTAAGGTAGTTGTCGCTTCTATGCGAATCGCTTCGAAGTTGTAACACGTAATAAGTAACTAACTTTAAATGTGTTTGACGCAGTGAACTTGAACGTGCCGCAGGTTTGAAATTGGTTGCCTTATACGATTGTAAAAACTAATTATCATCGCCAGTTCGTTGTCAAGATTTCAAGCTAAGGGTTGACAGGAGAAATTTGTTACGTGTTACGTGTTACAGCTCGCAAGTGGGTACACATTTAGGTTCAAAGTCTACAATACATAGCATACAATATGACAACTACCTTAAAAAACAATTGTACTTTTTGTCTGCCGCGGCATTAGATTTAACAAGAACAACAATCACTTGCAAATTGCAGACTGACAACTTAACAGTCCTGAACAGCGGCAGAAAGGGTTAATCATCGTAAAAGTAGTCGCTTTTGCTAACGCACGGTTCCTCGATTACCAGAGGCCGTAATTGAATCGTTCAAATTCGATTCACTAAAACACCTTGCGTGCAAAACGCGAAGCATTCGGGGTCGAATGGATACGCGCTTCCTAAGAATTCTTACGAATAAATATGTATGCTCTTAATGCCTCGCTTCGTGAAGCGCACAGCTACGTTCGAAGGGAATCTGTCAGATCACAAAAGTCTACGCTCTTGCTCGAGTCTCTTTAGAGTCTAAACATCAAATCTCCTTCGCACTAGTTCACAGTCCAACACTCCTCAACTTCGAAAAATGAAGTCCACAGTACTGCACAAGTCTCACTCTCAGTTTCTATCACTGAATTAACTCTCCTTCCTTGCATTGAGTCCGCAGCTCTAATTTGCCAGTACTTCTATACATTTAAAAGATTCAGAGATTATTGCTATCTCCGGATGAAGCTGTGTCCTTCGACAGCTTCAAAGCCCGCAACTGCTTGTACAAACGTTGCTTGCAGAATTGGTAGAATTCCACTTCGCGGGTAAAGTTGCTACGGACCATATCCTTTATTTCCTCACTGACAGGAGGCTTGAAGAAATTCCGATTAATCCTCGTGAAGGAGTTTACCTCATCTGAAAAGAATTTCTATTATGCACCTGTTGCTTTTCTTATTCCTAATACGCAATGATAGTGTAAGTACCATAATAGACGTCGGTGGCTCCCTGGAAAAACTTGGGTATGTAATTCTCCAGAACCGTCAGAGTGGTGTTTACGTCTTCCAGAACACCGACTACTGCATAGTGCTTTTCCACAGCGAGTTTTGCCCGCTCTAGTGCACCCACCGTGTTAAATGGCCTGTGAAACAAAGGAATATACGAGTGTTTAAAATACAGTCAAAATATTAATAAAATATTAAGCCCACTTCCCACTGTGTTCGCGGAAGATCAAGTAAAATCGTATGTTGCTATGTCAGAGTTTCTAAAGCTCCTTTTTTCTAATAACAGGTATTATACAAAATAAAATAATATATTTCGATGTTTCCCTGACCTTTTACTTAAACTGTCTAACTAAAAATAGCAATTTTATATATTCTGTATAAGTGTAGAATGAAATGGAAGATCGTAGGAGAGTTAAAACCGCTTTCCAACCATACACGACAGGTTGCAACAAAAGAGTTGTACGATACTGGACAAACTCGTTGCGGATGGGACAATAGATAGGGTAAAATGTCTTACGTGCACTTCTCGCTATGTCCGCAGAAGAAAAGTGTCTGCCTACGATGATCGCCGATCCCTTCATGAATTTCACCCTCAAGGTATCTGCATTCCCGATCCGCCTTAAGTACGCACGTCTCGAAGTCCTTCTTCAGCCAGTTTGGATCGGGCAGTGGTAAGTCTGGGAATATTTGCTTCCTCTCCACGTAATACCACGGCGCGCGGACGTAGTAGTACCAGGAGATTACCCTCTCCACAGGATCGCGTACGATATTAATGTAAATCGGCTCCGGCAAGTTGAACCTGCCGAGGAAAAACGAGGAGTAATGTGGCGAAAGCCTTCAGGATTATCGAGTATTTCCGTAATCTTCGAATAGTACGTCTCTTGTCGAAATAATTTCCCATCGATTTTTAGATCCTCAATATAATGATTCGACTTTCTAGTATAATATCTATTTCTACTCTAGAAAATTTAATCTTATAAGCTAGATTTTTACTGGGAATACTGACGTTTATTTGATATTCTATGCCTCTCATAAGAATATACATATAATGCGTATCGAACTCACTCGGTGAAGTTTGTGAAGCAGACGTGTTTCACGTATACGGATGGCTCGGCATAGCTGCTTACCATCCTAGCGAGCTGAAGCTGTAAAGGATATCATCAGATTGAGATATGAGAGTACACAGGACGAATTACCTGCCTTTGAATCAATGATATCGATTTGCTAACCAGTATAGAACTTCCCGGATGTACAGTGTGAAAATATTCATGTTTCCAGCGTTGCAGGGGACGAATCTGAGAACCGAGGCAAGAAATAGTATCACGAAATTTTTATTTTACACTTCCGTTTGTTAGTTATAACGAATTAAAAAGTAGTGGAATTATTTTGATCTGATATTCGACTTTGAGAGCAAATCACTGTTGCTTACTTTGCCGTGCTTGTCCGGCAGCTCAAAAACTAGCTTGCGTAGAAGGTTGCTTGCTTCCAGGCGCTTATTCCACTAATTTGTTTATTTTATAACAAACGGAAGCGTGAAATGAAAATCTCATGAACATTTCTACCCTGCAAGACATATGAATATTTCCACACCGCATTAAAAATGATAAAAATATTAAAAACTTAGAGACTATCATTAGCGATCTAAGAATATCTAAAAATAATAACACAACTACCCAAATAGCACAATGGCCTTTTAAGAACGTTTTTAAAACGGTCGATAGGGATATTCGCGTCGAATTCCGGCAGGCCAATAAATAAATTCGTATACCAACCAATAAATTAGAGCTAATTCAAATGGAAAAGATTTATTCTGTACCTTGCAAGTAGGGATTACAGATTTCTCGATGGAAAGATGTTAAAGAGGAATGGCGTACTTGTTCGATGGGTGCGAGCCTAATAGTCTCGACTCTCTGGACGCGGTCCCTGTTGAAGGAGAAGCCGTTCCTCATGGAAAGCCGTCTTAAAAGCTCCATGAACGTCTGCGAGCCGACTTTCGGCACGCGGTTGAAAAACAGCACCTCTCGTGCTGCTCGCCTCGTGTTGTTCAGTGCATCGATGTCCAACACCTCCGGCTCCTCGTACTGTAATCGTAGCCACTTATCAGTAAACATCATCCACTCGCACGACAAGCCGCCGTACGCTTCTTCGTCGATGATGATCAGCCTCGACGCATACTTGCGATTTTTTGTTATTGCGAAATACTCGTGAGAGGAAGCATTGCGATTTGTTAGTTGCGCGTGAAAGTTTTCTCCTGTTTTTTTTAGGCGTAATATTTAGGGATTATTGCAACACCTGTCACTGGGTATTAGTTTTTTATAAAAATCCACTAAAAGCGAACCTATCCATTTATCCCGAGCTTCCTACACGAAAATAGGAATTCAATCGAGGGTTTCAAGAAATTTTATAAATTTTATTTCTTGTACTTATAAACTTCAGGAATATTCAATAGCCGGAATGACTGTTGTATAATTAAATGCCGAATTAATTTGCCCGGATGTCTTACCGTGGAAATCGTAGATTTACTGTGAATGTCCTGTTACAAGACCAGCGTAATCACGAAATGACTCTACAGAATCCAACTCGTGATTCCGACCTTAACCGTTGATTTTCAGTTCCGCGTACATTGTAACGCACAATTTTTGCCGTGCCATGGAAGCGAGCATTATCCCAGCTGGCAATTGGGATTCCTTCTCGTTAGATAATCGTAGTTGCTATTAGCAAGTCATCGTTCGTCATAAGGTAAGCGTGCGAAAGCTTAAGGAATTACATACAGCGGGCCGATAATTAAAAATACCTTTTTTGTAATTAAAAAATACAAAATTTACAGAATATATCCTGAAAATTTGACATAAAACAGAAATTACTTTGCATAGGACACCTTTTTTCTAGGAGGCAATTTTTTGCAAGGGATACTGTTTTTAATCTAAGCGGCGCGTTTTTATAGACAGTCGATCGAATTCGAACTGATACGAGTAGTTAGGTAATAACCTTCTGTACATGTATTACATTTTTCAGGCAATTTTAAAGGAAATTGGATTTATGCGCCAATTAGTTTCTTTCTTTTGCTTAGTCATCCTGTCAATGTTAATCCGGTACAGTTAACCCGCTTGTTTTTCTGTATTTTGCTCGGGTTCATCGGCAGCAAGGAAAACCGTCTATTTTACATCACCGCCGATCTTGTAACCAACTCATCACGAGCGACTATGTAGAACTTAGTAATAAAATGTGTTAGTCGAGTGGATAGTGTTGCCTAGAGTGCGCCAGCGTTACGCTTGAGTTACCAAATATGTTACCATAAAGTAAGAGGAGCACGTAGACCTCCTTTCCTAACCTCATCCGCGCCGCCGGTCGAACAAAAAGGCGCGATGCGAGAATAAAAAAATGGCGGGCGATCTTATCGTAAATTTGATCTTAAGTTATTCCAGTCTGCGGAGTCCTTTTTCGTGTGGGAATATCGCCGACTTTAGATCGTTTTACCGTTGGCTGGATGTGCGGATTGCATATGAAACGGGTGGATCTCAAATGAGGTCACCTCCATCGAGGATGACAAGTCTGACCACCTGTTCAAGTGGCTGGTTTCACTCTTTTCCCACCGACGAGGATGACAGCGTTTGTTTGGTTTTCCCTTGTTTATGATTTCCTCGCTGGAGGATGAAATCAGCGCAATTTTAAGTAAAACTGTCCTCCCCCGTGTCTGTCAGCCACGCAATTCTCGGAGTCTAATTCCATTGTTATGCAGTGGAAGATATCTTGGATTGCAGATGAATGCAATTCTTGTTTTATAACTTGAGGTTTCATTGGAAATGTTAATATTATTAGACCTGTATTATTGTTAATTCCCAAAAATAATCTTTATTCTGTAGAAAGTAGAAAAGAAGAAGGAAGAATGTGACATTTTCATTGCCAGTTTATACACTGCGCAGCCTTTGTCTGGTAGTTAGTCATCTAAGTTGAAGGGCTTGTATTTATCAACGTCCAATCATTAGGACTTTGGTTTTGGCACGTATGGTTCTTATCCATTATGATAGATGGAGACAGGAGTAAGGGCGAAGAAATATAAAAACCCCAAGCATCGAGGACCAAAACATTCAGGTTATTCTGATTGTGAAAGTAACATTGCAAGAACAAGTACAAGCAAATAAAAAATCTTTAGCCAAATCAAAGGTGTACTTGTTACGCCATCTCGTTGAGGCATTGCGAGAGATTTGCATCTTGAAACTAGATCGCTTACACATTACTGGGAAGGCACACGCCTGTTCGTGACTCCTTCATCTCCCCTCTCTGGACCGAACTGTTGTAATCTCTCCAGTATCGCAATATCCGCTAGATTATCTTATGCATATTTATTGCAATTTCCATCTCACTGTGGCGCAAGATGTTTTTTGCGACGGGCCAGCTTCCATTGCCGACGAGTTCCAGCTGACACTATGATCCTTTCATCTGCCCAACTGCGATTTATCTCGAGATACGTCACTTCACAGTTACACGATGTATTTTTACGCCAGCTGGGTAATGCGACAGTAAAGATATGTTATGATGATTAGGGAACCAGCATTGTGTTGGAAATTTTATGTGTTTGCGTGAACTCTCTTATTTCACCATATCTGCCTATTCCTGTATTTATTTAATACTAGAATTAATAATGATTGAAATATTCCTATTTCAATTATATTTGCTAACGTAATTGGTTTTCTCTTAATCTGCACATTGCTATTAACAAGTTCTGCATCAGCCAAGCCACTTAATACGTTATGCATGAGTTAAACATTTAATAAGATATGCATCAACGTTTTTGGGACAACTACCACGAAAGTAGTTCAGCAAAATCGACGAATACTCAAGATTCCTAACGGTATCAAATTTAATAGGATGACCTGATTGATTGAGACACTTATGCACAAGGGAACAGGATCATACCCTGCAATCATATAAATAGGGTCAAGCATGATACGAAGTGGTCGGTTTCTCCAAAGGGCAGTGACAGTTAAAAAAATCATTTAACCGATTTCAAAAACTAGAAAGTTCTCAATTCGAGTTGTAGAATTGTAAATCTTCATTAAAATTATAATTTTTAATTATAGTGCGATTTTGACAACTTGATGCGCGCTTTAGGATACTCGTTGCCTAAATCTAAATTTAGTGGCGCGTACTACAAATAAATTTCTTTGATTTAGTACTGTATAATACTTCCTAGCGCGTAAGAACGTTTCCAAGAAGATCGAGGCCATTTCTGGTGGTCTGGACTGTTAGCACTGACGAATAAACTTCCTGAAATGGCTCAGCCATCTGTCTACCGGACTGATCGGTCAACGTACTCCTCTTCAACGATCCCTCGCTCCCTATACGATCGTCGCGCGCATCGCCGCCGATCCTATCTCATCTCGTCATTCTCTCGGCTTTCGAATCACGTCCATAGCTTTCCGCGAAACCCACCTAAATAGAGCTGGCCGCGTTTCGACTAGCAATAGAATCTCGCGCTGACTGCTTCCAAGGAATCCAAGCTCGATATCGGACGCTTTAATGGAGTCACTGACGTGCATCACTCGTGGGAGTCAATCGAACGTTTCCCTGATCCATGATGCACTGTTATTTCGGTGTAACCTAATGTTTTATGACTCGAAACTACAAATTACCATAAACAAACTAGTGAGTTGTGATATTTATCAATATTGCACTGTTTTTTTAAATCATATTTTCATATTTCTCAATTTATGTTCTTCACTGGAAAATTCTTAATTTATTTTTACGATTTAATCATTCTTAACTTATATTCATATTTGGAAAATTCTTAACTCATCTGCCTGATTGGAGTATAATCGAATATTGCAAGGTAGAGATTAATGTTGAGTGACGGTGAAATGCTGATAGTGCGGACAAGGAGTAATTACACCTTCGCGAATTCCTCCCAATTATAGAGGATTATCGTCATAGATATCGATTGACAGTTCGACCCCTCGGGTGTTGGGCATCCTTTAAAACTAGATAGCAGAAACAGTACTTCCTCAAACAGGGGGGCCAATTAGGAGCGTAATTGTTGAGAAAAAATGGTATAATTGATTGCCTGTTGTGAAATTAGCATACACTCTCGCGTCGGAAGAGAACACGGCGTCCTCGTTTTGCTGTCGTTATCTACATTTACAATTACTATAATACATAAAAACACGTAGCATTATTTTATACGTAACGTATAATCTCGATGGAAACTTTCACTTCTGTTTTTTTAAGTTTAGAGAATATCATATAATGATTTATATTTAATACTTTTCCTATTTACCTTTTAAATATTGAATAGTGATAAAGGTAAGTTACAAATTATAAGCATACGAAACATAAATATAGATATAGAAGTATAAAATTAATAACATCGTTATGCGCAGACAATGGTATCAGTGAGAAAGTTTAACAAAACTCTTAATTGACGGTGCAATGACCTTTTATTCTTTTAATTAAATCATCGTTAGCGTAGACATCAGATGCCGGGCGGCTTCCACAGCTGGTATGTAATAATGACACGTAACTTTGTTTTATACGTAATACAGGATAATCTCTGAAACTACCGAACCGATTTTCATGACACTTTCACTACAAAATATTTGATGTACTTGTTATAGTTGTCAGTCTATTTTTCAGGCTAAATTAATTAAAGGATGAATAGTAATAAAAATATATTAACAAATTATACCTATAAGAGTTACAAATATAAAACTACAAATTAGTATAGATTACCAGTCTTCCTTTACACTTTCAAGTTACATTCGAGCTCACAATATCGTTTGCACAATGATGATATCTGTGAGAAAGTTCAACAAAACTGGTGAGTGACGGTGCAACAACCTATTACACTTTAAATTAGATCATTGTTAGCGTGCACATGAAATGGCAGCCGGGCGAAGTCCAGACAACTAGTGCATTATAATAAGGCCGGCTAATTAAAGCGAGCACGGCTTCGGCACTCCCAGCGCCTATTTACTCGCGTTAGTACACTGCACGCGCGCGCCACTTCTTCGCCCGCCATTCACTCGCCAACGATTCTGGTCTACTTAACAAAAACGAGACAATGGAGCCGCCGGAGAGTGATGCACGGGAACGAGCAAGAGGTATCATTTTTGCCGAGACGGAAACCGGCGAACTTCTTCGCTCGACTCCGGACGATTTAGCTCTTCCAGCGGAGGATGAACGAGCGCGTTGGTGCCGATGCGAGGAACACGCCGGGTACAACGAGCTCCTGCTAAGGTTTAACGGTACTCGAAAGAATGATCCTTCGGGCGTGAATTAGTTTCTCGATCGAATTGCCGAGAGTACTAACTCTTGTGTTTTTAGGGAGACAATAGATATTTCTTTATTATAATTTATATATTATATTATAATTGGTGTTAATAAGCAACGTTCATCATATGTTGCAACTTCGGCAATTTTACGAGATTATTAAAAATATGTAGCTGAAGAATACAACAATTTTTTTATTTTAATTTCATTATAATTTTTTTACCACACGATTTTCATTATTTCCGCAAAATTGCGTTGGAATCAACGAAATTGCCTGTTAGTTTTTGGCAAATCGACTGACTTCAAGTCTCCAACGAGTGGGGTGCACCACAGCAAGCTTACACGCTCGTCGGTCGTTAATGACCTCCCGGTCAATTAAGCGGCGGAGGAATGTGAGCGTGCCGGGCGTATTTAATAAATTAATTCCCTGCACTACCACGAATTCGATAGCGATCTCACGAAATCTATTTTCCCGATGTTTTGCCGCGATTAGAGCGCCATCAACGCCTCGGTCCCGGAACAATAACGATGGTGCTGCCGGTTCTCGGTCGGCGATAGCAAGAAGCGACGCATCGGGTGAATCGCATTAAAGCGCCCCTGGGAAAAAGACATGGTTCTGCCGGATAAAAAAATTCCCCAGACGCCCGTCTACTTCCGCTTTCTGCTATCAAGAATTACGGGACACGTAAGAGGCAATGAATGAAGAGTTCACTACGAATGAATTAATGAAGAAACTGTTGTATGTATTATTGAAAAAGGTGTGAACAAGAGAATTTCGAAGATGGTGCTGGTACGAAGTGCAGACAAAGTTAAGTGATGAAGTATATTTCCGGCTAATGAATTGATTAAAAAAATTACTTTAAAACGATGAAATCTACAACAAGCAATACTGACAAAACAAGTACACTAAAAATCAGTGAAAAATGATATTGAAGAAGCTAATGTTATCAGCTGACCGTGGCAAAACTTGGCAACGCCGCGCTTAATGGGGAAAAGGACAGGCTAAATGAGTTAAATGGCAATGATTAATCATGCCTTTTAATTAGTGCTTCGACTGGACGGAAGCTATGCCGGCCGTGCCGCCGGCACGCCTTGTCAATGTTTCTATGGCGTACATCTTCCGCGTGGAGTAACGATCGCATTGCAAGAACTATGCCGGATTTACTCATCTACAAAGGTTAATTATGATGTAAGCTCTCGAAATGAGAAAATGACATTTCCAGTTCTGTACACAGGACGAATCATTTGCCTTTAAATCACGACTGATTACGCTAATATGCAATAGATAATTATAAATTCTAAATTTGGAATTTATAATTACACACGAATCTCTCCCGCTCTTAGGTCAAACTGAATAACTCAAATGAATATTCACCTTTATTAGAATGGTTCGACGACCGTTCGGGTAGTGGACGATCCCGGTCGGACTCGGGTCAGTTTGCGCTCCTTCTGAAACAGAAAAAAGAGCGCACAATGTAGTTTCTCTCGTTCAACGAAATAAATAAATGGTGGAGATAAGGATTTCCGGGTGTGGCACCGTGTGAAAATTTTTAAGGCCAAGCTTTCCAAGAGATGCCTGATGCATGTGGCATTCCTAGTAATTCCTACACTTCTAAGCTATAAGATTCTTTACATTTCTACAAAAATTCATACATTTTTTTCATTTCCGTGTTTGTGAATGTTCCTTGAAAGTTCTAAAAGTCTCAGTTTATGAAAGCGTGTTAGTATGCAACGTGACAGTAATCTTATGAATGACGCGAGTAAATCCTTCGAGATTTCTCAGCGACGACGAGGAAAGTTACGCTCGTCCCCGTTCGAGTGTACGTGTTAATCTGAATACAACGCGCGCCGTTCTTCGTACCATAACTGCGCGAAAATGACATGGAAGCAGTGACAGTGTTGCTTTTCCTTTCATTGGCACACTCACTGATCTGTGAATTTTTAAGCGACTTCGAAGACAAATTCGAAAATTGTTTATAGCAGGACCAATTTAATTCGCAGCTCTAACACTAAAAACAACTTTACAACATTAAAAAAAGATATAGTATTTCCTATTTAATATTCGAAATACCCATTTCTCCATCACCAACAGTTTTACACTAATAAATATTTCATTGTGCATTCATTTCAAGATTTCGGCTACAATCATTGCAAGATGATCTGCCTTTCACATCTGTTCTATCACGAAACAAATCAAAGAGGATTACATCGAATTGCGACAGATTCGTGATTCCCCATTAAAAGGGTTTCGGATAGTTTTGCATCTGAGGGAGGTGCTGGATCGACCAGGCCACCCAGGAGCGATAAATTAATCTGCTCCATCGCCACCAAGAATTCGATTAATCGGCGTGATCTCCAACAAACCATCTAGCACGATCGATCGCGCAAGGCACGATCTGATTTCCAAGTGGTCTGGGCTTCGCACTCCAGCAACTCGAGTCGTCTCGAGTCTCGAGTGTTCCAGCCATAGAAGGAGAAGCGAGACTCAAGGGGACGATCGGAAGGATTTAGTGTTAGGCTGATCGCACACCGAACGGTTCCGGTTATTGCATTACAAATAAATTATAAATCATATAGAAAACTTTCTACATTTTTATTTGTATCTCATATTTACTATGATTCAACCGCACATCGAATGATTCTAATTATTGTATTATAAATAAAGTACAAATCATCTAAAAAAAATTGACACATCTTCTTAAATCCTGCTTGCTTTTAAATTTAAGAGGGTGTATCGATTAGTGTAAACTTTTTATCACCCTCGAAACACTTGAAATTATAACTGCGTTACTGCATTCGGAAGACATAGTGCAAAAAGTATCTCATTATCTTCTTTCAATGAATATATACCTTTAGAGTGTGGGTCTGGGCTTAGAACTACAGCAGAATCGAAAGAAAAGCGTATAGGCGGAGATCGCCTGGAGCTTGCGGTACTTTTTCCTGACTGATTTTCTGCAGCGAGCCGAGGCGGCAGTTCCGCACAACTTTCTAGATGACCAGTGGTCGCCTTAGGGCCACCTTGATTCCGGTTTACGCTCGGATCATTGATCCTGTCCGGGGACCCCGAGACCGACCTCTTAATCACGGCCGATCGTTAATTTGAGCTTCGACGTCTCATTAGCTGACGTGCGCATCATCCACCGATCCGTTTTCCGCTCGTTCTTGCGGCACCCTCGTTTATGCTCCATTCCCACACACCCGTCATCTACAGGGTGTTTTATTTACCTTTAACACTAGTTCGATTTTAAAGCAATAAGAAAATTATTGGAAATAAATTATTTGTGCTAATGCACAAAGTTAGTACCGCCACATATTTCCCGGGTTTCCCTTCTTCCTGGGAGTCTTAATAATCATTACCCAGTGATTAGTTCGCACGGAGTTCAAATGAATCTTTCATTGTTCCGTATGTTCATCGCTAAGAAAACACCTGCCTCGATTACCGAGGATAATTGGTCTGACAAATTAGCGCTAATTCCACTAATCATAGTGTTGAAACCGAATTGAATGCGAAATACGAAAGAGTTGGACGATTCCAACGGTAGAGCTCGCGCGGCTGATGTTATCGAACTAGTAATTCAATTTAGAAAACTATCAGATAAGGGCATGAAGTTATTATGTGCCCCGGGGAGTTCAGGCACCGGTCCATAGTGTTCCACATCGGCGCTCGGTTTCCCCCCACAGATCCGCAGCGACCTTTTCATTCTTGTCATAGTATTATTACAGGCAAGAATTTCATTACATGAACCGTTGGATTGGCCCCCCGGGTGCTATAGTTTGCTGGCGGAATACGTCCGAGGTATTTCAATTACACTGATGTAACCGAGCAAGTTCTGCGTTAAAATGTCCACTAGAGCGGTGAGCGACCCCCTTCGTCATTCGATGTGTTTCCAGGAAACTTGGAAAAGTGGACTTTAAATACCTTATCGCAATTCATGAACTGTCGACTGCCGAATGCCAAATAGCTAGTGAACGAGTTTTATCTATTTATATGTTCTATTTTATTACGTATATAAATAGCTTATTACGTCATATAAAATAAATAAATATTTATAAAACCATAGTTTGCTGGTGCAATACGTGCAAGGTATCTTTCAGCGCGCTTCCTGGATACTTGACAAAGTGGAGTTCAAAAAACTTGTCACAGTTTATATATTCTCGACTGTCAAAGGCCAAATGGCTACTGAAGGGTTTCTTATGCAGTTTTCTTTCTTGTTCAGAATCATGATTAAAGCAAATTATAGGGTATAAAAGATTATAATGTTTATTGCTTATATAGGGTGTTTCAAGTGTAACATCCAATTCCTTAAAAGAAATTACATTACAAAGTATATGTACATATTATTCTTTAAATTAAATTATTGTTACTGACAGCAATTAAAACATACACAGTGCCCAATAAAAGCCTGTACATAAAAGTATACACAAATACATTTGAAATGTTACCCGTTGAATGGAATTCCGAGGGATATAACTGTGATCCAATTACGAAGTTTCCGGCTTGCTCGACTATTAATGCGAAATGAGAGTGCACCAGGAAAAATGTGATGCAATTATAAAAGAGTATAGCCACCGGCGCACTTGTGCATTCCCGGAAGATGAATCTTTGTTGTGCAGATGATTCCAGAGCTTTGCATGACTTCGCTTGATGACAGCGAGGAATTTCTTTAGCTTACAGCTGAGCTTTCATTGGTATGTCTCGCAAAAATTTTTCACGCGGACAATCGACTGAATCTAACATCATAATCTTCAAGGTTTTTTTCACCAATCCGAGTTAATGCAATTGTACCCAGTTGTCTGTATTAAGAACAACGTGCCCGTTTCCCTTTCAGGTCGAGCGGATCCTCCTTGTTGCCACGGTTCGGTGAGTTCGTAAAATAGCACTTAAATCGGCGGCACGGGTTACTAGAAATACCGTCACGGCTCACACATGGAATTTCGCCGAGATGCTCGTCGAGCATGAAGAGACATCGATTATTCTATAAATCCTCGGGCGTCCAGAAGTACTGTTGGATTCCAGGGAATGAATATTCAGTGATAAAATAAACTCTTTGACTTTATAGTCCTAAGTTTTGAAGACTCACATCGTCAAACCGTAACATGATGATTGAAAAATAATTTTTTAGATATATATGCTTTTATATTTTAATGAATGTGAATTACAGTTATTAATCACAGTTACATGATATTACCCCGGCACAATAGTCAATATGGAAGTATTTCCTGTTCCTCTTATAGGCTTTCACCGGAAGTCTTTCTCCCTCCTTTGATAGTGTTGTATTACTCACTTCCATATTGTCAGACGACTCATTTATTATATGCATTAGCCTCTACACATCAGTGGTATTTCATAAAAAACAGAGCTGGTTCCGATCACAGCCTTTCATAGTGAGCGCCTTTATTTCTATCTTACTGTCCTACTCGGCTCATCCGGGTGACATTTCGCGTGCACGTTAGCAATGACGGAAGTTAAAGAATAATAGGTTGCAGTAACTATTTTTGTTGCAAAAATCTTCTAACGATGAAAATTTCCAAAATTCTATAGCCAAAGGTACCAACAGACAGACAAATGTTGCCCTTTATATTAGTAGGACATAACCTCTAATTATAACCAATACATACATGTATGTATATTGTGTCGTATCGATTGGGAATGAGGGGGGAACGGTTTCGGAAGGACGGAATCACAAATCAGAAGGACGCCAGTGTATGCAAACGGTTAATTTCGCTTGTCCGTAAAGCAGGCTGTCGTGAGGATCGCTCTATCCCTCTAGATCAAACCAGTTCGTGACTGGTCCAGCATCACCCGCATGCCCGCTTCGCTCGCTGCGACCTTCCGCCATGCAATAACCCGCTATCATAACAGATCGGTTATCGGTAAACCGCATGGAACCCGTACGATTCCCTTTTCTCTTCGCTCCTGTACTCTCCTCCCGATGAATTCAACCGAGCGAATAGCATTGCGCAGCGTATGTCAATCGCACCACATGATGCCAGCTAGGCAGCACCGAATGGAACATACAACCACTGCACGAGACAACCTGTCAAGTTTTGCTACCACGATGATTACGAGCCTTCTCCTTACCATTGGACGATTAATATTTTTTCGGTTTCCTAGAGGTCTCACCGCTGTTACGGTACTGGAATATCGGCAATAGAAATAATATACAGTTACCACGAATGAAATAGAGAGTCTCAATATTACTATAAATCAGAATTATTGCAAATATATAGTTGAAACAATGTTCTATTCTTAAATACAAAAGAAAGTCCAATCGAACGATGCTTCGTTGTAACGTTTAATTTTTTAGTTGCAATTTAAAATAAACACTATTTATTTCTGACTTAACATTACTACGTTATAAATTCGCATAGATTGAAACTCTTTATTTAATTCGCAGTAACCCGGCTATTTCTGTAACCAGAGGAAGAGAGCATTTCCGCCATGCTCGATCTGGTGGCGGAGTCCGATCAATGCAAAAGACCGCCGGTCATCGTGACGGGAAGTTTCGTGACTGATCCAGATAATACGGTTCCAGCGGGATTCACGACCCTTACATCCGCTCCCTTACACGCCCATCCGTTATCTGCCAGAGGTGTACCTTTGTTCGTAGCAACCGTGGGTCAAGATGCGGCCCCGATCGAACTTCGGCCTCATTTAGATTTGGAATCTCCCTTTGTACTTCGCTTTTGGAAGCAATCCAGCGCACCCGCTCTGCCTATCAAACTATTGCAACTGTTACTCCACCAGACGCGCCTCTCGTTCGATCCAGTTCCAACCTGGCACGATAGTTCTTTTGTCTACGTGGGAATATGCGCATTCTTCTCTTGAATTTATTGATTATACTGATCATTAGATAATAATCTTAAAAGTGTGAGATAAGTGGCGCGAACGTATTCTTTTATGATGATTGTTAAAATAATTATGCTACAAATTATCGTTCAAACTATCATAACAATCTTAAATAGAATCATACTTTGAGAATATAATTCGTTTACACTTGATTAAAAAATTATACGAAGTTTTCTTGCAGTCTAACAATTTTCTTTTATTCTTTCCCTCATCTATCTTAATCATCGTGCAAATGACTGTAAAAACGACAATGAACTATTGCAATTGTTGTTTCATCAGATACCTCTTGTTCGCTCCAATTGCATTCCGGCACGATTCTTCACCTGCGTGGAAAAATGCACGCTCCAAATCGAGCACGCTGATTATTCATCATCGTGATCGGAATATGCGATCGGCCAGCCGGCATGATTGAGTAAGCACCCTCTAATGAAGCTCACTGAAGCGCGCGAAAAAGTGTGGACAACAAGCTTCCCGTTTGTCCTGCACCTTTCCTACATTGCAACCTATAATGACTGCTTGAGATCGAACACGAGTTTATCAATCGATTTCGTGTATCTTCTCGTCTTCGATCATCCGTGGCGTCGGCATATTGCGCACTCGTATATCCTCAGCACGAAAGGGTACCAAATGCACCAGTCATGCAGAGAAATTAGTACCTCTGAGTCTCCCAGTATGGAAATTAGATTGTTTGGATTGCAGCATGTAATGAGAAGAAGGCAAGATTTTTTGCGGGTTCTACGAAGACACGGTGGTCCTTGCGTATTATGATTCGTTCCCTTATGTTTTGTTTACATCCCGCACATCACAACACACCGCTACTTCCACTTAACGCACAACGTGTGGCGAACGGAATGGTAAACAAAGTAGGCTGGGCATTGCCAGTGTTTACGATCGTGAAATTATCAAAATTCCGAAGTCAATTCAACCTTTAACAATAAATTTTAAAAAATGTATTCAACTTCAGATGAGTACTCTGATACTTCGGGACGGTGCAGAAGCATTTGCAGCGACGTTTAGAAATTGACCCTGTCCATTGAGAGACAAAGATCTAAAGACGATGTAAGTTTGGAACTGGAGGAATTGGAATACATTAAGAAGACTAATATCGATTAGGTGGTTGGCTCATTAATCCGAAGGAGAACAATCGCGCTGACCACCCAATCTACCGCTGGCATTGGACCCCACGTGGCCTCTTTAATATGCTCGTTCAATGCTAATCAGTCGGCGAGCAAGCCGAGAGTGAACAGTGGATATGCAAAAACCTCCATAAGGGGAGGACGGAAGTGGATCGCTCGGTCGACAGGAAATCTAATGCATGGCTGAAATCGAAAAGAGGAAATGCTTTTGTAACTGAGTGAAGAAAAAAGGGAAGTTCTTATTTCGTCGTGAATATTTTTCTTTCACTTTCTCGGTTTGTCCAGTCATATGCAGTGGATAAAAAAAGTATGCGAAAAAATAAATTTTGAGGTAGGGCTCTGGAATTTATATCACTTCTTTCTTGATACAAGAAAACATTCTCCACCAAATTTCAGCCCCCGAAAAAGTCGGGAAGACTTGAAAACGTGGGAAAAACCATAAAACTTAATTATTCAGGATCGGTTTTCCACGTGTTTTCGGTACAATTCCGGCACTTTGGCCACTGGTTTCATGTTTTCTATCCGTTTTCATACTAAAACAATCGATTTATCAAGCATTCGGCAAAGTCCGAGAACCTTCGAAAAATCGAAAATTTTTGAAGGGGTATGCCTTAAAAAATTTGCGAAAAAATGAATTTTGAGCTAGGGCTCTGGAATTTATATCACTTCTTCCTTGATGCAAGAAAACATTCTCCACCAAATTACAGCCCCGGAAAATGTCAGGAAGACTTGAAAACATGAGAGAAACCTTCTAAATTAGGCAAAGTCGATTATTTAGGAGGGCTTCTCCACATGTTTTCGATACAATTCTGGCATTTCTGCCAGTGGTTTCATGTTTTCTATCCATTTTGATACTCAAACAATCAATTTATGGGGTACTCAACTTTCTCAAGTTTTATCAACTTCGTTGCAAAGTAGCGAACTGCACTTTCAAAGTACGAGTTCTTGCAAGATATCGAGCACACAGTAAAGGCATTGCTAGACAATACAGAAGAAGGATAAAAAAGGATGATGTCGCCCGACTGGATAGCGTTTATTTATGGGAGATGGGAGGACCAGTTCCAATGCCGTACACCGGACCGGATGGACGACCTTTTACTTCTGTTTCGGTCTCGGAGCTGCTCGGTGAGACCTGGTAACCCAGAACTTGAGAAAGCGAGGCGCTCGCAAGACTCTCGGGGTTGCTGTTACATCTTGGGAGTCGATCTGACGCTGTAATTGCACGTGACGCCACGCCACGGCAAGGCTGAGAACTTTCAACTTTTACCCAGCTAGTTTCAACCGGATGCCGGGCAAAGGTCTGCCCTCTCATTGGCATTTCTTACTTTTATTTTATATTGCAGTCTTGTACAAATAAAACATAGACTTGTTTCTTATGAATAATTAGGATCCGGTTCTTAATTTCTACCAACTTCACTTTTATAGGGATTGCGTGTATCATGTGCCCCATTTCATTGTTCCCGAGCGTATCGATCTCGCTGGCTAATTGTTCGTAACGTCCGGATCGCAGTGGGAACTTTCATTTTTCTTTGCCGATCGGAGGGACTGACCGGTCATGGTGCTCCGGAAGGACTGGGCGGTTGTCGGTCACCGCGCCGATTTCCGCCTTTCCCACCGGTGCGATCTGCACGAAAGCCATCGGCGAGCACGCGAAATTACCGCTCGCTGTGCACTCGCTACGGGAATCGCCTCGAATCCACCTGATCCTCTACCCATCGAAAGAAAGTCATTCTGATAGGAGAACCGGCCGTATAGATGCATTCGTATCCTTCGTGAAAGTACTGTCTCACAGCGTACACGATTTTTTTTTTACCCACGTTCGTAAAGTAGAAATGCTGACTTTGAATCAAATAGTAGTAAATGAAGTTACTACTCTAGAACGTTAACTGAAAGTACTTAAAGTAGAAAGATAAATCAAAATGATAATCTTATGTTTAACGGTTTCTTTATTTTAATAATAAGCAAACGCTATACTAGAAAATTAATTACGCAAGTTACTTTTCTTATAATCTCTATCTAATTATAAATAATTCAGATAAAACTTCGTGCAAAACACTTATTAATATAAAATGTACAAATATTATATACTATTTGGATATAAATATTAATGGACTTTACAAGCGTCTGACTTAATGGAACTGATGCATTAATCGAATCGAAAGGTAATGAGCAGATAGCAACACTTTATCTAGATTTGATCGGATTGGAGGATTATGAAGGAGACACCATCATTTGTTAGGTGCAACTTATTGGTTGTTACGCTTGCCGCGCTAAGTGAAATCTCAACCGAATGTTCGATTAATATCACGAATGACTTGCAACTCATCGCAGAAATAGAAGATGCACTAATGGGAAACTGATGGAAAGTAGTGAAACTAATGGAAATGTAATGGTGAACGATAGTTTTGCACTGCCTATGAATAAACATTCCGAAATATCTACAATATTATTAATGAGAGAAAAGTAACATGAATAATAATAAAGTGCATCTTTATTCGAATTATATATACGATACTTTTAGATGAAAGCAGTTCGGAAAAAAATCAATTTTTCACATTATAATTAACTGTGATAAATCGGCACTTTTCAAGTAGAACGTACAATCTACCCGGTGTAAAGGATGAAGCACCGAAAGCAGATTGGCGGGAAAAGTACGAGGAAGACAAGTACAGGTTGAACAACTTTCGCAATGCACAAGCACTGTGTATGTAGGTCGTAATCGAGAGCACTTCTATGGTTCACGTGTATCGAGGAACGGCACACCAGACAGTTCTTTCAATCGAGACTTCCACTCTATATTATAGTCTATCATATACTATCGCCTCCAATTTATACTGGTCTGGTATATACTAAAAAAATTCATAAAAATTCATAAAAATGCATAAAAATTTACTAAATGTAAAATGTGCCAATCAGCCCCAGTGAATACGCTTTAATTCAATAAGAAAAAAATACGTTACCATATGTATATTTAAATCCACAGTAAATGCTCGGTTTTCGAAAAGTGCAAAATCGCGTAGTGCAAGAAATTCGAGGGTACGCCGACATTGGAGCCATTTCGCCATGCACACTATGCCTAATGAGTGTAACATGCATGCGTACACACGACGCCGTGCTGATGCTAGCAGAAATATAATAGACCTGCTGAAGCAGCATATTTGGCCGTGTTCCTCGGTGTTTTCACGTTAATTGCGCCGAACTCATTATACCCGGCTGCCGGCATAATAAAGCTGCCGAGCTAGACGCTTCTCCAATCTGGCCGGATTTCCATGCTGTTGTCTGCCTATGGAAATGGAGGATGCTACGCCGGGGGAAAGACTGTTATAGTAATATACTGGCGAAACTAGAGCAGGCATAGTAAACCTAACACATCTACCCGCAGCTATCATTTCACATATACGATGTGACAACGATTTAATATAAGAATAATAAATTATTGCATCATCATTGGAGACATCTAATAAAGTTGTGTACTGATATTATCGTTTTCGCAAAACGTACTTGCGAGACTGGAAGTATTAAAAGAGTTTAGCGTGGGAGAGAAAAAACGAAAAAGTAGGACAGTAAGATTTTTACATGGGAAATGGCTAAGTTATCATAATGGATATGTATGTATATTTATTCAATTATTATGCTATTACTTTGGTAAATAACAATTTGGTGAAGAACGTGACAATCGCTATTGAATTAAATATTGCTGACAAATGTTCCGGGCGAATTATTGCTTTCACCTTGCCGCTAATTGAATGCATCTATGAAAGTCCCGCTATTCTATCTCGTGCTTATCATAAAATAAATACGAAGTTGGCGAACTTTCCTCTTAATTGTCGCGTATTACAAAGTCATTGTCGTCCAAACCTCTACGGCGGCCTTCTACCGTCTCATCGTGAGAGTCCAATTCCGTTGGCCGTTTCCCCAAAGCGTTTACAGAATTCCACGGTAATGGCCGCATCTCCGTAAAAGGTACCATGGGGCTTTATTTGCCCAAACTCCTGGGAAGAGCGCTTAAAGTCGCTTTTACGATGAGGACGCTCGTAGCTGAACGCACCGAAATACGACTTCTTTCTTGGAACTTATGATTTCTCGACTTATTTCGACCTTGCCACGAACTTTGAAACCAATTTCTTGTAGTTATTATGTCACACTGGGTATAATGTTTTATCAAAGTGCAAACATGCATATATGGACATTAAAGTGAATATTAGTAGCCAAAAAGAAAATACGTGTTGAATTTCATGAAAATCGAAACAGAATTTACAGTAAGTATAAATAAGAATAAACTTATTTTACAATTTTCTTTGTGTTTTTTAATTACCCATTATTATCTAAATGTTATTGACATTTATGTCAAAATATTATTTCATGTCCAAGTTTAACATTGCGAATCAGAGTAAACTGGATTTGTAACAGGAGATTGAATTTGTTATGCCTTCAAGCGCATCGGGTTCGCTAATACTAATAACATAAAAATTATGCAGGAGAGGTCGTTTTACAGAGGCGGACAGTTCCGAAAACAAATGTTCGAAGCGGAATCGCTGCTCTGCGTGCGCCGCACACCGCTTCTATGTTCCACTCCGATTCCGTGTTAAATAATGGTAAACGAGTGCGCACTGCCGGCAGGCCGCAATTAATTCCG
Organism: Ectemnius cavifrons; assembly: GCA_964023945.1. Taxonomy (NCBI): domain Eukaryota; kingdom Metazoa; phylum Arthropoda; class Insecta; order Hymenoptera; family Crabronidae; genus Ectemnius; species Ectemnius cavifrons. The sequence goes on from OZ030377.1 coordinate 18,042,920, forward strand.
GATGATTATTCGACAGTGTTCATTAAGAACGAGCGAGCAGCCTTTGGTGTAGAAGTCAACGCCTACGTAATCGCATTACGAACTAGTAGTTGAATTACATCGACGTGCAACTGTGTAGATTCCTCTGTCGATTTTATTATGATTCGTGTTAGGTTTGATGCACCCTGGCAATTTTTTCTTGAGTATTATTATTGTACAATTTAACACAATTATACAAAAGATTTCTCTATTTTTCCCCAGTATGCTATATAAATAATTATAAGCACGGTAGAATAATACATTTCAACGAAAAGGAATTAGGAAAATAACAATTTTGTTACACTTCAAAATACGAAATTCTAACTCAATGGGAGGCTGGTCATGTGCTTAGCTATTTCTCTCATTATTTAATCTTATTTTACATTCTTTGAACGCTGTTACTATTATTTAATCGAATAGCAAGAAAAAGTCACAAGTTTGCACCGATGCTCATCCAGAGCCGATGATCGTATCACTTGTCATCGCTGGTGAAACAACCGTCGACGACGAGAGTTACTGCTGGTAATGATACGCTCCAGTTTCCCGCTCTTCCTCCTTCGCACCTGGTTATTTTCCCAGGCCAACCGATTATATCGGCGCTCCAATCGCTCGGCGTCGCGCGTGTTTCTCGCCTGGTGGGCGATGGGGACACCATAAATTGATGTCGCCGGGCAAGGAGCGCGCGCGAGCGCTCGGACGGAAGTGCTAGGATGAAAACGATACGTATGTACAGGGTGAATCGCTTGCCTTTGAATCAGCTACGATTCAATGGTAAGTGCGGAACTTGTCGAAAGTAGAATTTTTTTTTATTTCCCGTGCACCTTATGTATGTGTATACAGGAAAGTAACTGTTCTCTCCGGATAACACTTTGTGTACACTTTAATAATAATCAATAAACGTTAACACGTTAACAATAAAGTGGAAAGTGATGAGAGTATTTCATAGATGTTCTGTGTAGTATATGCTGATTCGTGAAAAAGTGCTCACATATTGGGAAATATATTCCTTATTTTAACACATTAACAAATGTGGATATGTTTAATGAGAAACAGGTAGTATTGACTGAAAGATATGTGAATCACCCTGTACATTGCGAGTCTCTGGAGAAGAAGACTGTCGGGATTAATGGTCGCTCGGCCTCGTTTCAGGATATCTGCCACGAAAAAAAAAACCAAACGGGTCCAACCGGTGGCTTCTTCACTTGGGAACTACTCGACTTTTTCGTAGGAGAGTGATACCCTTCATAGGGTTTTTCCATCTCAAGTTTAACATTTTAAGACTTGACTTGGAAGAAGAAATTTATAGCTTTTTGAGTGCTTTTTGGAAAAGCGAAGAAATCTTTGTCAACGATAGCCACTGTAACTCTTTCTCATGGCAAAGAAGTATTAATGTCTGGATCGATCTTATTGGCCGTAAAATATCTTCGCATTTCAGCGCGTTACGCTGCTGGGTTGTTCTTTGTCGGTTCACAGGCGGCGGCTCCTTTGGTAAATTATCCAGATACAAAATGTTGCAAAGGATTCGAAGGCTCTCTTTGTATGTAGCGATGTACCTGTACCGTTGAAACGGTGTATCCGCCGCAAAGAGCAAGGGAAGAGCCGATCTGGTGAGTCTTCGCCTTCGAGGCAGACTCAGTTTTCGCCTTCTCAGGAACTTCATTCTATACTGGGCATGTTGTTTCGAAACCGGATATACTAGTATTTAACGAAATTCACAATTCAAGAAAGGACAAGTCAAATTTTCATCCATTTCTGGAAATTTGTGTGATAATAAAAAGATGTTAAATGCACCAAGAGAAAGAATTTCGAAAATAATTTGTTAATTTGAAGAAGAGGACAATTTTTGATTGCTTTTTAGTGCAATTTTGAGTGCAATTTTCTTTCTAAAAGCAAGCAAAAGCCTCTTATTCACATACGCTTTAATATAAAACTTGTTTCTTTTTCTTCAACATAAAAAGTTGGATACATCGGATGAATTCGATTTTTCACGGCAATTTTAATTCATCAAGTGGCATTACGATGAAATGACAGACACGCATACATTGACCCCGTTGAGTCATACGACGGACCTTATGTATCCGGCACGAGGACGCAAGTTCAACGGGAAAAATAATGTGGGAATGCTTCAGCCCTGGCGGAATGACAGTGATATCCCAGCGAGGCTGCAACTGCCGTTTAAATCTAGACGGGTGTACTATTTCAAGGCGTACAATCCGAGCGCGCTCTACTTGCGATCTTGCAACTCGACTGCCCGCGCACGATCTTTTCTTATTTACTGCAGATCGAATTATCCGCCGCGATGATTAATGATACCGCTATCCTCTCTTGCGATATTGCCGGTGACGCAACCAGAATTGAGCGACGTAACGCCTCAACGACATTCAACCTGATCTTGCTCTATTTTCTTAATTATACCCCAGCGCTCGAACATCATCGATATCATGACTTTCATGCGAGTAACACTCCTAACTGGTTGCTGGTGATTTCAATCAATTAATGTTACTAGGTGATCTAGAATCCACTGGATTGAGTAATAAGATTGTCAGGCAGCTCTTTTTCTTAATTAATATTCAGTTGAAAAGTATGGAAATAATATTGCGCTCTTTGGAGTTATTCATGAGTGAATATAAATTCTAGTTTTTGATAACTTCATGCAGAAATAATACTTTTAATAGTTTATTAACTTCGAATTAATAATACGTGCTGAGAGTTACTTGACTATCTATTTTATTAACTTACAACTAATTTTACGTCCTTGTTGTACTGCTTCTGCAGGCTCAAGTCACCCAAGGAACGCGCAGTAAGTAATGTAAGTATACACTTTTCCTGAGATCAAGGAAGTCCTTTAACAACTATGTGCGCTTCCTTATTCCCGCAGGTTCTTGCGGAATCGGCCCTTGCCCTTAATTAATTCCGATACTTTGCACTCTGCTTCGCCACAGGAGTAAAACCGAGCACTCGGCGGTCTATATATTACTGTGCTGCCGCCTGTGGGAATGCGTTTAGAATTTGCATCTTCTCTTCCGCTAAGTTAAACTCGTGCGGGCAAGTACAGTGGTCCCTCGACAATTTCTGTCGCTCCTTGCTTCCTTCGATATTGGCAACAGATCTAACCTTGCCAGTTTTTGGGAGTGCCAAGAAGATCGTCGCCACAGGGCTTTGCCTTTGACGATCTTTAGAATTAAAGTTAGACTTAACTTACAAAACGTAGCCTATAAAAAAATCGTGGCCGACACTCGTCTGTTCGCATTACATTATAACGTTTTGTCGTTCACTTGTCGACATTTCCTTCGTTAGAAAAAAGTGTGCGTGTGAAAGCAAGTGATTTGACAAGTGAACATGTACTTTAGTGTATACAATCTACAAATCAATTATGTGAAAAGGTTAACGGCACGTGCTCAACAGTCTGCGTGCCACGACGGGGGCGCGTCGAGCGCCTCAACGCGTTCGCTAGTGTATAATGAAAGTAAAAAGGAACAAGTAAGTACATCAACCTACATCGATCCTACTATCTAGTTGTATACCAGACCTGTACTCCAACATCGTACCATCTCAACATGGCTTTCGTTTTGCGAAAGTCGCTCAATTCTATCCCGAATTTATGGTGGGAAAGTTTTAACACGCCAATTCTTTCCTATTGTTCCATACCAAGGATGAAATCGTACCGAACAATCATCCTTGAAACGTTGGTAGATGATAGTAAATTAGAAAGGTGAGAACTGCCAAAGATTTATAAGTAATAACGTAAGAAAAGTGTAACGGGCTGGCATTGGAATCCAAATATCGGAGAAAATCCATATCGTGCACGATCTCGTTCTGTCGGAAGTAAGAGTGTCGGCGATGTTTCCTGGCGTGAGAAAATTTGCCTGCGCCGTTGAGGGCTAATTATTCAGGATCGGCGCGATCGCTTTCATCGCCGACGCGCCGCCAGCCGGAGAATGGCGCGCCGTAGATCATACTCGATCTTGCTCTTGACCATGAAAAGCACCGGCGCCATTCCTCTTTCCTTTCGAGCGTGTTGTGGGGGCAGCGCGAATGGAAAGTGAGCACATATTGATGGTGCCGGAAACCAGCTCGCTTTCATGCAGGAAGAGGAGGTGGAGGGCTATGGATGCTCGACTTTTTATCATTCCCGATAGAATGGATCCAGCCGGTATTCATTAGCATAAATCCGATTGGCGATACTCCCATTGTTGCGTGGCCCAAAGAAGCATGCACCAAAGAGAGAAAGGGAAAAACCGGACTCCCTTTGAAATTCCAATTGAACCTTGAACGGTTTAAAGAGATTTACCGGAAACTTGTTAATCTTCTTTTTATTATTACTTTTAAAATATTGTTCTATTCTATTGCAGTACTATTTCTTATTACAACTATTTCCTGATTATATCCCACCCTTCCTCTTGCTGTTCTATTGTATTGAATTAAAGAAATGTTTAAATATAAAACATTGCTATTGGTTTGGTGGAATCGGTGTTCATTAGCATAAATTGGATGGCGATACTAGCGTTGTTGCGTGGCTCAAAGAAACGTTTTCGAAAGAGGAAGAGAGAGAAACTGAGAAATACCTTTGAAAGTCCGATTGAACCTTGAACCGTGGCGGAGGAGTAGCCGCACGAAATCTTGCGACGATTCAATAGAACAGCGGAGAATCTCTCCTTTCCGAGAGATTGGAATTTCCATGCGCAGGCATGGCTGGGTGGAACGAGGGTGAGAGACTCGGCTCTGGCCCTGTTCGGGTTCGCCCTTCGCCGTGTCCGCTATCGGCGATCTTGATTTAGTCGCAGAAGCGCCCTTTCGTAGCTTTTAGAATTGCAAAGCCGTAATTGTCGGCCGTTCAGCCGCTCTGTTTCCCGCAAAGAAGTGCCCCGTGCTCCACGCCAGCCTCCGGTCGTTACCCTCGCCATGCACACTGCATGCCATGGATCATCCATGCCGATATATCATGGTCCAGACAAAAAGACCCAAATCATTCTATTAGATACTTATTATAACTTATCCTCAACAAGCTGTCCCACTCAGGTCGATTTTCCTTGTTTTATACAATTACGATCGAGGCGTGTTATACTTATACAACATTGTAATATTTATTACTTACACAGTGTGTTGCAAAAGACATTCAAAGGATGTTAAATGTAATAGAAGTGGGGGTTACAAACTAATAGAAAATATTTGCAATAATCTATCACTCTTCATATTGAATTATTGTTCGAGCGAATCCAGCAAGACAACTAATGACTTGCGAATTCGGATTAAAACCGTTATTCCAGATAATGACAGGAAGTGGCAGTGAGAGGAGTGACGGGAATCACTCGCCGATAGAAAGTCCTTTTTGCGAAGCCGCTTTTTCGACATACTTCCACTACCAACCACACCACGTACTTACCACCGCATTGCAGTTAATTATTGACTGTTTCGTGAAATTGATGATACTCGCGCAATTGATCTACCGGTGAAATGAAAGGTTTGCTGATTCGGAACTAGAAGGCTTGAAACTACCTTTCAATTGAGCGCGTCGATTTTCTTGACCGAGACCACGAAATTTATGGGATAAACACTGCAAACGAGTTCTCCACCCGCCGCGGAGAAAGTAAAGAGCGCACTTTTCCACCGTTTAAAAGGTACTTCAGGATGCAATTAAGATAAGAGCATTCACCGATGTTACATTGATTGCCGGTTCACCATTGCTGATAGTTGGATAAATTAACTAAATATATGAAAAATATATTAGATGTACGAACCACTTTCGTTATATTATTTTTTCATTACGCAACCATGTGAAAAATTTCTTCATAAATTTGTTCCAAAACTTGGAATTAGTTCTTATTCACTTTGTCTTGCCGTTCGAAACTAGCAACACTTGGTATCTCCCAAATTATCAGTTAATTTACAGCACGTTTTCAAGAATTATGCAAGCGGAGTAAAAAAGAACTGACGCTGATTCATGTGTCGCTGGCAGTAATTCCTGATTCTCCGTTGCGGCTCGACCAGCTGTTTTCGCGGTCCCGGCATTCGCTATCACTTCCTCGAGCTTGGAATACCGTAGATCATCCTTGATCTCAGGATCGTGACCACGAAAACGTTACGGCGCGCATTCTGTGCAAAGGTACACTGGTAGTCCTGACCGTTGTTTCGATCAAATGGAGAGCAGAAACGAAGGCATGCTTTCAGTGCTACGCCAAATATGGCAGAGGTTGAGGCGAATCTGGTGGTGGAAGCGGTACGTATAAACATTCGAAAAATAGTCAAAAGGCCTTTTTTAAGAATGTAATATTATATCTATAATATTATAAGATGTGGACAAGTGTTTCGAAGAGTTAGTATGCAATGAATATTATTTGATAATTATCAATCGCGTTATTTAAATTTTCTAAATAATAAAAATTCAATTAAATGATAGAAATGGTTCTCTAAAGTGAAATATATAAAAATGATAAGTAATTCGGCTGAGTTTGAACCCAATAAAGAAATGCCAGTATAACTGAATCGATGACCGTGGCAGGGTTAAGGAAATAGTCTCTCGAACAATTGTCAATATTCTTTGACCTCTGCCAGCAACTCCTTCGTGTTTCAAGTATTATTAGAATCGATGGAAGAAAGTAGGCGTGGCTATTGAGGCTGGTCTGTTTAGTTGGTTAGAAGTTAGAAATGTCAAAGCCGTAATTGGCGTTTGTAGTCTTGCGGTACTCTGCGCCGGTATCGCTTCCTCGAGTGGAAGCCACAATGGATCACCCTGGATCTCGATTGCAGGCGTGCTCTCTTGCATACCATGCATAAGTCCGTTACACATCCTGCATATCCGCACTTACCAACCAGGCAGCCATACAGAAAACCTTGCGGTTACCTCGCTCAATCCTCTGCCCAAGAAAGTGTTTTCATTTCACTTTCGAAAGTCCGGTGCAATAATAATGAACACAGCGAATAATGAAGCGTACGGAGCTCCGATGCAATAATGAAGATATCACTTGATTATAGAGCGCACGTATAATTGTTCTTTCGTGTGTGTAATGCGAGGATAATCACCTACGTGAGAGTACGAGAGGAGCTACTGAATCATTCCATCTCATTGAAGCCCATCCGGAAAATGTAGAGTGCAAATTGAATAATGCATTTGTATTAACAAGAGCACTATTGAAGATTCATTTATAACTATTTTTATTGAACGAATTAAAATGACTCGTTTTTTTTGCTGATTTCGTGAAATCATGATGTGAGATTATTATTCTAGCAAATAAGTCATACATAACTTAAACATTCTGATCCCGTCCGCCACATATAAAACGCAAAAAGTGAAATGTTAATGATATATCAAAGAAAATGTGAAGTACATGTTGCTACTAGTTTCATGAAGAAAATTGTACGAAAAACATGTAATTCTTGATTAGCTCGAAATATTAGCCTTGCAATCTGCTCCGGAAGATTCCCTTTACGGGCAAACCTCATCTGCTCGCAAAGAAGACACAATGCATGGTTCTGAGATGGCGATCTTCAACGTGCAGGAGCATAGGCCGCTCATTCTACATAGTCATATTACGTGTTGCAGTCATGATAGCATCACTGAATCCTATACAGAGACACGCGCAGCTATCTTCGCAAGGAAGTGGAAGGCGCCTTGTTAACTCGAGTTATTCTTTTTGCGGCGAGGATCCTTCTTCTCCGCCTTCTTTTCCGGTACTTTCACTGTGACAATAATACTCATCGAACTTTAAAATGGCAATAAACTACAAATAATCTAAAGCTGTCATCAGTGAAATCATAACAAAGAATTTTTGTTTTTATTTCTTTCAATTCAATTAAACGCAGCATAGAATAAACTAAAGAAGATGCAGAAATCTTGGTTAATTATAACTCTATTGCACAAGTACTTCCTAGACGACTTTCATAGTTCGTGTCGATTGGAAGTACTTGATTTAGGAGTCGTTATGGAATCGAGTTATTCCCCAACCAAAGTTTCAGCTGTTTGATTTTCTTCCATTAAGCGAGGAGTTTCAATCATCGGTTGCCAGAGGCGGTTAAGAGGGAAACTTCGCCGTCCTCTCACCCGATCATTAATACAGTTTCTTCCTGCGATCAAAGAAATCGAATGTTCGTCTTATCCCCGGCGGAGCCGCTTCCTTTCACCCTCGGCTACGGCAACACCGGTCATCCCAATCGTTCCTTTCAGCTGGACTTTCATCTCTTCCTGAGACAGCACTTACTTTGCTTGTTGCAGTGATAAGAACAAAGTAAACGCCGGTGGCTGCCGCAGCCACATTCGCACACTTTTTTCCTTTCACTCCTCGACCAGGCGACTTTATACTCTCATCGAGGAATCCTGCTTTCTTTTCGCACTACCCTTTCAGCCCTGACTTACTTCCGCACGATTTCACGGCTTGTATTCAAAGTACATACACTTTTACTTTTAGCTTAAAATGTTCTTTATTCTTGTCAGCGCATGTAGAATGATACGGTGACCTTGGAATCAGTAATATCGATATTATATAATAATAAACAAATGTTAAAAACACGCGGATGATAAAACTGTTTTATTTTGCATAAATTTGCAATAGAATCACCAAGAATTTGACATATACTATTAACTTTGCGAAATAAATCGATTTTATTTCATTTACTTCTATTAGACCCATTATTGCTCCCACTAATTCCAACGAATTAATTAATTTTCAAACTTTTCCTCGACAACTAAGCTATTTTTGAAACGCTCTGTACTTCGTGAATTACAACAACTTCTCTCGCAGCGGACAGAAGCCAATTCGAGAGTAGCTTCTTCCTCTGAGCTCGGTGATGAAGGGAGGAGAATGGATGCTGCGGGCGCATCTTTCTTCTTCATCGCGGGATGAAAGGTGCGGGCGTGATTAGAGACGCTGGATCGTGGAGGTGGATGGGGTGGTGTGCGAGATGCACATATCTCGCCCTCGGCGGAATTAGCATGCTTGATGAACCCGGAGTGAGCGACCTCCGCGCACTGTGGCACTTTTGCTCGAGGAAACTGATGGGGCGAATACATATTCCAATGTGCCTGCCATGTGTTTCTAATCTTGAAAGATCGGATAGGAGAAGTGCGGACGAAGTCGAAAGGTTAATGGAATACACGCGAAAAATGAATATTGAAATGACGAACCAGTTTTCTTGGGTTTTTAGTTGTTATATAATGTTTAATTTGTGGTGTTACAAGGATATAGATAGTAGGAACATCGATGTCTTCGTTAATCGATAGTTTAAAGTATGAGTGAAAGGTTTAATTTAACCAATCAACTGAAAGGATTAGTTTCGATTCATGCATTTCCTGTGATTAATCCTTGGACAGCGTGACTCTTTAAAAGTCTGACGTATTTTACACCTCTCAACTATTACCATCTTTTCGCAACGTTTTCCTACTGTAAATGTATATTTCAAATTATTACAAATTACGCACAACGATGCTTAAGCTCTATTTCCATACCTAGAAGTGCGGGAAAAGTCGAAAGGTTAATGGAATATACGAGAAAAATGGATATTGAAATCACGAACCAGTTTTGATGGATTCTTAGTCATTATATAATGTTTAATTTGTGATTTACGGAGAATATAGATAGTAAGAATTTCCGTGTCTTCGTTAATCGATAATTTAAATTTTAAGTGAAAGGATAAATTACGCAATATACGCAAAAATGATACTACAAATAATACTAAATGATACCTTAAACACTACTTGAAAACTCTTGATCGCAATGTATACGCGCGTTCGATATCTTGTTCAGTTCGATAAATTTCATTTTCACCTTTAACATCCTCTTCGTCCTTCTCCGCGAAGTCTGTCGGTTCAATTTTCCGTCAACAACTACTCGCAACTCGGACTCCCTGAACGATGGAGATCCGAATTGCCCACTCGCAGAACTGCGTTCATTCCTCACCAGCGCTATGATCGTTCGGGCGCACTGAAATTCTCCATAATTATAGCGGCAGCTTTAGCATCCCTTCCCACGGCAGCAATCATTGAAGACACTTTCCAAACAGGTCTGACGGCGTACTGATTTTTTCTGGGAAGCGTCTTCTCGAAAGGAAATGCACGTTCTTCGATAGTTATAGGAAGTTATCGGGGTTAGTGGCCATCTCGAAAGGAGAGTCGATCTAGAAATGCGTTTATGCACAAGCTAATCTCTGATCCGGTTTTAAGCTTGTTCCCGCGCCAATAATTGGCAGATCGTGTGTCGTTGCGAGTCACGATTTCTAATTAATTACCCGCTATTGCCAACTTGGTAACATCTAATGAAATTTAATTATGTGAAATGGTATATGTATTTTTATTAGGAAATAAAGATAGTGGTTTCTATTTTCCAAGTAGATCACCTGAAAACAGGTGGAAATTCAATCTATCAAAATCGATTGTTAGTCAACCGCTGGCTGTATGTAAATCCAACAAAAGATTCTCGTCATTTTTCTCTAGCGATGACACAACTTTAGGGGGTTGCAGATTTTTTATTCATGACAAGACAAATAAATTCTTCCGATGCCAGATTCCCTGTGGTGGCTTTTGTAAGAAACCGAGTGAAATTCTGGCATCTTTTGAAGGCGCATTAGGAGAGGCGGCCTTGCCGACACACATTCGCGGTGTTACGATGCATCTTTCACTTCCCCGTCGCTCGAGTGAATGGCGGAATTGTCGTCGCATCGCATCGTATCGCATCGCATCGCATCGCATCGCAGCTGAACACTCGGCGGCGCAATGAGGTCAAGTAGCAGCAAGTCTTTGAGCACGATGCAAACTGGGCTGAAACGTTTCGGGATAAGTGGCGAGAGGAGAAAAGCAGCCGCGAACAAAGCCTCTGGAACTCCACTCCGCCTGTCCAAGTGTGTCGTGAGCTTTTTCGATATCGTTTAACGAGATTTAGGTCCTCCATTCGCGTAAAGCTCGCCCGAAACCATTTACAGCCGACAATTATTAGATTTGTCCTGCCCTCATTCACCATGCCCATTTTGACTTTTAATCAGTCCTCTTTTTTTTCATTTATTAATTAACACTAACCCTACCGGCCGTTTATGTATATATGTAAAGGTATTTCTACCGTAAATAGTCAAAATGAATAATGCGATGAATAATTTAAATTAACTGTAACTTATTGTTGAATATAACATAAAATTATATTAAATTTATTTAGAACTAAACATATTTCGTATATTTGTATTATTCTTCGCGAAAGGCCTTCAGTATACATACAGTTAAATCGGTGAGCGTGGCAGGGTTAAGTGGACTGACTCCCGAGGAAAATGATCAATAACAGAATGACAGTGTCACGATCGTAAAGCAGCGCGGGGCCCGATGCCGACGAAGCAGGAAACTATTTATAAACTTCTAAGACGTCGGGACTCGCCTTCACTTTCGATCTCGGAAATACCTTCGGTTGGAATGAGCAGGTAGGCATCGAGCTACGATTATCGACCTGAAGTTCAAGTATCCGCAAAGAGCACGCCATTTCATAGGAAGTCAAGCTGTGATTTGGTGGGGGAAAATTGCAACAGGCAACAGACAGTGCAAGCGGTGCCAGAAAAGAACGAGGAAATCCGCCGGACTAATTACAACACCGATACCATTCAGGATGTCCAGAACGTTTCTCCTGCTGACTGGAGAATCCACGTTCTTATTGGAGGATCGTCATAAATTATACGACTGCTTTCGAGATTTACTGGCCACTACGCTAGTCTCCCCTAACCGACGATAAATACATACTCGCTCGTACTCCTAATGAAGCACTTAAAAGCACTTCACTTATAGCCATTTCTTTGACGCTTCGCTTGAAATTGATAATGATCTGTTCAGATGAAAATCTAGCTGGCCATCCTCATTGACCTTTCTTTCAGTAAAACAGTAATTAGAGGAAGTACAGGCATAACGACTGAATGCGAGAGTTATCTTAGAAACACACTTCTAATATTTTACTATTTTACATATATTTTTAGAAATATCGAATGCGCTATATATAAAATTCAATTAATACAATATAGACGTAATAAAAAAACAAATATATATATTAGATGTAAAATAATATAATATGTCTAAAAAGACGAAACAGATTCCGTTAACCCATCAATTTCGCTTGAACTTGCTCCACAGATTCCAGTCCACAGCGCCCCCGCGTCGTTAATGCCTTTATCGATTCATGGAATTTCCGTTGAACGAGTCGAGGCTAGCGAGGCGGTAATAAGCGGAGTCCTAATTGCGGCCAGGGCAACGCGAGAGGTAGTTCAGGTAATTGCAAGATGGGTCATAACAAATCGGAGATAGAGCCTGGCCGGTTAAGGAGGACTCGGAAACCGAGTGATACGGACACAGCGGTTCACGACTAATTAGCCTACGATTACGGGTAAACGAAGGGGGCCGCCATGCTACCGTTACTTACGCTTTGAAACGAATCTGGAACGGGGACCGTTCGCAATGATAGTAATCTCCTGATATGCCTACGAATGCACACAACACGTTGATGCATTCTTCATGGATTCATGTGTGCGCCGCCTTTAGCATTTTACCGCTTTTACCGCTCCATATGTGCAGGGTGATGCGCGCTTCCATTGGAATCTTCAAGAGTTCTTAGCTTTTTGGTTTATTTACAGTTTTAGGAATTAAAATCGTTTGGTAAACATGTAAAGGAAGAATATAATTTTTCTGCCATTTTTAAATGAAATTTGGCTATCTTTCGTATACGTATAAAGGGAAAGTTTCTATGTGTGTATATCCGGTTCAATCCCAGAAAGTACGTAACCGATTCATATTGTTCTTGCATCATTGGAAAGTTTATTTTTCTCAAATGGGCATAAAATGTGTTTTATTACGTTGGTCAGTAATGAGCATAAATGTCCCACAAGATAAATTAAAGCGACTTCTTACGCACAGGAATTTTATATAATCTTGAAAAGCACAGAATGGATTTAATGCCATTTTCTCTCGTATATAGAGCTATGTTCGAAGTAAATTATGGGGTATAAAATATTACAATATTTATTGCTTGTACAGAGTGCTTCGAGACCAACTCGAAAATTTCTAAAGAGTTCGTAAGTGAAGTCTTACATCGTTAAAAGATTTCGCTTAAACAATAATGCACTATTGCTGAATTATTATTATTTATACAAGACTGTGTAATATTATATTAACTTTTGCCAAAAGCACATGTACCAATGTGCACGCACGCCACTGTGTGAAAGACACGAATGTCGGAATATTTATGCAAGTCACTGCATCAGTGGTGCAAATGCCGACGGGACGTGGGTGATTTCGTAATCACGTGCACAAGGAAGAAGCGTGCTCGGGATATTGGAGCAAAAAGAATATCGCATACGAGAATGGTGGCTGCTTGAAAAATGAAAATGGGGATTCTGCGCCAAACACGTACAATGGAGACGTGCGTGCAGTATGTATTGTTCTCGATGTGCTTCTCAGCAAAGGTGTGTGACTCGGTGCCGCGTTCACTCTCACACCTTGACCTTACTCTCAACCGGGAAGTCGTGTTTCCTCGGAGACCGAAGGTGCACACAGATATACAGTGACTCGTAAATTCATAAACAGTAAAACTTCTCTTATCAGCATTTTTTGTTATCTCAACATTTTATCATATTAGTTTTATGATCTTCAAAGAAGGAATCCTTTGCAGTACTCAAGCGCACACGTCAAGTTTTTTTTTTATTGTTAAAGCTGAGAGTTAAATCAAGATTTAGGTGTACCTTCTTACCATGTTTCCGTTCTTCTTACTACTTCGCGTATACAATCTCCCATGATTCACTCCCGTCAAACTTCGAGATAGTAACGCGCATGTATTTGTGAGTCACTGTATGTGTACACATATGTGAAAATATGCGCGTGGTCGAGAGCGTGCCTACTTATTGCGTTCATCCCCAACGAATCAATTGAGCGATATTATTCCGTGCTGGTTTACTTCGATCCGGTCGTTCTCGAAAGCGAAATGGTGGTAACCGTGTCTACTATGGTAAAAAGCTCCAGTTGGGAAAACTGTTTTTGCGCACTGGGAGACATGTGTGCATGACAAGAAGTTTCGATGCTCTCCGAACAAATTTCTCGGGTGTCACGGAATGTACGGAGGATTGTACAACGTTAGCCTCGATTTATCGCAGCCCATCGAGGGAATTGCTTTCGCGTCGACACCAATTTCGATCGATCAGTGAAGATGAAAATTGTGTTTTATTAATCCGGATAGCATTTGCAGTAATCTATCTGGAACGTGGGCATGTGTAGAAAGAAATATTGTTAAAGGGTTTTTAAATGGGAGAAAAATGTTCGTGTCTCTTCAAAAATTTTCGATTTTTCGAAGGTTCTCGGACTTTGCCGAATGCTTGATAAATTGATTGTTTGAGTATGAAAACAGATAGAAAACATGAAACCAGTGGCCAAAGTACCGAAATTGTACCGAAAACACATGGAAAATCGATCCTGAATAATTAAATTTTATGGTTTTTCCCATGTTTTCCATACTTCCCGGCATATTCCGGGGCTGTAATTTGGTGGAGAATGTTTTTTTGCATCAAGGAAGAAGTGATATAAATTCCAGAGCCCTAGCTCAAAATTCATTTTTTCGCAAATTTTTTAAGGCATACCCCTTCAAAAATTTTCGATTTTTCGAAGGTTCTCGGACTTTGACGAACGCTTGATAAATCGATTGTTTGAGTATGAAAACGGATAGAAAACATGAAACCAGTAGCCAAAGTGCCGGAATTGTACCGAAAACACATGGAAAACCGATCCTGAATAATTAAGTTTTATGGTTTTTCCCATGTTTTCAAGTCTTCCCGACATATTCCGGGGCTGTAATTTGGTGGAGAATGTTTTTTTGCATCAAGGAAGAAGTGATATAAATTCCAGAGCCCTAGCTCAAAATTCATTTTTTCGCAAATTTTTTAAGGCATACCCCTTCAAAAATTTTCGATTTTTCGAAGGTTCTCGGACTTTGACGAACGCTTGATAAATCGATTGTTTGAGTATGAAAACGGATAGAAAACATGAAACCAGTGGCCAAAGTGCCGGAATTGTACCGAAAACACATGGAAAATCGATCCTGAATAATTAAATTTTATGGTTTTTCCCATGTTTTCCATACTTCCCGACATTTTCCGGGGCTGCAATTTGGTGGGGAATGTTTTCTTGCATCAAGGAAGAAGTGATATAAATTCCAGAGCCCTAGCTCAAAATTCATTTTTTCGCAAATTTTTTAAGGCATACCCCTTCAAAAATTTTCGATTTTTCGAAGGTTCTCGGACTTTGACGAACGCTTGATAAATCGATTGTTTGAGTATGAAAACGGATAGAAAACATGAAACCACTGGCCAAAGTGCCTGAATTGTACCGAAAACACATGGAAAACCGATCCTGAATAATTAAGTTTTATGGTTTTTCCCATGTTTTCCATACTTCCCGACATATTCCGGGGCTGTAATTTGGTGGAGAATGTTTTCTTGCATCAAGGAAGAAGTGATATAAATTCCAGAGCCCTAGCTCAAAATTCATTTTTTCACAATTTTTTTAAGGTAATCCTCCAACAATAATTGCCAAACTTTCACGTTTCTGCTGTTCTACATATATGACATAGTATTACGTACTGGCTTGAAAAGCAAGGCTAACAATGTCTCACCAACGTGAGATGCATCCATGGTTGATGAGAGACTGCACTATGTCAACGTCGGCCGATTTGAAACAATGGACGCAGATATAATCGCAGACAGACTTACCGAAGGAAAGCTGGTTCGCCGAGAGTACTCCCTCGTCCTCGCCGGGCTGCAGACGCACTTCCATCTTCCGGAGACGCGAGTGTAATTCCCGTGTGTGCAGGAAAAGGAAGAGCGTACTGGAGATCGCTATTAAAGCGATTAGTTCGATCGTCCTGCAACAAAACGCAACATGTTACCAGTGCACCTTTTAATACGCCTCTGCAAGCATTGCGAAATAGAATTCTAAATGTAATCATAGCTTTGGTTACCTTACAAATGTATAAGTAATTGCGAGAAACTGTCATGCAGAGTTATTGTTTATAAGATGTCATAATATTTTGCAATTTTTTTCTAATCTTCCTTTAAAGTTACAGTATAGTAAGAACATACATGGCATTTACAATTTGAGTTTTCAAATACCTCTTGCTAATCAAACTTCCTGAAGAAAACATGTTTACTGAATTGTTTGAAAGATATCAACAACGTGTTTACTATTATGAACAACAATGGAAAATTGACAGGATTGTTAGTGAGAATGATGTACTTTAACCATTTTGCCACGGCAAAGTTGCCCGCCAGTCGCGCAATTGCAACAAATGGAACGTAATGGTACGACAGACAAAAAGAACATCCACTTTGACTGAAATGTGCAACTACTAACAAAACTGTAAAACTCTTTGTCCAAGAGTTCAGCGTCACACAAAACGTTTTCTTCCTATATTGGTTGAGGACTGCACGGTGACAATATGTTACCAAACGTTGTCGCTCATCTTTGACTCGTTTAATTCTGTCTTCATAGCTGAAACAATGTTAGACTGTTAAAAACAAAAAAAGTGGGATTGAAGATACTTTCTCGCCATTTATTTATTAGTTGTGAATTGTTATTATTGATACAGGAAAAGAGCTTTAATTAATATTTCTTCAAAATCTTAAATTATTAATAGCCACCTGATTTTTACAACAGATTGAAAATTTAAATACGTACTGTTGTACTGTTGTACTATACTGTGCACCATAACAGCACAAAACTGTATTAGACACTTAATAAAAACGATAAACTTTAACCCTTTCGCCACGGCAAAGTTGACCGCCGGCCACAACACTGCGGTTTAAAACAAATGGAATACAATGACAGGACGGGCAAAAAGAACATCCATTTAAACTTCAATGTGCAAACTACTAATAACAAACTTGCGAAAGTTTGCACAGAGAGTGTACCTCTTTGCCCGAGAGATGGATCGACCAGAAACTCTTGCCATTGAATCCTGCACTCCAGAAAGAGTTTTTACGATTGTGAAAGTTACGCGGTACAGTGTAACAATCTCTCAAACGTCCTTAAACGTGCTTGGACTTCCCAGAGCATATTGCAGCGTGACGCGCCCGAGCGTTTAAATTAAATTCCCAAGGCGCAGCGCTGCTTTTTTTTTCTCGTACGCGCATAAAACAATCCATCTTAATTAACCCGAAGATCTCTTAATTATCCTGCGTTCCATAAAATCTACGAAGCGAGCGGCCGGCATTGCCGTCATATTTTCCATGGTGGCTTCCCCGAAAGCAGTGCATCGGGTTTCATGCTCGGGGAGAGTACGCCGCACACGGAACCAGGTCGCTCGTGAAGCATCTCGGTGGACAGGACGAGCAATTATTATATGGACGGCTTTGCCATGCCCTGATTACCTCGCTCGCCAACCCACATCGCAGACCGCTCGTGACATCTTTGCCGCGACAGGAAAACTTGAAGCCTGACCAGACGCGTTTTTGGTAGACTGCCGACGATTGCCACCCAATACGCTGTACGTCTCTGTCCTAGATTCCACGAGGATTCGCGGATCACTCACGCATCCCAGATTTCTCCTTTCGTATCGAGAATTTAACACTAGAACTACCATCGAGGTCGAAATGATTTATTCTGTGTTTGTTTATATTTGTTACTGAATTCGACAATATTTTAATTTATCATATTTTTCAGTGGCTTTTATTGACATCTATAAAAAAGAACTCTAATAATTAATTGTCGAATTAATTCGAACAATGCATGGAATTTGACAAAACGTAACTAAACTGATTCATGGAGTGCTCTTGAATGTAGCCGCTTACACCTACCATCTTCCTCCTAGCTAATTAAGAATCTCTCACGCAGCACGGTCCTCTTCAAAGGACTACGTGAGACCATTACAGCGCCGCAGTAAAATTCAAGTTCATCTAATTACGGTTGCGACTTACGTACACGTTATGGGATCTTTTATTATAGGCTCGACAAGAAACCATGGCCTCTTTTCGAATTTAATGAGTGCTAATCTTGTCGGAACAAAGACGCCGCCTGAAAATTTCGCTTTAACTTTTTGTCTCGTAAATAGACAAAGTGTTTAAATGTGTCTTTTTATATAAAATTCAAAGCTTGTTGTTCAATGCTTTTGTTATGGGTTTAAAATATAATTCCTGCTAGAAAAATCATCGTTAATGAGACCTGTAAATAATGAAGATTGAACTGATGCTTCTTCCAAATTCGAAAGTCAACAAGAATTCGACCAGAATATAAGAACGGCTCTGCCTCGTTCATCGACCCGCAGTAAAGAATGCTTCAAGAATGTAACTCGCCTTTTTAACAAGGAACATCTTTCCGCTGCTTCACAAAACAGGGCGGCTAATAATGCGCAATGCCCGACAAAAGGATTGGAAACAATGAGAGCCGCTGCCTTTCACTGCAAGAAATTGAAGAACAAAAATATCTGCACTTCAGTTGGATGACAGTGACAAAAAAAGAAGCGGTAAATAAGGAAGCTAGGTGTGCTTGTGAGAAACCGGCTTGTTGGCTGTTCAATAACTGGAACATTGGACTTCACCGCATCTTAAGCTGTTATGCATTCAACTATCCAAAAAGGACATATAAAAATGGTTTCTTTCCCACGATCTTAGATCGAAACTTATAGTATAAACATTTCCTTATTAATCACGGATGTTTAATATACAATAAAAGACATTACATTTCATTCCAGCTTGATTTTTTTAATTACAAAATAATATGATAATGATATGAAAATAATGAGGTATAGGAATGAATGGAATAATCTAATATCTCTATTCTTATTGCAAGTAATACAGCATTCGAACGGAGCTAATATTTCAACATTCCTTCTCTCAGACTGTAAGTGATATTTTATCCGAGAGGGAAAAACTCGTATTTCCTTTGATCATTAGTCAGTGGCGAGCGGGTGGGATGGCAGCCCTGCGGAAGAAGAGGGCAGTGGAACAGACGGGAACTCGGCGAAAGAAGTGAATTCCAGCGCGATTTCCCGGAATCCCGACAGTTCCTGCTCGGGCGCGTCTATTCGTGGCAGGGAATTGCGCCGGGAAAAATGAGCCGGCTCGGTTGAGATAAAGGAAAACGAGAAACGAACGGTATCGGAACGAGCAGTCGACGAGCCAACGACGGACGGACATAGCAGTGTCAACGACATACGGAGAAAGGCACCGTAAGCTCTCGGCAACGTATTTAGGTATACCGTAACGCGTCTACTTAGAGAAAGAGCGGTGTGCGTCTGTTCTCTTGATGGCAAGAATGCGTGTCTGCCGATCCGATTATCTCACCCGAGCCGCAATCATTCGACTCCGACATCATTGTACTCCAATCACCGGAGGATTCTCTCATTTCGATATTTCACGGTCAAACAACAATCAGCTTAATTGCAAAGCAGTAAATTGCAATTGCTAGAATAAGAAGAGCTCGTTCTACATTCATGACTTTATACATTATTGTATATACGTATCATTATAGTTAATAAGATGTGTAACGCTATTGTAAACAACTAGCTTAATTGCAAGCAGAAAATTATATTTTACAGTTGGATATCATACATTTGTTATTAAATATATATGTCGGATAATTCGATTATCTGATCTGAACTGGTGCAGTTACATTGTAAATTCACACCCATACATATTATAATATTTATTACTAAAACTAAAACTCGAACTAGAAAAGGTAGTTTAATGTGAGTTTCTTCTCCGGCATTCTTCTCGTTCACATGCATTCGTCTTAACAATCAAATTACATTCAAGGAAAGCAGCACTAAATAATAGGCTAGTACTGACAGATAGCGTGATTGTGAAGAGAAGAGCTTTTTGCGTCGATCAAGCCATTTCTTGTACTGTCGTGTTAGATCGAAACCTATCTGTATAAGTGATGGATATTACAGTGTTTTATAGCCTATAGTTTGCCTGAATTCTAATTCTACACAAAATATACAATTTTCATTACAATAGGTTCAGGTTTTTTTTCGAATTTGTCTGACAAACGTTGCTGAAAAATCATTCCTGTTGAAAATTCAAAATTACTTTTGGAATATCACGTATAATTGACAAATAATGCAATATCTAATTGCCTATAGTTTGCATCAATTATAATTCTAAAAGGATTCAACTATTTTCAAATTTATCACAAACATACAGACAAGGACATAAAGTGCCCTTTATATTACTAAAACTAGAACTAGAAAAGAGACATGAAAATGACTTTCGCATTCAGCAGTCTCACCTGAGTCTACATTATGTCTCGTTCACATGGATTGGTCTTAACAATCCGAGTACATCCGAGGAAAGCAGCAGACTAAATAACAGCCTAGTACTGACAGATAGCGTGATTGTGAAGAGGAGGGCTTTTTGTGTCGATCAAGGGACTTTTTGCGCTGTGGTGTTAGATCGAAACCTTCTAACGCGCGTGTTTCGTCGTGGAACGTTACAGACTGGCTAACTTGCTGGCATCCTCTTATTAATCACGCCGGCTCTAGAGACGCGTCCGAGAAGAGCACGGAAGTGAACGAACTTTGGCTCCCTCAACGTGGAAGACTTACGTGGTACAGCCCGTAATGAGATTACCCTAAACACTAGGAAATCTAACCCTTTCAAATTTAAGCACGCAACACTCTTAAGAGGATCGATCGCTCATCCATTCGGTTCGCAAACAAGTCAGTAAAATTAGTAGTAATTAGGCGCGCTTGCGGTACTGTAATTCGATTCGATGATTAGCCTGCTGAATTACCAGGAGATTTCGCTCGTATCTGTCAACTTTTATCTCACAATTAGAACGGCCACCAGTAATTAGGCAATCGTTTTAGCTTGTCTGAGAGTGAGAGTACAAGTGACGGCATATAAATATTGTAATTAAAGGTAATGTCGAATTATTAGTGTATACTATTACGCCATTAACGTGCATTTCTAATTTTCAGCAAATTGAGACTTAACTTGTTATTGCTCTTAAATTGCCAAACGATCATCGTATATTTTGTGATGTATCATTTCTAATAATCATATTCTCTGATCAATTAAGCAGATTTATCTGGTAGTAAAATTTATTCTAAATAATCACTAAATGTAAAAGATATATTAATTGGGTATTCTAAATTCAAGAGATTTAGAAAGAAATATTTCCAAAAAAGATGCTGAAGAGTGTGCCAAGTGTTTTCCGAAATTTACACAAATGCCAGGATACAAAAGATTAATTTATACAAACAACAAGCAAGTGGCGCACATTCCATGTCAGATCGCTAAAAGTTTAAAGGGAAACAGCTGGAATTTACTCTTCCGTGATACGTAATTACGCGCTGCAACCTTTATCGCGTTCACCGTTAAACGCGATGTGTTTGTTAAAGCAGATGTGGGTACCTATGCTATTACTTCTTTCCGGTGCGTTGTCTATCTCTGGGAACTGGCTCTGGTTCAATATCATTGCGGGAATAAGAAAGCAATTAATTCACCGCTGCTTCTTTCCGCGATACCAGCTATGCTACAATTGTTTCTCTCGTAGATCGTAAGTCGGGTCAAAAATTCATCTTAACAGTTAAGCTGCCTCGGCCAATTCGCAAGCACCGATGTGCGACTTAGGTAATTAGTACTTGTTTAGAAAATGTCAACTTTCAGCTTAAGTTCTTTTGGTATTCTTCGAGATTTATATGTTCAGTTTCTTCATTAGTATTTTTTAATAATTTCTTACGAAAATAGCATGTAAAACTATTTAAATAGAAAATAGTCAGGTACGTTTTTGTGCTAAACAATTATTTATTTAACGACATCTGCCGTCAATCTCACAATAGAATTACACAATCAACTCGTGAGCAAAACAGAAATCGTACCATTGTCATAGTGCTCGTGGGATTAAGATTTGATGATTGCAAAACAAGAATGAGTTCCTTTACGACCTTTACACAGCAGACAACTGACATGCAAGCTGTTTGGTAATGAAAATAGTTGAAGATGAACTGTAATTTAAATTTTGAGGAGATCTATAATATTTTAGATTTTTTGAGATAAATAGAATCCACCTAAAAAAATTAGTAAAATGTAAGAAAACGATAAATATTAACCAACACATGATTGAACAATCATCTGTAACTTATCCATCGTTCAATCGGATGTGCTCTGTTATTAACAGTATAATATTACTTCAATTAGCCAAACAAAATGTTTCTATTTGTACGCTCGCCACTCTACAAATTGAGATGCAATAATTGAATGGAAAAAAGGATGCCAACCACAAAGAATCCCAATCAGAGCTAATTGTAATCCGTGTACGAAGTCGAAAGTTGATGCACACCTGAGCACTCGCATGTCGTTTTCCACATCAGCGAGAGTGGACGGTAACGACGCGCTCGTTACAAGGCGCCTTTCAAGTTGTTGCACTGCATAACAAGATTGATATTCCCGTTTGACTGTCCAACCGTACTTTATCGGGTCTTCGCACCAGGAAACAATTCTCGGAAGGTCGCCTTTAGATGCTCGATGTGCCAAGGCATCTTCAAGATCAACGCACGACTGGTGAACAATTTACGGTGCCGCGGTGATTAACCCTCGGTAGCAACTTGCTGGAGTGACCTTAAGGTATCTCATACACGGTGATGCGTTTGCTTAAGAAGCAGCGCGTGGTTTCACCCACGCATAATTCCGTCAAATGAAACCTTAACTAGATTTATGCAAGTAAATTAATAATTCCTTAGAAAAATGGCATGAGATACTATTTCAATAAAGAATAGTTAAGTAAATCGAGCGTTCCTTCGCATTTGTTACTGCTTGTTTTGATCTGAACCGAAATCGGATATGTTTTTTAATATAAGTGAAAGTTATAGGACAATTCGTCCAAATGATATACTTCAATAACTTTACGAGTTCTTAATAACGATCAAAAAAAGCCTGATATCCAAGAAAGAAAATGATCAAATATTGGTTTTACGGATATGCATGAAATGTTCAAGTGCATTCACAGAGGGAAAGATGCGCCCGTCTGAAACTCGACTGGCGGGACGAATGATTAAACACAGCTCGTAAGGGCCCGAAAAAATAAGGAGCTCTTAGCTCGGCTGCTCATGTAGCCGAGCGGCGACATGGAAATGGAACTGGTTTTGTTGTGCAAACCGCAAAGCTCGCAGTCCTAGCAAGCGAGTCCTCGAGAGATCCTGGAATAGGGAGAAGCAAGGAATCCTTCGAGCGCTTAACACCCAGCAGCGATCACAGATTTGCATAAGACATAACCAACCAATGGCCAACTCACGATTTTCTCTTCGTGCATTATTCTACTGTTCAATCAAAGCTGATGGATTTCGATTTGTTCCGACTGTTTCGACCTATCCTGTCTGACCTTTAATCCATTACGTCGTCTCTCTTTGCCGATACACATCCGATCTAGATGCATCTCTGCAATTTCCTCTCGGAATGCATCGGGGATGCATCGGGGATGCATCTTCACTGGTAAATTGGGCTTTCAAAAGTGGCTTACATATTCATGAGCAGTTAATGCAGGAAGTCTTTACATAATGGATACCACGGCATTTTCTACGCGATACTGCGATTAGTTCCCCTTACGATCGTACATGCTTTTGCTGTTTAGCCAACTGCTTTGTCCGCGAATACTTTGCCAAATAAGTCTGTGGAGGAAGCTCCGAGCAACGTAAATGAAGGCTAATTTCAAAACATGATATTAGATAGCGCAATACAGTGAGATTTTTAAAGTTAGTTTCATTCTAGTATTTCTAGTAAAAATTAGTCGTAATAAGCAAATTTGAATGTTTCATTAATTCAAAGTAACATCATTCTAGTAAGAATTATTCAGTATCTAAGAGGATAACAAGTATTTTTATATTTTATATACATAATTATGTTAAAAGCAAAAATACAACAAACATGATTCTATTCTTTGCCCAAGATTTTCATATATCGTTAACATCTCCATTTTGACTGAATTTTCCTGACTTTCTTCAGAACGAAACATGGCTGGATTGCAGAAAGCACAGCTTGAGAGTGCGAAGCAAAGTTCATTGCTTGCGAGTTAATGAACCCAACCCGATCCATATCGGAACCGATGGTAGACTGAGTATAGTCCAGATAGAATCTCAGCGATCACAATCGAGCGAACTGCTCGAATGATTGAGACCTTATCGGAGGATCGATTCTTTCGTCAAACCTTCGGCATCTTAACGCTCCACTCTTTTACTTCTCATGCTCGTTTTGCTGGTCTCGCCAAAGTGCGCTAAATTGCCACCCGCCGCGCTGCTTAATGGAATCGGAGCCACAGCTTATCGCAGTCCTTTCCAACTAGTATCCTTTTGCTCCTTCCACCAACTGTAATACTACTCTAGCATTACGCCAATTGCACTAATATTACTTTACTAGTTGAATTTATCGAACTTCACAAGGGTGGCAATCATCCTTACTTATTACAGGCCCTTCGCATCTTATTCGTTCCGCCTTATTATTTTCTCTTTTCTACTTATATAAAAGGCAATTCATAAAATCTAATACTAATTTAATATTACGCAAATTGCACTATCCGTGTGTCTACATCAGAGTGGATTAATTAGTTACAAAGTAGTTGCTCCTAACTGAACAGGTCTAATTTCTTCAAGATAAATCGATTGGATGAGAGAGTCTATGATTTGCTCCATGTATAGTAACAGTCGTTTATTATAATTGTTGTCATCCAGCACACTCCCGACACAATTTCCAAACGAGTGCCGGCACAATGCGCGCGATCCTTTTGCGGCGGCTTAATCGAATAAATTTCTAACTAACGACCATAAATACCCGCTTAACGCTTCATCGGAGTGGATAGCCAATGGGATGGCGCAGCGGCAACGCGGCAGGCCGGAAAAAGATACGAAGCTCGTAAATCTAGGAAGAGTGGGTCCTATCGTCCCGCGTGTATTAATCTCAAAAGACAGTCATCTGTTAGTGGGAAGAAGACACTGGCCTCTGTGGGACCGAAGTTGCGGTATTCCGGGGTTAAGCATTTCAGCGAACGCAAGCCGCTGCTTGCCGCGCGCATATATATATGTATGTATGTGTTCGCGCGCATCTATGTGTATGTGTGCCTCGCCTGATAAATCGATTCGCGAAGATCACATCGCGAATCCTCTCACGCTTCGCGTGTTTAATTTAATGGCTACATCGAACCGCCGCGTTTTTGCCATTCCAGTAGAATGGAAGTAGGATTGATGCCGGTATACAAATCAAGTATCCACGGTTCCTTTCCCTCTTATATGGAGCATACGGCTAATTAATACTGAGACAGAAGAGTAACTTATAATGTATTTCTGTCTAAGAATATTTCAATTAACAAGGGTTTCGAAAGTCATACCAATATTTCAAAAGGGAGGGGAAAACCAACTACACATCATTGAAAGAAATATGCAACAACCTGTTATTTTTAAAATAAATTATTATTATCGTATAGCTAGGACACCAATGAATTATAAAATCGACTTAAAAAATGTTTCATATTCGTCTTTCAGATAACTTGTAGCAGGACAATTGGCTTAATAACGTGAATGACTTCTTCTCGAGTTTCAATACGAGCCGAAGGGCATTCACGCTCTAGTCTGAAGATTCACAAAGAGTGACCTAATACTATTCTAGAGTGATGCACACAATAAAGTATTCAATGCCAGTCCCAGCAGCCGGCTCGGTAGCACTAACTGTTGAAAAATGCTAATCCAATCGATCCCATCGGGAATTTCAGAAGCACTTAACCCTGCCCCAAGCAACCCCGTTTTCTCGATGCCGGCGCGCATTCTACTTAGAAGTTTGCTCAGCGAAACCGTGTCCTCTATTCGAATCTCGGCTTCCTCCGCGCTGCGCGCTCGTACGCGCTGAATTACTTATATGCGCTTTTACTTTCGACCGTCCTTCTTTCAAGTACCCGTTAGATGCTGAAACTATGGAATTAACTGGCTATTCTTATTTCTTGGGATAAAAAAATCACCGATTTTTTTAAACCCGTATTTCCCAGCCTTTAATTAGAGAATATAAGTTATATTCCCGTAATTATTGAGTTAAAAGTAGACAAGTGAGTAGCGGCGGTCACAGATAAGTGAAGCACCTGAAATGAGTAATACCGGCGGCTAATATTGCAAGCAAAGCAGATGGCCTTTATTGGATAAAATAGCTACGCGTTGCTTTCGTTAACAGCTACAAGGTATTGTGTCAGGAAACGGTTTCTACTGGAAACGAACTCCCAGTTAAATATTAATGACTCCGCCGACTATAGTAATCAGGCGGTTTTGATTCTATGGAATGATAACTTGAATTCACATTGATTTCCATAGGAAGCCACGTTCCAATAACTATGCTTCCAGATAGGAAAGAATTCAATACTATTTTACTATTTTTATAAGTTCTGCTAAAAAATATGCACTTTTCGAGTTCGATCTTACGCAGAGCTACACTTTCAACAAGTGTTCATTCGGAAAATATTCAGTTCTCTGTAATATTTATTGAGAATTTTTTTTAGTCAAAAATGAATTTAATTTTGAATACAAAAATGAGGCAATTCCATGGAATCCAACAATTATGCCTGCCTTGTCCGCTACTAAATCAGGAAATCCCGTAACACGGAATTAATACCTGATTCCTGTAAGTGGACCACTTGAAAAGGAAAACAAAGCGCGCGTGCCACTTGGATTTCCTAGTGAAGGCACTGGTTTTGCTTTTCCCCGGTATTCGATTGACCCCGAACAACTCATACGGAACTAGAATGAGGTAAAGGTGCGTGCAAACTCTATCTTAATATTACTATAACCATTTCTCACTTCAATTTCCAAAGTGGTACCCGCATTGTTATTCGAAAAATTCAAGTCTATATGGAAAGACAAATAGGCTTACTCAAAGAATGAGTTCGATTTATTTTACCATATATCATTCATTTATTTATACCAAACCTTATTTTATTTATATCACTAAAATAAACTAATCAGAAATTCCAATTTCCGTTGCACTACAAAATCACTTTAAAATGAACAAGTTGATTTTCCTTCGTCATAAAACTATTTTGCAATAGTCAATCAAATAAAGTATGTTTAATACAACTATGAAATTACTACGGGAATCCAAGAAGCAGAATTCTCTGAAGAAGAAGACTATATAGAAAGGCAAAAGAACTGGCATCCTTTCTAACAGGAAGATCAAGCTCCACAATACCAACATTGTCAGCGCAGAGAGGTTCAATGTCAAAGTTAATCACTTAAACACCATAAAATCAGGCATCACATGCTTACCTCTTGGGAACGGGAACTCGGCGTTGCCGCCACATATTGTCCTTCAGCATGGTGGCTTCACTCTTTCGCGTAGTGTCCCGAGGATGAATAGCGAGGTTAAGACCTCCTTTCTTCGACTTCCGGACGGATCCTCAGACCCGCGAAGGTCGCATACGGTTCATGCAGCGCGCGTTGTGTCCTCTCGCGCGCCTCGTCTCAGCCGAAAAACTTTCGGCGAATCCTCACATAACCCAGTGGAAACTAACTTCAAGTAACAACAGTTCCAAAATCCGTTCACTCCTTTCGTTAGAAAGATTTCATCAACCAATCACGAAAGTCTCTTTTAATCGAGAACTTGTCAATGAGAAATAAGTGAAAAATGTCCCAAGTCGAATTAGTCAGAGGAAACAGGGTTCATTAAAATTGAATTGACCTGTTCCTGATTTTTGTCAGGGATATTTTTTTAATGATTCGATGCCGGAAGGCTGTTGAACGCGAAGAAGATGATTCTGCCGATACTTTTCTGTCATCGATCGCGATTTAAAGTTTGCTGTGCGGGAGACGGCGAGGCGGCTGCTAGTAGAACGTGAACGTGTTCGTCGGCCGGTCCGCGCGCGACTGACAGCCCGAGCAATCCGCACGCTCCCGTACGGCATAGCAGCCGGCATGAACCTAGAGTACGCTCGATATCGTCCTCGCCCCGTTACTCTCTACCTGCCCGTAATATGATTCTACTCCATATTCGCCAATCCCGAAGCTCCCTGCCACCCTGCGTCCTCCTTCCGTCTGCGGACATTGCCCATTTCGACAATAAACTTTTCTCTCAGCTGACACCTGTCCTTTCAATTCTCTCCGTCCAACTATTTCATTCCCTTCTCGTCTTTGCGAAATTCTATTCTTTATTAAAGATAAACAGACACGAAAGAGTTAAAAAAAAGACGAGTATTTAATAATATCTTTATTTAATATAATATCAATGATATCTTCTTTGCACTCGATTTTACTCGCTTTTTAGATTCACAATCACTAATGTTTAATGAGAAATGCTTTGGAAAAGTTGGCCCACAAAATTGTCCTCTTAAGATCCTTGTACCATCTAAGAAAGGGGGAGATAGTTTAGAGAGGAATCCTGCAACAAGGAAGTAGAATGTGTAGACTGTTGTACTATCACTTCGGCAGCCGCGTCTGGTGAGAGGTACTTTCGAAGAAGTAGGTAAAAGCCGATTGGAGAGGAAGCTGCCTCGTGTATAATAAGCAATTCGCAAGTGTAGCGCCTGGTGATTGTAGACCATCGATGCACACGTGTTACCGCTCTATCGAAGTATCCCACGCGCCATTAATTATTATAATCGACCAGACGATTTCCCCAGTATCATCGCGCCAATCTCGTAGCACACCTACATTTCTCTGCTATATCTTTGTTATCACTAATATACAGCAATAATTACGATAAAACTAATTTATTTCACTAAATTAATAATCAGTGTGAATACTTGTCAGTTCTAACGTAAACGGATTAGCAAGTCCGATAAAAAGTGGAGTACAACAGTGCTGACTCAAAGGTAAGTGCATCAGCCAGTACATCCAGAGCGAGAAGTGGCATGAAAAAGTCGATAGAACGTGACTCTAAATAGTGCGTGATTTAAGGGCGGAACGCGCACGCGATGCGTTACACGCGGTCTCCGCACTAGACAGTGTCCGAGTTATTGCTTGATTTATCATTTCGTTTCCTAATGCGCAAAGAGAAGAGCTGCCGGTACTATCGTTGCGAGCTTCTCAGTTGACCGCAACGATATATGTGTCCGATGCGCGAAGACGCCACCGGTAAAAGAGCAAAGCTGCTGAATAATTTATGATCAAAATGAACTTTCTCGCTTCGAGGAACGCGAAACCGAAAATTGAAATTCCCATGGAGGTCCGGCCGTTCCGTTATTCCAACCAGTGGGATTAACTTTGTTGAACGGAATTAAGCAGAACATTATAATTAGCACGTGATTACAGTTGCTCCCGAGCATTGATAAGAAGTAATTAAGAAGTCTAACAAGTCAGTAGACCGTAAAATTGTACTTAACTTCTTGGGAATATGCTAATGCGCCTGGAAACCCTAGGCAGGCTCGACCTTTCTAGAAAGAGGGCGTTTAAGAATACTTACGTAGACCGATTTTATAAATATTCCTTCCAAGAAACGTAGAACTTAGTTCTCACTTAACCTCTATCTTGACTAATTACTTTTTCCCACTTGAATATTTTATAAAAGTGTCAGCCACAAGGAAGAACGATGCTTTAATCTCAATTTTGTGCATTTTTCTAACATATTAAAAAAAATCCATATTTGTAAGTACAACATAATACCTCACGTATAATGGAAAGCATGCGTAATCCAAATGTACAAGATGCACGATGGAGAAGGGCTGGGACTATGTCGATCCCGGCAAACTTAATTAACTTAACGCACCTGAAGGTCTTGGAGTCCGCTTTTTTGTTAACAGCGCCGTGAGAGAACTACGCACCTGAACCTTAATGGTGGTACTTCGCGATACCTGTGATTCAAGGATTCAGTGGTTCTCAGCAAGAATGCCACATTTCCGGAAGTACGACGACCTGCTGAGACATAGTTAAAGCCTCTTCCTGCCTCAACCTTGGCTTTCCTGAAAAGAGCTTCATATTATTAACCGGGCTTTTTACACCGCTAAGATAAGTTTACAGTTTACTTGATTGTATAACGGTGGCACTCCTTCCTAAGTGATATAACTTCGGGTTCGAATGTGCGGCCCAAATAACACTAGACGCGGCCTAGACGGGACAGCTCCGGATCGGCGTTATGCGTCATGTGAAACGAATTCGAGTGAAATGCGAAACTAAAGTAGAATCCTAGTGCAAGTAACCCAAGACAAACACGAGTGCGATCTGATCCTTGGTAGATCAGGTGCTGAGATATAAAGTCCGAAGTTGAGACATAGCCATGCGTGAGAATGAATTCTTCGTTCGGATATCATCTTACTCGCCAATCAGACTTTCTACACAAACAAATCCACACTCGTACTTACTCTTTTTCATTTACTTATTGTGATATTTAGGGTATTAGTCATTACATTAATTATACAGGTACTGTCATTTATAAGTGTTTTTTATTTACGAGAAGTTATGTACATTTTATAATTCATTATACTGTCTGAATTACTCTAGGACTTCATAATTAATTTTACGCGGCATCATATTGAAAGATACCCATGCGTGAGAATGAATTCTTCGTTCGGATATCACCTTACGCGCCAATCAGAATTTCTGTACTATAACCCACAATCGTACTTAGTTTGTTTTATTTATTTATTGTGATATGTAGGGTATCAGCAATTACATTAATTATACTGGTATAATCTTAATTTATAATTCACATTTTGCGGTAAATTATCTGCATCTCGTAATTGCTAAGACTTCATAATTAATTGTGCGACTTTATAATGAACTACCGCAAAAGAATTAAATAAACCTAATATTAGTATGAATAGAAAGAAAAACGGGAAGTGAGTTTAAATATAATTTTAGTTGCTTTTGAGCAACTAAAAGATTTTTTCCTTCTGAAATTCTCACTTTCTAAATTGACGGCAAAAAATAGGGGAAATGACTTGTTCATCGTAAATGTTAAAGCATCCGCAAACCGTAACTTTAAGTGAAGTTACTGGGTAAGTGCATGACCAGATTATCGGCGCTCGATGTATCCGGAAGCAGAACCGAGAGTGTATTGACATGCTGCTGAAGCGCTCTTTAACATTCTTCAATACTTCAAGGAACGCCGGCTTCTGGGAACACTGTATTGATTTACTTTTGCAATACAGGTTACATCGAGCGGCCATTTGGTGCACAGATCCCATCGGAATGAAAGTTTCAATAGTCCATTGCCTATACTTGTACCTTCACACTGTCAATATGTCATTCAACCAGTGACACCGCTAGTCCAGGAATTTTAAAAACCGGCCCATAAATTCGGCAGAAGAGTCAACGCTCGAAAGCGGCACATTTATTTGCCAGAATCTTCGCCTCGGGCGCTTGCGAAATTAATTCGGTTGCGGTATTTCCAGTTACTTCGACAAAAGTAGAGGATTCATGTAAATCTGTTTCCTCGCTGAATTTTTTTTATCAAGTGAGAACTTTGTCAATAGCAGGAAATATCAAGGAAAAGTTCTGTAATACTACGAAATCTTTCTATCCGAATTTCAAGTCAGAAATCAGACGAATTCATTTTTATAAAACCGCACGTCAACGCATCATGAATTATTTATTACAACGTAATAACCAGATAGGGAAATTGTATTTGAAATTCTGTAATACCACAAACTCTTTCATTTAAATTTCCAATAAAAAATAACTTGAAACCATTTCAATAAAATCGGACTTCAGCATTTAAATGGTAATAATGCAAGAGCTACTATAATCAAGGACCACATGCGAGCTTCGAGTTCCAATGTTACGTGAATCAGACTATAACCGATGTTATCCGATGTTCCCATGAAACAACAGATTCACGTATTCCTTCGGTAAATCATGCTCGGCGAGGTCAAGTCCTTGAGCAGTACAAACGCAATTTATGTGCCTCGCTAAAATGTAAAGAATCCTTCGGGCCCCTTTATAATAAGGCCTTTTTTCAACAGCGCGCACGAGCCTGATGCATATCCCTAAGTTACGAGCCATTATTGTTCGAAACAACAGGATACAATAGAAAGAGGGGGGATCGACAACGAGCTGGCACGCCCCCAACTTTTATAGATCGTTAACTTGGAACATCGGCAGCGAGTCTGTCGCGAAAATCAGGATCCCGTAGAGAGTCATGAGTCGCTCAACTCATAAAGTTCAGAAATCATTAGAATGTCTGCTTGAAGTGTCTCCGAAATGATTAAGCCAGTAAAACTACCGCGGAATTCAAAGTGACTCGTAAAGAAAACTCGTAGTGGTTGAATGTGAGGGATCTTAATTATTATATTGAGAATCGAATCACACATGTGAAAAAGGACCTTCCAGTTAAAGTAAATCTCCTTATAGGATTTGCAATTAGCTCCCCTTCGACCAGTTGATCTTCATGAGTTGCTTTTCTGACGACCTTTCAACGCGTTTCATTGTAACCACGATTAGTCGGCGAACAATACCGAAAAAAAAGGCAAGGTAATCGTATTGAAAGGATGCGAAACGTGCGCACGTAACACCTCAACAGCACGAATCCATTATTTACGAGTTCGGTACGCTCCTTTCTTTCGCCCGTCATCTCGTGCTTACGGAATCGGAGTCCGAACGCATACAAAAAATACTTTGGTTCCTATTTCAAAACAAGTTGCTTTTCGTCTAGTTTGATACTAAGTTATTCCAGTCGCGTGTCCAGTATTACTTGAAAATCGTATTTTTAATAGAGTCAACGAATTATTTTACGAAATGTATTTCAAATTACTTGGTCATCGACTAGTTTAATAATAACTTATTTAAGTGACGTATTTTTGTCTATTTCAAAATGATATTTCAAATATGTTTACCCAGCTTTGAATCGATCAACGTTGAGAGGGCGCAACGGGCACTGACGCAATGTAGGTGCCAAAGGTGAGCGCAACTAGACAAATATACTTCTGTTCGACAAGTGAGAGAGGACGCAGCCGCAACACCAGGACTGGTTCTCCAAATGGGTAGAATTAATGCGTCGACACGGCTCAAGTTGGAGAGGCCGTGAACCCCAACGTCGAGTCCTCTTGAATGCCCTCAGGAATAGTAGGCTGTTACCGGTGAAGGGTTGATTCGTTAATTTACCGGAATCTCAGGCTTAATGTGGCAGAGTTCACGTGCAATTAGCTGAACTAGGAAGCAGCCACTGCAATTCTAGTAGCAAACTGTTCATGACCACCAACGAACCTTGTCACGCTTTTAGAAAGAAGAGTCGCTCGTGAATTTCAACACTAAAATCGTTTATTCAGAAGTCCGAATACAGAAGCATCGAAACTTCCACACTAACACCGACAGTCGATGTATAGTAATAAAATTTGAAGACGTGTTCCAAAATATTAACAAAGTTACATTTAATTTAGAAAACCTAGCGTTCATTAGAATTCATTATTCATAATTTATGACAACAGTAGATGAATGTATCATTTCATATAAAAAAATCTTTAATTTGTCTATGTCAATTAAACGAAAAAAAAAATCCTGAACCTTCCCAGCCTAATGCTGTACGTTCCCTCTTAACAACTTAACCGAAACTGACACCATCAGGGGTTCATTCAACCAAGAGATCCCGATTCTTTATTCCACAGAGAATACACAGGAAAGGCCGTACGGTTTCTGCATTGGAGCCGGAAACTTTGTACTCCTTGGTACGTGTTTCATGGGGCTGGAGCGCGCGCGGTCTGCGTTAAAGACTGCCTGTGAATCAGAGTCACGCTCCTTTTCTTCACCAGCTCCCTTCCTCCTGGCTAGCCTCTTCTTCCTGATGCCCCTGACAAGCGGTACGTGACGAGATTTGACTTCTAACGATGACTGCGAAAGCCGCCTTCGAGATGTTGGTGCTCAACGCTTCCACAGAATCCTCTTCGATGAGAACAACTCCGTACACTCGTGTTTTTTTTTTGTCTCCTTGAAAATCCTGCCTCCCACCTGTGCTTCGTTTTGACTTTCGTGGCCGTGGACACACCGACCGGCTAGATGGCTCCTATACATGTGAAATCCAGGGGGTATAAAGGCTTGTAAGACCTGTTTTCGTGATGGTCCCGAGCTATCCTGCCAAGGTATCCGCGTCAGCATCGGGATAGCAAAACACAGACGGATTTCGTGCGTCCGAGACTCAAGAAGCTTTCTACTCCTTCGTTCCAGGACAAAGACTGTACACATTCTGCTTGATAAGTAAGTATATTTTTCACTTTCACTATTAAACAAATTTTGCACTTGATAATATGTTATATATTTTGAGATTGAGATTTATTCTATTTGTTTATACTTTAATTAAAATTATAAGTATAATACGTCTCTCTTCCTTCGACAAGAATCTTCCGCGCTTCTCTCAATATAATGATTAATGATATAATATCAATATAATGAGTGAATAAATGAGTGACAGGTGATGGCATGGATCTGTAATGAGGAATGAGTGCCACAGAGAGAAAGTGGGAGGGAAAGAGTTTAATAAACATGAGAAAGCAAACACGGCAAGAGTGAACTTAACAAGTGTGGGAAGAAATAAAAGAATCGACTATTTTATTTGAACTTCCCCTCGCCTTACATATGACGCACCCAACGAATGCACAGCAGTCGCAGTGAACGGAAAGTGTGTTTGAGAGAGTGATTGAACAATCTATGAGGTATGGCGAAGAAATGATGGGGAACGGAAGCACATGTGTGAATGAGGGTGCGAAAATATATAACAAGCTTGAAGTATAAACCTTTTTTAGTTTGAACAATTCTTTATAGTCATTTACTATATATATTTAGTCACACATTTCTTTTGTCAATTGTAATACCCTAACGAAGAATTTTAATGCCAATGTTAAGTGTATATTAATTAATGCATGAGGAAAGAATTTCTTCTCTGAATTCAATAAAAATAATCAGTCAATTAACGGTATTATAAACCAATGTACAGGGCAATAATCTCTCGAACACGAGTATTAATGCAACTCATTGTATAATCATTCGTTATCTCTTCTGGCCGACCAGTTCGGACAAAGCAACCGGATTACACCCTGGAATATTCCATTCCTATTCTTTAAATGTGACCTTCTCAAAATGTTTCTCAACACGAGTTTCAACACACAGCATGAGTATGGATGTAAATGCATGTATGATGGAGAAGAGACGATGATGATCTTGTGGATTTCGTCTCCTTGAAAGGCAATATGTCTCCTACTTGAAACCTGTCAGATTTGTAAATTAGGCCCTGATTTTAGAGCACAGATTATAGTAGAATATAGAAAATTATAGAGCGCATAGTATTTGTTGTATTTTCATATACATTTCTTATTGCACTTGCGTGTTTGAAGATTTTATTAGCCACGTACCATTGCTTTTATCTTTACATCTTAATGTAAAGTTGCTCTACTCGGTGTAACCGGATATACTATCGCTCGACGATGTACCAAGTTGTATCAGATAATATTTGTTCCGTAGAAATCTCGGGGTTACTGGTCTTATAAAGGTACACTGAGAATCTTGATTAACAATTCATTATTCTGTTCTATAAACTACTATTTCTTTAACATTAAACGTATCAGATCCGATCAAATGACCTGTTTTAAAACTCAAACCAACCGCGTACTTGTTTCTTCGTTCTTATAATTAAAATAATTCAGGAAATCGTAGTTGTTCGCCAGTGAAAACAAAACAACAATGTATACAATCAATAAGGCCTTTTAAGATCGCATTAATTTGTAGACAGATGTGCTAACGATTATGGCTGTAAGATGTTTGGTAGTAGATAGGATAGGATAAGATCGGACAAGTAGAATCTCAACAGTGATTTCAAGAACTCTGCGGTGAAACCGGTTTCTATGATATGTGATGCAAGCTTCCTTGGAAATGCAAAGAACTGCCACCAGAGACCACAGTGGTAATGGCGACGCCACCGAAACTAGCCACTTAAACAAATAAGTAATAGCAGTTCACTTTTATCATCGAAACACGTGGTATTGTTGTTACGATTTTACCGAGTGTATTGTATTAAATGAAATTGTTGCAACCAGCGTGAATTACATAAATTACAAGTGTTCTATTTCTTCACGTGAAATAAGTTCTGAGAACATTTACGATCATTTAAGGTAGTTGTTATGCTACATTTCTGCCACTGGTTTCATGTATTATATCATAAAAACTTGAGACAATTTGTCCACTACTTCAAAAAAAATTAACGAACTGTTTGTACATACGTACAAATTATTACAGGTTCCAAACATGTTGCGTTTATTGTTCCTGCTGCCGTTGGTGGCTTGCGTGCCGCTGAAGTCAGAAGAAAAAAATTACATCTTAAACATCGAGGACGGTACTTTGAAGAACGTTCAATCAAAGGGTGATGCTATCACCGAGCTCGATTTATCTGGCATGAAACTTCACGAGTTGGAAAAGAACGCCCTGGACAGCATGCTCGACCTAAAATCATTGAACCTGGCTAACAACACCCTGGAATCTCTTCCGGAGTTCGTCTTCTCCAATCTAACCAAGCTCGAGTATCTCTCGCTGGCGAAGAACAAAATCACTCAAACGAAGTACTTGTTCGTCGGCTTGGAGAACTTGCGCGCCCTCAACATCTCCCATAATCCTGTGGCCCACTTCCACAGAGGATATCTGTTCGGCCTGCCAAGAACAGCTGTAATTCATAGCGAGGGTAACAAATTCTGGAGCATTGGTACCGATGCATTCGCCAACATCTTCCTGAAAGACGAGGAGCAACCGAAGAGCGTTGAAGGAGTTGGAGTCGGAGACGAAGCAAGCAAAGGGAAATCTAAAGAGGAAACAATGGAATTGGATGTGTCTATCCAGACGAGTGAAGCCACGCCCATGCGGATAGCGGACGATGTAAAAATTAAGCTATGCATATCCGAAGGCATTGTAACTTCATTGGATCTTCTGCAGAAGGATGAGAATCTGGACGCTGGTTGCACTGAAGTTACTTTCATAGATCGAATCGAGCGGATAGTCAGCCTTCGAGGCTTGACTATCATGGGTTTCCAGGAGGGTTGGTACAAACTTCAAAGCATACCCGTTGCTACTCTCGATCTTTCCAATAACGACATCAACGAAATCACCAAGGAAACCCTCAATGATCTCCCAGAGAGTGTGGTTTACGTGAACCTCCTTGGAAACAGAATCCGGCGGATCTGGAGCCAAGTGATCGAGAACCAATATCTCAAGAGGTTGAACTTGAAGTCGAACATAATCCAAGTGATCGAAGAGGGCGCTTTCCAGAAGACAAAGTTAACCGGCCTCTTCTTGGCAGGCAATCAATTGGAGAACCTTAATTTCATCTTGAGTCTACCGGAGACCTTAACGGAAATGGTGTTGATCGAGAATCGGATTGCTGCTATTCCAGACAACGCTTTCTCGAAGCTGTCCAAACTGTTGTATCTTAACTTGGCTGACAATCAAATTACACACTTGCAAGATGACGTGTTCAAGGGTTTGAACTCTCTGCAAGCATTGGACATCACAAATAATAAATTGTCCCAGATCGAACCAAAGGCTTTCAACGACTTGAAACAATTGAAAAGCCTTCAATTACTCAACAATCATATACATGACTTGAAGAGAGGTACTTTCTCGCAATTGAATAACCTGAAGGATCTTGGTTTATCTATGAATAAATTCGTCAAGATCACAAAGGACACTTTCAGCGAGTTACCGCAATCATTGGATTTCCTGCATCTCGACAACAATGAGATTGAGAGTTTGGAAGTATCCAGCTTCGTAGAAGTGCCACGATTCAGATTATCTCTAAGTAGCAATAAACTGTCCGCCATTCCAAAAGGAGCATTTAACTTGCCAACCCTTCAGGAACTTCATTTAATCAATAATACTTTTACAACGATGGACGGTGACAGCTTCGAAGGTTTGCCGCAACTGAAACGACTTTGGCTGTCGGAGAATAAGCTTCAGGAAATCCCGAAGGGCGCCTGCAAGTATTTGGGTAGTTTGAATATCCTCGATATTTCGAGAAATCCATTTAAGCGATTGCAGAATGGAGCGTTCTATGGACTGACCCAAGCTAAAGGAAATTATGTTTACATTTATGAAAATCACTTGGAAGAAATGGAGGCTGGTGTCTTCGACGAGGCATGAATATTTTCATAATCCTGAATTTTTTTTTGGATACTCTGATCTTGTGATATGTTAGATTATCTTTTTGATGTAGTTATAGTTCCGCAAGCGTTTGCTAAAGTTGAGTAATTTTGAATATCAAAATCTATGTACTACGATGTATGCACGACTGTAATCTTTAGTGTAAAATAAAGATGCTGCTTATCTGCTTGTAACGAGCTTCGATTTATTCATCCAATTCTTAAAGTGTGTGATTTCAAGTTCATCGTATGTTGGAACTATCATAGAATTGAGCTACGGTCACGTAAACCGAAGCAAAAGTCGAGTCGGCGTATCCCTTCGCGCGGTAATTTCACAAAGAACTGCAATACAAATCGAGATAGTCCGTGCGTTACCTGCATGCGAAGTATGTGGCTGGTGATTCCTAGGAACATCAATACCAGTCACGCTTGCATTATTGCACGTGACTGCTGAAACATTCTGTTACAGATGGAGATCGGGTTAATAGCTCTGTTAGCGATCGGTTGGCTAACACGTCGAAAGAGAACCGTTGTTCAAGTTGACCCCGAACCACTTTAAATTTTCTGTACAAACCGACGATCTTTTTAAAAGAGACATCCATGGAATTGGAATCTCTCTCTTTCTGTATGTCTGTCAACTCGAATTTACTTTGATCATAACGAACTTTTGATTAACTTTTGAAAAATTTCTCCTTTTCGACTCCTTTTCGAAACCGGTTAAAAATGGGAGACATAGAAAAAGAGGATTAAAAGAGTTAGAGTCTATTAGTTTCAAACGACGAGAAAGAGCCTATTAGAAAAGTGGAGACGCGCAGTAAAGAAATAGAAGTTCCAGTCAATGGAATGAAATCGCGGAGAGATTCAGCTCGCGTCTTAACGCGACTACTGGAAAGTACCTAGCATGTCATGGAGAGCTGCTGGTGAAATAGAAACTGAGATTTAATCAATATTAATAATGTTTAAAATTAAAATAATAATTAAATCGCGTGGCCCAAATATTGATGCGAAACAATGTGAAATATTTAAAATAAATAGGATATCCTCAATATAATGCCAGATAAAACTAGAATGCGAATGACCATTTATTTCGTGGACGTGTCATTGGGAAAGCTGTAATGGCACAAAGGCCCAAATAGTTACTGGCTCTAACGGCCGGCCAGTAACCCATTCAAAAGAGAAATGCAAATGTGAAGTACACCGATGTACGCATTCATCTTCGAAGTGAATATCTGCAACAGCGCGCACTTTCACAAGTCCAGTTGGATAAGGAATTCTGCGAGGCGTGCCTCATTTCAAAAGTCTCTCTCACCATATAATCTCATTCAGCATGTTTCGACTGTATAATTGTAAATATATCCGATATCCATATTTTTCTTTTATTGAAATTAATTTGTTAGATGCACTGAGGTGGGTTTTTGATGATCCTGTAAATTTAGATTTGATACAACTTGTATTTCTCAAGTTACAAAATGATATCATCGGATAGACTCCGCAGTTCGTGTCTCACATATACAAATGGGCACATGCATGTCATCTATTATGAGTTTGCAAATAAACTTCTATTTTTCTAGAGTTATTGAGCTTGTTAAAGAGGACTAAGTATTGCAATTAATTAATATATCCACTCTACTAACTGCAACATCACGATTAGTTAGGCAGTAGTGACTTGGACATTTCGCTGACGTTCAGTAGTTGCTATTTGCCATAAATGTCCAATCCCGTCCCATCTAACCTAACGTAATGGACATCCAAGAAGAAAGGTGAAAAGGCGATGGTCAGCGCAATTTTCATAAACTGGTTGGCCGTTCGCTTTCTCTCAGCCTGGCTGTATCCACTGACGTCCAGACGATCTGTAAAATAAAGCAAGCATCCTGCACTTGGCCTTTCGCACAAGGGTGCCAGGGTTAGAATCCAATTCCAACTCGTCCAGTCATTGCTCCAATCATCCAAACACCCTTATTCTCATTCCTAAATCAATCTCAAATTACTCCGATTGACCCTTGGAAAGAATGAAATGAAAAAGGTATTGCATCCCGTTTCTTGATCGTTGATCAATATGCACTCAGCTCGCACGATTCTTACTTACAGTTCGCTGCCAAAGGCTCGGACAATTTCGAGGCAATGCCAGTGGATTCTTGAGCTCTTCACTTCCGCTTCGGCGAACGGTACTTCATAGGGTTATCGAACGTCAGTACACATGTCCTTCAAATATTCTTTTAGTCTCCCTGCGCTTTATTCCTAACCAGTGCCATAAACGTCGAGATAAGGTGAGGCGTAAGAAGAAGCTAATGTGCTGCATCGCATGATTTCAATTAGCTACTTATGAACGGTGTGCGCGCGGAGGCCCTCGTAAGAAGAGATCGAAGAATGTTCGAGTGACCGAGAGTCTGCGGCGAGCGCAATGGAACTTCCTTTCCGGTCGCAATGCCACGCGTCTCGCTAAATATGTAGGCCGTCCGCTGGGCAAGTTCATGGTTTTCTGCGGCAGAAAGAGAGAGAGAGAGAGAAGAAAAAGGCGAAATGTGTACAGCTGCATCGAGGTCAAACCAAACCGGTTTACTCACAGGAGGAAGAGGAGTCCTGACCGGTGATGGTGTTAAGTTCCAAAAATTTATTGTATATCGACTCGTCCTAGCAGATGAAGAAGCGGATGATGACCTGGTCATGACCGCGCCTCCTGCTTTCACTGATGTACGAGTGGGCGAGTTAAAACTTCCCGCCTTCGCACATATAAGCAAAAAGACTGAAGTATCCTAATACATAATTTCCTTGGTACACGATGTGAATGCATCCGGCATTGCAATTAATGAAGAAATTGCCGTAATAAATGCATTATCGCATTTGTACTTTTATAAAATATACCTGTTTGCAGTATTGCTTTTTTCCGGAGGAAATGTAAATAGAATTCTTATCCTCATTCTGGTATGCTTCAGTGCCAAATTTGTCATAGTGAAAAGTCAATTGGAATTGAATTTCTAGATCCTCCTGATCGCTAGTGAAGAGCCTGACTTCATCGGTATAAGGATGTTTAAAGTTGACTGGCGGCCCCGGTAAAAGTAGAACTTTCTGTTACTTTCTATTATTACTACAGTCATTCATTTATCTGTCGTGAACGACACTTATCCATAAATCAACCCCGAAACGACGTTGGTGCTCAGGCATTTAAAAGTTTACCGTTTCTGCGATCCAATATCTGCTATATTTTATTTCACACAATTATATTCTGTAGTCAGGCGTGCCGCATAAGCAATTGGGAGTGTCGCTTTATTATAGCATATGGAAAGTTGTCCGTTCGTGCAAAACTATAGCTCGGTATTTTTGTACAGCCAGCAAAACGGAGTTCGGCTTAAATTGCTGTGGACATCGCGTCGTACGACTCCCGGCATCGTAATATACGAACAACGCTACACCCGAAACACAATATCAACGTGCCACGAAACAATTACCAAATTTCAACGCATACTATTATGTTTCACGCTATAGAAATTCTGCTTTGGTACTCTGTAATACTACTTGCGATATGACGCACGCTCGAAACTCTGTTCTTTCGTTTTACTACGTATAGAATGCTCGTCCTCGTTTCACACGTATGCCAATAATGCTACTACAGCTCTTCCTGAATCAGCATGTATTTTACACGCACTTGCCCAATCATTTCCGCATTCTTCGATCATGTAGTACGGTGTAGAATTGCCAAATATGAGAAAGAGGAATTCGAGATTGATAATATTAGAAAACTGAGAGGAAGGTTGTAATAAACGAGCGTAAAGAATTGCAAGACGCACGCGCCCGAATTGGACCAACTGCTTTAATGCGATCGCATCTGTAACCGTAAAGTCATTGAACTTTCACAAGAAGAGAATCAGTAGGATACATTCTCGGTAGTAATTGGAACGTGTCACGCGGTCAATCCTTTTCAGACTAATTCCACGTGACCATTTCTTTCTGTTGCACTATTTATCCATAAATAAACTAATTTCAGAATAAGTATGAATTCAAATATATTCCTTCTTTCATAACCGAAAATGAGGGAAAGGCGTAGTGTAGACTTAAGGTCTATTTACACATAAACGAGCTGGGTCAGTGCCAGTTTCCTGACAGTGCAGACAGGAAATATATACCTCCATTGTTTTTAAGTATACAATGGAGATTCACTGTCACATTCCACCAATGACGCATTGTACTCATCGATAGATGTAAATGGACCTTTAGTACGTTAGGTTTTTAATACAAAATAAAATATGCAGTAACACAGGATCTAACGAGTCAGTGCATTTTCATCCACTTAATTTATCTGCCAAAATAATTCTCATATTTACAATATAATACATTGTGAAAATAAAAAAAAATACATAGACATACATGATATTGCTCAATTGACAATAATCTCAAACGCGTCACCAAGAAATGTCGACGAAGCTAAGTGTACAGCATATTGGCAAGAGTCTTGTGTAGAAATGAAGCCAACTGGAATGTTTTTACAGAATGGCACACCCCAATATTAGATACTAGCATCATACAATCATTCACTAAACATAGTGATTCCGATGGTGTGCTAAACATAATACTCATATCCTATAACATCAGGCCAAAAATGCTATTCTACTGACATCCAAACTATAGACTAAGAAAATATTCAGGGCGGTTGGGAATTATGTCTATGATGGTCATCTGTTTCGTTGGTTTGCGCTATACTAAAAGGATCGTGATCATCCTCGAATATCCCCTCGTCAATTTCATCGTCAGATATCGTCAATTCTTCGGGATATTTGTGACTATTACTTAGCTGACTGGATGGTACGACTTGTTCCTGAAAGAGGAACGGGTATCGGTAATATAGTGACCGTGCGCGCGCTAACTTCTAGGTTAGCCTATTGTCGAAGGCAATCTAACCTCTGAGTCGGTATTCCCTTCTTGTGTCACAACGTCTCCTTCGTACTCAAACAAGTCCTCCTCTAACTCTTCCGGTGGCTGAATGGGTAACATTGAAGATCTTTCGTTCAAATTCAGCGTCACTTCGGGTTCCCCTAATATACGCATAAAAGACGTGTCAGTTATATAATAGAAGCAGAGATTGAATTTTCATAACATTTTCGTCAAGATTCAACCTACCTAATGGATCCTCCTGCCGATTGTCCAACTCCGTGTACGCAGGCGACGTGTTGTTGTCGTTATTATTATTTACGTTCTGATCCCGGCAGTGGATCAGTTCGTGATTATTCCTGTTCTGCAGTTCATCCATTCCTCGCGAACTCTCCCGCAATCCGTTCAAATCGGAGGAATCGCAAAAAGTCTACTGACGCTAAAACATGAACAAGCTATCTCAGTGCATACATGTATCGGGATTTTCCTCGTAGTCTTTTATTGGGAGGTTCACGTACATACAGAGCAGTAGGATTCGAGCAAGAAAGAAAAAGAGGAAATTTAGAAAGCGAATAGCGAGCGCATTTACTTCCGAGTGTTATATCTAGATGTTGCGAGACTGCAACAATTATTTCGTGATGCCGAGGATCCCAAGGATCCTCTGTCTCCGCTGTAATTCATCGTCTCGAGAGCGGATGACTCCGAATAATCGATTGACGATAACAGAACTCTTGCTCCGTTCTCCTGTGTTTTTTTTCTAAAGACTCGATTATCTAGCAAAATGTGTTTTTAATAAAATTGGTGTGTGCTTTAACGAAGTATGCTGGATCACGATATATCGTACGCATATCTATTTATTCGAGTAGATTTGATGAACAGTTTGATGACGCTTACCTCTGTAAAAGAATCTTTTATTATCTGCACAATTCAATCACACTTTTATTCAAAGCCACAGTCTTTCAGGACTTTTCATAGAACGAATATCAACGATCAATTCGTAAGACCGAAATTAAGCTAAAGCGAAAATGACATCAGCACGCTTAGTTTCTATATATTATTGGACTGAGCGCATGTCCAAGACGACAGCTGCATGCTTCTATGGTCATATGCAGTTCAACTATCTACACTATCGTCACAGGAGTCATGCTTTTCAAACATCACCGGAGCGTTACCAGGATGTGTAACTTTTCCTTGATTGTTTTACATTCATGAGCATTTTATTTTTGAACGACAGGTTCAAGTCCCTCAATCCTATTTAATAAAATTATCATTTAATAAAAATTTAAATTGAATAATAATAAAAAAATTGCAAAAAAAGAATGTTGATTGGGAGTGTTTGCCGTTATTTTTTCACAATGAGATTCTCCGAAACAACTTTTTGATAACAATCAGCAAAACTATTATGATAAAATGTAAGACAAATTGAATCTATATTAGCACTGTCGGTAATAAGGGAAAGCGGGGATGTGACTAGAGAGCGCCAGGAAACACAGGATCGCACTATTTATCCAACACTATCAATAGTTCAAGAGTGCATCGCCAGCGGGCGACAGGCTCCAATCGAATTGCGCCTGTCCAACCATCCCCACTCTTCGGCTGCGTCTGAATGGTGCGTTTGATTACCCCAACCTTAGTTGGTGGAGTAGATAGATACGAGAATGATCTTTTCCGAAATTGCCAAAGTGAACGTTACCCGTTGATCAGAGAGATTCGCCCATTAAGCTTAAGAAACATGCAAACGGGAAAAACATTTGGTTACGCCGCTTCCTTGTAGCGAATGTACACCTCTCATCCCTCGGTCGTGCCTCCTGGCTTTCTGTCTCTTTCTTCACCCTTTCCCCCTCCAGGTTTACTCCAGTTTATTCCTACTACACAAATGGCGAACCATACCAGATGCCTGTACTTCTGTCAAAACTCCACGAATCCGAGAGTCAATGACATTAAGTGAGTTAACTTTTGGCATCTCCCTGGAAGACGAGAATCCCCCCAAAGGAGCAAGAGTGCCGGAAATAGTGTCGAGATACCTAAAAAGATGGATATAACTATAGAGAGAGAATGCAGTGCTTTAGGCGGCCTCTTTCAACAAATCATAA
This sequence comes from Ectemnius cavifrons, assembly GCA_964023945.1. NCBI lineage: Eukaryota > Metazoa > Arthropoda > Insecta > Hymenoptera > Crabronidae > Ectemnius > Ectemnius cavifrons. The sequence continues at coordinate 18,087,887 of OZ030377.1, forward strand.
CTGACATGAAAGTAAGCACTCCCTTTGTTGCTCGTATCATTTCTGTTAAATAGTTTCGTAATATTTCCTGTTGCTACTCTCTGTTTCACCGTTGTCGAACGTTGTTTGATTGTTTTTTAAAGACTTGGAATATTCGTCTGTTAAACAGTTAATCGTGTGTAGAGATTTAAATACAGAAAATCACAATTTTCGAGTTAGGGAAATATTAAGTTGTTATTCTAGCATCTGCTTATTCCGATTGGATGGCCCACAACATGGCTATCTTCTCAGTGTTTTGGAGCCCACCAAATTCAAAGATTAAATAAATACCCAATTCCTTGTTTTATCAATTGTTTATTTTTGTTCCTTGCTAAATTTCCATACATATGCTAATCATTCCTTTCACTGTGATATGAAGAACATTTTGTCATTTGTTTTTTTTAGAATGGAACTCCATTATGGGAGGATTTTATTTCGAAAGCCACAAAGTTGCACTCATGCTTAAGGTAAAATTATTGCCCTGGCAGACATAGATGTTGTATTTACACAGTATATATATATATTTAAAATTAGTGGATCTTAATAGAAAGAAAAAGTATTAGATGCCATGAACTAGATAGAAGTATGAAATGTATGATTTAATTCAATATATAACAAATTTTAGGACCGCAATTTTGGCCATTTCTGCCTATCTCGAGGCATTTCAAAAAATAGCTGATGCAGCAACCAGTGCAAGAGGTGCTACGAAAGAAATTGGAACTGCTTTAACCCGTATATGTCTAAGGCATAAGGCAGTTGAAACACGAATGAAATCATTTACTAGGTATAGTCAGGATCCTAAATACTTTCATGCCGCCTATGTTATAAGATTTAAAATGTTTTTGCAATTGTTATTCCCTACAGTGCTATAATGGATTGCTTAGTTATGCCACTTCAAGAGAAATTGGAGGATTGGAAAAAGTCATTAATAAATTTGGACAAAGAACATGCCAAAGGTATTTTGTTATTAATAGTCACCTCATCGATTGTTCCTGCTGCAATAATTTTGGTGTTTTATATTCTCGTACCTACAGAATACAAAAAAGTAAGAGCAGAATTGAAAAAAAGGTCGACAGACACATTGCGCTTACAAAAGAAGAAAGCACGTAAGGCTCATATGCATATGCATAATCACCAGACACTGCCGCAAAATCATGGAGTTTGTTCTGGAGATATTGAACTTAATCGTATGTTAGAATCATCCGCAGCAGTTATACAAGAGAAACGTCTAAGCCTCGAAGAGACAGAAAGGAAAGCAGTTCGCGCTGCTCTGCTGGAAGAAAGGGGGAGATTCTGTCTATTAGCTAGATTCTTAAAACCTGTTCTTGTAAGTAAATATTATGAATTGAAAATCTTATGCAAGCAAAATGGAAATGATGTGTAGATTATTTACACTGAGACAATATGGATGCATAGGATGAAGAGATTGCTATGCTAATGGAACTCACACATCTTGAAGAAGTATCTGAGCAACTTCAAAGGCAGGCAGCATCTCCACATCATTTACCACCTGCATCTGAACAAGTAATAACAGATATAAAGGGTTGCGATGTTGCTCAGTGGTCTCTCGCGACACCGCCATCCAGCCCCTCGTTATCTCTTGGATCGAGAAAGAGCTCCATGTGTTCAATTAGCTCTTTAACGAGTAGTAGCAGTGGATCTTGTAAAAGTCACCCAAGTCCATCGGGTCATCCATGGCATCGATCTCTCTCTCAGGTGCATAATCTGCTTGTACGCTTATCTTAACATTTCTTGGATTCAATATTACTGAAGATCTCACATTTATACGATGCATGCTGTCTTACAATTTATTTGGTAGCATAATTATACTCTTGATTTACGTTAATAGCTGCTTAATATGATAGCACGCAACTTGATGTTAGTTTAGTGTATGTAGTAGTCAATGTACTCGTTGTAGTCTGTTGGTGTTAGACCATCCAGCATCTGCAATATGACACCAATGTGCCACTTGACAAGTGGCACTTCTCGTGATTCTGGCTTCACATCTCAGGATACACTATACACACAACCCATTTCTGAGTACCAGGTAAGGTTGTTAAGAATTAGTTGTTTGCAATTATGCTGCTTTGATTCCTTCGTTATTGTTTAAAAGTGTTGCTCGCACTCTACTTTATCGTCACAACTTGTGTGTACATATGTATATTTTAACTTAGCAATCATAGCAAAATTTGGTCGGTATAACGAAACCCACTATGTGCATCTATGTATTGCTTTATAGGAAACATCTGCACAATTTGATAGACAAACTCAAGGTGCAGTAAGTGAGCGCCCCCATACAATATCATCAGGTACTCATCTGATAAACCCTTCACAAGCTTCGACCCATGTTTCCTTAGATAATATAATATATTCATTCATCTTTACATAGCATATGAGAAAGGGCATCAAAGGCCAGCGTTGAGTGTTTACACATTCCAAGCTCCAGATCGTGACAATAGTGGCTGTTGCCACAGTCAACCCGCATCTCCAGTTTCTTCTTCTTCATCATGTTCTTCTTCAAATCAGCAATCATCTAGAGTTCAGCTTCGGAAGAATAATAACGGCAGCCGCCCCCCAATCCCGAATAGATGTTCTAGTCTAGAGCGGCCATCGGTGCCAATCAAAAATGAGTCTGGGGGAAGTCCGCGCGGTAAACCGAAGTTGCCACTCCCTGCTCATTTAGCAAAAGGTAGTGGACTTATTTTTATTTCACGAAACACGCCATAAGTGCATAGCTAAACTTATATCACTCTGCAGAATTAGCTGTTCACCAGCTGCAGCAACCAATGTATGTCAATATGCATGAGTTGGCTAATTTAGCAGCAAGTCGTGCTCAGGAAATGCAGCTACCATTGCCGCCACATCCCACATTATTGACAACGTCTGGGACAGAAAAGGTAACTGCCAGCTACACTTGCTTTCCATGGACATCGGTGAATTTACAAAAGTTGATTATCAGGTATAGTGGCAGGTTTACAGATTCAGTATGTTTACAGGTTGAAGGGAGCGAGAAGGATTTCGGGAATCAAGTGTCAGAATCTACAGTTGCTTCTAGTAGCGGATACGTTATCCAAACTATGTTGTCAGTGCCACAGACTGATCAGGCACAAAATGGAAGTACATGGAATATACCTGGATCTTCAGCCACTTTGACTACCCGTCGCGGATCAATGCAACAAACAGGAAGACCGCCACCGCCAGTACGACGGACGTCCAGCATCCTGACTGCCACTTACAATAACACTCCAGCTGGCACTAATGAGGAGAACAGTGAACATACTTGTGATGAAACAGAAAATCTTCCACCCCCTCCTGCTTTCTTGCTGGAAGGTTCCTCACCGTCAGGGAGTCCCACTCCTCAGCGGTAGGTAAAAATCTTCTTAATGATTAGAGAAATTGGACAAAGCAGACTATCCTATATTAATATTTCCTCGTGTATTGTAGCTCTGTTTCAGTATCAGAAACAGTAAGAACTTTGACAGAGTTACGTCACACGCCTGCTAGTCCTTCTCTTTTGCGGAAGGTTAAAACACAATTACAAAGCCACACTAATCAGTCTACTCCAGTTCAAAATAATACAGTGCTACAAATTACACGTACTTCTGTTGAGCGGTCTTGTACGAGAATTCGTTCAAATTCTCAAGAGCGAGGATCGAGCGCAAGTAATATATTAAGTACAGGGACCGGTGGCCAGGGCCAAGGACCTGGCGGTGTAGGACAAACATTCATGGCGGTACTTAGTGCAAAACTTATTAGTAATACGAGTAACAATACGACAGGAAACAATACTAATATTAGTCCAAAATCAGCAAGGAAACACTCTGTTGAACAACAAAGCAATAAGAACACGAAATCTTCATCCGGATTTCTTGAAACACTGAATGCTAAGTTAGCGCAGCAGCAACAAAATCTTCACGGGCAAAGCAACAATCCAACAAGTAAATCGGCGAGCGTGCGGCGCATCATGAGCAATCGGGTCCCAATTATGGATCCCATACAAGTCCGAGATTCCCTGATGGATCAGATTCGAAGAGGTACTTCTTTGCGTAAGACTAGCGGTCCGATTAACGATCGTTCTGCACCCAAGATATATTAACTAGATTGCATCCATGATGATCACGTAAGTTCCTTTAATGTAACTCATAAACCACCTAAATTATGTCAGTGGTCAGTGGACTAATTGAAATTGACCTTCATGAATAATTGAGCATCTGGCCAAGAAAAGTGAGTTGGCATATGCAGGAATAGATGTGAACACTAAACATCTCTTGAAATAGTATTTTATGGCCCCGCTTGTTCATATCCATTGTATTCATATGTTTATACATGTGAATACCTGTGGAACAAATTTCTAATCTGTTGAAACAAAACTAATCGTGGTTATCTAGAAGTGATGTATGACTTTCCAATACATAATCTACAAAGTTTAGTTTCCATTTTGCATTTAAAAGTATCTTATAAGTTATACATTTCGTCGAAGAAAGAGAATACGATTGATTACAAGAATATAATTTATTAAACTCTAATCCCTATTCATAACCGATAATGATACAAGTGATATCGAGAAATGAATTTTATTAATATATTCTTTTTTCCTAGCGAAGTTAAGTAAGCGTTTTGAAGTTTAGGCTAATAAGGTTTGACTGATTTCGTTACTGAATTTTCATAAACATACAATTATTGCGTTTAGTATTAGGGCTTATGTATTGCTAGATATCAACCACATGCCTTAATATTCACACAGCTTATACACGATCGTATATGAGTTCATTATTTTTTCGTTATGTTAAGCAGTTTTTGATTCAGTTGTCTACAAAACGCACAAGAAGTGTGTTTCATTTTTCCTTTTGTACGCATTTGGACATTCTTTACGAGGATATGGATTCCATTGATGCAATTATGTAATGTCGAGTAAGAAATGTTAGTAGGAGGTATCTCTTAAGTATTAGTGCCTAGGTAGAGCATAATTTATTTGTTACTGTCTTGGCCTGATCGGAGTATTTCATTTCTGGTATTTTGAGTAGTATGTCTGACCCAGTGAAGTATTCAAATCATTTGTAGATACCGGTTCAGTGTAATCTCTTTACGGTATTTTTTTTTTGTTTTTTTTTTTCATTAATAGCTTTATTTTAAGTACAAATTATCCCTACACGAAAATCCTTTCCAAGCGAAATTGCGCCGTGGTCGCATGTTCCGAAAATCCGACTAATTGTTTAATACGTATATGTATGTTCCAACGGATATGCGACGTAGATGAATAAACATAAAGGGCGAGGTCTCCACGACATCGGAAAGGTTTAACAAAAATTGTGTATGTAGCAGGGTATTAATTTCTACATATATACCATGTAGGTAATTGTAAAAAGTACGAGACGAGTTTGCATGCTTTACTTTCCGACACGCTTTAAATTAGCCCTTTGAGAATGATTGAATCTCAAGTGTGTGAGTATTATTAAAATACATATAAATAAGTAAATGTCTGCATTTGTTAGCCTTATATTATGTACTTTGTACATCAGACTTAAACGTTTTCATCACTTTGAACCAATACTTACTCCTGGTATAAGTGTTCTACCTGGGCGATACTGTTCCAGTGTTGGTAGATGTTGATCACGCTGCATCTGTCTACATTTCGAATTGCAAGTTATTGCAGAGACAAGTAATCTGATAACCGTTCCGAAACGATGCTCGTTGAATGCGTTTTAATATCTGGAAATATGTGGAAATGAATAGTGGGTTTAGCAGGAGCTTATTACATCGATCTTTATTGAAATTGTTCTACACACATCAAAGTTACGTTTTCTGTCCATGAATTTCATTAGTCCATTAACCTATACGAAACTCGAGGTATTACCCGCACAAAATCCGTAGTGCGCGTTATGCTGATCGCGGTACAAATAATAGCCGAAACATTAACAACGATTCCCATTCATGGACTATACAGTACTGACTGCAAACTATTACTGCCAATTTACAATATTTGAATGTTCCTTTCGTTTTCAGCAATACTAAGCGTTAAATCGTTAATTTAGCGGAGAGTTTCGAGCAGTAGCTTATAGTGAATAACAGAGCGACATTATTTATTCGGAAAAGCATTCCACGATATACAACGTGAATATATGTATAATTAACAATATCTCCAAAACTTACAGCGATTTGATATTTAATGCTAGATATTTCGGTGCGTTAATGCATAATTAACAATGAAATGAATTTACCTGATGCAAAGACTTTTGGATTGGCTGGTTCGCGAGATGCAAAGCTGAACTTTGGTAAGAAAGCATTAAATGACAAATCGCGATCGTAATCGTTAATAAAAGCCGTTATAATAACTTGGTATGCACACATATACTGTGAAAAGCTAATATTTAATGTAGTACGAATCCAAAGGGTGATTGCTAATTTGTCATAATAATTTCAGTAGCGATAAAAGTATAGAGTAATAAGGAAAGGGCAGTAAAAACATGAAACTTGCTTGTTCTATGTATTAAATGAAAACAGAGAAATTAAACTTGGAAATCAAATATATTCGAATGTTTGTGCTTTATTAATAAATTATGCAACACGTAAAAAACACTATCAATTCCCAATAAGATATACCCTCGGCATGAACTATCTGCTGTATTGGGCTATCGGAAATTACATAAACGTATGACCACCCTCAACTGTATTATTGATTTAACAAATGAATCCTCAGCATCGAACAGCCATAAGCACAGGACACTTATATGTTAATATAATATTTTGTACATTCTGGGCAAAATACAAAAGTGTATTCATGTACCGGCTGGGAGATCGGTGTACTCAGGCTTACTATCTTCCTCTTTCGTGCAAGTCAATTCAACTTTCGATACTTCATCGGGTACTCCGCTGACAGTTGGAAGTCCATATATGTAGAATGATTTGTTTAATGCTTGCGTACTATAACTTTCATTCGACAAAATGTCATCGTCCATGCTCAAGATTAACGCTAAACTACCAGCTGAAATAAACAAGTTTCTTTTAGATCAGTCTTATTTCTTGAGGTGATTATCGCGCGTGTAATTATATGGGTAATTATTGTAAATACGTACGAGAATCCAAGGGTGGACAGGAACATTGGGAATCCAAAGAAAATTCAATTGTTGATCGAAGACGCTTGATTTTTCCTGGTTCTTTTAAGTCTAATAATAGCCGGGCCTTCCTTAAACGTCGGACTGCCACTTTCACAACAGTATTAGCGGAACAATATATGTCACCGAAGGCGGAAGGTAATTTTTCGGAACATATGGGACATGATTCTGTCCTTTCTGCCTCTGAATTAAAAAAGAATAATGAATTTTCACGATACACTTACAAAGTGATAAGAACTATCATTGTTCTACGTACCGGAAACCGTCGCTTGATTGTTTGAAACATCGGAAATATGTGTTTCAGTTCCCTGAAAAGAACGATACACGAAAATTTCTTAAAATATATCTTGCATTTGAATGTACGGTGACTTACCTCCCACAGTTTTGTTGTTTCGCCAGGATTCACAGTCGACAGCTGAACAAAATTATCAATTCCTACAGTTGCCTCTGTCTTGTGATCCAATTCATCACTCATATCCTTGTTGGAGCTGTTCGATGTATTCGGTTTTATGTAAACTGGTTCAGGACCTTCCATTCCATCTGGAGTTTCCAGTTCATGGCTAACAGCTACAAACGATGGGAGAATGGTATTTGTTCCTATTTCGTGGTTTGGTCGGATAGTTGTTTTGAAAGCCGAACTAACATCGTCCGGTTCATTCGGTACTAGTCCGCTACCTGATTCTATTTGAGAGTTCGACAGTAGTATTAATTGCCTTGTAAATAATTCACACGAGATACCTAATATTTTTATACCACTTACCATCAGATTTACCGTTTACCAAGGCATTAATGGAATTATTAGTTGAAGGATGAACATTTTTCATAGCGTCTTGCCCATCTGCTATCCGGCTATTAAGGCTGCTTGCATCGAAATCGGTTTCGGTCCCTTGAATTTTGTTTTGTTCCTTAGCATTAGCTGTTACTTCCGGCCCATGCGCATGCTTTTCCCATTTATCAACTACTACATCTTCATTTGAATCTTTCTCGACTAACGTGTCTTTGAGTAGCGTTCGCTCGAATTTGACGGATATCGGATTTGAAACTGGATCCGTTTTATATTCCTCATCGGCGCTACCGCAAGTCGGCGCAAATTTATAGCTCTGCAAATTACAATGATGAAATTATCGCATTACTGTGTTTTAATTCGTGGACTCATATTGCTCATTAAACGTACACTCATCACCGACAATTCTTGCTGATAATAATCATACAGTTTCACGTTTGCTGGTTCCAGCAGCTCGACAATTGTTTCTCTTGTTACCGTGAATGAAATGCATGTCTTCTGGCCAGTTAATTTGTCAAAGTAGATAGTAAGAATGTCGCGCTCATCTTCAAAGCGTTTTACGTCTGCAATAAATATTTTAAGAAATTGGAGATCGTATTTTAGATTGATCGTAGAACAACTGGAGATATTTTGTTACTTGTTGTTGGCTCTTCCAGCAACGCATGAAGACTTGTTTGGTCGGGGACGTAGCCGCTAATCATTCCAATTTCAAGTAGAGCCATGTTACTTTCCTCGTCTGCCATTTTATACCTCGCGCAAACCGTAATTTTTTGCATCGCGCATTCATCTGCAAAACTGGCTGAATTTGCGACCACTGAGAGATCAAACGCTTCTGATCCATTCACGCGGGCAACGTTGTATTTCATGTTAGCCTAAGTTCAAAGAATAAGCACCAAAGATATAAATAATCTAAGAGTAATATTCAATTATTATATTACTGGAATGGAATTTTGTCTTACTTGTACTAAGACACAACCGTCGCCCTCAGCGAAAATCTCGACGACAGTTGGTAGGACGGGCAATCGAATCTCCGTTAATATCATTCGATTATCGTCGTTCATTCTATAAACATGATCAACTTCCCCAGCAGTAACGAGAACGGACAAATCAGTACTCTTTGTGTTCATGGCTATCGCGTATTTTGTCAGAGCCTCTAAACCAAGGACGGTGTCTTGCGTCGATGTAAATCCACCTTCGGCATTTCGCAATTTCGAAATCCATCGAACGGCTTTCAGAGCCTCTACCATATTTTCTTCTCCGCCCAGTTTCACCAGTGAGAGAATTCCGTATGCTGTCATTTCGATACTTAAGCCTACCGAAGGATTCGATTTGTCCTCCCACCAGAGTAAATCCTGCCAAATAAATGTCAATTATTTTCTTAACCCTTTGTTGTTAATTTAAAGGAACGTAATAAGAAAAAATTCTTTTGTTACATTGTGTCGCGTAGCACGGCTCAGTTGCATTTTCATGCTGCTGTTTGCTTTGGGGTGTTCCAGCAGAGCAAGCGCGTAAGTAGTCAACGCGACGGCGTACGGTGCATCGTCGCTATTCGCCAACCCCTTTTCGAGACAGTATAGAGCGTTGTTGATGAGAGATCCAGATAAAGGAACATCCGACTCGAGAAGAGAAATGAGAATGTAGGCTGTCAACGCCGATGAAGAGCCGTCCTCGTCTTGTAAACCACCCTGTATTCCATCATTTATAGAAATTAATAAAAATCCTCGGTTTCCCAGTACTAGAATAATGATAAAACTCTCTCGAAACAAGGACAACCTTCATATCTTTATGGAAAACTCTGCCTATCACAGGGAAACATCCATTTTCCAATTGTTTCTTTACGATCCATTTTACAGACAGCTTGAGATCACGTTCGTCGATGTGAATGAGATTGCGAGCCTGGGCAAATGACTTCACTACGAATGCAGTGAGCCAGATAGAACTACTTGCTTCGTAGTAAGTGTTGGGCCCAAATGCGGAATAGGATCCATCGGGATGTCGATAGATTAATTCTCGTTGGTATCCTATCAATAAAAAATCGACTAAGATCCTGCTATACTGATCTGCCGGATGTGGTAGTCTTACTGTTAATTCTTGTGCTTCCCACCTTTCTCCATGTTGTTGATCGCTCGTGCTCGGAGCACGGGATTTTCAATTTTAATGGCGTCGAGGTATCCGATAACATGTATGTTCGGTACAAAAAGGACCATGTTTTGTTCCCCGCAGCCCATTGGTAGGCGAACGAGATTGTCCAAATTTTCTAAGGCTGGGCCAAGTATGTCCCCTATTAAGGATACGTACGCTCTACCGCTATCTGGAACTAGGTCTTCCGGTAATTCCAAGTTCCACGTGATAGCGGAATCATCAGTGAAGTCCTTTGGACAAATAAACGCCGATTTCGTGACTTCCCGTGGGAAACCTTCGGGTAGTACTGTTACTGGTTTCGTGATTATGTCCCTTTTGAAGATATAAAATGTTAAACATGGCTAGAAATGGTGCACCTTTTATTTTAGCACACCAAAGTGCGTAAAAAGTATTATTTTTAATTGAAATTATACGCTTTCAGAGACGATCAATATATGAATAACTTACCGTGTAAATATCAGTGTTTCCGGACTACAGGGTTCACTGTATTCAAAGTCGATCGAAGCAGAAACTGTAATGTTTATTTCTCCAAGCACGCGTGAGCGCAGAAGATACTCTTGAACAACACTGTCCCTCGGCTTCACGCAAAATGAAGCTTCCGCATGTGACAAATGAAGATCAAGACCTGTTGCATCTTCCAATTTAATTTTTACCTGCGCCAATTTGTTAAGTTATTATTATCCTACACAATATATTACAAACACTTAATCCGGATGCAAATCAATTTTTCATGCATTCTTTGTAGTATCAACAGAAAATATTATTGATCTGCATATAAAAGATACGTTGAAAAATATATTTATATTTAGTAAATATAAAAACGCACAGGCAAACTATGCTGCATGTAGTTGAAGAGGGCCACCTTCAAACGTAATATTTCGCCACGCTTTACGCTATACGGCAAGGTGTAGTCCAAGAAAAAGGGTTGGAAAGCAGTTATTGTTGTCGGAATTGCTATTCCCATGCCGTGCGTAGGAGAAATACACGCTGTATAACCAACCCAATCAGTTATAGTATGTGGAAGCACCGGTTCAATAGTCGTTTTTCCTTCTTTCCTAAAAATGAATCAACCCAGTTTAAAAAAAAAAAGCAAAAACAAACATGGTAGGTACACTTTGTGAAATCGTACGAGTGTTACCGACCCCAATGGTACTAATTCCCACAGCCACGTTTCCGGGAAGTAAGATCTTAAAGTTGCACTCTGATCAGGCATTTGATCTACATATTCGACTTCCGGACCCATCGCAGCAGCCGTGACTTCGAAATTTAATAGTGGATAAGCCAACGGTCTCGCTGTCCTAAACAATCTCTCTAAACAAATTAGTCGAGATTGTTAAATGTCAACATTATATATTTCCCTTTTTATTTTTAATAAGAGCAACTGGAGAGAATGACTTTCACTTACCATCTTCCGATGGTCCGCGCCTCCTATAGTTAAATGATATCGTGCGCAAATCTTTGAAAGGTAGTACTGGACAAGGTCGTGTTTCCAGTGTCAAGTCACTCATTACAATTACCCCGAAATCCTGTAGCGAATTAGAAAAATTATTAGCTTAAACTGAAAATCAATTATCCTAACGCGGAAGAATATATTTACCTCGAAAGCTTGGTTGGCGTCAACATAATTGACACCTGCCATTACAACGGGTGATACTGAATGAGGCGACCGCCTCATCCTGAGCGCTGGAATAGGCAAATGATCTATTTCCTCTTCGGGTTGCTTTGGCTGTGAAGTACCTGTGCAATAAATCAATTAATGTGGATATGCGATGAACCCGACGAATTGAAAAACCTCCTGCTTTTCGTAATCGATTAGAAATCATTGAATACAGTGAACATACGTCGACAATCACGCCAGGGATTCCTGAGTAATCCTGTTTCCTTGTGCGGGTGAAAACGTTTCAGCTGATCGAAAGCCTGACCAGCGCCGACCAGATTGGTCTTCGAGCCAGCAAGGAAGAGTGTGGATTTGTCGACCACGGAGATGCCGCAATAAGACCAGGGTGTCGCTTCTACGTGATATTGCGTCGAGGTTCCTGGTGCTTGGACATCGGAGTGCCACGCGGTTTTCACCTTGTTCTCAAAACAGTGGCCAACTTCTATCGTATAAGTTGTCGCGACAACTTCGCCGTCCGCACGTACGTAATAAAGTAATAATTCGGAAATCGGTGCCATGCTGGGTGTAACTTTCACACTTAAAGGAAACCTAACAGAAAGTGAATAAGAAATAATAAAGTGTTGGTACGTTTAGCGTTAAATGGCGAAATTTTGTAGTATTGCTCATTCAGACTCACCTATGTACAATCATATCTTGTTCAGTCTTGTTTGCCGGTGGTTCAACAGCCCCTAATAAGTTGCGGAACTCCGAGTAGTTTAATATTGTATCCCTATTGGGCTTGTGTTTCACATGACCGTATATTAAAAGATCGCCTTTGGAGTTTATCGAGTAATGGAAAGATATCGATCCATTCTGTTTAATATTAGACGGCATCGTATACATCACGTTGAAGGAATACTTCTCTCCGCATTCGATTGGCTGATATCCACGTGCAACTGTTAAGTAACTATCGGATGGTGAGTACCAAGGATTAACATCGATATATGCTGAAGGCTGATCCATGAAAACCTAAGCAAAGAAAATATAGTTCAAGAATAAATCAACATCGCTGTAGTAAAAATAACAAAAAATTACCCTCCAACGTTTGTCCGGCGAATAGTACTTGGTAGGATAGTCGATGCCAGTGGCGACGAAGCTGAGTAAGACAATATTCTTATGAGGCGGTGGCACAATGAAATCAACAAAGCCGTCGACCGACGATGTAAAGTTACGGCATTCCACCACAACCCGAAGTAATTCGTTCTTTCCACTAACGCGCAAGCACACCTGAATCTTCTCATTTGGTGCTGGTACGTCATCGTGTCTCAGAACTCGAAGCTGCAAAAGATATGTTGCAGCGTGTGAAAATTTCATTTTTTTTTTAATTATTCTTTTAAATGTTCATCAACATGAAACATCATACTTTGCCATGATACGGTAGACCCAACTTGAAGTATTGCGGCGTGTACGGCACGAATTCTAATTTCAAAGCTTGATGCACCACCGCAGTACGGCTGATTGTAGTTTCCACGACGCCGGTACCGGCTTCCGTGAAGTTCGCAATCAGCACGATATTATTCGGTGCAACTTTCCAATGCCCCAAACCCAATACCGCACCCGACAACACGAATTCTGTACATCCGTCAGGCGTTTCGAGCTAAAAACAATTTGCGACTAGTATAGAACAACTGTAATTATAATGATTCTTAATTAATTTACCTCAGTTTCATAATGAATTTCGGGAAGATTAAGCTTTCTTCTCCAGCTCGGTGTTTGCGGCGTGGATTTCAGAAGAAGCGTACCTTTAACGGGTTTCCCGTAAGTGTACCTATGATAATGAATTAGTTCTATTAAAATACTGCAACCCCAGAAATTTCTTGACTAAGTGCCCATCATGATATGATTAAACAATGACATTACTTAGCGCAGATATTCCATGTGACATTTTCTGCATCAGCGAGAATGAATCCTGGCGAGCTAATTGTAACTTGGAATCTTGGCAGAACGTATTTCTTCACTTCGAAAGTAGTCGTGTGGAGAAGTTGCGTAAGTGTTTTCATTTTCTCCACCTTCACCTTCCACGTGCCCTAATGAACAACATTATGGATACAATTATATTTTTATACTTTATTATTCTGTGTTTTTCTGATGCTATAACCCAACGTATGTTTGAATTAATTATTTCATTTGGGAGATATTAAATTTCAAATATATTTCTCTCATAATTGTAGACGTTCATTCTTGCACCAAAAATAAATACATTTTTGATCGTTGCAATATGAACTCTTACCGAACTTGGCTCCGGTGACAAAGGAAACTTTAATTGCACCATTCCAGTCTGTGTCGTGAGATTTGTCCATTGTGCTACTCTTACTTCGGATGGATTTTCAATCCATACTTTCGGAATCTACCCAAAAAAATCAAGAATAACTATCACGTTCCTAAGTACTGAAAAGTGAAACAATCATGTTTCATAACTGACCACTTTGTCCCATGGTTTGAGATCATGTTTGAGCATGAGTACTCTAATATTCACATCCTGGCCTGGCTTGTACACAGACTTGTCGGTTTCAACGAAAGTAATGAGGGAGTCGTGTTCGATGCCAACAAGTTTTTCCGATTCTACGACGTAGTCCGGATATTTTTCGAATTTGATCTTCAAGCGCAGGCGCGCAACAGAATATGTTGTCAGTGGCACTGCCACATGCAAACATGTCTCTATGTCTGTTAAAAAATTACAAATTAAATTTCTGTGTTAGAAAACGTACTCTAATATTCATGTTTCTCCATTTATTATACACAGGCTTGTTTAGGTTCAACGAAAGTAATTAGAGACTCATGTTCCATGTAAATTTCTTTCTTGCATTCTGCCACGTGGTCTGGCATATTTCTTGTGAAGTATTTAATAAGTATAAACTAGATCGATCTTATTTTATACTTTTTACCGCATTTTTATACTATCCATTTTGGAAATCGGGTCATTTACAAAAAGATTGGCATTTGTTAAAATTGTTTCGAACGATGCAACCGGCCCTAAAAACAGTATAAACTTTTCGGGAGACCTAATGTGTTTACTCGGAAAGGCATGCTCAATTGGAAAATTGATACAAGGAACGGTCTACCATGCAGCTCTCAGTGCTTGCCGTTCGTGTAATTGTTGCAATTACAAGCGAATTAAATGACAAAGACGGCGGCAACTTCGAAGAGCTGTGCATCTCTGAGTTCAACTGAATATCGTTCAAACGCGCGATCCTTTTGAGGTATTGCATCTTGAAAACTATTGGGAAAGAGCTTTCTTTCCTGGTAATATTCAATTCTGATCAGCCGAACAATGTTGAAATAATGTTGCGCTTCTCTTTAGCAACTCCAGTTTTACAACTCGTCTTTAACAACAGAGCAGCCATTTGCTGTGGTATGATAGTATAACAATGAAGAATGAGTTTCTCATTTATTTAACCGATTACGAGTAATGTTCGAGTCTGATTGGTCCGAGCGACGTCGACATAATATCGTTGATAACGTAGATGCATAACAATGTGAAAGTAATTCTCATTTATTTGTGTGATTACGAATAATGTTGAAGTTTGATCAGCCGAACGACGTCGATATAATGTTGTTCGTAGCGAAGGTATATAACAATGTGAATGGGTTTCCCATTTATTCGAGCGATTACTTATTTCCCCTCCGAAGAGGGTCTCGACCAATTCAGCTCCCCTGCAGGAAGCGGCGACAATTTCAATTTACGATTTGTTTAACCTTTTCAGTCCCGGGAAGACACTTATACGTAATCAAATGGAGTTCAGCCTTTGAAAACCTCCATTCGAACACATATTTCTGCTGAAATTGACTTTCGTAAACTTTAACACTAAACGTATCACGCCCGGTCAAATGTTCACTTTTGAAATTCATTTCAACTATGTATTTGTTGATTTTATCTTGCCAAAAATCAAAAGTTAAAGATATAATTTTTATCGTTATTATCTAATGTTATTTTACGCATTGGTGTTCATTAAAATAAATAAATAAATAGTATTAGAAGGTCCATCACAATGTAGAAACGGAAAACTCATAAATGCATAAGATTTCCCGACAATAAGAAATATTTGTATGCAAATGATTAACACACAGAAGACGATATTAAGTTGACTAAGACAAAAAGTTATTCGGAGGGCAAAATCTACCATTGGTGAACACGATAAATCATAATACATATTACTTCTGGGAATTTCTTATCGACACGATAGGGCGAAACAAAATGGCAAAGACGAGCGATTATACTCACGTAATAAAAGGTCAAAGATTTAGAAGCGTAGATTTCCCTATAACGGATGAACCATGCGCAACATTAGCGAGAAGAAAATCATGAGAAATAATTTGGTGAAGCAAAAGATATGCAACAATTAAAAATAGCTTTGACGGAAAATTAGCTGTTTCCAAGAACACGAATAACCTTTCGGAATTCCCCATCCTCGGAATACGTCTGCATTATCTAACAACGTTGCCAATTGACGTACATTCGCGTTACTATTGGTAAAATATAAATGATAGTGAGTGCGTATACTTGCCGGTTGTTATATAGCTACTTGAACTAGTTATGATGTCCTCTCCCGAAACCATTGGCGGGGGTAATAGTTCTAGGGTAACGTGAACCGGTGGTTCCAAATTATGAAAAGAAATGCACCCGCTTTCGGTCTCGCCTGCCAAAAACGTCTTCGGCGCCGTGAACACATATCCTCTGCGGAACGTCGAATATTAAATTCTCCATATCTCCATTATTCTCAAATTCTATCTATTTGACGCTATATAATGGACAATGATCGGCAGAAAAAGAGTTTCGAACTCGAAAATATTATAAACCACTTATTCACCTGGCTACTTCGAGTTATCGTAAAGTTACTTTCACCAAAAAGTGCTTTCAAACTTTAAACAAGTACTCACCTGTTTCCCACGGCTTGGCATGGTCGCAGTAGTATTAAACAACACGCCAGAATTAAATACACTCCTAGATCTTTCATGATGAATCTTGATATTTGTCACTGAAACTATTTTCCGTTCACAAATATCTTAACCGGGATAAAGTGACATATTTAAATGAGAATGTCTGCTACTGTCGAGCAAAGTCGTCAATATTTAGTAGCGTTACTGAGTATAAACGAGGCTGCACTGTCAGACTGCTGTGGTGTGCAGGCATAGACGTACTGTGCCTCGACTGCAAGCGTGATATCAGTTCCACCACTTTATTAACCCCTTGAATCCGAGGCGGAGAGGATTACAGATCCACTCAGCGTCGTGTGAATCGCTCTCCGCACATTTGATTCTTAAAAATGCCTTTGCCACATTTGCATTCCAGCTACTTGATAAGCGATGATTGTTCGTCTTCCGAGTTCGCACTGGATACGAGTTTTTCCCTGTAACGAGAATTTACGAGCGTCTCATACACAGAGGAGTTGAAACTGCAGTGGTGAAAGATTTAAAGAAGCTTTTGATTGCCACAATACGTGCATCAAATGTGCTAGGCGTGATAGTATCGTGATGATTCAGTACTCGTATTTGTGGTGACCCTGTGTCATCGAAGTGTTTACGCCGGGTTATCGTTTGTGTATCTGTGTATGAGCACCTTGGGATATGTGCTTCGAAATCACTTAAGTAGAAAGCGGAAACATTAGTTTTTATTACGCTAGGAATTCAATAAATTGTTAGATCTTATCAGAGTTAAAACATTAGTTCTTTTGTTATTCCGAATTTACGCAGTTTATAAGATATAATATCATGGTGGCGCTTTATTATGATTTATTAGAATATTAATGTTCAGAAATTGTCGACAATTATTATCTGCTCCTAGATTATGCTGATTAAACTATTTGGTAAACGAGGTTTCTATACTTTCAGCGTTTGGTATTCGGCGCATTCCTAACGCTCAACTTAGCATTATGAAATTTTTTCACATAAAAACACTGCACTTTTACATAGGTGTTAATCAAGAAAATCAAAACCTTATATTTTTGAGTTGTGCTGGTTTTGTTTCAATGCGATATGTATGTATAAACGTAGGGAGACAATGCATAGGAGAAAAGGATCAGATAGGATGATAACACAAACATGATAGACAAAGTAAATGTTAAGCATGGACATAATTTTTTTACATCATTTATTTGACATTATTTATTTGACATTAGCGCTCTGTTCGCCGAATCGACAACCGCCGAGCACAGCCGAACACAACCGAGTAAGTTTTGCCGGCAAAATCGAATATAAATCGAAGCACGGACAACTTACTTCCTTGTAAATAATAAACGATGGCTTCCCCGAACCGGTCCGAACAGCCAACTGGTTGCAGTTAGCAGTTTCAGATTTGATCTGTCCGAACCGTTTCATTTAAGTGCGCCTGCGCCTGACGATTTCCACGACGTTGTCCGGCTGAGCTGCACCTGACGGTTGTGCATAATTGATGCTGATACCGTACACACTTTTCGATGAGACGTTTCCTTTTATTTGAAACACCTTTAACGGGTGTTAATAGAGAATTCTTTATCACAGCACTGTGTCTCTCATGATTTCGATATTGATCTAATAAATAAAAGAGAATCATATTCGCATTATCACAGAGTAAGAAAAGGACAGAGCCGTGCAACCCCTAATTTCCTGGTGAATGCTTTATGAATTGGAAAGAGGGTCGAACCTTCCAGTAATTCACAGTAATTTGAACACAGAACGGCCCCTTTGATATTACCCAGGGAGGAGGGAATATAAAACGATCGACTCCCTTTTCATTATGCCATTCTGTCAGTTACTCTTTAGACGCGAGGACAATGAACGCTAATGATTATATGCACATAAATCGAACAGCTTTAAAATTAGCTGGTTTATATCCTGTTAACATTTTCCGGTGTACCGTATGCATTTTGTGCCAGTTTCTAATCATTGTACCGCAAGTGGCACAAATTTATCGCCACCAGGATGATTTGAACTCCGTGCTAGAGACAAGGTTTGAATACTCCGACTAAATTTGATATTTCGAATCTGTGTTCGTTGTATTAAACAACTTCGTTGCAGCTCTGTTTTGTTCACAATCACACTCGCACTGTTGAAGTCAATTGTCTGGATTATCAGTAGAAGGGAAATCGAATTCTTCATTAACTATATGCTCACTGATTATGGGCAACTTGTTCCTTCCGATGATACTGTTCAACAGTTGATAGTATATGCAACGTTAATATCAATCCATCATGCACTGAAGGGCCGATATACACCTGAAATAACTTCGTCAATTTCAAAAGGTTTTTTGTGAAAGATTGTGATGATACAATCAAAGCAACTGCCAAATGCAAATATTTTAGTGAATTCGATTTTTTAAATCGTCCTAGGTGTATGTTTGCCTTTAAATTTTTTAAATCGTAGTTTGTATAATGAAACAATTGTTCCTTCAGATACGCAAGGAATGTAACGAAAGGATACTTTTTCTTAATATGCAATGCCTTGATATTTTTCTGTAGTCTTCCCATGATTGATAAACTAATTCTCATACTAAAAGGGTCCAAGAATAGTTCAAATTCGAATAATTTTCCTTTCCTTGCGTGGTATCCAAACTTGTGCTACAATTCTCCTTATTACGAGGTATCCTCATGTCTCCAAAAATAATTATTATTCTCCTCAGACGATAGAAAATCTTTTTTTTTTAATGATAGCTAACATATATCTCGCAATTGGTGGCCACTGGTATTTGCGGTATAATGATCCTTGCAACCGATACTTTGATCGTGACGGCGTTACTTCATACGTCCGGTCACTTCAAAGTGCTTCAGAAAGAGTTGGAACATCTCGATACTAACATTAATCGAGTATGTATAAATAGTTGTTCTGCCCATAATTCCCAAACATCAAATACAGCCCCGGAAAATGTCGGGAAGTATGGAAAACATGGAAGAAACCGTCAGAATTAGGTGAAACCGATTATTCAGGGAACTGCTTCCATGTGTTTTCGATACAATTTCAGCATTGCTGCTACTGGTTTCATGTTTTCTATCCGTTTTGATACTTAAACAATCGATTTATCAAGCATTCGGCAAAGTCCGAGAACCTTCGAAAAATCGAAAATTTTTGAAGGGGTATGCCTTAAAAAATTTGCGAAAAAATGAATTTTGAGCTAGGGCTCTGGAATTTATATCACTTCTTCCTTGATGCAAAAAAACATTCTCCACCAAATTACAGCCCCGGAAAATATCGGGAAGTATGGAAAACATGGGGAAAACCATAAAATTTAATTATTCAGGATCGGTTTTCCATGTGTTTTCGGTACAATTCCGGCACTTTGGCCACTGGTTTCATGTTTTCTATCCGTTTTCATACTCAAATAATCGATTTATCAGGCGTTCGTCAAAGTCCGAGAACCTTCGAAAAATCGAAAATTTTTGAAGGGGTATGCCTTAAAAAATTTGCGAAAAAATGAATTTTGAGCTAGGGCTCTGGAATTTATATCACTTCTTCCTTGATGCAAGAAAACATTCTCCACCAAATTACAGCCCCGGAAAATGTCGGGAAGTATGGAAAACATGGGAAAAACCATAAAACTGAATTATTCAGGATCGGTTTTCCATGTGTTTTCGGTACAATTCCGGCACTTTGGCCACTGGTTTCATGTTTTCTATTCGTTTTCATACTTAAACAATCGATTTATCAAGCATTCGCCGAAGTCCGAGAACCTTCGAAAAATCGAAAATTTTTGAAGGGGTATGCCTTAAAAAATTTGCGAAAAAATGAATTTTGAGCTAGGGCTCTGGAATTTATATCACTTCTTCCTTGATGCAAGAAAACATTCCCCACCAAATTACAGCCCCGGAGAAGGTCAGGAAGTATGGAAAACATGGAAAAAACCACGGAACTTAATTATTCATGATCGGTTTTCCATGTGTTTTCGGTACAATTCCGGCATTTCTGTCACTGGTTTCATGTTTTCTATCCGTTTTGATACTCAAACAATCGATTTATCAAGCATTCGCCAATATCCGAAAACCTTTGAAAAATCGAAAAAATCTTAAGAATTTTCAAAAACGTGAATACCAATATTGAATTTCGCATAAATTCCAGTTGGTGAACGCGGGAAGCAATTCGAAGTATTATGCCATTCATATACAAACAATAAAGTCGAGAGTGGGAAGGATTGTAAAACATCATCAAAGTGTCCTCTGGTAGTGAACTTGTACTACTAATTGTTCCAACGAAAATCGTAGATACAATGTCTCTGGAATGTTAAGCAGGTTTTGCGGTAAAATGGAAATGAATTTCAGCCCGATGTTGTTAGTGCAAACTTTAGCGAGTAGTCTTATCATATGTTTGATCGCTTTACAACTATCCACTGTAAGTAGATCGTAGATCCAAAAGTTATCCGAAGCGATTCTAGGATTTATCATGCTATTTTTATTGCGCTACTGCTAGACTTTAACGGACAGGGCTAAAATAGTGAAGTATCTTTCGTACTTAGTCATGGCGTTATTCCAGTTGGTGATGTTCTGCTTTCCGGGCGATATATTATTGCAACAGGTACTGCTTGGTGTAATTATTCATTTCTATGTGTTATGATCGTTTATAATATATGTTACATATTATACGATAATGACATAATTTGTAATAATAATAATATAACATAAAATTATTTCATATTTGTTTTTACATATAGAGTTTTGCGGTGAACAAGGCAGCGTATTCAATACGATGGTATAACACTGCGGCGCTTCTTAGAGCTGAAGTCTTACTGCTCATACTACGCGCCCAAAAACCTAGTCAAGTTACGGCTGGTGGCTTTTACGTGATGCACTTGGAGAACTTTAATATGGTAAAATTGTAAAGTATTCCAATAAAAAACCAACATTAACTTTGGTATGTGGGTTTACAGGTACTTAGTAAGGCGATGTCATACTTTATGCTAATTCGAAATATCAATATGGAGAATTCACACATGAATTAGCGACACGCTATATGATTTGTTATAGAAAATGAAGAAACATATGCGGGTATTTTATATACGCATGAGATTAAGTATTAGGCAATCAATTGGAACTGTAAACAATTAAAAAACAAAATAAATATCACATATCATATATATTCAGTATATAGTACTTTTTTCAATATGCGAGAGTATGCATGGTTTATTGTAAAACGAACACAAGATGAATTATTAATTTCAATTGTGACAACCTGGGATCATGCGACGCAAGATGCGAACTCGTCTTAACATTTCTCCCTGCGCCTGCGTTTCATCCATAACGGCCATTTCCGGAAATAGTAAAATCGTTTGAGCCATTTGAGCAAACACGCAAGCATATATTATACAGACTGATAATACTACAGTATGCTGCGCAGGCAGTATATTGCCGACCGCAAATAAAGATTTATTTATTTTAATAGATACTTAATTTTGAATAAAGTGTCAAAAAACAAGTACACCAAAGTTACCACCGAAGTTTTAGACTCCGTTTTTTAAGCCTCGAAAATACTGTCACCTAATTCTTTCAATGGAATACATGTTTTTTTATGTTAGATTTGGTTAGAATCGTGCTAAGTACATAAATGAATTCTGCTAGTAAAGGCTACGAGAGATAATAATATTCCATTTTACCAAAGAGACGATTATATATTTTCCCATCAAAATGCTTCAAAGGTAGGTGTTGCTCGCAAATTGCAATTCATTGGTCTCCTCGACAATTTGACCATTTAAATTTTGAATACATAAACAAGCACCCATCAAAGGTTAATATTTCCTCAGTTATAGAATTGTTTGTTTCAACACTGTCCGGCTGCAAGCAAAAACACAACTGAGGCATATATCGCATGATAATGCAGCATCAACAACAGAAGCGATAGCAACAAGAAATCGAATTTTCGACGAAGAGAAAAAACGGCAGAAGTCAGAAATAGGCAGAATTGAGAAGATTGAAATAGAATGCAAAACAGCCGGATATAAGGTGAACTTAATAATGAATAAAAAGATTTCCACGCCATACGACTGTGCGAGGCACATATCGGAGGGTCTGGTTAATACATCTATCATAGCTTTGTACAATGACATGATATGGGACATGCATGACCCATTGCCAGAGAATGGTGAACTGCAATTCTTGAACATATTGAATCCCGTTCATATGGAAATTAACAAAAGTTATTGGCGTAGTTGTTCGTTTCTACTCGGCGCTGTCCTACAGTCAGCGTTCAAATCAAATGTAAAAGTACATCTACATAGTTTCCCACCACCAATAATAGAATCTGGCAGTTTCGCGCATTACGCTGTGATTGATTTGCCACGATGGAATCCTGGTTACGCGGAGATGACTGCCTTGACCGCGGAGTTCATGAAGTTGGCACAAAAGAATTATGAGTTTGAAAAGCTGCGTGTCGACAAAGAAGTAGCGCTACAAATATTTAAAGACAATCCCTATAAAGTCGAACAAATACCGAGTATAGTTGAAAGGAATGGAGATGTTACATTATACAGAGCAGGAGATCACATAGACATAAGCAAAGGTCCTATGATGGGAAACACATATATGATCGGAAGGGTCTCACTTACTGCTGGATCGAAAATCTCTCAAAAGGCAAATATATACAGTTTTCAGGGAGTATCGCTTCCAAAAGGAATGATGCTCAATAGTTTTGCATTCAGTCTATTAGAAAAAAACGCTAGTTGTTTGAAACCTATGTGGGGCACGCCACTTGATAAAGATGGCAATACGTACCGAAGACTTTCAAGTCGAATAACTATAACAAATTAATTTTGTATTGCGTATAAAATAATAAACTCGAAAAGGACTATATGACTTGTTTGATAAAACTCTTGTATTTTAAGTTAACAGCTACTATAAATATATCAGCAGTAAAGATGTTGATCTTTTTTTTCTGAGAACTGATGAAAATACTATCAGTACCTAAAAGTATGTATGTATAAGATAGAAATTCTGAAAGGCGGGTATAAGCATCTATCATACTAAACTAATATCAATTGGTTAGGACCATTAAAATTGTTTGGACTATGGGCTGCGTAAGATCCATGCAAAATTTGGTGGCAGTCTGTTGGCTGCAGATGCTAGACAATTAACGTTTAGCTTCAAGAACAATTCTCGATGCCCAGTTTTTTTAACAGACGATGCTAGTTCGTCGGGTTTCAGACTTTCTCTAACTGCAAGCGGAGCTAAGTCCCACGAACACTTCAATTGAATGCTGAATGTTAAATCATAGCACGGCGTATTAGATGTCTCCTCTTCTGCTTGAGGATCGCCATTCGCAAGGTCGCTTTCCTCGGGACGGTTGAATTTGCTTTCGTATGCGTATTTATTCATGTGACCGTAGTAGAAGAATTGTCCTCCGCATTCTCCATATACTGAGTACGTCAATGCTGCTGGTGGAGTTAGCGTGAATGATTTCTTTAAAAGGCAAATTTAATCTGTTTAGGCTTAGCCGGAGAATTCCCGCATCGCTAATAAGCTACACATGTAATTATACCATTTGCTCATAATACGCATCTTCAAGCAAATGTTCATTTATACTGCCGACTAAACGACGTAATCTGAGGTACATGAAGCGTTGCTGATCCCTCCAGGAATCTTGATAGTCTGTTTTCAATTGCGAGAGTTTGAGGCTCGTAAACCAAGCACGCTTTATCGTATACTTTAAACGCATGGTGACTGTATTAGGTTTTGTTCCTGCGTTGTGTGAAACTTTGAGAAGCAACAGCTGACGACCTTCTAAGAGGCAGTCCAAAATATCTACGATTTTGCATCCAGATACCATAGCAGATCTAATAATACCACTTTTATCATAAATCGTTCTTGATAATACATTACTTTATATTTTTCATGTGTGCTCCTGCGTCGCTTTACCTATTTATTTTCCGTTCAGACACTTTCTCGAAGAAGTGCATGAATCGTTTAGACGTGACGATAAAGGATTTGCAGTCCTGTGCCATGAAAGATAGAGGATGCATCATAGCAGTATGAATTAGACCGTTTAAATCATCGAGTAAACTTCCAGCGTAAAAGCAGAGTTCTGAAGTTCGTTGCTGCTTTTGCGGGTGTGTATACCGCCATGTGACAGCTTTCAACATATTGTACTGCACTCGTACCACTTCCAGTGCGTTAAGGGTTCTTTCGTACACAAAACGATTCATAAACGGTGTAGCATTTTTACTCTTATATTTAATACTTCTAATTAAAGTTTCCAGCTTTGTCCCGCTTGCAACGAACCCGGTATTTAATATTGAGGCAGCTATTGCGTAGCAACGTCTAAAGATTCAATATATTATTTTAGTCTCGTCTTTCATTATAGAACAAAAAGTTATTACACTCTAGTAATTGAGAAGTATTTCACCTGGATACCAAACGAATGGTCGATGATACTTCTTGAAGTGTTAAAAATCGTAGTATCATTTCTAAGATTTCTGGTGGCAAAATGTCCAAGGTACACTTCGCGGAACTTCCTGGAGCAGGGGACTTCGTGCTTGCATAGAACTCGCATTTTGATTGTACTTTCCGTCGCTTTCTAACACTCATTTAATAAAAGGTGTAGAGGGTCCTTATTCGTAAAAACTTCGACTGTGGTGCGTTAATGATTTTACAGTATCCGCATCCGGTTACTTTTCTAGTCCTTCAAAACAATATAAGATGCTCTATCAAGATAAAACCAGTTTTGACTTTAATATACAGGTCGTTATTAAAATATCCCAGGATAAAAATTTAGCAAAAGTCAGGAATGCCTTGTACATCTAGCAATGAAACAAGAGATAACAGATGTTATGCTGCTGCAAGATTCAAGTTCATCAATGTTCAGGATATGTGATTTACGAGAAGGTGTCGCTTATTGCGATTGAGTGGGGCTCAGGCATAATGTTATGCAATCATAAAGGATAAAGCAGTTTTTATTTTTCTCCTCACTATACTATAATTTCAAGCGCAATATGGTAATTATACAAAATAAGAACATTTTTGGATCGATTTCTCGCAGTTTTTAATGAAGTAGACGGAACGTGATTCAGAGCAAAGATTGTCTTTGGTTTGGCGTTACCCCCATTTTTGATTCGGATAAAACAATGTGTTTATACCTGCAAAAGCTATTATTGGGGGTTTCAATTTTCGGAGAAACTCAAGCATAAAACTTTCGACATATAATTTATATATGATAAACTTTCATCTTTTTTACATCCAAGAGATAATTTGTTCTGATTTCGTGGGAAATAACAGACTTAAAAATCTATATAAATGGTGAGATATACTTAAGCAATGGTATTTTTAGTAATTACTTAAAGTACAGTAGACACGGTTATGGAATTTGAGTTTAATAGAGTATGCATAACTTCTCTTGCGCAGTAGTGTGAAGGTGAAAATAATTAAGAAAAATATTTTCCGCCGTTTGAGCTATAGTTCTAAAAAAAAATCTCAAATTATAACATTAGCACTATCCCAGTAATTCATTCAAGGTGCAAGAGTTTCGGATTCTTGACTTGGAGCAGGTTTGCAAGGTTTTTTTGTCGCGCCTTTACGCGGAAAAGTTCATCGGCATCAAGAGTGTAAATTTTGCTTGGTCAACCGGCATCTCCTCAGCGGAGCATGGATTAATGCTATCCAACAGACTCTGAATAGCATTTTGATTACTAGGATGCTTTCTCTTAGTATGCTCTCGCCGGTGTTTCAACTCTTTAAACGTTTTCCCGCACTGCTCACAGGTATAAGGTCGTGCGGCTTCGTGCGACCGTACGTGACCTTCGTAATGACTCTTACGAACGAATTTTTTCCCACACTGGCCACAATCGAACTGAAAGCGACCCTCGTGTGCAGCTACATGAGAGCTTAAAGTCCACTTCGTTTTAAACGTTTTGGAGCAATAGTCACATCTAATTTTAGATGCTGCATTAGCATTTGCCTTGCCCAGTGATCGCTTTGAATTCTTATTCAGTAATAACATTTCCTCGAGTAGGAAATCATCATCTTTCTCCGTCACATCCTTCTGGTATGGCACATGAGACTTGTCAGCTGTCCCTTGCGATTGTAGCATATGAGCTGTGTGATGTTTCATATGCTCCTGCAAGGCCCCATCATTTTGGAATTGTGTATTGCAAAGTACACATACATTGTTCGCAGCAATCTGCAAGTGGTAAGTTTGTATTTTTGTTGGTAGGTAAGATATGGTTTTGAATCTACCAATATAAATATTCTCCAAACAAGTCTTAAATACTGTCCACTAGAAAATATCAACCGATTTAAAACAAATAAAATTCTTTTACTAAAAATGGTTAGGCCAGCCTTTGATATTATTGACTGCACTGAAATGGAACATTTTACAAAAGTATAAACGAGCAATCGGTCGTACCTTTTCGTGAGTGCTCATGTGAGCTCTCAGCTTATTTTCACTGATATACTTTTTCTTGCAGTTTAGGCACGAGTATGTTTTAATTACCGAATCCCGTGCTTCATCTCTTCCCGCAAGATTGTACGGTCGATCCTTGTGCGAGATCGATTCGGTCGTGACATGCCCCGTGATCACGCCGGCGGAATGCCCTTTCTCTATATCAGAGAGCTTCTCTTTTCTCATTTCATGACGAGCTATGTGACGTTTGAGGTCGTGTGCCCTGGAGAAAGCACGACCGTATCGCACGCAAGTGGGAAACGGGCATCCCTTCGTCTTGTCGTTCCGTACTCGATTCATTGCGCACTTTGACGATACCGAATTTACGTCCTTTCCGCAGTCTTTGCAGGATTTTTCGGGCGCTTGAGTGGAGACAGTAGCCAGCTGTGCGGACAATGGTATGACAATTGAGATTGTCTCGTTTGTGCCAGGATTTAATATAGGGCCAACATGAATTGCAGGCGGTGCTGTCAAGGACATGCCCGTATCGGCATTCCTGCTCATATTTCTCGCTCCGTGGTGGTTGATTATCTGCCGCGGTACACTCTCAGTTGAGTTCTTCCAGCTATGAACAAGCATGTACACATCGAGCGTTAGTCATAAATCGTGCGGGAGCGGCTCTCAATTTTTTACACTTGTGATCGACATGCCGATCGCAAGTTCAAAAGACATTGCTCTGCCAAAGGTGTTATCTAAAGCCGGACTAAAAGAAAATAACACTAAACACAAACGCAGTAATATATGGCGTTAGTTTCCAAAAACCAGCAATACAAAACTGTCCAATCAATCGCAGACTCGTCTCACACGATTATTCAACCGACTACCGGGACGCAATAATTCTCCCACGAGCGTAAACATAAACAAGTCGCGCAGCAATAGCAATACTGCAAGCCGGAGGAAGTGCACAGCCATTTTGCATTAAACCAGACATGGTAGAGTTTCACTCGGTACTCGGTACTTGTTTTTAAGCGAGCTGAGAGCAAGAAGGGCTAGAAAGCAGTGGACCAGATAGCAGCGGGAGCACAGAAGCAGCCCTTACTTTGGATTATTATATCGTGTGATCTCAATGCGTTAGGGCAGAATAATCTTCGTCTATTAGTAGTAGCAAGTGAAAAGAAAGGGTCTCCGCGTCGTCGAAGGATCCGACTCATCGATAGACCTTTCCCAAGGCAACACTATACCCCGTAATCATGATTTTCCTTCGCGATGCCGCAGAAAGGTACTCTCCGCTCACAACACCGGAGTAACCATGGTAGAATAGTCCGCTGTCCATGTCACATATCTCTGGCTGGGGTTGGGGGTCGTCAGTTCTATCCCTCCGCTCGCCGTTCCCCGTGTCGCCTCTCACTCTCCGGCAAGGTAGACTTTCTCAGCGCGTCGGCGGCCAGCAGCCCGCCTTTGCACACCACCGCCTCCCTGCTTCGCCAAAGGAACAAAACAGCTCGCGACGATTTTTCCCTGGCCGACGCCAAGCCAGCACGCTTCTTCTGTCGCCGTCGCCGCCGTTTCCCTTTCGCCCAAGCCAAAGCCAGCTGGCTTCCTCTTTCTCTTCGCTCGCTTCCACTCGACTCGACTCGACTGGACTCGACGCTGTCTTTCGTCGCTGCCGTCGATCGCTCGCCCGAAACACCGTCTCTGACTCGCTCGCTCACTTTCCTCGATGCGATGAAAGTGTGCTACTGATCAAGAATGCGCACTCTCCCTCTCCGGGCGAGCTCCGTTCCACGACTCCACGAGTATACGTAGTACGGTTATAGAGTCATTCTACACTCATTTCAGTGCACGCATCTTCGCGCATGTCCGAATGACGCACCAGGATCCGGCTTTTCGTCAGCGCACCATCTACGCGCGCGCCTTTTCACCACTGCGTCTGTTGATTATCCTCAATTTTTCGTTCTCTTTCCCTTCTTTTTATGTCTCCTGCTCAGTTCGCCTTCCTCTAAGAAACACTGGGACGCGCGTCGTTAACCCACTCGGCAAGCCATTTTCATTCCAACTTAACATATCGGGATTAAGAGTTGGTCGGAATAAAATTAAGTGGAAGACCGCGCAAAAACAGGAGGATGGAAACTTATTAAAAGTTCTGACTTCTTATTGTTTTCGAATCTAAGTTTAAAAATATATTGATGTTATCTTTACTTTTCGAGAAACTATGAGCACAAATTGAACGAAAGGATAAATATGTTACACTTCGGGTGTTTCTAGGTGCGACACATAGAATCGCTTTGCGATGTGTAGAATTGTAAGGGATCACACGAGGAACGCAAATGCTAATATCAAACGACACACCCTTCACGTCTCCCTCGAGAACAGGACTTTTAATCAACTAATGGTGCAGCCTAATAATCAACACAAAAATTCTAGAGAAACATGAGACTGCTGGACGTTAAGTAACGCGTCCGGGAGTTGCCAGTGACCTGGTGAAAAAGGCGTTAAACGAAATTGTACTGCAGGTGTCACTATTAAAGCAACTTCTGACAAATCAGAAATGAGGATTTCATTACGTATAATATACGGTTTAATCAAGCGCTGAAATTTCATAAGCGCTTGTCGTAAATAAGAACGCTTGTAGTGACAATGGCAGCCGGGGCGATAATACGCGCTATCTAATGTAATTAGTAATTACTAATCAACACTAGTGTAACGAATACTCGCGCTCCGATACGTTCATTTCTCGCTTGTTACGCAAATGACATTAACTCGTTAAAAATAGCTAGTAAACTTCACGATTGGGATAATAAAATTGAAGAATTTTATTTTAAACTGTTGCAAATTCAAAGATAATGTGCGGAACGAACAATCGAAATGAAGGTTGTTATATGTTATATGTTATATGAATTTCCTGAAATTTATAAACATAAAACTGATGTCATTTCTCCATATTTGCGCTGCTACAAGTATATAATTGGGTCCACTTATAAGCAGTCCACGCGGACGAAGTCCTTTCGATTCTTCGTCGGTTTCTTACCCACTTTCCTGCGAACGTCCTCGATCCGGCGAAGCGGGCGAGAGAAAATCCTGCTGGTTCCTTATATTTGACTTTTCAATAGTTGCACATCTATTTTTATTCCTTCAGTTCCGGCATTTTTACAAATCCCTAAAAATAATCTTTATTTTATATTAAGAAGAAAGGAGCAGGTAAAATATGTCTGCGTATCTTCACTTTCATATTCTCGCTTTATACACTGCAAAAAATGACGATTGTATTAAAAGTTTGATGGAAAGCCAACTGAACACAAATATGTGCTCTTTCCTTTTTTTTACATCTTTTATTGTTTACATGTAATAAATACTGTATGCATCTACGTATAAAGTAATGTAATGCGAATGTATTATAAAAACAATTTTACATGCAAGCGTCTTCACGGAACTGAAAAGGTGAAAGCTCACACTGAGGGTGAGTGACAGCATACTAGTCAAAGCTCAAGAACAATAATGCAAGACTTGCTAGCATTTACTTAATTAGTCGAGCACGGGCGAAGCTTGATCAGAACAGTAGATGGGCTTTCGTAAACTAAGTGCTTGATATTAGGCTAATTAATGGACGCGCTTCGGCATAATAATATGTGTATCCTGTGTCGAGCGTCGTTGCAGGCACACAGCACCTGCGAATCGATACTTCTAATTTCATTCGGTGGAGAAGCACGGCCACCGTACTTGGATGACGCACAATCACGGAGTTATGCAACTGCGGGAGGAAAGGTATTTCGGATTTCCGTGGAACTTATATAAATGCAGATCCACGCATTTCATACGTAGCGACGGCACCTCGCCCTTCGCCGTACACACTTGAAATTCGAATTTTCCATACTCCATACAGAAGATAGATATTCCGCTTGGAATCCAACTGGCAAGTATGCTTGTGTCAGCCAATACTTTTCTATCCAATCGAAGGCATATGTGAATATTTTGCTCATGCTTGTTGTTCGATCACTTCGGTTCACATTGAATTAAACGCAGTTAGACTGAGTCTAAAGTAATCAAATGAGTTGGTTGACGCACTTGAATTCATTTAAAATTTATATATGTTTTCTATGAATGATAAATATGGATCATATGCGTTTCGAATTTGGATGTTTAATTCAGATGCGAGTCATTTGAATTCGTTAGTTGGCTCACTTGAATTCAGTTAACATTTATTCCTGTTTTATGTGAAAACATAAAGATGAAGCATTTCGATTTGAATTCAAGCGCAGTCGATCAGTTCACACAGCCAATGCAAGGATTGCTAATGAAATAATTTGGAAGAGCTGTATTAATAGTACAGAGTTGTATAAAATATTTACAAAGCTGCGTTACAGGAGTACATATTTACAGAATATCTACATGTTCGCATAAGGATAAAGCGAGGATTCCGATGTATCACGAGTCACTGTGATTCTTGATAGTCTTTCTTATCCATTTGACGTAGTGTTGTATCCTTGTGTAGACGTCAGGAAAACCTGGCCTGGCGCATCCTGAGCCGAAGGAAGTAACGCCCGCCAGTTGCCATACACCGTCGGATCGACGGCATTGTAATGGTCCCCCTGAATCGCCCTAAAGGAAAAATGAGTTTGAAATGAAAGAACCTTATTTTTTCGAATCAATAAAAATGCCTGAATTAAAAGGGTTAAACGCGTGAGTGAAACGAAAGCGGAAAATCATGTTGAAGAGAAATGGAACGACGCTTTTGGAAAGGGCGGGTAAGTGCATACGCATATCGATAAAATCGGAAGAGGGTAATCTCAGCGAAGAGCATCTTCTTATCTGGCGGATCCTGTCGATCAAGAGCTCTGTCCATTGTGTACCGGACGCCGAGGTTCAATCTAGTTAAGTGTGTTTGGGTGAGCATCAACGAGGACGATACCTGTAATCGACGACGGGGGCAGAATCGTTCGAGGCCGAGTATGAATCGTGTCAGCCACGAGCCGAAGAAAGTAAGCAATGAAAAAATGCGCGACACGGAACGAATTTTAGGGAGCGTGACGGCCGAGCAAAAAGGTGTGAAAAGCGAAAGTAGGAAGAATAAATCGTAGATTACCACGCAGCTCCCAGCGGAGCCATCGGTGTGGCCTGCGCAAAGATGACCGCTACGAATCGGCACCGATTGCCCGTATGCTTGCGTGCACTCTTCAAGATCCAACAATGGCACTGGCGCTTCCAAGAGGGCCGTGGACAATGACGGCGATGGCCCGTAACGACCCCAGCCAGAAGCAACGCATTGCACGTCCGCCAACTCTTCCTCTGGATCCGGCAGACATATAGTTCGCACTACCTTCGATAGTGGAGCGGGTCGAGCCAGCTTCATTAAGGCTGAAAGTGTAATTGGATGTAATTGCCAACAACCAGACAAGTAATCGCCCAATGATACGCTGTGCTTCGTTTTTTTAATGGCACTTGTGTACCCAGAAAATTGAAAAAATATTTATAATTAAATTAAATGAATTAGCAAAATAGGGTTGTTTTCAATTTTCAATTTTTAGGGATTTCGCTGACTAATGGAAGAATTGAAAAGGTGAGTACCGATATCGTTAACATAGTTATTGAATCTCTCGTGTAGAATGACTTGTTCAACAGGTAGCCTGGCGGACCCACGCCCGCCTGAATCCAACTCCCATTCACCCACTACTGCTGTCCATAGAGCGCCGATGGGCAAATTGAAAAGATCGCTGCGAAAAGAAACTAGGGTTACAGGAAATATCTACATCAGTGCACTAACAATCTCGAAATCAAAAAATTCGATAGAATCTCGGTGTAGTGAAATGATCGACTATCGAATATAAATGATGAAAAAAAATCCACTTCGAACTTTTGAAATATATTTACTGTATTAAGTAATTCCTCTTGGTTTTATTTCATTCTGATTCTAAGGAAGTAAAAGAAATCAATAGAATAGTATAAGGATAGAAATATGTAACATATTTACTAGTTGTAAATGAGCAAAAGTAGGCTGAAATAAATATAACAAACTAAACATCGATAGTTAATTACAAAAAACAAAGAAGAAGCAATATTATAAATTATAGAGTAAGAGCGAGATTCGAATGTACGAATGTAAAGTAGGTTGAACGAGGCATGGATCGATGGGTAAATTATAGAATATATCCAAAGTCAAGTTCTAATTCTAGGTCAACAGGCTGAAGTAAAATACTTCATAATATGCATTTCTCCCTGATTCTATAATACAAAGTCTATTCGAATGGATTGATTCATTCAATATTAATATTCAAATATTATATATTAAGATCACGATTTCGAGAATTATGATAGGAAGATGTTTGTGAAATATCTTCATCATTTTGATGATACTTCACTTTTCGCTCTATATAGAAGGAAAACTCACTTATGAACGCAGTGTGCCGCCGTGAGTACCCAAGTGGGCTCGATAAGTACGCCGCCGCACCAGTGGCCAATGAAGCCCATTTTAGGATGCAACAGCTGAAGTGAAACCTGCCAGGGCCACGAGCCTCTTCTGCTTGGCTTGCCATTGAAAATTCGGCCGGTCGTCGACGTGATCGTTTGCCTCCCAGACGTCGATGAGAGCTTCTTCTCGCCTCTCTCCGTGAAAATTGACCTCGGCTGCCTCTGCGACGCTGCTGGACATCCGCACTCTGTTATTTAAAAACTCGTGTTCTTCCTTAATTGCTTTTCGTGAATGGTCAACTATAAATATAGCAATGTCATTAAAAGTGCAACAGCAAGTGTGAAATATTGAATCATCCAATAATTGAGTCATAGTTGGTGGTTTGTTAATTTTCGTAAATGATATTATTAATCGATTTCAAAAAGGAGGAGATTATCAATTCTTACAGAGAAAGTTCCTGGAATGATTGGCTTACCAAAAGATTGTTGGAATATGCTTGGTAAACATTTTTATATTAGAGGCAAAAATTCCTTATAATTGTAATACTAGCAAAAGAGTATTAAAAGAGTACTGAGACTTGTGAGAAAAGAAATGCTTGTTAAAAGGCTTGTTAAAAGAAAGAAACGCTCGGGGCAATTACTGAACTTGACAAGCATTTCAAAGGTTAAAAATGCTCGGTATTTTTTACTGCCGCACAGCAAGGTATTTCGTGGGTAACGAAATTGTCCTGCTTTCTAATCTAGTTCGCCTGCCATTAGCGATAGTATCGCACCGGGCAATAATAACAGTATAGGCTTTCTAGCCAGCGAAAAACGTGTGATCTTCGAAACCGATGAGGATATAAAGTTTTCATCGCGCTTTCACGCCCGCTGAATATAGACGAGCCAAACTGTTCGAGCGTAACTGACGAATTATGGAAGCTTAATCGCCCCCAATAACGAATCTCTCATTGATCCTGGCAAACTGGTTCCAATCGGCATCTGCGTATCACCAAGGGAAAAAGTTGTTGCACAATTACCGATAATCCGAGAAATGACTTTCTCGCAAGATAAGATCGGCATTCCGATAGGAAAGTAACGAGACCAGTTTCGACTATGAACCACTCGCGTCAAACCTTTCTAATGCCGATCGCTCCTGGTACTGTTTTCCCGGACTTTTCCACCCGCCGAAATCTTTCCACACGCAACTATTTACCTTCACTTAGTTATAGTAATATTATCATGCAGACAATATTGGCACTATATAAAACCCAAACACTTGTAATATTTATCATTTATACAGTGTATTTCAAAAGTAATTCTTAAATTCATATATTGTTAAAAGACATTTGCAACAAAGATAAATGCTGCAACCTAATCTTTATGAAGTTATATTATCCTCGACGACCACGCGAAACATCACTCGGATGAAAGCTGGTAGGGCAGCCAATTGCGAAGAAATGTTCGTTAAAAAGAGTACTAATGCCAGAGGCATTTTTGCACAGTTGACGTGAGCCATTCAAGCAAACATTGGGCGGAAATGAAAAATGCAGTTGCGACAGCCGTGGAAACACGATCGCCCACATTCCACCCACGTTCTCCGCCTGAGGGAGTCTTTACTCACTTGCATGATCTTCCCGTATAATCTTCACCATCGCGCAGTCTATTCCGGTGAGAGCAAAGAAAAGTACGGCTATCAGCGCGCCGCGGAGGCAATTCATCTCCAACTGGCAGTGGTGTTTCTAGGCAGTCTGGTCTCTCTTCCACTTATTTACCTATCCTTGCGTGCATGTTTCCCGGGTAGTTTTAGGGTTCAAGCGACAGGAGCAACACGTGCGAGGCTGCCGCTTCTTGGCAATAGAAACTGTTGGCGCGAAAAGACGGATAACTGGTCGATCGAGCAAGGCACACTCTCACTACTCATCGGAGCTCGGACTCGAGAGACTATCTCTCGGATAAAATGCCCGGCTTTACGGACGCATAGCTGTCGATGACTTGCGCTGCGCTTCGAGGAGAATACTGATCGAGACTTTGCCGTAGATTGTCAAGCTCGGCCAGGATTCCACCAGCGGGTACCGGGAGGAAAGTAATTGTTGGCCGATCGCTATCGAAGAAGGGGTATAAAGCAGCTATGGTACGCTCGTGCGAGCGAGTAGAGCCTGCCACTTCTCGGGAGAGCAATATCGCTCTTACAAACGAAAGTCACCGTATTGATACTCAGCATCCCTGTCTACCCTGCTCGTTGCCTTCCCTTTCGCGCCAATTAGAATTGCTAATTCCTACTTGCGGATCCTCTTCTCTCACTGAACGAAGAGAGCCAACAGTTTTTACTATTAAACATCAGACCTAGTTTATCTAGTAAAATAGCACGAGATTTTTTGTATCGCAATGACTTTGTAAAGTGAAACACAAGGATTTTGGATAATTCATTTTATAGTTATTGTTTCTGTTTAAAGTCAAAAGAATTGTAAGTTATGCTGATCGCTTTCAGAGTAAATTTAATATCGTAGATAATTGTATCGTTCTTGTTTGCGTTTACAATTCTAATGCAACCTACTCTCACTTAATAAGCAAGACCAATTTTGTAGCGACTACTTAAGAAACGGCTTGGATTTAATTACTTTCTAGACTTCGTAGAATGTAGCAAAAAGATTGTAGGCTATTTCAATCTTTTTGCGGTTAAATCCCTTCAGAATCATGTGTAATTATATCACTCGTAGTGCAAGGTACTCTCACTTCATACCAAAATCGCATTTGCAGCATCGATTAAAGAAGCTTGGGATTAATTAGTTAACAGACACGAACCAATTAATTTTCCCGGAGGATTCCGTCCGATTTTATTCGCTCGAAAGAAAAAGGGGAAAATACTTCGCGCCATGATTTTTCCAGCTAGTAAGAAGCATTAGAAAGCTGGAGAGCCCGCACGACGATATATTTTCAATGCTCAACCGAATGTCCATGCGACTCAATGTCCCCGCAGTACGAAAGTCTCATAAAAAATCGAAACGAAGTTTCTCTGGCTGGTGCTGGCAGCGCTCGTGACTGACAAAAAGAGATTTTCGTACGAGTGAAAGATTTCTCTGGCGGCTACGTGAGGACAAATAAATTACATAAAAAAAAAAAAAGTATCGAACTTTCTCCGGCCTCGAGAGACAAAAGTTTGGATTTACTAGCTATTGTGTTAGCATCCATGAATTTCAAAAGATCGGCCTGGAGCTATCTCTACTTTACAACTTGAATATGTCGCACTGTATCGCATATGCGTATCTGTCGAGTGTGACCAACATCTTCATCCAGTCTGCCACTAATTTGTATGAACGGGAAACGCCTACTTAGAAGCGTTATAAAGAACATTAAGTTTCGGCCATTTCAAAGGCACACTTTGAGTAATTATTAATCATCTTTCAATGCAAAATGTGGGAGATATTAATTAAGCAAAAGTTTGTGCATTTTTCGACAATCTGTTCGATTATTTAGGATCCTATATTTTTTCATAACGGTGGCAATTGAAGAACTTTTTTCATAAGATTTGATATAAGCAATTGCTGATTAAAACGTTATAAGTACATATGTCGTGAATCACCCTGTACAAGCGCAGAGTTTTAAGTGCAGAATGGTCTGTAACTGCGACACTACTAAGGATCATTTACTAGAGTGACCGCAGTCAGAAAATAATCATTATTTCCTTTTAACTGAAACGATACTCAGAAACTACGACTGGTCTAATGAAATTGTTATACTTTTCAGCATACATCGATACTACAACGATAGCAATCGATGCACCCATTTCGAAAATGCGAATTTATCTATTTATTTTTCTGCATGCACCACAAAATTTAATCATGCTTCAAAGCTGACGTGTTTATATTTGATGCTTTTTAACTGATATTAAAAAAGTCGAAGTTGTCAATTCGTCATACATACTTTTTAACATTCCGAATACCTTGTTCTGGTAAAACATAACATATAAATAGTAACTAGTTTTTCAGAATCATCTAGTCACAGTCGACAGGTGAGTCGGAATGCGAGTGGCTTTTCGAGTAGCGTGAAATAATGATTGGTTCCCTTCGATAGCAAAAGCCGATTAGCCGCAAGCAATAATCACTGGTCGAACTCTCGCTGGAGACGTACGTATATATGCATGCGTGCAGTCATCA
Source organism: Ectemnius cavifrons (assembly GCA_964023945.1). NCBI lineage: Eukaryota > Metazoa > Arthropoda > Insecta > Hymenoptera > Crabronidae > Ectemnius > Ectemnius cavifrons. The sequence goes on from OZ030377.1 coordinate 18,125,402, forward strand.
ATTTCACTTCTTCCGCCGTGATGCTACATAGAAGATGTCAGTACTATGGCAAAGTTATCGAGGTCATTTCGTCCGGCTTCGATCACAGAGACACTTAGATCCCCCTTTTGCATGGCTGAACTTACTTCCAATGCAAGATGCATACCACTGAAAGATATACCTTTAGCTTTCGCTCACCGATTGATAAGTAATTCAGCAATTCCCAGATCCTCTAACGCATTACATGTTTTTATTAAAATTGATTTGACAGAAGTTCGCAATGATACTATATTTCAGTGAGAGTCGGCAGGTGTGTCAATTTTCCTATGAATCAATCTGTCTTTGCCGAGAGAGTAACGGGACTAATTAAGATGTACCACTTTATTACGATTGGAACTGGATCGTATGAATCGATACACTACATCGAGTATGCTAGTCGTGAAGAAGGAAAGTCTGATCTACAAGTGTATCGGGATATGGATGTCGCAATTAGAGCTACAAGAATTCAAAGCCGACTATTGATTTCATCCAGTCCAGAGTTAAAAAGGAAATCGTGTCTATAACTGACCTAAGCCAAAGAAAGGAAGAGTAGTCGTGCGGAAATTAAGAGTAGACAAACATAATGCAAACTGTTAATCGCCCATGGCAAATACTAGCTTCTCCTACGCAATGCCAGACTCTGCTTTTCAAACATAATTATGCTGAAAGTAATCCATTTCACTCGTTGCAGATTTCAGAGATTAAAACGATTGCGTGAATCAGTGGAATTACAATTGCGTACATTCGCAGAGCAAACAGTAAAATTATCTGTGGAAACGGTTCTCATAACATTATTTGAAGAGCGGTTAATACGATGGAAGTTTGAAAGTGATAATTTTTCAATCCTTCAGTATGCTTTTCACTCCCAGGTGAATTATTAGGAAAAGTGAGGTCAAGCATTAATAAATCATCACCCATCAGAGTCGAATGAGGGGATAGGTTCGACATGCCATGCCTTCCTGCGAATGAAAATATTTGTATTTTGCAATACAAAAACTATTGCATGTCCTAGAAAATTTTTTTATTTCTTTGAAATAATAGAATTTCCTAGATACCTTCGCACTTCTTGCATATAAATTCACATGTACGAATTATACAGAGAAGTTTCGCATTTGCAAATAAATTTATTTCGTATTTACTGAGAATATTGTATGAGACACAATGGTTTTGTTCTGGTGGTCATGCATTGTTCAGACACTATATTTCATTCGTAGTAAAAGATATATGTTGGCACATGTATGGTAACAGTACTTATACGAAGTAGAATGATTTTACTTTTACGGAAATGTATGCCGACGGCGCGTTGACCTTACAATTAAAATAGGTAAATATTATGATTATATTATTGTGTATCGTTGACGCGAGTACAGTCTTTAGAATTCCACGAACTGCTTTCCATTTCATTGGAAGACATAAGACGCGGTCCAGCCAGCATGAGTCGTAAGATATGTTTAATCGAGGCTTTCCCCAATTTTCTTTCAGCAATTGGAAATTTAAAGGAAAGCGTGTCGCTCGCCAACTGGGTTACACGATGAGCTTTATTGCTAGTTATTATTATCGAAATTCTTTTATGCCATAAAGATTCGCTACACCTCATTTGGCGCTACACACGATTTGGCTCAATCGCCTTTCGAACGTATATATATTAAGTTTGATGATAATAAAATTACAAATAATTTTTGTGAATTAATCAATTTCTATATAGATTCAGAATAAGTTTGTATTAACTTTAATTCTCTCGAAATGGACTTGAGAACATGCATTTTATTCTATAGTACTGTGTTCTTACGCCACGCAGCTGTAGAACATGTAGAATGGCGGGAAATCATTAAAATAAATCGTGCACAATGGAATGGAACGTTACTAAGCTTTTAAATGAATTTGTGAAATAGTTATAACTTCCAAGTTGAATTTTTATATTATTTGAAGTATTTACACACCTGTTCGTTTAATTAATTGCAATGGCTGCAAACAATGCGCCAAGTTTATCAATTGAAACTCGTTCCCAGGTTAGTACTATTACTATTACATCACAACTATGTTTGTTCTCTACACTAGACACACAGTTCTCTATGTTAAATGGTTTTAGACGATTACACAAGTAACACAAGTCTCTGCGGTTCGTCGATCTGCAAGAAATCTTCCGGCGCATTTGAAGGTTGGTTGTGCTTACACTCTCTAACCAATCTAACATAGACTTTTGGAGCTTTCTATTGGCAGTTCTAACAAATCAAATGTTTAACAACATCTACTGTGCATATACGAGTGCAATGTTTCGCAACAATCTTCATATCGTCAACGAGGGTCTCTGACTTATTAATTTTCATTCATCAATTAGGAAAAATTGGTGGAGGAACCATGCGTGGAAAAGGAACCGGACATTTCCAGTTTACCTCCAATTGTCTTTAAAGGCCGAATTAAATATGTCTCCGATTTTAATGATTGTGCTATGATCTGCGATAATATTATGTGAGTAACTACGTACTGATACGGTGGTCCAATTTTTTGGCAATGGCTATAATTGATATTGATTTTAGAACAGAGATAGAAAAGCGTGAAAGCGACATAATACCAATTGGATTTGATTTAGAGTGGCCCTTTAGTTTTCAAACAGGTAGCGGAAAGACAGCTTTGGCTCAAATCTGTATCAGTAAAACTATATGCTACCTGTTGCACATATATTATCTGAAGAAACTGCCAGCATCGTTCGTGATACTTTTGAGTCACCCAAAGGTGAAACTTGTGGGTATTAATATAAAGAAGTACGTCTTCAATGGAATAGTTTATATGCTATCTATTATAATTAATAACTCTTAAACTGGTAATTTATTAAATTTCAGTGATATTTGGAAGCTTGGGAGAGACTTTAAAGAATTCCCAGCACACCAAGTTGTTGAAAACAATTGCATTGACAGTGGTCCCTTCGCAAACAAAGTTTTCAATCGTTCTGGCCGGTGGAGTTTGGAGAGATTAACAGCATACTTGGTTTGTAATGATTTATAGTATTTTATGGTGTGATTTTGTGTTTACATCAACAGCAATTTAATTTAATGAATAGTAGACTGTAATATTTGTCTTTTAACAATGTATAAATTGATTTATACAATATTTTATAGCAAACAGCATTAAAATCACCACGTAGATATACCACTGAGGAATTACAATAAATAGTTTACCTATCATATAACAGAATTTGATACTATTTTACAGTTGAAAAAGAGAATCAGTAAAGACCCTAAAGTAAGAAGAAGTAAGTGGCACATACACCCACTCAGTGAAGAACAAAAGTTGTATGCAGCTACGGATGCTTATGTATGTGTAATATTGAGTAATTCAGGAAATATTGTAAAGACACACTTTCTTTTATTATTATTATTACAGGTATCCTGGCTCCTGCACAATGTTATTCAAGAAAAATCAGACTCATTAGCCGCTGAAAAAGAAGATGATTCAATTTTTCGGCCTGTTTTAATTCAATAAGGTAATAGCGAAGTTACTGACGTATTTTTCAGTAGTGGGTCGATATGAGTCCAAAAGTGGTAAAAGTACTGTGGGCTGGTCGACTGGGATATGGTGCTGGGCTTAGACTACAAAAAGCATTAATAGAACAACACTTCAAGAAGTTAGAGAATACTTGTAACACTTTAATACTTCTAGAGCATGATCCCGTGTATACTGTTGGAATTCGTAATAAGGGATACACTATCAAAGATGAAGAGAAATTACGAAAATTAGGGGCAGAATTTTATAAAACAAACCGTGGTGGCCTTATAACGTTTCACGGACCAGGACAACTAGTTGCGTATCCTATATTAGACTTGAAACAATTTCAAACTAGTGTTAAATGGTATGTGTGTCAAATAGAGAAGACAATAATTCGCATGTGCGCGGAGCTCGGCATAAAGGGAGAAACTTCACCTGACACAGGTGTGTGGGTAGGTGATAGAAAAATTTGTGCAATTGGGATACGTGGAAGTCGATACATAACGTCGCACGGCCTAGCTTTGAATTGTAGTACAGATTTAACGTGGTTTGATCATATTGTGCCTTGCGGCATCGAATTGAAAGGTGTTACTAGCATCAGCAGGGAACTTAATATGAATGTCACCATAGAAGATGTACTGCCCTTATTTCGTAAAGCTTTTTCGGAACAGTTCGATTGTTCACTGGTTGATTATCCAATGGGGGACGCATCAGATCTACTTAGGAATGCAGTAAAAGATATAAGCACGAAACACGAAACTGTATAACTAAATTGAATTACGCTTACCTGGTTGTGTACAATATTCCTAGAATCACTTATTGCGAATTCAGTCATTTGTAGTCAAGGAACATTTATTATCATCACACGTAGGATTAGTTATCTCAATTCTCGCGTTTGCAAGCTACCTGTATAGGCGATATAATAAATAAAATATATTTTTAAACAATGAATCGTTCTTCACATTTTCAGATAACATTTTAAATAACACACATACAATAGAAATGTATATATATATTTAATTTAAATAGAGAGAGAGAAAGAGAAAAGTACAGTTTCTGATACGGTTGCATGCTACATTTTACAAATATTACAAAGGAGAAAGTGTCTTGTCGCAGCAAAGTCCTTTCTCTGGATCAGGTGCGATATGTTCTCTTCCGAGTGTCCCAAAATATTTTAAAAAAGTTTCATTCAAACTAAATAGTGAATAGAATTACTTTCACTAATTTGGATTACTGTTCTAGAGATATATATGTACTGACTAAATGAAACAATTTACATAAAATATCTTATTCTTTCTTTAAACTTTATGCAGATTGTAAATTATTTGTACCTGTGCATTACATCATAGGGTGACGAAAATATTTAAATATAGTTACGCATTGTTTCTGTACAATAACTACGATAGTACCGAGAATCGGAATAAATCTTTCGATGCCATACCAGAAGGCAAAAAACCCATTATACATATAAAAGCGTTTGAACTGTCTCTGGGACTGTCCTAATAGTGACTATTTTAGTCGTGATAAGTCAGTCTGGATCAGTCAGCCATCCACCAGAATAAATCCGAACGGATTAATGGCCGCCAAGCAAGGTTTAATGCTTCTTAAACACTTTTTAATCAACAGAATGTACAACATACTTAAACTTTATGTTTGTCGTATTTAAATATCACACAAAGATTAACAATAACCAAATATTAACACGATATAGTCACAGCGTACGTTCAATTTCGCTTAGAAAATATAGATATTGCATAATGCGTGTATAAATTAACATAACTAATTAGATCACTCACAATACCTGCAGTAAAATGAATTAGTGTTAATGTTTACGATAACCCACGAACGGTACTCGTCTCATCAGCCCTAATCAGAAATGTGTAAGTGACTAGATTTGCACGAGAGTTGCAATTTTTTCGGGAAAATGAAGCCCAACGCACTATGGATTATGATATTTTTACAAGCTTGTAAAGAAAAGTAATGCAAACAAAGACGCATCCTACTCCGTCAAAACATTTAAATACCTTTGGTGGTATAGATCTGTCGCAAGTGTGCCTACCACCGCAACCGCATTGTGTAGTGAGTTAGCGGAGTCCCTAATTAATCTGATAGATCGTTCCACATCGCTCTTCAGTTCCGCGTACTGCTTATTCGACAATAGAGTTTCTAGGCTTTGCATCGCTTTAATAGCTTCAGAACTTGGTCGGACTTCCATATTATCCGGATCAGTCGATCTCGAAGGCGCTACGCCAGGCGAATGCGGTGTGAATCTTACAAGCTGCTGTTCCGATTTCGATTCTGGCAGTTGCGCCAAGCAATAGACACTCAGCGCACGGCTTAGGAATTTACATCTATGAAGATAGTTGTTCATAAATATTAGTTATGGTAGAAGCCAGAAAGCATTAAGTTGTACTAGATTGAAGATCTATATTACTTACCGAATGGATAATTGCGAGCCTTTTCGTATACCAATTGCACCTAGAATACCCCAACCCTGACCCGCGTCATCAGCCATCGTTAATAAGGCACGCGCTAATCCTTTTAAAGCTCTAGCAGCGATTACAGTGTTTTCACTGTATTGGCACTGTCTGTACGCCAATTCAATAGCTTTAGCCCACAGTAACGGAAGCTTTTCTTCGTTGATGTCACTGAAATCGAACCAAATGTTAAAGTTCATTCCAATGAAATCGGAAAATTTTACGTTATCAGTCTGTATCAACGATCTCTAAATATTTACGTCGGTTTAATGGCCGTGATCCAGTCAACTAGATTAATAAGAAGCATGCCCTCCTCTCTAATATCACGGCATGATGGAAGTCTTTTTAGTAACACAGAATATAGAGCCAAAAGCCGCCCTTCGGAAACCAAAACTGACTCGAGTGGTGGTTGTCGAGGGACGACAGATTGAAGTACAGTTAATACTGCAGCCCATGTAGGTTGAACTTCTTCAGTTACTGTAATGGAGAACAAATTAGTTGTGTACTATTATATACTATTTAAATTAAGTTATACTTAATGTAGATTCGAAATGTTAGCCGTGTAAAGTCGGGAAAGCCAGCGAGTATAAAAGAAAATCGTTAGGGAAAACCATTACCATTAAATTTGAAGTAAGCCTCTAAAGCAGCCTCCATAAGTTCTCCAAGTGTCGAAGGAGATGCAACTGCAATACCAATAACTCGTAGCAATCCCATTAGAACTGGACTGCTGGCAGTTCGCTCCAAAAGCCAAGATGTCCAGCTCGTTCTGAGATACTCAACTAGTAACCCACTTTGATTAATTGAATGTAGAAGCTCGGTTACTAATAAACCAGCTTCAGGAATCTGTTGTGGTTCTGAAACAGCTGAATTTCCAGGATGATTGTACATAAGGTTGAATTATATGCAAAACACGGAAAATTGAATAGTAAAAGACATCTAATACGAACTGGTAGTGATAATCGCTTCCATTTCATCCAACATGTGGGACAAGGTGTTCGCGAAGGCCTTAGAATTCGTTGAAAGTAATGATTTATAACGAGTAGTACAGTTCACTAACAACTTTACAGATGATCTGACATACATTTGTCTCTTTTTTAAAGTGGTCGGATGAAAATGCGTGGCAGTGGAATCGTATGCTGCTGCTATTTTTAACAAGCTGAAACAGACACGATGTATTGGAAAAAAACTATCCTGTTCGGTTAGCATATCGCTACTATCGTAGTCCTTACTTGTTTATAGCTGTATCAAGGGGATTAATTTGTTCATTATCAAAATTTAATATCACTCTTGGATCACAACTCATAACATGCCAATTGATTATTTGATCATAGGCAGTGGCATCAACAAGATGCCAGGAAAATCGTTCAGCATCGTTAACTATTTGTACCGCTTTGTCGTTCTGGAAACAGTAGAGATTCCCATTTAAATATACAGTCTCACTTAATATCGATATCTTATATTATTTTTATTACCTGCCGAACATTTGGTTCATTTGATAATTTGACCAGCAAATTCAGCAAACAGATATGCATGCGCGCCGCAATTGGCAATGGCTGAGACGACAATACGTCGCTCACCCATTCCGTCCAATTTATGCATGTAAAGACGCTTCCAAGGAATAAATGGCAATCTGGTAAATACTGGTCTACCACTTTGATCATGAATTCGACGTCATTTATGCTGGGGTAAAACCGATCCCAGGGCAGTGAAAGGAAATTGCCGTGGATAACATTTAAAACGTGATCTTTCACAGAAGCATGTGCAAAGTTAGTTACATAGAACTGCCAGACAAAGCCCAGGATCTTGCTAGACGCGGGCAGCATGTCGATAATAAATCGAATACACTCGACAAACATTGATACTGTTCTATTAGCATAAGGACCGTCTGTAATAATCCACGGCAGTAAAACTGATCTATCATCTGTAAGTTGTTGAATCCAGGCAGCTGTAGGTTCTCGTAAGTTTCGAGTCCAATAAGGTGATATCCATGGTGCGTACATCTCGCTTAGAACCGGCCATATTTTTTCACACACTAATAAAATTCCATTCATTGTATTACTACATGCTTCATTGTATCGACTTGCATAATTTCTCACCGTTCACTTACATTGATCTCCTAAAGATCCACGATCAGCTTGAAGTGTGAGTACAACAAGCGCATGACCTATCATGCCAAGGAACGTGGTGAGAGGTTCGTTGTAAACCCTATACTTCGGGTATAAACCGTAGAGACCATATTGGAGTCGCTCCTTCATGAAATGCCTGCTTAGAAGCACAGCCGTGTCATGCATCTGAGGAAAAATAATTCTCTAAATTCGTCGATGGTGTGCAATATAACCGTGTAGATTTTTTACTATTACATATAAAGAAGGGCACCTCTTGTCTGGAGAGTAGTTTCTGTTCTGTCGCATAATAACGAATATCGTCTCTGATTTTGGACGGGTTATTCAGAACCGTACTCTTCGATTTACCGCTTAGTGCTGTTAATAAATCACGCCAGACGTCTAACGATAAATTCTGACTTTCACTACCTTTTAATACAGCACTTAGAACTTCTCCGTAGTGTTCAGGAAATTCATGTAGCAAAACCAGTCGTAAATGGTTTCTAAATAACTGTGTAAATAAATGATTTGTACATATTTCGTGTAAAACAAGTGGGAAAATATGCAAAAGTAAAAATACCTCGTGTAATATAAGCTTCTCCTCCTCTGGATTGAGGCCTATGTTACAAAGAGCTCTGGATACCAAATCTATAAAGGTTGATCTTTCACTCAGTCTTGGTCGTCTATAGTTCAGCCAATTTCCAACATCGAACTATAATTCAATCAAAACTATACGGTCACGATATCTTTTTCGACAACTTAATTACATTATCTCGAAGCTATAATGTGTATAGATAGTGTAAAGTCATACCTTCGATAACAATACAAAACAGAGATCGACGTTCGTACCAGTAGACAATTCAACAACTGTTTGATACATTTGTAAGAATGTGGACGCCCCGCCGGCGACCGGAGTAAAATGTGGTCCAAGTAAACCACCAAGAGTTGGTCGTTGCATGATAGTACTTAGTAGCTGCGGCCCTTGACTTTCTTCGCCACTTATAAATAGCTGAAAAGATACATGTGCTGAGATACTGTCATATATTTCTCTTTTTTACTATGTACAACACCTACTTGTCCTAGTTTTTCGAGGCAGGTTGTGATTAATTGTTTTGTAGGTGGGCACAACGATGCTTCTTCCGTATAAAACTGCACAAGGTGATAAAACAATTGTACTCCACTTTCTTGAACTTTTTGCAGAACCGAAGTGTTCTCACTAGTTCGACTAGCATTTAATTCTTGTTCTAACATTCTGAAATATAACAGAGAACATGCCTTATTCTTTGAATCTGAAAGTATTTGTTTACAGAGAGACTAGAAACACATACGCAATTAAATAATCTGTGAAAACACATCCTTGAGTAACTTTAGTAGGCGGTGGTTGACTAGCTTTTATGAGGAGATTTTCATATTCCGCTCTATTTTGAGTTATCATATGATCAACCCCATCGCTGACACGCGCTTCAGCTACCTATAAGTTGTAACTTATTTTAGACAAGTAGTTATCAAAATTATGTAACTATATTTAAAAATTAATTTGTGTTACCTTAATTCTTATTATCGCTGGACCTGCACAATGAACAGTTGGCGGTGTGCCTGATCTAGAGTGTCTTTGATTTGGCGATGCTGGATCGCACAATGCATGTAGTGCTACTGGATTTTCAACCTCGCGATATAAAATTGGTACAAGCTCCAAAAAACTGCAATCGACTGCAGTATGTTCGGAAACCATTAAGTTATATGTCTGAGCATAATCTAAGATTACTTTAAGATGCGGCTTTAATAAGGTGATCACAGAGTTGGTGTTATATAAACTATCACGCGATATAAAATTAAGAACTGGATTATTTCGGCTTAATCCCGGTGGCTGACGAGGAGTTTCATAACTATTCAATCGCCGGAAGATTCTGTGTAGTGGATCCCCGTTTTCTACAAGTGTAACGGAACATTGTGCATTCCTTTTATTGTAACTGGAGGGTTCTCTAAAGGACATGTGTCTCCAAATTTGAACAGCTTTCAGTTGACTTTGCTGAACTGCCCAATAATCCACATACTCTAACCATGGATTCTATAGAAAATTAAACACATGTAAGAAAAATTTTATAGAGCAGTTCTATAATAATAATATATAATCTACAAGACTATATTTAGCACATTACTTGATCTCCTTGTACGAGCAACACTAGCTTTTGTGACATGTATTGTGGCGGTAAGGCCGGCAAATATAGACCTGGCTCTTGTAGTCTTGGTTCTTCGAGCCAGAGACTCAGAGTTTTATAAAACCTAGAATTATTCAAATTACTCACATTAAGTTTAATATGTTTCAAATTCAATTCAAATTCAAGTATTTGATCCAACGTACTTTGCCATGTTGAAATAAAAAATCCGTCGTTCATCGGTAATTGGCTTTCCATTATCTAAATCTGCTTCACCCTTCAGTTGAAAAAACTCCGTGGTATCGTGCAAGCGTTTTTTCAGTTTTTTCAAATAATTTAAATTAATCATACCCTCGAAAAACTTTTCCCCAGCGCCACCGCGATCGACAACGCTATAACAATTTTCATATTACTCACAAATATAAAATCTCTTATTTCAATGAACTATCGTAAGAACACAAACCTTGTGGGAACTCTTGCTAAAAACAATGCAAAAAAGTTTTGCCAGAGCAATGGGAGAACGGGATGATCCATTGGAGTGTCCAGTGCTTGTTGCGACCATCGATATATTGCTAATCCGTTTGCTCCAAATGGCTGAATTTTTACCGTTGCGGAGGCCCTCTATGTAATAAATAATATGAGATAAATAATGAGAGGCCGAACTATACATCGTTGGAAGATCTGTATGTCAGAGACAGTTGGTATAAATCATATGTACCTTTATAGCAGTATCCAATGATACTTTGGGCTGCATCGACAATTCTCGTAAAATCTCACGCCATAAACCTGTCCTAATTTCCCGATCATACTGTTCGATGGATAAAATCTGATAAGCTGCCCACACTGCTTGACTTGATCCACCAAGGAGACTGACATTGTTTGAAGTGCCCGTCGCCCAACTTAAAAAGGAGCCGAACGAGCCGGGATTGCGGTTGGATAAGATACTCTACATTGCACATATACACATACATGTAAGAATACATGTTTCAAAATAATTAACTAATATCTTTAGTTCGTATGAAACGATGAGGACTTAGTTTATTCCTCAAAGCAAGAACGTAATTCGTACCTCATTATTTCCCTCTACCGAGAGCTAATGAAAAAGATAGATTGCATTATAAAAAACTTAGCTGCATACTGACTTGTGAGCTCAAAAATAATCAGATACGTAAAATACAAAGATCTAGTTTAAAAAAATCAGAAGAATAGAAATGTATGAAAGAGATAGGCTGCATTATAAAAAACTTAGCTTCACACTGATTTGTGAGCTCAACAATAATCAAATGCGTGACATACAAAGCTCTAATTTGAAACAATTAAAAAAATAGGAATATAACGTAAATATCTTACCGATAGAAGATTTTGGAATACCGTTTCCATCGTAAATTTGGTGTCCACATGAAAAAATGCTGCACGTATTACCGTATCCATTAGATACATAATACTTTGATTTTTATTCCAATCCGGTATTAATACAAGTGCATTCAACCATAGATTCACGAACCGTTCCGGGCTTTGCAAGCAGTATCTGTTTAAATAAAACACATGATTTTCAAGAAATATTCTACCTTCTTTGCCTTATATATATTTATAGAAAACATTTTGTACCTTTTGTAATTATATAAATGAGATTGTATCATGTTTGAGAAGGCTTTCAATATTGGTCCCGGAAATTCCGGGGCAATAAGATTTTTTGCCATTTTTACATAAGTTCTATCAGCTGTTGTTAGGGAAATAATTAAACTTATAAACTTATCGTTCTTAAGTAAAGAATCTGCACACTCTAAGAAGAGTGGAACAGTATGGTGCAATGCTATCAGTACATATTCATATTTGTAGTAGCATTGCAGTGTCTGTAGCTGAGCAAATCCTTTCGAACAAATCAACGGTACTGAATGACCCCACAATGTCATAATAGTTGCTGCATAACACGCTATGGGTTGTTTCTCTCTACAGCCGGTTACTAGAATTTCCAAAGAAGCGTTTGAATCCATATCCGGCACATGTGCAAACGCGTCCGCAGGGTTTAATATTGCATACTGGCAAACTGGATCGGATTGATCCAACTGATGCAATCTCAATTTAGAAATCATTTCCCATGCCCATAATGAGAAACTCTGTTCAATATTTTGTGGTCTCACCATTGAAGATACCTGTCGTTTAGAATATATTTCACTGATTATATATTTGTTTCAAAAATATCTCAAAAATATTGCATCGGTTTTTCATGCCTGTTTCACTCCTTCTGTTAAAATGGATGCACTTTGTGTCGCTGAATCAGGTGCATACTTCAGCGTTAGTTCGACAATTAACAGTGCGACACGTCTATGTAAATTAATCGGTAAGTACAAGTTTCCGGACCTGCAACATATCCAATAATGATAAAATAACTCAATTTATTTGAAGTATATATACAGTAACTCAACTGAATGCAAAACTTACTCATCAAATTCCCAGTTTAAATGTGAGAGAACTAATCGCGCCAGATGATTTTCCGTCGACGTTAGCGGATGTTGATGCAACCATGTTGAAAGAATGACCACATCTGGTTCTTGTGGAATCCATCCATCAATATTTAATTCAGTAAATAAGTATAAGCTTAGCTGGAATAGATATACATACATCTTACGTATCTCTGTCATCTGTTTCGAAACCTTTTAAAGTATACTAGTACCTTCCCAACACTCATAAAGTTTTCCTTTAACTTTTGCAGTATATCCGATAGAAGCAAAGGGTGTTTACTCGTTAAGTTTGATAAAAGAGAGCGTGCGTCTTTGGAGCATGATTCTTGTGTCTTTTCACTTAAAAATCCAATCTGCAAAGCACACTTATGATGATAACAATTAAAATATATCATTAGCTATGAATTGCAAAAATTTGCGTACTTGGAATAAGTCTATAGTTGCTGCTTTCACAAAAGCATAATCCTTCTCAGCTCTTGCCAAAGCCATATTGGCAAAAGTTGTTAAAAGAAAGTATGATTCATCGCCCGGCATATTACTTAACTTTTCTTCAAAGTGTTTGCGAAGCGTCGGACAATTCAATTCGGCTTCCCAATCTGATGAATAGTGATAATAATATAACAAGAAATCTGACTAGAGTCCTTATTCGTCCAGAACTAAATTAAGGCTCACCATCAACAGATGCATTAGAAATTGGTATATCAGTCGAGGCAGAATCAGTATGCAATATATAAAAGATGTGCCATAACGTTGTAGACGATACGATATGATAGGGAATAGCGGCGAGATATTGCCAAGCTCCCAGCCGTCGAGAAGAAAATATGCATAATGTTGCTCGAAAGAAGAAGCAATCATATTCGGTTTGCAACTTTAATAACATCGACGTGTCAGCTACCTGTCTCAACAAAGTTTAACATTAAAAGTATCACGTAGGTTTTATGCAAAGGGCGAAATGTAAACTGTTGCTTTAGATTACCTGATTTTTATCAAACGTTTCCCATTGATCACTAGCATACTGAACAATATCTCTAATAAGTGCGCTTAAACGTTTAGCTAATTGTCTGTACCTCGGCGAATCATAAGTTTTTAATCCTTGCTTCAAAAGCCTCACAATTACAGTAAAGAATGCGAAAATGCGCAAGATGTGATGATGAGTAATTGAGTTTTTATTTTGATAATATCGATCATTCTGACACTCTATAAAAAGTGCCTGCTGAAATAGCTTATCGAATGCTACTTGATTAAGCAATGAAATGAGATCACTCTCAAAAAGATTCGCTCCAATATTTGCAATGTCCTCGTCATCTTCTCCTTCTTCATCTAACATGACCCAGACTGTATCCCCAGGACTAGCAGCAGTATCTTGTAGTGATATTTGGACCTAGAAAATATAATCCTTGCTATAACAATTCTACCCATGGATTTGTTAATAGTAAACATACCTGTTCAAGAAACTTTTCCCGATCTTTAACGGGCAGTAAAATGACGGCTAATGTTGTTATCATATGGTCCAAATATGGATCGGTCAATGGAGATGTACTTAAACCAGATATTTTTTGTGATACTGGAGTTTGAACGAAACTACAAGCCCAATTCATTACACCACCAGGGCACCTCAAAATATGATTCAATAGGAACAAATGATCTTGCCAAGTCGCGACTCTCAATAAAACTGCCACCAGTTTCGAAAGCCATTCCCTTGTATCAGTCACAAATTTACCATCCTTTATTAGCTTTCGTTGGAAATTGAATAATATTGTAATACACATTCGCAGTTCTACTAATTGAGGCACTGTTTGAGAGTGCGATTGCACTGGTATTAGATTCACCGATGCATTTTGCTCAAGATTCGCAAATTCCTTGCAAGAAATGCAAACTCTTTGGATATAATGTTCTATTTGGAGTTTCAGTACTTCTGCTTCGTAACAATACAAGGCTTGAGTATTGTGTAACATTTCCTTGATGGCTGACAAGGAACGTGACAATGCTACCAAGGTTTGCTGGTTGAAGTGTGCTACAGAATATTCGTATGTCGCTGAAACTGGATTTCCATCCTGGCATTCTCCTGATTCAGTAATAGATGTCTTATCCAAACACCAGAGTTGCCTTTGGGTTTCTCTACAAGTCTTTTTAAGGTTGTCTAGTTCATAAGAATTTACAATTACATGATTCCGAACACGATAGTAATTCATTAATAGTTCGTGTAATCTATGTTGTTGTCTGATCGCATTACTCCTCAATTGTGTGTCTGTAAACTCTGAGACGAATACATCAATCATTGCTAACTCTGGGTTATTATAAAGAACAGCCAATTGATTTTCAGTAAATGGCTTGATTTCTTTAAATATGTTACAAACGGTGTGTCCTTTCTCGACTGATATTTCCGTTTGTTGCTTAGTAAGTGCCTCCATACCAACAACTTGGCTTAAATGTTCTGTTTCACGTTGCACTGGTGATGATAAAGTTGGCACTGGTACATCACTTTCTAGGATTGGTGCTGTAGGAGCTATGTCCACTAGCTGAATTTCAGAAATCATGACTGCGGCCGTCTCAATTTCCACTTCAGAATCATTCGTTGTTTCTACTACATTCGTACCACCTGAGTCCACTTGATCTTCGCTTTCAATTTCAAATTCTTTAGTGGATTCCTGCGCAGAAAATGTATCATATTATTACCACTACTTAATCTATGCAAATATGAAAATAAAAGAAATGTAAATACTCGTAGTTCTTCAATGGGCAAAACAGATTCTGTTTCTTGCATTGCCTTTTCCGCAGCCTGCTTCTCGTATATCTCAGTATCAATTGCGGCAGAGTGCAGTTCGCTTTCCATATTCTCAATGCCTTCAACCTTTGGATAATTTGTAGGTGATTCTCCCAGGAGACATTCAAATTCCTCCAATGTTGGTGCATCGGGTATCTGTCTTTCTAAGGCAAGCTGCCTCGTTCTCTCTTTCTTTCTTTTCTATATAATTAGTGAAATTATTTTATAAATATGAAAATATTCCGTTAAACTTATTGAAATTTTTTCGCCAATTGCTAGGTGCTGCGCTGCAAGCTTATTTTCAAACACTATTCCAAAGATGCATGCGCGACAACTATGCACTTTAGGTGATTGCGTACAAAGAAACAAAACAAGGCGAAACAAATGACTGAGAAATATTTTTAACATTCTACCTGTCGCTCTCTCTGTCTCTCCATGATTCGTATTATCACGTGTTATCAATGTATGAAAAAGGCTGAATTGGATTTTCAGGCAGTTCGCTATTCTAACTGAATGATAAATCTGTTGCTTCTAGCGTGAATCATGAAAAATCAGCCTTCCTGAAAAGGTGGCAATTTTACAGTCACTCTGGTATAATGACATTTTGTGTTTTGTGGCTGTCGCTATTCTTCTACGCCCTATCGCATATCAAAATAAAATGACGTTCAGCACGTATTGATTCGCATTTTGGCCAGTGGCATTAAAGTGCGCCAGAATCTCGCTTCTCAAAGTTTAATCGCAATATCGTTGCACCACCACAAAATCATGGTCTGCACTTGTTGAGGTTCATCTATTCGATCGCCCTTTGGCTATGTTAAGCTGTATATTATGACTGCAAAACTCCAAACTGTCATGAGACGTCAGTTTTCCTAGATTACACGCTCGTTTACCAACGGAGATCTGCCGAGAGCCAAACGTATCTAAATGCATGTAACGTGCTGCTGCATGTGATAGTGCAAGGAACCACGTGCATCAATCGATCACTCACGGCGGGCTTTGAACTGAAATAAGGGAATACCTGGAAAGAAGCGGCAAAACATAACAACTCTCAATCCTCTTCACTGCCGTTTTTTATGAATGTAAAGAATGAGCTTTATAATACATTTATTATAATATAAAAATGTATTAAAACTGTTTTATTATAAATATTCTCCGTTTTATTGACAACAGGAACTTTATATCGCAGTCAGCTTATATTTATAGCACTTCCTGTATAAAAGAGATTTAATAAACAAACAACAAGTGAATATTTTAACGTTTAGTTTGTTAATAAGTAACATTCAGTTTTTACGTTTCGGACACTTTCTGAAGATACTATTTTCTGTTTCTCATCACCTCTACACTACGATATAGTTCCAACTTGATATCGGATCTGAAAAAAACTTTTGCTAATGCCAATTCAACCCAAGATGTGATTCCAATACATACTCCATATTTGTACGGTTGTACTCTTGCTTCACCAATATTACAAGTACACTAGCTATTACAAGGTTGCCAAAGAGACAGTAGGTAGACCAATGCTCGGCTGCACAAATCAGAATGAAATACACATTACAGGAAACCAATAAAGATCTAGTGAATCATTTCAATTCAATGATATAATTTTTTTAGCCGCGTATAACTGTCTTGTTTTTCACTGATTTGAGTTTGTAATGCGGAAATAACGTTGCAGCGCAAGCGTGAAGCGTGTTCAAGCGATTAATACCGAATCCGGAGACGAAGTACGAAAAGTAGAAGAGGGTGCCAATCAGGTTGGACAGGAAGATCATGTATCCGCCGACGATGGCTTCGGAAACCGGAAAGGCAATTTCAGAGGCCAGTTCAAGGAAGAGGGCGGGGGTGGACCAGCTGGCAGATATTCCGAGGATGACGGCAACGTAGAGTTCCCGTTTGTGGAAAATGAGTACGTGGCTGTCCAAGAGCAAAACCCAGAGGAACATTGCCACCGATATTGTTAGCAGCACGTGTATCGTCACTTTTAAGTGGCCTTGAAAGATATCAGTCAAACGTGATGCTGCCAGACACAACACACTACTGACAACGACAGTCCAGAAAGCGAGGTTGTCCGCTTCCGCCTGAGCACAACAGGAAAGAGGCATTTAAATAATAAGCTTCTGCATTTCAAATTGAATTCGGATTTTAGACCATAAGTATGGTAATATAGTCTTCTACCTGTGTTATCAGGGAACTGAAAGTTAATGTAATTAAAGCGAGCCACGGTCCGGTAACACCTTGACTGAGCGCTGCGGCTAAGCATAATTTCCATACGTTCCTATTTCTTGTTTGAAAAATGTAACGTCTGTGATTAAATGTAAAATGAGCTAAAATATTTTAAACAACGCCAACTATCGGTAAAAAGAAATATCCACCATCATCCCTTGTGGGGATCGAACCCACGACCTTTGGATTAGAAGTCCAACGCGCTATCCTCTGCGCCAAAGGGACTTATGGAAACTCATGGAAATGACGCCTTATCACCCAAGCTTAATGTTTGTTACCGAATAATTATTATTTTTTCTTTATATTACTATAATTGTTCTCACATAAACGATGAAATATTGAAAACAATTAAGTGATCTTTACAGAAATTATCTTATGTCATTATACTCATTTGCACTGAAATTCGATTTTACCCAAGTTATGCGTAATATACAGTGTATATACTTTTAAATACGGTGAAAGATTTTAGCTTACTTTAAAAGCGAGATCAATGAATCTGCTAATCCTAAGTGTGGTGAAAGTGATGTAAGCTCGATCACATTGCGTGGGTCCTTGGGGAAGAGGCAAACAATAGCCAAAAGCAAAAGCAACTGGGCCACAAATTCTATAACATTATTCGGATATTATAAATCAACTAATTTATTAAGAATAGAATGTAATATCACATAACATACTGAAAAACTAAAATAAATTTCTCAGATGAATTTGCAATTACCTATTCTCAATAGTGATATAATTTGCACACGAGTTTTTAATCGATTCAAATTTTTGGAAGTCGATTCCACTGCACTTGACTCCGAATCCAATTCGGCGACATAAAAACGGTCCTCCTCTTCAAAATTTACTACGACCATCGATCGTGTCGTATAAGTGGAATCAGAAGGTACAATACAGACAATTGCTGGGCCAATCACGTAAGAAATAGCCATTCCTAATTGACTACATGCCGACGAAATACCTAAAAAATTTTAGCAATGATTCAATTACTGCTATATGCGCATAATTCGTCATTGTGGACACAAGCTGTATTTTGCATAAACTTGCGCAGTCTTGAAATAAACATTTGTTAAACATAATTATAATTACCAGTAGCTGTGGTTCGCTCTCCTCGCGGGAACCAAATTGCAGATAGAAGGGCTGTCGTGGGACTAATAAGGGCTCCGGATAAACTATTTAAGATCGCGCCGATGTGTGCCAAACTGTAAAAGTATATACTGTGTTTCCGGCTATATATATTCATTATGTAATTAATATATTACGGTATTGTAATATATTATAATAATTGGTACCGAAACTTTCATGTATTTTTTACCTACGTACACAGTAAAGATTATATCTTGTGTTGACAAACATCGCACAAAAGCACCTAGTGTCGACAGCGAAGCAGCGACTTGTATCGGGACGAACAAACCTTATAATAACAATTGGGCATTGAAATGATAAAGTCTGCTAAGTCAAAATTAACAAAATTCCGACTAAAACATTTCCCAGATTGGGAACACACCTCTCTTGTCGATGAGCCAACAAGACGGAAGACAGCACATCAAGTAAATAATACAGCCCCAGTTCGAAAGTAGAGCAACCAGAGATTTGTTCCACGTGGGGAATGCGTGCATCGCTGAACTAGCAATTGGACTCCAGGTGCTCCAAATGCAACACTGAGCGCAGGATAACGCGCAAAAGAGAATCAAAGCGATCCACCTCAATTTCGAGGGTGCTAGGCTTTCTTCTATTTCCTCGATAGATTCAAACAGACTCGCGGATTTCCTCTTGCGAGACTGTTTGCCTCCTATTTAGGATACCATAAGCGAGAATGTCAGATGCGTTAGAGTGTGAGGACTGACAATGTACAACTGTAGCTATATGATGTGCAACCATTTAATTGCGCAACTGAATAGTTGCATGACTGTCAACCACAAAACCTTACAAGGATACACTTATGGAAGCGCACTGACGTGCAACTATTTAATTGCGCAACTGAATAGTTGCATGATCGCCAACCACAAGACCTTACGTACATGCATACAAATGCAACTATTTAATTGCGCAACTGAATAGTTGCATGGCTGACAGCTAGCCTAAGCGCTTTACACGCATATGAAATAATTAAATTAGTACTGTGTAAAACAATGTGTGCTCCACGGTCAATGTTTCCCGTGCTGTAGTGATGTCTTCTCATCATGTAATGATTCCTGTAACTTCTTTTGCGTTTCGACGATTTTGTCACTGGGGCACTTCGCGACACGTGCAAACGTACCATTGCTGATGGTGAGGATATTTTTATTATTAGGGATAATATTTAAAAATGAATTTAAATCCAATCCTTTAGATGAAGTTTTTCGATTCGAAGTATTATCATCCTCATATTATGACATATGTACTTTTTATTCGCATCCGTTAGAAGATGGAGAGAACAATTATTTGCAAATGAAGTTGCGACGAAAGAAAAAAATTCCGAGCTAAGGTTGCCGAGGGAACAGTTCGACATTAGCAACATCAAATTACCGAGTGCAATAAAATAACAACAGAGAATGCCGGATTATTATCGCGGCGTACCAGAAGCGGAAGGCATGGATTTACGCCGGGGGAAAGCTGTGAATTGATCTGGACTTGATAGCAATAACGAAAGAGCGGCGAATTTCAGCCTGGCCGGAGCTCTCCGCGCGTCGGATTATATCGGGCTGTTTTACGTCGCCGTGTGAATTTCGCCGAGTGAATCGGCGGCGGCGGTGCGGCATAATGGTAGTTGGTCGGCGAACCAATCGGGAAACCGACAGAAATCAATGTAATTAGCGGCGAGCCAACAGGGACCCGTTTCAGGGAAGGCGGAAGGCATGCGCGCACCGCACCGGCTACTCTCCTACCATCCTCTCTCTCTCCTCAACCTGTCGGCGGCGCGGCGCGGTGCGGCGCGGTGCGTCGCGGCGTGTACTCGTCGGTTCGCTCAATCTCTCTGTCCCCATTGTCGCTACTACGATTATTACGCCAACAATGATTCTCTGTTGCCGGCGATATAATTATCGTTATCATGCGCGCCGGTCAATATGCGCACCCCCGCCCGCCCCTTTCGCCACCGCCGCCGCCGCCAGCAGAAGCTTCATTATCCACCGGGAGAGGTGTGCGCACTTCCCACGTCTCCTCCTCGATCGCTCCTAATTGCATCGGATTTTCCAGTCGACGTCTTCCAATGGTTCAATTATCGAATGACCGGCAGCCTATCGATTTGAGAATTGAGCTTTTCCTATTGTTAGCATACACATGCTCACTTTTATATTAAACTAGTTAAACTAAATATTCTAACGGCACTATAAAATTATCTTGAATTCAAACTAGCGGTATAATATCAAAAACAATACAATAATTGGACTATTTAATTAATCTATCGTTTGACTATAATGCTGTATTGTTTAACTAAAATTAGTTGAACGTGTACTTAGACTTCTGCAATACTACTCACAGTCTTTGGACCCAATCGAAAATCTCTTAGAATCGATTTATATTCGAGACTGCGCACGTGAGTAGTTAAAAGTTAATGAATAAAAAGAGCTTAATAAAAAGGAGAATGAATACAGCGAAGTAACCCCAAGCAGAATCCCGTGCTTTCCAGATTTTTAATTTCACCCATTCTTGATTACAAGCATTTGGAACAGATGGACAATGCCCATTATTATTTTCCATCAGCAAGTATGTACGGCTGGATACGTATTTTTTCATGGGAGTGAAAGGCTTCACGGAGAAGTCGATAAGCAGTACTCGTAATAAGAAAGCCCTGCTCGCAATGAGAAATAGCCCTTCGAGGGCTAAGAGATCCGATCCTTATTGGCGAGCGAAGAAAAGAATGCTCGCGTAGATTGGCGAGTGTGCAGTTGTCCGTAAATACGCAAGATATTGCCTATACCATGTCTATTCAGTCTGTTGAATCCTACAGTTTCCTGGTATCTCACTCTATTCAAAAATTGAAATTGACCAACAAGAGCTTTCTAATAACATTTGCTTACTTCCAACTTAATTTTGAAATTTATAATACAGAAGAAGGAAATTTAATCAGGACTAAATTCTCTCTCTAAATTCAGTTTCATGGATTTTAATAACATTTAAAGTTAAAATTGATGCTCAGCATTAATAGCAAACATATCATAAGAAACAGGAACTAAATAAGCAGGATAATCCCACAATGTTTCCATGTAATTCTTGCTATATTATTCGCATAAAAAACTTGTCCTATAAATCAATATAATTAAAATTTATTAAAGTTAAATACACACTTCAAAGTCCAACATTACATTAACAATGGGAGTGAATACGAACAAAGTAGAACAGTGATATAAGAAACGAGAGATAAAAAAGCAGGATAATCGCATGATAATGAATTAATTGTAACTATCTGAATTGGTATTGTTACTAATGCGAGGGAGAAAGGTTTCCACGTGGTTCTTGGGAAAGGGGCGGTGCGGCTGGCGAATTATCCGTATCCGGAGAGCTGGGGGTAGTGGAACGGGCGTAGTGGGGAACAATGTAGGGGGTAGGGCGTGCGGTTACCAAATATCCCTCCTCTCGGTTTTCGCCCTAACCAGGAGCACGAGGTGAGAGAATGGACGTCGGGACCAAGGTGACTCAGATGCGCGTGTCACCTCGATTCGAGATACTCGACGCGATTACCATCCATCTTTCGGATCCATCGGTTTATCACCGCCCAGTATCATCTCAGTGCAAGTCCTAGTGAAAACCCTATGAATCAATAAATCGTTAATTTTTATTCGCGTTATATGACAAGTCTCAACGTGCTGCGTGTTGAAATCAAACATTTCTAAAATAGTGGAAACCCTGTGAATCAATCAATCACTCATTGTTGAAGTTACACACTTCTGAAATAGTGAGAACTCTGTGAATCCGTATCAAGGTTTGATATTTAATCTCGGAATATCGAAAGTACAATGTACTGCGAGTTATCGAACATTTTTTCTCTGATACAGTACATTCTATAATACAAACTGTGCCAATTGATAGATGTGTTATAGTTAATCGTTTGGGATTACTGAGAGTATCCGGCGTAGTTGTAAGGATAGTTTGACGGTGGCGAATTGCAATGAGGAATAAAGAGATTACTGATTTAATATGCGCGACCGAGTGATAAGGGACTGAAAGGGTTCTAGCTAAGAGAAGTTTCTTTAAAATTCTGCGATCACGGCTCCGAGTGGCCTTTGAAATCAGTGGGAGATTGGTGTCAAGAGAGCGCGATTAGATGTCGGCGAAAGCGAGAAGGCCTTCGTCTCCACGGCACTTCTTCGCCCGCATTTATGGCCACTTGGAGAAGAAGAAGGCTGATGGTGCCGAGGAGGAGGACCAGGAGAGACCGGCATCTCGATCAAGTATCGTCTCGTCCCCCGAAATCAACTCGTCCCATGCAACCACAATCTCAGCGGCGGATGTTGCCTGTGCTTCGCCGAACGAAGAAATCACCCAAGTAAGAGTCGACTGCAAATATAAACAAAAGTTTTACAGACTTTTCCGTTATAGTTGACACTCTGTTTATACACGAATTAGTCTTGCATTTTTCGAGACAATTTACAGTGTGTAAAAACAAAGTATTCGCAATTATAGCAATATGCAGTGAAGGTTTATACAGTGGATTATATAGCAGTAAATGTACAAGAGATTTTATTACAAGGAGTCAAAGTTTGTATTTCTTGTATATTTGACCGATTTTCCAAAAATGTAGGGAAATTGAGGCAAGATTCTTTTCACAGTATACCGTCGACAATGTGATAAGCTGAATTTACATTAGTTATGTAAGCTGACCAACTCAGTTAAAGTCAGGTGACATACGCGAGAATTGGACGTTCGAACTCAATAATTCATGCCAGTTGTTTATGTAAAATACGTATAAGGGCTACCACACACGACAGACTTTCAGTGGCTGTCTTTTTTCTCACTATGGATTTTCCCTTTTCTGTCAGTCCTTCTTTTTAGTCATCCATGTGTCACGCTACGTAAGAATGCATACTATAGTTATTTATGTTAGGAATAACAGAGTTTACGTAAACTGTGAAAACGTATTTATTAATTCTTGAGAACAATTACAAAAAATAATTAGCCACCGATAGTCAAATAAAATGTCAAATAAAGGTGACAATCCGTGAATTAATTCTTCAATTTTTCATGTGTTCGCGCAGGTAGATGATGCAAAAGAAACACGTCCGAGAATGTACGGAAAGCATAACTCCGGTAAAACGAAGCTCCGCCCGGAAGAAACCGTATCCGATAATAATCCAGACCTTTCCGCTATAAGATTACCCCTTTTTCACGGATTCCTACCTAAAATACCTGGCCATCCTTTACACCTGACGCAAATGGCACATCCGCCTGCACTTCCGGCGCATCTTCACACTCTGCCGCATCATCCGATAGTCGAGCACCATTTTCAAGGATTCTCTGCTTTCCGTAAGTACACGTGCGTGTATATATGTGTGTTACAGTTGTAAGGAATGACAAATTCGAATGTTCAATCTGTTTGGAGTAAATTCGAGTAAATTCCAGTGTCGATCTCGAAGCGAGCGAGCGAGAGACACGCGCGGTGGTAGACATTTCAAAGACGAAGCGATCGCATCTCATCATAATACATACATGGCGAAATCTGCTTACCGATTCGCCGTACTGTTATGCAGGATGTATTTTCGCGCAAAGACGTCCGCTACGAGCTTACGTGGCTACACAGAGAGACGCCTGAGTCTTCGGACCTTTGGAAATGTCCAGAGTATTCATAGGGGAATCCGAGTGCATATCCCCGTGCATCTTGCGTACCATAATAAAATCTCGACTCGTCGTTCCTCGCACACGCTCGGATAAATCGTCAAACGTCCGAGTATAAATAGCCAAACATCTTTGCGCATCGAAAGAGACTAAATATAAAAAAAACAGGGTTTCATTAGAATGGAAGAATATCATTAGATAGAATCTCAAAAATGACAAAAGTCTGCAAGCACAATGAATCCTTATTGAACGTGGTAGATGGAAATAGCCTGAAACAGTTTGTCGGTGAGAAATTTTCACAGGAAATACCCGGAAAATTCCATCTGAAATATGATGTTTCGGGGGAATTTCACGTGCGAGTATGTTACAGGACTCTAAATGAGATTTAATCGTTTCTCAGTAGCCGGAGCTTAAAAATTTCACTTGTGATTTGCCAGTGGGAGATTGCCGCGGTGTGTGCTTCCGACAAGTGTGCGTAAGAGTGTGCAAGCTCACATTCAACCGGGTTTATCCCGCTTCGCCACCTCATGGCGATATTGTGATGAGATTACGAGACGCAGTTGGCCGCATCTCAATATGGAATGTGTATAGCTGTACTTCCCCAAACCACGATGTTACTTGCGAGGGCCTTAAGCCTCTCTGCCGTGCCACGACTCCCAAAGAATTGGTAACTTTTAGACCACGGACAATTAAATCCTGCCTTCCGATATCGTCATTCTTCCATACAACGCTCGCTATCCTTCCGCTTATAATACCAAACGTACTTAATTTCTGATTTATTAAACATTCGATATGGATATCGTCCTCTTTCCATACAACCCTTCGATTTATAATACCAAATGTACTTAAATCTTGATTAATTAAATCCTAGACATTAATATCGCAATTCTTTAACGAAACGATATTTTTGCATTAATAATTCCAAACGTATTTAATTGTACATTTGTAGAAAATATGATTTAAACATTTTCTCTGTCGGCAAAATGTGCAAGTTAACAATGGGAAACTTTTCCATATAAAAAACAGACTTTCACACACATTTTAACTAAAAAAATCGAATATACAAATCTTGGAGTTGTGTTTATTTTCTTCCTAGATATACACAAAAATGATATTAATTAAAAATAGATATGCGCCGAACGTCTGTCTTCATTATTCGCACCAAGGACCCTTCAGATTTCGAATGCGGCTCTTCCGTGGAGGAAGCTGTACTGTGTTAGACAAAGAGTGTCTCGAACGGGGGACGAGGGGAAGAAAGAAAGGGAGGGTTAAATCATGCGACAATGAGCTTGTCCAAGCGCAATCAGTTGTTATGGTTATTGTTAGGAGTACTCCTCTTAGTAGCTAGTCCCCTGCCAACCACCCTCGCCGTTCTGTTTACTCGGGCGAAGCAGTTCCATTTATTCGACACTAAATATATTTCTCTAGATGATCTATTTATTGTTATGAAACTACTACAGCTTAATGGAATTGGATTTAAAAGTAGTAGGGAGTTGGTAATTCTAATGTTTTGTTATCTTTTCATGTATTGCGTTAATCTATCCGCTCTGCTCGGACTTGGCATGTCTAAAATATTGCCACAACTGATATCCGATAGCATAGTTTTCGTAAGCGCTTCTCTTTATAGGGTGTAAAGATGTATAAGAGGCCTATTCTATAGGGTTCGAAGAGCAATTAGGATCTTGTTTCCTCTTTGAGACAGATTGTGCGAAGCCTCGAGTATCCGCCTTCCGGTATCGCTTGCCCACACATCCTAATTATTCTGCAATACGGACTGAGGTTGCTCCTCAAATTTCAACGTGCATTGATTGAATTCAGTTTTTTGCGAGAACCCTCCGATCGACTAGTACGGAAAGATGATTTACGAGACCATTTGGACTCTAACAAATAACATTTCCGACTAATCGTCTAAAGTAATTTTCTCGGCTTCAAAATATAAATGGATTGATGGTGTGGCTGCAATAGACATATTCTTTCTCATCTTCCGGCCACAGCAGATGTTGGACGAACCCTAATGCGGAGAGGCTGGGAACGGAATGAAACTCTAACACGTGTTGTTTGTAATTATCATTGGTTCATTATAACTTGTATTTGTAATATAACAGATTGTACATCCAAAGAGTGTGAGCGCGGAATGAAATTGAAATACTTTTTCATTCACTGCATGTATATGAACATAGTGGAAATTTGACGGATACTTGCAGTAGCTCGCAGAAGGCGAAAAGAAGGCCGACCACGGAGGCAAAGGACGACTTTCAGCGGGGAGCAAACTTTGAGGCTCGAAGTCGAGTACCGAAGGGGCGAATACATTTCGAGGGGGCGAAGATTCGAGCTGGCAACATCTTTACGACTGACAGAAACCCAAATCAAAATCTGGTTCCAGAACCGGCGTGCCAAAGATAAAAGGATCGAGAAGGCACAGCTCGATCAACAATACCGGTAAGTAGTTGTATTACTGTATTATTATACAATTACAGCTGTATAGTGCGATAATTACTTTAAGCGAAGATACGCAATAAAAGCAAGTGAATTAAGATTCTCAGATCCATGAGCGCGCTTGGGTGATAATCGCGTGGGAAAGCTCGGCTGAGACAGATTTCAATTGGCGGTGCAAGTGGATCGGAAAATCCGTCTGGGTGTAAACCGAAGTGGGTTCATCCAGCGTTTATCTGCGGTTTATCGGATGCCCGTGAAGTGTTCTAATGGAATCAGGTGGATATTGCCTGTAATAATAGCGGGGCGCTAGCGCTTGTCTCCGTAGGAGAGAGCGGTGCAGCGGGAATCCTACGTATGTTTGTACACTCGTGCGTGCAGATGGAAACGGAACGGAGCATCAGAAATAAAGGGCTGTATTGGGGCGGAGGGAGAAAACGGACGTCAGGAGGGGTGGCTGAAAGATGGGTTGACTGTGATTCGTGGAGGGCGAGGTGATTTCTGATGTGATACGCCGCTAAATAGCCTTAAGTAGGATTACATTCGCGTGCCGTGTACCACGGCTCGTCGCTATTGTGCCCGTCGTCCGGAAGCAAGCATGGCTTTACAAATTTCCCCCTTTGTGCCTCGTGGAAGTAGTGTGGCGGGGGTAGTAGGATCAGGTTGCCAGGACCGTCTGCTCCCTTGAGCCGCAAGGATCTGTCCATCCAACGTCGCAAGTGCGGACAGCTCCTGTTTAAGTATGTACGTACTTGTACTTCCCATTCTCGTTGTAGTGTAACAACGATCTTGCCCACTCTTCACTTCAACCCGGAGGATCCTGGAAATCTGCGGGAACCCACACACTCTTTAACTTCAACTTTACTATAGGTTTAGCATTCGATTAACATTCATTATCGGATGTGTACATATTATCATAATCTCATATATATTAATCTTAATACATATTATCATAAATCTCTCTTTTAATGAGTGCGATAATTGGAATCGCACTAACAATATATTAACGCTGACAGGATAATGATGTGAATGGACACGCCGTGATGATGATGGGGAGTGGTAGCATATGTTTCTGAAGCTTCTCTTCACAGCAATTGTTACTGGATCTTTCGCATCTTATGATTCCCGTCAGTGCGTTTAGTTCTAGTTGAATGTCCTCAATATTCTTACAATTTACCCCAATTATTATTTACTATCATTAATATTGCTTACTTCAATCGGAGCTGTCCGCTATGAAAGAGAGAAAGAAATGTTACGTGAATTAATACTTGAAAGATACTACTTATTGTACAGGGTGTTCTTCCAGCAATCGCGCAGTTGATGCGTATGGACGTAATGACCATAAACGATCCACTTCGGGGAACAATGCCACTCTCGAGTTAAGAGAAACGGCACCTTACACGCGATCGACCATTTTAACGTTTCATTCTTTTGCAAGCAGTGTAATTAACAGGGAAACCACCTAGTATGTTTCTATTCCAAAGTAAAATATAAAGATTATAAAAACTAATCCACTATTCTATTTAAGATAGTACAAACATTCGGGATCGCGAAAAAGCGCTTTTTCAAACATTGATTAGACAAAAACTATTTGATGAATTGATAATTATTTTTTATAATCAATTCTTATGATGTTTCATTTTATTGTTGCAGTAACTTTGCAGCTTCAAGTGGATTGGCCAATTTACCGATTTACGGGGGTGGAAGTTTCTGTGGAGTGTGTCTGTATAAAGACACCTTGGGTTCTTCTGTAGGCCATTCATGTATCGCCGGAAGCCCGTCGGACGGATCATTTTCGAAGTACTCGCAGTGTAACAGTAGCGGGAGTGAGAGCTCCGAAAATGCATCGAGCGCAATGTCACCGATTTAGCTCTTTGAATTCCTCACATATTTCAAATGTATTTCTCGCAATACAACTAATCAAAAATCGAGTAATCTCTATGCCCTACATAATTCCGAAGTGCAAATCTATACCATGTATGTATATGACGCGGCTCTGCTAGTTTATCTATCTTTTTGAAAACGTGGTGAATCGAGGAACGTCGTATTTTTTAACGCATGACCAAAGAGACTTGTACTTTTGCTATCAATCCAATATCCAATAAGTTTCTTCCTTAATTTGTGTATCTACAGGAAATAAATAAAATGTCGGTAATGATAACAGAAGTTTACTTTAAAACTAATGGGTGTTCCCTATGTAAATAGCTTTTCAATTAACAGTTATATTGAAAATTGTTCATTTCAACGCGCTTGAAAACTCTGCTTTAGATCAGTTGTATCAGCGCTTTTACTTTGGATGGTACAAAAAGGTACACGAAATCCGTCAAACGTAAAACATTGCAAAATTTACGCTTTTTTAATTGAATTGATCGAATGGTGGCAGAATCTTCCTTCACGATAATTTTCGTACCTCCAAAGTCATAGCTGGCGTTTGTTATGGAATCTTATTATTAGCATATGGGATTGGTTATATTGAAAAAACACGTAAAAGAGATACCATATCTACAGTAATCAATATCAGAACGCGACTCTGACAATTTCATATTGTGACATCCAAATACTCCTGCTTTGCTATGAAAATAGTTGTCAATTACGTGTTTTTTCTAAATAATGTACACAGAGCAATTATAATTTCTGAAAGGAATTTTATTATTCTGATGCAACCTGTAAATCTTGTTTTACAATAATATTTAGTGAAAGTTTCATCCTCATCAAATAACACGAAACAATTGGCTTGAAACGTCCTACATAAATATATTTTTCCGAATTATTGTTAAAAGTTTATATCCAAAATGAAAACCTTTGATGCTGTACATATATAACAAATAGTAAATTAGAATGAATGGAAATATATCTGATATTAAATTATTATACCCTAGATATATATGTGTCTTTCGTTGATTAATTAATATTTGCGTTTCTATATCCAATGTACACGAATAGATGATAAAGTTTTAACTCCCGATTAATAAATGCACTTCAAACTAATAGATAAAAAAATCTAATCTAAATAGTAGCAAGAATATTTGAGGTAGAAAAATCAAAAATGTAATACTGTCGCACCGAGGACGGCACGTAATACTGTGTGAACTTACTGAGACTTACCTCCAGCCTTGAGATCGTGCATGAATGGTAGCAGAGACACGGTGGACTCTTCATATGCCGGGCCGAACGGTAAACCAGAAATTAATGAAAACGAAAGACAGCAATTAATACAAGGAAAGTAAAATAAAATTGTGTTGACAATACACTTCTTTAACACATTTTAAGAGATTCATAAACATGTTGTGGTAATTGACCAAATATCCTAAAATGTCTTGTAGCACACTACGAAAGACCAGTATTTCCTGAATGGTTCGCGCCTGCTTGTCACGCACATTGTAAAAATTGAAATTCCATTAAACTACTGTAGTATGTTTCAACGTGAATCCTTTCGCAGTCGCGACACATGTATGCAATGATCCTGATACTATTAAACATGAAATCCTTTCAGAGTTATTAATAATACAACATCAATCGTTATAACGCGTCAGGAATATTTGACGTTGTTAAGGCAGAAATATTGGAAAAAGAAACATCAAGTAAGAAAGTGGTTTAGCTTCTAGCAGAAATGTAAGAAAATACTTCAACGTCATGCATACTGCCATTTAGTTCCCTATATCTATACAAATGTGTCTAATGCTCCTACCTGTGATGTTCAACTGAGGCTAGTGAGAAGCCTACCAAAGCCTAGACTGCTGTCGAGAAATCCTTCTGTTCTGCATTCGGAACAGAATTGTTCTGTTCCGCTACCTGCCTGTTAATAGTTTCTTCCTTTCAGTTCACTCACGTGTCTACTCTTCTTCACTAAATACCAGTCGATACTAACTAGATATACTCTATTCCTCCAGCTTCTGACACTGCTGCACTCGTAGAAGAAAGCTACCTACCAAACTTCGTCTTTCATTATGCATCTTGACTACCTGATTTGCACGTAAGACTTACCATGAAGCGCAAATCACTTCTCGTCAAGTACTAGGCGTAAAATCGCGATGGAGAAATTCACTCTTGCGAAACTAAGTCTGGGGCCGAAGAATTATAAAAGTGCAACATGATCGTTTTCTGCCGCAAAAATTAACTCTACTCCAAACTCACGACACTCAAATTACGAATTATAATCAGTGTTGCGCAAAACATTTCACTTAAAACTGTTGAATTTATATAGGCTACATAACGATACACGGTGTTCAACAAAATATTCATGAGGATACAAATCCTAGTTCTAATAATTTTGTCTAGCTATTCTTTAAGAGATTTATTGCTGTAATTTATAAACAATAAAGTGTTTATCGATAAACCAACAGACTCGAGAGCGAAAGCTGTTACAATGCAATGGAAAGTAGGGGGGAATGTTGCAGATGTTTATATTAAAAGATGAGCAAGTAACTTGACGATTAATGTTACACATGGTCCTGCACAACACTGATTGAATTTTTCGTCCTATACATTGGATTTAGCTGAAAGGGATACGGAGAGATTTATATAAGGAAGGATGTCACTAAATAATAAAGCATTTTTCGCAACGGCTGAGGCATTAGTTAAACAATTGTACTACAAGTTCGCCTAATGCTTTCCCACAAAACTTTCCAAGTTTTATCAAATCACGCCAAAGAATCTTTGTGAATCAGAGGTTTCCGCCGAGAACGCCACATGTTTAAAACGCTACACACAACGTATCCCTTCATCCATAAATCCGCATATTGAAGTCATATTTTACAAAAAACTACACAAAATTGATCGTAAATATTCATTATATACCAATTATTTAATACTGCGAATACACATAAACATGAATCTCCTGTGGATACTTTCATCGACTACATTGTTTAGAGTACAAACACGTTTTTTCTATAATACAATTGCATTTGAAAATTGTCGAGTGATACTTTATCTATCCCTTGTTAGATATGTCCTTATCTACCTACAACTTCCTAGTTTCTCTCGTCGTTATAAGCTTATAGTCCTCTCTCGCTTATCCTAGTCTACTAAACACTTCTGCTTTCCATAAATTAAAGAGTGACATGGAAAAGGTTCTGGTAATTTTTATTAGCTAACTCTTAAAACATTACAACTTAAAGAATAATCAATCGGTTAATCTAGGTAGCCTACAAAATGCTGACTGATATTCGTAAACCTGTGGGTCTCCCGTGGATCTATTCGATATATGTGTATTAACATGCGTGAATATATCTGTACACATTGTACACTGGGGCAATGTGGTCTATATAAGAATCGCCTCTCTTATCCAGAAGTAAAACTCTCCATCAACGTAGTAAAACCTAGATTCTTACATGGACCGTGGATTTGCATTAGGTTCTAATAAATTAGAGAAACAGTCGTGCTGTCCAGTATTTGCCGTAAATACGCCTATACAATTGTTGTTAGAGATTTTACGCACGTCAGAGAAATCAGACGATACACTGTGGACCGAAAAACTTTGGATGGCACGGATGTATCCCTAGCTACACCGGAGACGTATCCTCTTTAACGCTTCGAGAGTAATCGCGATTCCGTCACGGTGGTGGTTATTTAACATAAATAATTGCTTGCCCTTCGCCTCAGATATATTGTGTGCCACACGATTAGTGCTAGCACGAACTAGAAAACTGCGATGTAATATTTTGCGGATGATTTGTTGAACGTGTGGGGATGTGGTAGGTGCTAGATACCAAAAGAAATACAGGCATAAGCCTCCCTCACTGCGAGCTAATAGATGACGCTTCTCTGTCCTGTATCCTGATTGTCCTGCCTGGTCTTGTCTCTAGCCTTATAGCCCTGCCTGCTCCAATACTAAACAGTACAGAAGTACTGGCGACTAGAAGACAAGAAGTAGGTTCACCTGAGGTTCAAAATTCATAAATCTATTAGTTTAGATGACTGAGCATACTCAAACGATAAGAGGCTGTAAATTTTGAGCTAAATAGTACGTGCACAAGTTTACAATTATCTACAATAGCTGTCTAGCCACAATACGGAATAACAGTAAAATTATATTTTGGAACTGCCGCATTCTATCGCGAGACGACAATTCGCGATTATTTTGACATCAGGAAAAACATAGTCTGAAAAAAGCCAGGAAACTATCTAGAAATCTATATTTTTAGCCCTGTAGAAACACAAGTTTGGAAAATCGCACGTGCCCACTTCTCAAGTAAAATACGATAAAGTTCGAGTTTTCAGCTGCTATTTTTCCACCTAGTATTCTGTTTATATATGAAAAGTAACGGTGACACATGCAGGGAGAAGCGGATAATTTTGATGTGTAAGGTACGTTTTTTCTTTTTTTTAAAAACAACGGAATTCGAAAATTCGAGACCAGCTAGTATTTCAGGAAAATTGTAGATATTGTAAATAACCACTATAATCTATGACAACCAAGTTTCCCTCAATTCGCCACGTAAAATTATAATCCTTGATTATGTTACCGAACCATTGTCACATTGCTTTACGAAGTCATTTTCCAATTGAAATATCATTTTTGAACAGAATAAAAGAAAATCTTCAGTCTTTTAAATAACTTCCAGAAAACTAATTAAATGAAACCTATCAAAAATGGAGATTGGCGAACGGAAATTCGAAATTATCCAACATGACAATTGTACGAAATAAATCATAAAATGAAAGTACCACAATGTAAATATTGGATATCAATCCTCGGAACAAACTTACGACATCTTATTCTTCTGCGGAAGTGTAGCGATAAAATAAAAAGATGTTTGCTTACCATGTGAGGCTAGCATCCGTGAATGGAACGAAAGTTTAATATCTTCTTCCGCCGCCGCCGCCGCCTCCTCCTCCACCCATATTTCCACCGCCGATCGAACTGCCACCACCATATCCTCCTTGGTTCCCATAGCCGCCACCACCCCCGCCAGAGTTGCCACCACCCATTGGCCCTATTGTAGAAACAAACCGAATAAATATAATATTATATGGAACAAATCATATTGGTCAAACGAAACCCAAAAACGAAATGATCGGGTCTCCTCGAAGTGAGAGATGAAGAAAGTCTTGAAGAGAATATAGTCTCCACAATTGATATATCTTGATGCAGCAATAGCGGTAAAGCTCAGTTTTCATTTATAAATCTTCAAATGTCTTTCGCAACAAGAATTTTTATATTCACTGATAAATCAAGATTATCATTTTGGGAGTCTCATGAACTAATGAATAAAAAAGGTGGTAACAGATGTAGAGAAAGAGTGGACAAAGGCGCTCCTTCTCACTGCAACATTGCGCCTTTCATTGTTCAAGAGTGATAATGCTTTTAGTATGTATATGTCTCAAATGTATGCATGGGAATGTTAGTACAGATGTTAATGTTTTCATGGTTGACGCTCTTAGAGGTAGGTCAGTCATGCAACTGTCATCATTAAAGCTTAGTGTTTTTCACGATAATCAGATATTTTTTCCCAAATCATTCAAATGCGCATGAACCGTTGAAAAAATTTCTAACACCCATTCTGGACGCCCCTTGCGCAACTCGATTTCTATAATTAGTCCGTGAAAGTTCACTGAAGAGACAAAAACAAATGACTGTGTGTACATCAGTATGTACATAAGAGTAGCACTTTGTTGCTCAAGGCGCGTAACAGACGCGTTGGCTTTTGAGAAGGAGGAAAGCAACCTTGTCCACTAAATGATGGTTGCCATCTCGAGTCTCCAGACTGTCGGCCACTAGGACCCATATTTATACCGTAGGGTGCTGGTCTTCCTCCCGAGTTGAAGTTATTTCGTACTGGACCGCCACCATAACCCTGTTGGTACCCTCCTCCAAAGTTGTCGTTGCTCCAGTTTCCACCGCTGTTGTAACCGCCTTGGCCACCTTGTCCGCCCCAACCGCCGCCTTCAACAATTCGAAAAACATGCCCAAAAAGAATTGCAACTTTGATTATTTAACAAAAATGTATCAAATAGAATATCTACCTTGATTCTGATTTTCCCATGGACCATTTCCACCCCAGCCCCCTTGGTTACCACCACCATAGCCACCTTGATTACCACCATTATTCCAATCTCCACCACCACCACCACTTCCACGGCCACCCCAGTTACCACCACCCTGGTTTCCACCACGTGGACCTCCCCTTCCTACACCTTGTCCTCCACGGCTGCCGCCGCCGCCACCACCACCACTACCGGACGCAGAGGCCATCTCTGCTCTACTAAGGGCCTGAAACAAGCAATTATAAAACATACAATATAGAATTAAGAAAAATACGCTGCTACAAATTGATTCTCTTGAAATATAAAGTATACCTTCTTAACATCAACATGTTTCCCACGAATTTGATGATTACGCTGCAGACAAATTTTATCCACAGGATCGTAATCGTCGAATTCAACAAAGCCAAATCCTCTCTTCTTGCCTGTGTCTTTATCGGTGACAATACTGACAGAGTTTATACTGCCAAAGCTTTGGAAGTATTGTCTAAGATCTTCTTCTTCATGGTCTTCCTTCAATCCTCCAACAAAAAGTTTCTTAACTGTTGCTCCAGCTTCGGGTCTGGCAATTTCTTGCCTAGGAACAGCCCTCTTTGGCTCCACTACTCTTCCATCAACCCTATGTGGTCTGTAATATATTATTAATTATGAATATTATAATTCTACATGAAAAATATTGCAGTAAGCAAGGTGTTTTTAAAAGGGCACAACGATGTAATGTACAAAATATACAGACCTAGCGTTTTGCGCATCATCTACCATATGAGCACGAGAATATGTGATAAAACCGAAACCTCTGGAACGTTTAGTTTTAGGATCTTTCATGACAACTACATCAACTATTTCACCCCACTGCTCAAAGTGCTTCTTAAGAGAATCATCTGTAGTCCTATAGTCCAGACCACCAATGAACAATTTCCTAATGTGTTCGGGTTCGTTCTTTCCATCCTAAAATCAATAAAATAAATGAACTGAACACTAGTCACAATATTAAGTTTTTCAAATAACTCTTTACATCGAACATAACCGACGAAAATTCCTCCATTTTTGAAATAATGATGTGACTAAGCAATTGTGATTGTAATTGTTTGGACGAAAAATATATCAACTACGAAGCCACCAGACGTTTCTGTAGTATTTCGGAGAATGCACACACACCGTATCTGACTGCACGATTTTCAACGAATGAGTAATAAAAGGAGAATGATTTCCGTCACGATTTTTCAAAATGGCGTAGCGTCAGTACGCCACGCTACTGAGCAGTGATTCAGAAAATACACAAACCCTACATTATAGCAAGCGAATGAACAAATGATGTATTCAAATTCTTCAATTCGACGAATTTTGCAGTAATTGTTAATCACAAATAGCTTTCTTATACAGAATCTTGATTCATTGTATTCTGATGAAAGGAGCGATGCTTTACACCAAGGTTAAGCTACACAGCAAATAGGTTCCCGATTTCGAAACTACATTTTGTTTTTATCTGAGAAACAATGCGAAAATGTAGACACAAATATGATGGTACATAAATACAGTTGCACAAATCGTGGCAAGATAGGGCGGGAGCAATGAATTGATATTTATCTGTACGATACATCATATTCCATCGCTGAACATCTACATAGGTCCAATACATTACATGATGAAATGACGCAAAGCTTCTATTGCTATAAGTTCGAATAGCTGAATTTAAACCTTCAAGAAAAGATACAGCCTAATAAATATCGAATTGTGTCATGTAAGATATTACATATTCTAGCTCAAAATGCATTTAAACGCTAACTAGAATAGTAAAATATTTTGCGGTATACAGAGGCGCATCGAACTCAACAAATTCAGAAATAAGGCTACTATTTCATCACGCAGTAGATGCGTATATCGCTTTACACAGATACAACAAAGTATTGAAATAATTTGTAAAGTTTGCACTTACATCATGTTCCATCTTCACCATTTTCTTGAATCTAATGAGGGTTAAGTACCCTTTCTACACCAAACACGAAGGAACCCTGACGCACTTTACCTAAGAAATGGGGGTCGCGCAAATCGCCCGATCGATTACTATTCCGTTCGAGAACGCGTGTGAACCCCTGACGAGCATAACGGTTCCCATTTTGTGTAGTTGGAACATGCGCACAAGAGTTGCCTGTTACAATTTACATATATTTTGTTAATTGGAACAAAATGACAGCGTAGATAAGACACAAAAATTAAAGTATGCGGTTTACAAAGGATTGGGAAACAAAGCTTGATTGAAAGTACCAAGAGGATTGTAGTTGAATAATGAGAAGGTGGGGCGAAGGTATGTATGCTCAACTTCCTTTAACATTTGAGTTTTCAATAATCGACGGATTTTGTTCAAGTTTAATATTACAAGAAAATCATATACATGATTACGATAGTTTGAGCAGTTTATTTGAAAATACTCTACAATTGTGCTGTAATTACAATTTTGGTGATAAGCTTCAGAAAGCTTTGGTAATACAGCGCCGGAAATGAGAATCGGATATCGTAAGAACTGTTTATAAAAGACTTGTTTACAAACAAAGTTTAAAAATTGTACGTTTGCTACGTTATTAATCTTAAAAACGTTGCCAAATGATATATATTATAACTATTTTTGACGACAAAACCTGTGTATATATTGTGAAAAAACTGTAGTTGAATTGTTAAGTAAACTGGTTAAAACATAACCGTCGCGTAATTGGACAATTTTACAAGTAAATGATTATTTACCATTCACTATAAAATCAGTGGAAACGGTTGTTATAAAAATTACATGTTTCACATAACCCATAAATTTTTCCATCCTATTGTAGACAGTAGCTGTAGCTGGCAGTTATTGTCAGCTGGGCAAAATGAATAGAAAAATTATTGAGCCAGAAAATAGAATACACGGATTTAAAAGACAGTTGGAACCAGATAAAATAATTGGTGCCACAGATACCGGTGGAGAACTCATGTTTTTAATGAAATGGTTTGCCTAATATTTATTTGTGACATATGCAACAAATTCTATGTTTAAATCTTAAGTTTCACGTTGATTCGTTTTTGCCAGGAAAGGAATAGAAGAAATAGATTTAGTCTCTGCGAAAGAAGCAAATGTACTCTGCCCTCAAGTAGTAATCCAGTTTTATGAAGACAGACTCTCATGGCATACAAAGAAACCTAATAGTAAATAGTTATTTTCAATTGAAAATTGTCTAGGACAAATTTTGTAGTTTAAGTTATATTCTGCGTGAGCCACGATTTTATAAACACATTTTTATATAATTTAAATAATTCCTTTTATAATAGTAACAACATATAATAATTATTAGAACATTCATAAAGCCTTTGGCAACAACCAGTATTTGCAGTTAGTTAATCCAAACAATGGTTTGGATTTGTTTTTTGGAAAGAGTATAGTGGATACGAAGTTGTGT
Organism: Ectemnius cavifrons; assembly: GCA_964023945.1. Lineage (NCBI taxonomy): Eukaryota > Metazoa > Arthropoda > Insecta > Hymenoptera > Crabronidae > Ectemnius > Ectemnius cavifrons. Next base: position 18,163,678 of record OZ030377.1, read on the forward strand.
TGGTATTTGAGTGATAAGTTCTTCTTCAGTTTCTGAACAAGAACTCGTTACTGCTAGTCATGTCAGGCATTTAGATCATAGGTTCAATTCTTTCACTTATGTAAGACAACGATTTTAAAAATTCAATTTATTCAACAAAACATTTTAAACACAATTTTATAAAGTATTTATAAGCTAATATCGAAATGACATACAATTATAGGTAACTGTACAATGTGTGTATCTTATATGTGCAATTAATGTGTAATGTTCTTTAGCATTCCTGATGCAGCAAACAAATGCCACTTTTCATGTACATATATAATTTTCAATATACATTTACGTAAGACTTACAGTTGATATGCATTTGTAAAATCATTCCAGAAAGTATTTATAATAATTACCGATTATTCATTTCAATGCAATTTATGATACAGATAAACAATGAACTAAATCAATATTACCTTCTTCACTTCCCGATATATTACTTCATATAATCTTCAGTTATTTGGTTTCAATATTTCTGCTGTGCGTCGCCTCCAATGTTTCTTTTGATTTGAATTATCATCTAAGGGTGCTGGTGTTCTCATTAAGTTGGTGTTGTTTGTCTCACTATGACCTTTTGAGATTTCAGACTCAAATTGCTGCATTATATGTTTCTTCATTGTTGGTACATAACAAGTGGGTTCTTGCTTACTTATTGTTTGTTCTAATCCTGTTAAGACACAGACACTATCCCCTCTATTTTTTATCAGTGTTGGGATGGCCTCGCTTTCAAGGATGTTCTTTGTTAACTTTTCTTGGGGCTGAGCTTCTACATTATTCAATGTATAAGTCTGTTTATCTCTAACAGTGTTTCTTAAGAAATCGCAGGATTCGTTATTTCGGAATATGGAGTTGTATTGTACATTGGACATTGATTCTCCAGTTGAACTATTTTGACTGTCAACTTTGGTGGAGCTGTTTCTACCATTAAAATTATTGCGTGATGTATTTGATAGAGCAGCGTATGGCTTATCGACACAAGTTGAAGAATTATAGAAGCAATAATTACGATTGTTTGTGCTTTGCGCATATAATTTTTCTTCGATACGCCTGTTTATGTCAACTGCTTCTGCCAGTGGTATTGGCTCTGTGTAAGTGAACATCTTTTTGGGTGGAGCACTATTATTTTCAGATGGCTTAAAACTAATTGGTCCGTTAATTACAGGAACTGCATTGCTCACTTCGCTCGTTGTTCTTATTACAGGGGTAATGTTACCTTTCGAATCCAACCGGGAATTAATCTGGTCCCGTGTGCTTATATATACCACTGTTACCTTACTGGGACTTTTTGGCAATAAGTTCGATGCAACTCTTTGTGTCTTTTTAGATTTTTGTTTTTGTTTTAGATTTGATTGCTTGATTTTTTCAATTTTTACACTTTTATCTTTTGTAACACTCTGTATTTTGGTAGTATCAAACGATGCATCTTCTGTGTGATGATGTCTTATATGCCGCTTCAAATTATCTTTCCGCCTGAAGACAGTTTGACAATACTCGCAGGAGAACGGCTTCTCGTCTAAAATGATCAAGAGCATAAATACCTTTGCAAGACTTGTATCATAGCAGTCATACCTGAATGTATAGTTAAATGCCTTCTCAGTTCACTTTTTGACAAAAAAACTCTGTTACAGTGGGCACACGAATATGGTCTGTCCTTTCCATGAGTTCGTTGGTGACGAAGCAATAAAGATTTATCCTTAAAACTTTTACTACACTGGCTGCACGCATGAGGCCGTTCACCTGCGAATTCATGACAATATAACAACATGTTCAATCATGATATTTAAGCCCCGATTGTAATATAATCGCATTATATAAAGTTTCTTTACTTGTATGAGATCGCATGTGACGTTTCAAATTTGTCAATATCCTGAATATTTTGCCACATGATTTACAAGGATAAGTTGCGGTACTATTATGCAATGCTAAATGGTTTTTCAAGTCATCCCGTTTGCTATATGCTTTATTACATGCCGAGCATGAAAATTGCTTCTCTTCTGAAATTAATAGTGTATGGATAAAGACTTTTCTTCTTACTTTGTATTAGTCTTATATCCATTCGAGAAATTGGCTCCAATGAATATTGACTACTACATAAAAGACAATGTAAAACATATTTACTGCTATGGGAATACATGTGTCTGTTGAGCTTGTTCTGTTGAGGAAACGCCTTATCACATACATCACACTTAAAAGGTTTATATCCAGTGTGAACCCTTTCATGATATTCGTAATGAGAACGTTTAACAAAACTTCTATCGCACAATTTACATTGATAAGGTTTGACGCCTGTGATGCAAGCATCGTGATAGCATTTGCCTTTCTTGTTTTTAAAAACTTTGTCACAGATGTTACACTTATATTTCTCCGGATTTCCAGGTATAACTGATATATGTGTACGATCAGGATTTTTTAATGGCTTATTCTTTAACTTTCCTCTTGCGTGTAATTCCAATTTTGTATTCTAAAAATTAACACAAACTCCCATTTTATTATTTCCTTTATTGTACACCAGAATTACGCACAGAGTATTAAACTTACTTTCTCGTTAACATTTATATTTACATTTACTGTGGAGGACTCTGTCTGAGGAATGTTCGAGTTACACTCAGTATTATTACTGTTCCTAGCTGAAGGTGCAACATGTTGGTGGTAAGATTCAGTAGTGTCGATACAATGAGTCGATGAATACTGTACAATATCCACTTTTTGTTTTGAGTCTTTATTAATGACTAGTTCTAAAGGTAATATAATATCATCACTTGATAAGATCTCTTTCTCATCAACATTCCCCCTACTTGAAATAAGAGATCCCAAAGGCGAACAATCTGAAACGATAGTAATGGATGTTGTCCAAATTGCATACTGTAAACTTATTTATCCATTTGCTTCTTACCATAATTGCCAATGTTCTCTATTCTGTGTTCATTGTTACAAGTTTTACAGCCATGTTCTTCATATAATAAACACATACGGCATTTTGTATGACCGCAGCTATCTTTTACAAGTCTCGAGAAAGACGTATTCGTTAATTGCCTGCAGTTCGGGCATTCTTCTGTCATTATAACAATATTGAATAGTTAATGGAATGCCAGCCTCCATTTATGACTGCTTAAAACTGTATCTCGTTTTTCATCGTATTATTGTCAAAAACCACAAATCCACTCCGTAAACAACGTAACATTATTTATCCACTACCACATTCCGCTGCACTCACAGTCACTTGATTTGTACTTTGTTTTATGGAAACTGACTTGTCGTTTGGAAAAGCAGACTTTAATACAACCGATACACGTTTTTTTAATGAGATAGGTTATGCAAGAGCGCAGTTGTCATAGTGCAATATCGAAGGGGTGAAATGATATAAGATTTTGAAACTTTAAGAATTTCTCAGATCGCGTCTCTTATATGTGTGTGACAAGCAAGTTCCCGACACCGCACACATTGAGCATCCACAGATGCTGAAGCATTGGTCTACTCTGTTATTCCAGCATTATTATTATTTAGTTATGGTTTTGTTTTATGTTGACGAATATAGAAGAATTGTTACATTTTATCATACTTATTAAAGACAATAAAATTAAGTTTTATAATACAGCAGAAGCTATATCTTAAGCTGTTCGTATCTTTTAATCCTTCTAAAACACTAAGATCTTCTTGTACTTGAAGAAAAACCATAAAAATAATATAATAGAATGTTCGAATAGTAGAAAGTTGAAATAAATAAGTGATTCGGATAAAAGAGCTATTTGTATGTATTGGTATGTGCTACACTGCAAGCCTGTGAATGTGCATGATGTGCATAACACAACGTTGTTATTGTTCCACAGAACCTTCAGAAGTATGTCAGTGTCAACTTTCCCGATTAGCTTCCATCTGTTTTGTGTTATTCTTGCGCGACGCTTGATTAAGATCGCTTCCAAAATCGTATAAGTGCAAGTTTTCATCAGGTTATTTATTTGTCATTCATATACACGCATAGAACGGGAAACGTTCAAACTACAGAACCGTAGCACGTGGAAAGAAATCTTGTGTCACTAGTGTAGTTTGATTTAAAAACACGTGAATCTGTACTAAATACAAGTAGTAGTGAATAAAACTGATATACAAAAGTCTACGGGCTCTTGACTTCAGTAAATGAGTAACTTTCAGTTTACTTAAAGTGTGCAGAAATCATTCTGTTTGATTCAACAAAAATACTGGAGCCCTGAAAGATATAATCCAGTATAACCTTGCGTGGAACCGGAATGGTATGTATGCCTGTTATTAAACAGACGAATTTTAGAAGCTTAATGTTACAATTGTCAAAGTACTTTTATTATTTGGTTCCTTGTGCGTGTTCTTAACTTTTTTCGCCTTTATTAAAAGTTGAGTTTGGTCAAGTCTCGTGCATAACCTTTCCCAGTAATTCTATGCCAGACCTTTTGAGGAGTTTTGGAATATAAATTGTTGGCATACGGAAATGAGAGAAACAAATGAGGATCAGTTTATGAAGTAGCATTTCTAATCTTTGACAATGGATGGCAACCAGCAGACAGCATCAGTAAAAAAACTTGATTTCTTAAAGATAGAGTTATCGTAGTATTAAATTAAAGGATTTGTGCAAGAACGCATTTTGTATGGCACTCTCTCCAAGGAACTTAAAAGTTTTGTGGAATGAAATATACTTCCCCTGCAGAGGTTACATTTGATTGTAATAACCCTTATGTTAGCGTATATTCTTTGGGACTGTAAAACTAAAGTGTTACACTGTTATTCACAGTTTGCAAGTAATCTGCGGTATTTACAGTAATATAAGTCTGCTTCTTGTGGTTTGTCGAGATTAAAATGAATCTTGTTGACTTGCAGGTTACAAATGGTGTTGCTATTGTTAAACTCTTTCTTGGAAAGCAATCATGAAAACCCTGACAACAAAACAGATGCAAAGAATGGAAAAGAAGAAGAAAAAGATGGCCGCTTTGCTAGAAGTCACCAAACTGAACGATAAAGACAGAGAATCCAAAATTTCTGCTTTTAAAAATGCAACGTTATCAGAGGAGTGTCATACGAGTGATTCCGAACATAGTGGCACGCAGTCTGATCAACCTTGTAATCGTAAAAGAGCATGCATTGAAAATTCTGTTGATATAGCATTAGAAACTGTTACGGCGGAAAATTCTGCAGAAGATATTGAAGAATCAGACACAATGGTTAACAAAAAACCTAGGTAAACTATATTGACACAATGCGTAAACTGATGTAGTTTTTTGGGAAATCACTCACATTAATACCTTTGCAGACTAAGTGGTGATGAGTATTTAAAATTGAAGGAAGAATTACGAGAGCGTAAAAAGCGCCTAAAAGCAATACCACGGCTTCAGTTAAAAACTGTAGGCCAGAGTGCTAGTTTAACTATTAATGTAAAATGCGATGACAGGATACCCATTTTCCTTAGCGACATTCAGCACCTGTTATTGTACTCATTACATGGCCATCATTCATCTTACACGCCGACACGGTGGTGTCAGCTCGAAAAATACAATAAGGTAGTGAGCACATAGATTTATTACTAGCAGTGTATTATAGGCTAATGGAAAATACAAGTAAGCTATTTATGGACAGGTAACGCATACTGTAGTCTTTGTGGTAGAAGGTCTATCATTATATCATTTTATGGCTTATGAGAGCTTATTTTCTCATATAACATCAAAATTAGAACATCGTGTAGAAGTACTAACACCCACTGCATATGGAGGATCGGTAGTAGAAGATCTTGCAGCTGTACCATTGACTGGAATACAAAGTGGCAGGCTCATTAATGGTACGGGCATTTCATGACTGCTTTATTACTTCATTTGGTTAACCATGCAATACTAACGAAATACTTCTTTCTAGAATATGGATCTCTCGAGAAGGCGATAGAAAATACAGAAGACATAATAAAATTATTAAGATCTGTTTTTCCAATGCATCCACCCGCAGCGCAGGATAGTAATAATCAGGCTGCAGAGGCAAAATTGCAACTACCCACGACTGATAAATTTCCTCGTACACAATTGCTTCTATCCTTGTCACAAATGGTAGAAGAGAACTATCCTGTCCCATTAAAGGGCGAACTAGCAAAGAAGTTTGTACTTCGAATATATAAATGGAAACTTATAATAGTTCATAATAGCACGAATCTACATTTTAATGCATTGCAGATATAGAGATTATGTTATGACAAAGGATGAGTACATAGAAGCCACAGAACAATCCCCAATGTTTGGTCTTGATTGTGAAATGTGTAGAACTACATCGGGTGAATTAGAGTTGACAAGGATTTCACTTGTTGATGAACAGATGAATGTAAGTTTTGCTATTTGGCGCCGACAACAAATCATTAAGATCTAATAAGCAATATTCGTTAGATAATTTACGATAGCTTGGTAAAGCCTGAGAACGCGATTATCGATTATCTGACTCGATTCAGTGGTATAACTGAAGAAATGATGAGTACTGTAACTACAACCTTGTTCGACGTTCAAGAGACTTTAAGGAAGCTACTGCCAGCTGATGCTATTCTTGTAGGCCAAAGTTTGCAATGTGATCTACACACATTAAGAATGATGCATCCATACATCATTGACACATCTGTTATATTTAATCTCACTGGTGATAGGTAGGTGGTTTCTTTGCAATGCAAAATTGTATCACTATATTTTATCAAAGCTTACTAGTTTTAACATTCTTTTAGATACAAAAAAACAAAGCTTCAAACGTTAGTACGTGAATTTTTAGGGGAGCGTATTCAAGAGAACAAATCCGGCCACTGTTCGACAGAAGATTCCCGAGCATCTTTGAAATTAGTGCAATTAAAGCTGGCGAAAAGCTTAGATTATGGCGATGCGGTTCTCTTAGGTGCGTGTGATATGAAAATGCTGAAAATGGAAAGTAAACGTGAAGGAATTTCGTCAGCATTTTATAAGATGGAACTGCGAAAATATGCAACTTCGTTGTTCAAGCATATTGCAAAAGATAAAAAAACTGCGGCAATAGTGGGTGATGAAGATATAATGAACGAATACTCCAAGTACCTGAAGACATCGTCACTTAACATAATGGACGATGCAAACTTTACCAATACTGACCAAGTAGGTGCAGTTAACCGTCAAAATGTTGTCAAAACCATCTGTTATTTGTTCTTAATATTAAACCTGTATTTCCCAATCGATAGGTTCGTCTCGTAGTAGCAGGCAGTAATAAACTTGCAGTTCGACGGGCTTCCGAAATTGCAATGGAGCACGCATTTACTTTATGTCACATAAGACTTGACCAAGAACAGTTGGATGATAGACACGAAAAAACCTTCCATAACGTCAATAAATGGATAAACAAATTGTGGCAAAACATGGCTGTGAATGGGTTAGCATGTGTCATATTTGCAGGGGAAAGTAAAGCTACGAATGGTGCTTGCTTCATGAATATAAAGAGAGAGATTCCCGTGGATTTTGTAGTTCGTGCCTAAATAAAAGAATTTTAGCTGTGAATCGAGTTGGAGTTATAGCGCAAATATTACCAGATCGGCAGACATTGCGAGAACAATGGGAAAATTGTATATTCGATAACATGTTTTCTACAATATATTTCGTAGCTATTTATAGTTTAATGCATTTTAACGTTTTGCAAATGACATTACAGAGTTCACTTGATTTCCCCTCCTCAAAATCTACGGTACGAATATTTAGTATTTTTTTTTGTTAATAATACGGGATTTGAAAAAAATGGCACAAAAGTTGAGTCATCGTTCAGATCAACTTAGCTGCTTTTATAATGTTGTCCTATGATACAATCATGTTTATAAAACAAGTTACAAGCGTTCAATAACAGTTTTATTTAATGTTACGTTTCGGTATATAATCGCACAGCGAAATTATAATTGAAAGGAAAAAGTGAGCCCAATTCAGACATATAACAATATAGTACAATATTCATACAAAATGCGGTTTAATGCCCTACCGCTTGTTACTTAACATATTAAGATACGTATGTTTTTACGCGAAGTATACATTGCCCTGTTCTATCGTTTATATTCTGTTGTCACTTGTGGAATAGCAATCACAAAATCAGTTTTTTGGTCTTTCAATAACTTTAGAATTACTTGTATACACACAATAAATACTGTTCACATATGGCCAATTAAGAATAAAAACGTAAATGCAGAAATATAAATGCATGACATGTTAATGTATATAAGTCCAAAATTATATATAAATGCAAATACCCTATAGATGTATTCCACAGAAAGTTTGATAAAATTCCACTTTTTGCAGAAAGTGGAATTCCTAGAATGTCTTGCCGTAATAATTATCCTTGCCTGTTGCTTTTTGCTTTTCTAAATACATCATGTAAGCAGACACAGGTTGGCGCGAATTTCTGCCGAGCATTTTTTGTCTAAATGATGTAACTGCAGCCGATTTCTTTGCCTGCCTCTTCAGTTTCCGAAGATTTACAATGCCAAATTGCGTTGTGCTACCGCGGGAACTTAATGGAATAAATGATTCTTCTACCTCAATTTTAGATTCCATAAAACCTGAATTTGACATCGTTCTAGACGGCAAAAGCTGTACTTCTTTCTTCGATATTTTGCGCCTTTTTGCTTGCGCCTTAGGAACATCAGACAGATTCTCTAGAACTTCATCTGGAAGACGCTTAATACCTTTCTTCGGTACTTCCGATTCACCGGATTTGATTACTTGAGATTTCCACTGTCTTTTATTTTCTTTCTCACTGCTTGTTTTCTCGAAACGTTTATCTTGTCTCTGTTGCTTCATTTGTTTGTTTATTTTGATATTCTCAGCTGCAAGTCTTGCTGCTTGCATAGCATTCTCCCGGGCCTTCGAAAATGAAATGGTTTCCGGTTCATCATCCGAATCTGTCATAGCACTATTCGATATTTGTCTCTTTTTAGGGGATTTAGATTTAGGTTCTTTTAATTTTTGCTTCTTTTGAGGTTTCTCAGCTGAAACTATAGACTCTAATGATAACGTTTTTGCAACCTTGTTCTTCTTGTTTTGTATTACATTGGGGCTGACACTTTCTATTTCGGGGCTAATGAGTTTGGATTTTCCTTTACCCTTCTTCTTTTTGGGTTTATCGAGTACTTGTTCAGTTTCTTCAGTATCAGCAGGATCTGTTTCAATTTCCACATTGCTAGGAATTTTCTTCTTTTTCTTTTTCTTCGATATATTATCAACACTTTCTTTAGAATTTTTGTCTGCAATAGTATCGATACGTTTCACTTTCTTAGGAATCACTATAGGGGATTCATCTTTTTCGTTAACTACAGGTATCTCACTTTCAGCTTCTTTGATATCGCGCTTACGTTTCTTCATCTTCTTTGGTTGATTATTATTTAATTCACTGTGTAACTTTTGAAGTGCATCTGCTTTAGCTAAAATTTTCAAGTTTTTACTTATTGCTCTACGTTCAACTTCATCAGATACGGTTGGTTCGTCGGAGTTAAGAGGATTTTCATTCACTGGATCCTCTGTAGCGATTTCTTCATCTTTGTTTTTCCTAGTTGTTTTAATTGTGCCATCACTAACATTTAACTTTTCTTCCCTATGAGACTCATCTTCAGTTGGCTTTGGTGTTGAAACAGCCTTGTTCAATTGGCTGACATTCGAGGATATAACTCTGGAAAGATTAGTTTTTTCCGACAATTCAGTTAGCTCGGCCGGCAAACTCTTATGAAGCAATTTTTCTATTTTCTTTGTTTTCTTTAATTTTCTCAAAGGCGTTTCTGTTTTTAAAGCAATGTCTTTCGTATCTGTTTTAGAGAATATGCTGCTTAACAAATTTGCTGCCGATATTTTATTTGCCTTTTTATGGGTTTGAAGCGTTATACTTGGTGTATCCAAACTAGTGTGGAATCTCTCCTGTCTATCCACTAAATGCTTCGGTGTACTACACTCTAGTGACTTGTTCAAGCCGGATATGGTTTGGGTACACAATTCATCTAAATGTTCTTGCGCAGAGTTGTCTAATTCTGCGTTCTTTTTACTCTTATTAGATTTCCTCTTTTTCTCCTTCTTCGAAGTGTTGACAACCTCATCTTCTTCAGCTTCTGCTTCGATGCAAATACTAGTTTGTGATTGCTGCTTCTTCTTTCCAGCTTTACTTACGCTAGGAGATGCAGAATTTATGGATTTTTCCAGTTTATTTTTCTGGGTCTGCGAGGATTCAAGTGGTTCCAATTCTACATCAACGTCTTTTCCATCTTCGCTCTCTTCACTTTCATCAGCCTTTAGTTCTTCTTCTTCATGGCTGTCGCTATCATGGTGTTTCTCAAGCTTTCCTTTGGTGCCCTTTTCATTATCACTTTCTTCAATATTGTCTCCATGATCTTCAGCATTTTCTTCTTCCTTTTCATCATCATCGGCATCTACTTCAGCTTCTTCCTCCTCATCTTCATCATCGTCTTCTTCTTCTCCAACCTCATCGTCCTCAACCACGAAATCTGCAAGGTCCGACCCATTATCATTTGGATCCGAATATTCAGATTCTGAAGCTCTGCATTCATCTCCAGGTACATCATCATCATCAAATTTGAACCGACTCTTTCCATCAAGATTATATTCTCGTTTGACATCTGAATCTATACTGCCCTCATTGGACTCGTTATCTGAATCACTATCTGCCCCGGCAAATAGAAATCTAGGTAATCTACATGATGCATTTTTGACATCATCAGAGTCTGAAACACCACTGGTTTCGTCAGTATCTGAAGTTACATGAACTGCTAAAAAGTCCTTCTTTTGCGTTTTCTTTTTGTTATTTTTTGGTAACGATGACGGAATTTCATCAGTTTCTTCCTCCTCTGAGGATTCTTTCAATTCATCACATGATTTTTTAGAGTAGCTGTCATCTGAGTCTTCTTTAATCTTGGAAGATTTATTTAAAGAATGACGGTCCTTTCTTTTCTTATTAGAGTTATGTACGGATTCTGGAAGATCATCATCACTAATTTCATTAATTTGAGATTTATTCAAAGATTTTTTCTTCTTCTTTGATGACAATTGAATATTATCAGTATCGATCTCAGAGTCTTGCTTACTTTTATTGCCTGGAGTATTTTGCAAACTGATATTATGAACGGATTTATTTAATGATTTCCGTTTCTTGGTAGAGCACATTTCTAGATTGTCACTCTTATTTAAATTTACATTTTTAATAGATGGATTATCATTTTCTACTGTTTCATGCATTATAAGCGATTTGGATAAGTACTTTCTACTAGCAGGTCTCTGAGGTGAGTCATTTGAAGTAACATTTTCATTAGCTTGTGCACTGGCATTAGTGTTCAATTTCTTTTCTGCACTTTTCGTTACAGATTTTCTTCTGTTTGATAGGGATTTTCTTCTTACAATCTTTGACATATCATCATCATCATCACTTTCTTCCACTAAAGTTTGTAGCTGAGCGCTTCGATTAATTCGATCCTTTACAAAGTCTATGCGGCTTTTCAGAACGACTGTATCATCCGAATCATAATCGGACATATCTTTTTCTTTTGCTGCTTTGAAACTCTCTGCAGCCAACCATGCTTCACGGTCAACCAACACCAAATCACATTCTGCTTCACTTTCATTTTCAATCTTTTCTGTCGCCATAGAACTTATTGATTCATTGTCTGACTGCTTCTTCTTCTTCTTCCATTCAGTGGCAGGTATATCTTGAAAGAGACATTCTGTATTGGCATCAGAATCAATCTCGCTAGTGACATTTTTTGAAGTTTCCTTCTCTTCCTTATCCGGCTTCTCTGACTGTCCATCAGTATTTTTAGACTTTGTTTGGTTTGGTGATTTATGAACAGCTGAAAGTGAACGGCGTGGTGAAGAGGATTCATTTGATATTTCTTCTTTCTTGCTTCTTTCTACGATAGGCTCCATTTGAGGTTCTGGAACAGTGGAAGATTGAATTTTTTCAGGATCACTCAGATTGCCTTCATCTTTATTCACAACTGTATCATTCTGAATTGTATCTGAAGTATGTACGGCTGATGTATCCAAAGATGGGTTTTCTGATTCATGAACATTTGCAGACATGTTCTGAGATTTTTCATCTGTGACTTCAATTGTGGCAGCAGTTTCGGAATTTGTTGCATCAACGTTTGTAACTATTTCTGTTTCACTCGGTTCGTTGTGTGCTGGCAAATCTGTGAGATTTAATTTACTAGGGGATTTCAAATTTTCTATTGTTTCTGATTTTGCATCACTGTTACTTATTTTCATGGATTCATCCTCAACTACATCCTCAGTTTGCATTTCATTATTCTCTGTAGTATTCTCACTAATTATTTCACAAGATTCTAAAATGGACACCTCCATTGGTTCATCTGTAGCTTCTTCTTTAGCTCCATCAAATGTAGCTGTTTCTGAGTCATCTACAATTCCTGTTATTTCTGTAACACCAATATCTTCTGTTTCTGTTATCTCGATATCTGTGATATCAGTAATTTCTATCCCGTCTATAATTTCTTTTTCTGTAACTTGGCGTTGTGTATTATCTTCTGTCTTTTGCGCGTCATTCACATTTTCTTCTGACTTTTCATTACTTTCCACTAATAACTCAGAGGTTTTAGTTGACGTTATTCCATCTGATTGATTATCAATCAATAACGGTGATTTTGACACTTCGGGCCTCAATTGTGTTTCATCCTTTTCGGAAATTTCGTGCGATACAGTAATATTGACAACACTAATATTCAAATCTTCTGTCTTTCCAGAAGTATTTACATCATTAGCAGACACATCTAGGCTTACATGAGCTGCTTCCTTAATATACTCAGAATTCTTCATTGATTCACGAAGGGGTGACGCAAGTTTTTCTTTTCCTAACTTATTTGTTACCACAGACCGCAAAGGTTTTGGACTTTTCAATGTTATAATCGTCTTTACATTATCTGCATTTTGTTCGACATCATTAATAGAATGTGTCTCTTCATTCTCTTTATTACTCATATCGGAATGTTGTTCCTCTACTGACTCATGTGATGTACTCTCGATTTGCAATTCAAAATCTTTAGATCCATCTTGGGAGCTATCCTCATCCACATTCTGCGATGAACTCTGTGTTCCAGTGCCAGAAAGAGAACTCTCTTTTGTCGTTATAAGTTTCTGTTGATTAAGCAATTCTGATTCCTTAGTATTGAGGGTAATATCGTTTTTGGTATTTTCATGCCGAGCAGAAACCACATTCTCTGTAAAGTTCTGCTGTCCTTTGACTGCTTTAATAATAAAGTATACGTTTGTTACATAAAGTCACAAATTTGCAAACGTATATTATTTAGATATCAGCAGAATTTCAAAACAATCAACAAAAAAAATGAAATAATTTATTGTTACAAAATGAGTTATGAAAATGTATTAATAAGAAACATACCTTGTTGTTCTTTGGTTGCATCTGATTCTGGTGAACGTGTTTCCTTGCTTTGATCTGTCTCCTTTCCAGAAGATGTTTTACTTTCTGCTGACAAATTATTGGTTAATACTTTTCTTCTCTACATTAGATTTACAGAATTATATAACTAGCAAATAATTTACCTTCGTTTATTTCTATTATTTCAGGCAGCGTTTCATCCTGATTATCTTTACCATCACTTTTTGTTTCCTCCTTCGCTTCTACGACAGTTGCTTCTGATGGCATAACTGATGCCCTCCTCCTTGTCTTAACTGGGGTACCGGTATGCTCCGCCTGCGTTTTTTCATTAAGCTTATCACCACCACTTATTCCTTCCGGTCCCATAGAGCTAGCTCTAGTACGGCGTGTTGTTCTTGTACTCGCAGGAGGAGACTTAGCTTCAGAACCAGCTCTTGTAAGTCGCCTGTAACAACCAGAAGGATGTAACACATTTACTTGTAAGTAATCTTGTTGAGTTGACCATCTTTATTGCATACCTGGTACGTGCAGGTGTTTTAGGCGTGTCTGCAGAAGTGGTAAGAGGCTTTCTGCCTCTTCTTGATGGAGTGCCAATGGTTTCTGTGTCCGCAACATCGCTAATGGTAGGCGATACAGAAGTCTTTCGTGGTCGAAGCATTCTGACATTCTCGGCGACCGCGAGCGAGTCCATTGTTCCAGCACGCTTTCTCGTGATTCTCGTTTGCGGTGTATTATTGTCACTTTGCGGCGATTCAGGGGAAGATTCGTTGTTCTTTAGTGTAGGCTTAAATCTAGTACTTCGTCGCAGTTGTGTATCATGGACAGACGAGCCATTCGGGTTTGGGGTTCGGCGGCCTAACGTGACAATAACGAAGCTTTACACATGTGCAGTTGATTGATTCAACGGTTTGAGATTCGCGGGATGAAAAGCGACTCTTTGTAATTCTTTAAGGACGATGAGAGAAAATGCGGAAAATTTGTGTATATGCAGACCGACTGCGATGTCGCATCGGCCGTTATGATATCTGGCTGAATAGGCCTCGTGCACATAAGGCGGAAAAAGGACAAATACGAACCAGTCCTCGTCTCAATCTCGTCGCCGGAATCCCTCGGGGAGCGTGGCATTTTTCTTTAATTTTTTACACCATGTATCGCAGTACTACAACGGCGAAAGAAATAAAAATACTTCCTAGAAGCCTATGGACAAACACGTGTTATGATCTGGATTTAAACTAACGGCTCACACGTTTCCCTGCGTACCGCGCACAATTCGTCTATAACCGACAGCGAACGTAGCGACATCAGTTTCAAGTTGCGATTTTCGACAGGCTCAAGTTGGGCGTATTGCGCGGGAATAGTTTGACTTATTCAAAGTGCGGTGTAATGCAGATATATTGAAATAACTAAGGAGTGAATGTATTGGCTTAAAACCATTGAAACTGATAGTGCTACTTATTATTTGTGTAGCTAAAGCAACAAGGTTGTGCAGAGACAGGTACATATTTAGGGTTATTACCTGTTATTACATTCTATTAGTTCACTTGAATGCGAAGTTGGCTTCCGCAGATAAATTTTAATAACAATTCAATCTACCTATCCAATCAAGTACAAGTACTTGAACTAAGGTTTGTTTTAAAAAAATTATTAGTTAAGCAATGAATTTCCATTTAAACGTTATTTGCAAGATCGACCCTCAAGCCCGGCTAGCTCAGTCGGTAGAGCATGAGACTCTTAATCTCAGGGTCGTGGGTTCGAGCCCCACGTTGGGCGATTCTTTTTTTCATTTTTCAAGTTCTCAGAGTAGTAGACACCGTTCTATTTTTAAGCTTCCAAGAAATGTAGTATATCAATTTCGTATGATCAAGAAACTGTTTCTTACAGTTGTAACTTTCTTAGGAACAAAGATCAAAGTTTTGTATCGATCGAAAAAAGTTACGGTTTGAGAAAAGTATACTCGGCTACCTTATTGCGACATTCTACTACTACTTGGCGCAAAACTCTTGATTTTATAGTACACTTTTAGCAGGAAATTCTTCGGTATAGTTGAAATTTGGACATCGCTACATGATGCGATGTCAAAAGATGCTTTCTTGACATTCTGCCAACTGTGACGATTGAATCGGTATCGCAATTGTCATCGGGACCTCCTGCAGGAGTACTATCTACCGATAAAGGTGGTGTCTCTTATCAGCGGAAGCAACGTATCGCTCTATTGGGAACGGCGCAGTGAATGGGAGCTTTGGGTCTTCGTTGAGGGCTAGCGTTGGGTGCATGTGCTGACTCGGCGCAGCCAGTGGCAGGCGTACAGGGGCACACGGACACGGGGAAGGAAGTAAAGGGCACGTTAAAGCGCAAAAGGTTGCACGTGAAGCGGCGCCACGCCCGCCCCACCATGCACGCGTAAGCAGGAGGACGGTTGAAACGCGAGGGAGTGTGCGAGGGGGTCAGAGGGACCGAACGTCAGTCGGCGCAGTCGCTCGCCGCGTTTTATGCAACCAGTCTTGCTTCGGAGCGAGCGAATCCACTTCCCAGCGTTTGACAGACGGGGAAAGCGTATAGTATAGAGTGTCATCGTTCTCTATCGAGCCGAATCTCGCTGCTCTCTCCTTGTCAGGCGTGCGGCTCGCGCTTCCAGCAGGGCAGAGCAAGCGAGCCGATCCGGTTTCTTTCGTGGTGCGGACGCAGGACACCGCAACACAGGAGAAGACAAGACAGGAGAGAACAGAACACGACAGGGCCACTGTGCATTAGGGCCCCATCGAAAGAGACTGCCGCTTCTCGTGGCCGCTGCTGGCTCAGCCGGCACGAGAGCGAATCGTGCTGCTAGAGAAAAGGCGGTGTCGATCGTTTCTCACTCGGCACTGTTCCGCGCAACCTCAGCCTCTAACCGTGCACGGGGCTGGTGTCTCTCGTCGAGTCAGTCGAGTGTCAGTGCCACCACGACAACGACGTCGACGACGGGGCGAGCAGAAGGACAGGCCAGGCAGCCGCTATCGCGAGTACGCCGAGTCGGCGAGGCTCGTGCGAGTTAGTACACACATTGCACACGTTCACAGAGACACGGGGCGGCGGAGCAGTAGCAGTATCGCAGGGCATACATACATACATAGACGCGGGGGTGCATCGTCGAGCGGATTCGTCACGAGAGTGTGCATCGATGTGCGAATGTGCGTGAGCTGTGCGTAGAAAAGAGTGAGGCGTAGGGCGGCGCAACGGAGGCAGAAGGGAATAGAGAACGGTGATATATCGTGCGCGAGAAGGAGGGAGAGGCAGGCAGGCAGGCAAGCAGCAGTAGCAGCAGCAGCAAGCAGGCACGGTGCGGCGGCCGTGAATAGGCGATACGTGGCTGCGCTCACGGCGCCGCGCGTATCCCGCTCCCGCACGGCTCCGTTCTCGACACCGACATCGTCCTCCTCACCGTCACCGTCATCGCCACCAACTGCCACACCGCACCACGGCAAGCGGTGCGCTCACGGCCACGGCAACGGCGGCCACGCTTCTCACCGACAACATCACGGCAGCAGTGAGGCTGAGCCGCGCACCATCCTCCAGAGCACGCGCTACGTATTATCACGAATTCACGTAGCCGTGACGCGCCTCCCGGCGCGTGCGGCCACCTCGCTCGCTCGCCACCCTCGGCCTCCTCGTCGCCACTATGGCGGACGACGAGGTTCTCTTCGACGATGTTTACGAGCTCTACGAGATTATCGGCAAGTGAGTAACGAGAGAAAGAACCAACGAGCCCACACACCGACCCTCCGAGGGAGAGGCGAGAGAACGCGTCGCGAAACTAAGAATTACTCCGAATGACACCCTCGCCAATGCCCGCGCTCACCCTACAATCTCACTTGAAACGTAAACAGGAGAAATGTCTGCAGGAACCAATCGGACGATGCACGCGGTCATGCACTACACAATAGGGTGCGATGCATGTCGGCTGCGTGTACCGGTACACGCCCGATCTGCATCGAATTCTTGTCTCCGTGTGCGTGCAGCGCGTGTATCAGTCCGAAAGTCAAGTATGCATAGTAGTACGCATTGTTGTCTGCGTGCGCGCGCGCGCGCGTACGGGCTGCCGCGTGCACGCGCGCTTACCTAGGAGGATATGCCTGTCGCCGCCCGTACGCTCATAAGGGTTGACGATGCAAAATAACAGACAAGCTGCCGGTTGTGCGAGGAAGCAGAGATCTCTGTACAAATCTTCTCTTAAGAGGTTTTCTTTCTTTCATGATTTTGAATCCGCAACCTGACCCATCTGCTCTGTAAATACAGAAATACTGAGTTACTCCTTTTCCTTTTCAGTTTTCCACTTAGAAGCCACTGGCGGCGGAGCTACTGTTTGTCCGCCAGGAGAATTTAATGAGAGGGTGTGCTCGGTAACAGTAGTCCGTTAGGGTTTCGGATTATAATCAAACGTGACTCAGGTCGACACGCTGTTCACCTGCCGGCGTGGGGTGAGTCGGTTGGCCCATCAATAAGCAATCGGATGTTGAACAGCTGCTTCTTTTTTCGGACAGTCGTTCTCTTTTTACATAGAGTAGGTAGTGTTGTTCAAGGGTACTGTCCGGACAGTATCAGAGGATAGGAATTTTATAAACACAAGGAAAATATTTTCCACAATCCTATGAGTTTAATTCTGATTTTCACAGTAGTTGAAACTGTAAAGCGCTGCTATTGTTTTTCTATATTGTTCGCAGTTGGTAGATTGTTTTTGACTTTCTATACAACCTGCAGCGTTCAAGGCGCGATCTGAGCAATCATAAAGTCTGTATTACTTATTGCAGTTTTGTATCTTGATTTGTGTAAATGTATTCAGAAGTATTACGCAAACATGCTGTTTGTACTAGGTCGGACTATTCATTGTAATGACCATAGGACCTGAAAAGAAAGAAAGAAGTTGGTTGTTCCAGAGTAATTAGGATTGCATCAAAGGGGTTCTCGCGTTTGTTGGTACTCGGAAAATTTTGTATTCGAGGCAATGCCGGCCGATGGTAACGTCACGTCCCTTGAAAAAACACGAGGAAACTTTCCAGGAAATATTAATACATTTACAGCGAATGCTTTGCGACAAGAATTGTGCATTTGGCTTTTTGCGACTCGGGGTGTATAAATTCGAAGCGCTTGGTATAAACTCGCAGCAGGTATTATTTTATCCTTCTGGTCCAGCTGTTCCAGTTAGTAACTTCTCCAAAGTTGCTGCTAGAACACGAACTATTGTAGGTCTTTCGTTCCCTTCGTGTCAGGCGTACTCGAAGCAATCATACTCTGGAAATTGGACGATTAGTACCCCTATCGATAGCGATTTCACCAGTAGCATTCTAAAAACCATTCACATCACGATCCAGTGAACTTGGAAGGGTATCAGTGTTCATAATTGTCAATTAGGTTCAACACATCGTGAAGCATCTCAAGAGAGGGATGCGCATTCTTCCTTCGCCACAGTTAATTGGAGTTGAACGGCCGTCGTTCCTTTCTCGTTGAATTGAACTTAAGTGTCATAAGTGCCGCATCATGTTGCTTCTTGAGCACGGTCTTTGTGTCGTCGGCACATAATCGGGTTTGACGTCGATTTTCCCCGAGCTTCTCTTAACTCGGACAAGTGTCCAATTTGAAATCATAATTTCCCTGGCAAGATCGTAACTCACTCTTCGACATTGCCGGGTTGCTGCATGTGTGTGCTTTGCATTACATAGCCTTTCATCCGTTTCGGATCCACTGCGTCCCGAATTTCCACCGAAATTAGTTTTCACCGGCAGCGTGTGCAGTGCCTCGGGGCAATTTCCCTCGAAATATCAAAATGCCAACGTTATTTCGCCACGCGAATTCAGATATCCCCCTCACAAATGAGTGGGTACACGTGCATTCATCTGTTTCGGCATTTAATATTGAATACCGCGCTGTGGACGACGCTACTCACTTTTGTCATTCGAAATTTGTCATTGGACAACCAAGGCATTTCAAAAGTTTCACATAGACTCGTATTAGAATTACAAAAATCACAAACGTTGTTAAAAACAAATTAAATTATGATCAAACATTACTCCTTTATATTGTTTTTCCTGTTACTTAAAAGATGGCATTAATGTTGTATCTATTTATGAGCTCACCACTATAATTCTTTCGTGCTTGATTCTGATAGCGCACGATTACCACAAGATTGTTGGTAGTTAATGTGTTCTCCCAGAATGGTCGAGTGGAAGTTGTGCCAGGAAAGGAGTGCTCACAGAATAAAATGCACGCAATGTCGATGCAGGAGTAAATCTTAATGGCCATGTTCGTGAACATAAGACGCAGATGCTACACGGTGCACCGCTTTTGCGATGCTCGCCCTACTTTTCGCCCATCTCACCACCCCCAAGCCCACCCACCCACTCTTATGCCCGAGGTGCGAGGCTTTGAGCCTGCATACATATATCGGTTGTACTCCTCGAAAGTCCGTGGGAATTCTTGCCAGTGGAATCCGTCCTTGAATTTAATTGCACCGAGAGCCATCTCTCCAGAAATAGATCGATTCGAAATAGAGAAATGGGCTCCATTATAAAGCTCGCCTCGCACCAGGTTCCCTTCATTCTTCCATACATAAACAACTCTTAGGATTTAGGTGTAAACCTTGAATGTAGAAAGTTCGCGATGAAGTAAACATAAGAGGTACTATGAATCTGTGTGGATGATGTGACTTGACGTAATCCACAGGATGACTCGTGTTAGGATTTGGATTAAAAGTTTTGAAGGACATGTTTCCTTTCTGTATTTAACTGTGAAGTTTGAACCTAGATTGTTCTCGATGAAGTAAACACAAGAGTCAGTACGAACCTTTGCTGATGCTGTGACTATGTAATCCAGTGGATGACTCGAGTTACTCGAGATTAGTATTAGAAGTTTTGAGGAACGAATCTCGAACGTAGAAAGTTCTGGATGAAGTAAACACATGGTCCAGTTCGAACCTATGTGAATAATGTGACTCGATGTAATCCAGTGGTGGATTCGAGTTAGTTAGAATTAGGATTGGAAGTCTTGAGAGATATGTTTCATTGCTGTATTTTCTTGGTGAATGATTCGGCGGGAAATATTGGCCTTACGGAAGTCTATACTAGTGGGTTGCGACGAATTGATTTGAGGTCAATAACGAACGTCAACACACACGTCACACTGCTATCGACAGTGGGTGGGCGTTTCGCTTAAGAGGAATGTAGCATCCCACAAAGAACTTATATCGTCTCCCTAGCCTTTTCCTCATACGTCATGCGTTCTGCTAATAACTCATTTAGTGTCTTAACAATAGACGAAGCCCGTGTTTCCTACGAATCCGGTTTGGCATACTGCCAATTGTCAGTCGAGATAATACCAACCTGAATTACTATTGTTCCTTTCGAGATCGAGCGCGACCGATCTTAATTAGTCACTGAGTCACTTCATTCGGCTACGTGGTCTCGTTTCTTGGGCGGGAAATTCGCGACTCGTTGCTATTGTGTAATAAATGTAGTAGCGCGCTGTGAGAGAAACTTTATAATATTTAAAGATTAAAATAGCCTAATCGGTGTCTGCCGGTGAGCCGCGTTGCATAACGCGCGTTCTATTTAAGGTCTTCGAGGAAAAAGTTCTATATTCTTTTATCCAAGTAGTACACCACCTCTTTTTCATCCACTGAATAAATACATCTCTCTGCCGTAGTTTGCGTATTCCGTCGCGATACATATATTTCGAATTCAAACTCTGGCAAGGAAAAAGTACGGGGAAAGTGTAGCGCTATAGTTGAACTGTCTCGGAGTTCATCATAATACATGCGGTAGGACGCGAGTGCGAGGCTATTGATTATTCGTTGTCAATTACACATGCACCCCAGTTCTCCATCGACGATAATACAACAGAAATATCCTCGGTTAATTAACGGGGATGACTTGTACCAGACTCCGCACTGTCCAGCCTCCCAACAGTCCACGCGGATGCATTGAAACAACATTCGGTAGTTGATTGTCAAGTAAAATCAGCGATAATATCATAGAGAATTAGGCACGTAATAGTGAAAACGGTCACACAAATGAGCGTATCTTAACTGTTTTCCCACCGGGGAAAGCTTAGCTCGAAGTCGCGTACAATTACTTATAAAGTAATTAAAAAGTCTTAGTCCTAATTATAAAATGGGAATAGGTCGCAGTAAATACAAAATGACGTAGAACAGCAAGCAAGCAGCTGTAGACTTTAAAATGACAAGAGTAGCAATTAACTACACGCTTTAAACTACGTAAAACTACGTCGCCGGTTGGGAGTATGTTAAGTACATTAGCCAAAAAGCTGTTGGCGGAGGTTTTGGCGGAGGAGGGAGATTATATCAAAACGTCGAGGGCTTTCAAGTCAGGTATGGCGGGGACGGCTCGCCGGAAGTCGTCGATGGTGCAGGCGTAGGACACACCCAGTACAATGTCTTTCGGCTGCCAAGTGAGCCACTTTATCCTGTGGCTGATGTCCTCGCAAAGGAAGACGTCCTGCGAGATCCTCTCGATGAACGGATCATTCAGGCCGACGAAGACGGTGCCCCTCATGCTCGATGGGTCGTAAATGATTTTCCAATAGAAACGGGGAGCGCCGAGGGCTCTTCGTTGGCCGTCGACGTGCAAGTGTATCGGCTGTTGCTTGCCATTCGCATCTGCCATTGTCATCTGGCCGTGAACACCGGTGTACACTTCGAGATCGAGTCGCCTTGAGGCGGCGAATCTCCTCACACTGTCTTCCAGGGAGTTCCAATTGCCACCGTTGAACGATTGCCATTGCGGCGCCGCGTTCACGAACCAGAAGGTCGTTCTTTGCTGAGAACCGTAGACGAAGTCCGCTTTAGCCGTCATGTGACCGCGCGACAGAAATTGCACTGATTTCTTCAGTCGCGTCTTAGCAATTTCCGTCGAGTTCACCAACTTCGCGATTGTCTTCAGTTGGTTGTCGAACTTGTAAGCGGCGTCCACGTTGATGTTCTCGTAGTAGTCGCCTGTCAACCATTTCGCCGGCCTGGAAATGTCAATTGCTATTATAGTAGTTGTATCCTTAAAAAAACATCCTTTTAAGAACATATTCGATTTAAAATGGAATATATTTGTCGATTTCTTTTCTACTTTTACCAGAATAAAGTTAATTTTTGGCCAATTTATAAGAACGTCGTAGCTGAGTGGGTTAACAGCTGAAACTACTGGCACTTATTCCACTGGCGTTTTTATTCGATGACTCTCACCTGGGATAGCCGGCCTGATATTGGTCGATTGCCTTTGTTATCATGCATTTCGTGTAGAACGTGTGGAGGGCCTCGTCGTCGCGGCACACTTCTATTGTCTTGAGGAAGGTGTTGTTTAACTGGAATCCAATCTCAACGGTGCTGTACCTGCCGAGGCATTTCTGGCCTGTCCGATGGCTGTCGTGGCGTGGCAAGTAGCTGCATGTCAACGACGAGAAATTCCTCGGTATCCCACCGATCGAGAAGATTTTATCCCTGACGCAAGTTGCCTTTGTTTCCTGGAGCTTGCCAAGGTCCCGGAGATAATTGTTCTTGCCAGGACATGCTAGATAAATCGATTGGCCACTTGGCAACCGCAGTGTACGTGTTTGGTTCTTGGGATAGACAAACTCCGGGTTCTTTGTGTCGGTCGTAAGTACTAGCGGCTGAAACTCTTGTAGATCGCCGACCTTATAGTCGATCGTCACCGTGCAGTCCTTTCCTGAACATTTCCAATTACGTTATTTCTCGATAAAGTCCTCGATACGAAAATTTGACAGTAAACGGCGAGAGAAAGAGACAAAGGTAACGAGAGAGTGAGAGGTGTATAAGTAATATAAAGATTTACCGGCATAGAGAAAGTCGGCTGTCGAGAACGCCAGGGACGTAAATAGGATAATGAATGAGAGCATGACTGCGGCTATGTGCTCTCCCCGATTAAGTAAGCTATCGACAGATTTCCTTTCATTTTATATTGTCCAAGCATATCGGCCGATATGTCTCATTCTAATTGACGGCTCGGCTTATGTAATTGCAATTACTTTATCAGTTTGCACGTGTGAGATAGCGATTGGTAGCATATCAGTTCTATTGTTACAACGATAGGCCAACAGAGGCCCAAAAGATAAGTGTGTTGTTAGCGTCATCCACTATTGGAGTGTATGATTTTTGATACGAATTCAATGGCTCTGAATGCTCTTTAAGGTGAAAGTCTTTAAGACTCTTTATAAGACGAAAGCTGTGTGTGCTTAAGCATGGAATTTTCTCTCAGTGGAATTTTATTTCGTCCAATTTAGTTCGGCTTTCTTCCGTGCTCGCAGCTTTCGTGCGAAAGCGGGCCGGCGTGGAAATTTCTCGGAGATTTCCTGCTACGCTCGCAAGGCTGCCTCTCTTTTATTCCTGTTACATTCTCAACATTACACAGCATGTCGTTTATTGCGCCAATTATCGCTCGAGTTCACGTCGCTCCCTTTGTTTGTTTCTCGCATTACGATACTTGTTTAATACGTTTTTGTTTTGTACATTTGTTTTTAGCAATAAACCATCCGTATTGTCAATGTGTGGGAGTCATTATTTCACCCTTTATAAGTTCCGAAAGCTATACGAGGCGCTGCGCGCAGTGTGCATGTTGTTTTAAGGTAAATGTCGCGCAAATTCGTTTTCTTTAGATAGAATTCCTTGCAATTTTTATGACGCACGCAGATTGTTATCCAGTTCGAGTGAAAACAGTAGCTAATATAGCTAAAAATATAGCTAAAAATATAGCTAAAAATATAGATAAATATTTCGATAAGGGAACATGGGAGACAGTAATTTCTTATATTTGTCTTTTGTGTAGCTTATAGTACGAGAACTACCTTGTCTTTATGTCTGATTGCGACATGAGAGACCTATACTATTGCGCCGTCCCTAATCTTCACATGTCGTCGCAAGCTGTGTATTTGACCGGTCATGACAGTTATCGCGAAGCCTACTTTCTTAAGATCCTCATCTCTTCAAAACAATATCACATGCGATCTTTGTATCCGTCGATTAATCGGCAAGCATTGGAGAGGCCATTGAGTTAGCAGAGATCGATAATCAGATATGTTAACGAGACCGGAAGCTCCTGCAAATTGGCTCATTTAGAACATTCGAAGGAGGAAGATTATTTTCCTCGACCTCGGCGGAACTTGCGGGGTACGGCTTTCGTCAGCACGAACTAGGCCATAGTAAAGAAAGAAAGTTCGGTCCACTTAAACTCCCTAGTGTAGGAAAGATTGACTCACCGCAGCCAAGCAATTCGACTCAACCCTGGAGTCAGAAAAATCTCCGTTGGAACCCCCATTGTTTCCACGATATGAACTTAGGAACCCGCCGGGAGCGAAGTTTCCAGTTTGCAAAATGCTTTCGGTGAAATGTACGTGACTTGGTGGTAAAGGCAAACGAAGTTCCAAGTCATTGTGGGGATAAGCTTATCATCCTTTTAAGATGTATAATATAGTACAGTAGAAGCACCGCTAAAGATTCACGAAAGCGACCAGCCATTAACTTTTAGGGCAGTTGCATTTGTTGTCGTTAACCTTTTCTATAAAATATTTTAATATTTATCACTTATACAGAGTGTTTCAAGTGTAATACCCAATTTTGAAAAGAACTGTAACGTCGAGCTATACATCGTTAGAATATTTCTCCAACAAAGATATTTCCAACAGCGTATCATTCTGTAAATTAAGCGATAGTTAACGTGCGCACGTAATGTCACCCGGGGGTGAAACAGTGTATGACTGCTAGTATCAAATATTTTTATCCGCGCGGTATTTCATTCTTGTCGTTTCACAGAACTCCGGTGCGCCCGCTGGGAAAATGGATAGTCTCTGTGGTAACAATGGGGAATGGATCTCAACATAAATCCCGAATGAGTAAATACAGGATTTAAGAGTCGGCTGCCGCCTCACGCGTGAAAGAGTGGTGCTTCGGTTCGTTCTTTTCGAAAGGCTCCTAAATTCGAATCCCTTTCACATACAGAGACACACTTACATTCGTCGAATTGGTTGAAACGAATAAGTCCTGGTTTACAAATCCATTCAATTAAGCGGCCGTCACGAATTGCCAGATTCGCTCGGCAGCAGTTCGCGTGTCATCTCTATGCAAATTGCCAGCCAGAACTTATTCGTTTTTGCCGAGTTGCCGGGCCATGTCAGCCGTAGTCCTACACGAAGAGCTTGGAATCCGACACATTTATAGCGAGTACAATGTTGGCTTACCGCGCGATGCATCTGGCTATTGCCAATCGATAAAAGAAATAGCAGGGACTTGATGTTGAAACCAGGATTGAATAGCTTGGCCTGGCTAGTAATATTCAGTGACTAACTTTCAATGAGATCTACAAAAGTATTTCTGCATTGAATATTGTGAATACATATAAAAAGAATTTCTGTATTACAGTTTCATTCTTTATTGTTGATGTTATATTCGATACAGCTGGGAAACTGTTAGTGAATAAATACTATTGACACTTTAATAACAAAAGAATAATAACAAAAAAAAATATATATCTTAGTTTCTATTTTTAAAAAGACCAAAAAATGAATACGTAGTGTCTATGGAGTGTGACGACTGAACATGGAATACCTCTGGAACGAGTCACTTGGGACATTGATTTCAAGGAAACTACATTTATTTCGGTTGTGGTCCGAATAATTCAGGGCGACGTGTTGAATTTTTCTAATCGAGTTTTCGGTTCTCGGGCGAGGTTCGGTCGAGCCCCTGTCATGTGCCCATGTACTATGTGTGCAAGCGTTCGACAAGAGGGCAACAAAGCGAGCGATGCAGGCGGACTTGCGCTAATGTCAATCGGGGAGCGCGTAGCATGGAACCGAGCATCGCTCTGACATCGACAGCTCCGCAGCTGTCTTTGCAAATAAATGTGCGCTCTCTAATTGCGTCGGCGGTCAATTCGTTCGGCGTCGGTTTCCAGGCAGTTTTGTGCATGTTAACCGCATGTTACCCTTCCGAAGCATAGAACCGTAGTATTATTACGTACTGTGTTAGCGGCGGGTTCGAACCCTTTGGCTTCCATGTCCGGATGCTCCTTGCACCACTATTCCGATCCCACTCTGCCACGACTGGTACTCTGCAGCTGGTTGTAAACATATCCAGCCCGTGGCAATTGATTCCCGTCAGAACTCTCGCTGGCAGCGTTAATCTTCCTGACTTCCCCTGGAACACGTTCACTTTGAACTGGCGTCCATTTCTGTCACATTTCTACTCGCTTTCTCAAAGCCAGTTTCTCCATCTCCCTTTCTCCCATCTTTCGTATCTTCATTTCTAATTCCCTCTTTCTGTCATTATTCATTATTATCAGTCGAGCTGTCGCGCAGCTTTATTATGAGTCATCGCGTAAGCCAACCCGGCTAGGATCATGAAAACTAGTCCGTTCGAGTGCAATTACTGCATGGATTTCGATCGTGCTTGTTTTAGCAACTGCCGAGGGTATTTTAAGGGGATTGACCTGCTCGGTTCGATTAATAAGTACCAATTGGGATGATTTGACTTCTAATTTAGATGGCGCCGGATGAATTAAGATGATATACGAGAGCACCCGAGGTGAAAGGGTCTTATCATTAAATTTCCCCTGCTTCTTGCCAGATAAAAATACCACCGAGTCATACCCTCGAGTCTACACCGGCCGCCGGACTATATTAAGAATCACTTTCATTACGAATCATTACATACTAATAAAGTGGCGATGTCCTGAATTGTCTGTCTCTACGAATGATAATTGTGCTGGCTATTCATACTAGTAACCGTTCCATATTCATTGCTGGTTCATTGCGAACAATTCGAATCGAGCGTTGACAGGTGAAATTTGTTTCGTGTTACGGTTCACAAGTGAGTACACATCTTATTTTTGCACTCCACAAAAATACATTATAAATATACCAAATGATAAAATAGTCGGCAACCGCTAATCTGTCATGTGTCTTATTAAAGGCGATAACAGCGCACTCTGAACAAACATTCAAAATGCTCATAGGCGGCAATAGCAAAGAAAGGGTTAAGGGTGGGTCTAATCCATGCAAAAAAGGCTGGAGCACGGCAAGTGTCCTTCTCCCCTTCTTCGAGTAGATGTACGCTCCAGCTTAATCGCTCGTCGTGAAGAAACAAACGAGATCACGATAATTCCGGCGACAAAAGGGCCGCGATATCGGATAAGCCAGGTGGTAGAAAGTGGGGGGAGAGTGTCTCCTCGAGATAGTGCCGCGGATTGCTTTTAATAATAAAAAATGTGATAAAGTGTACAAAGCAATTTCTGTCTTATTTTTACTTACTAAATATGACCCGCTTGGGAGTTGGCGTATTAATATTAGTTATATTCATTTTACGCCCTCTCCGGAACGGGAGATATTTAGTAAGTATAAATAAGACGGATGTTATTGTGTACTTTTTAGCGCATTGAAAACATTTCATTTTAATTACTTTATTATTTACTACACTTAAGCATTAAAAACATATATATATATATATACGTATGAAATTTAGTACCTTCTCGTTTTCGAAGTCGACAAAAAATCTGAGAATGATGCCGATTCGTTTAAATCGTCAAAGCTGCGGCAACACCAATGCGGTGAAGGCATATTTTATACACCGCTGGCAGCATTATGCACGTAAATCCTCGAGGCGAGCGCCCTCGCTCAATTCGTTTAGAATGAGAATTGCCTATGGAAATCTTTCCGGGACGAGCGCCGGTGCTGCTGTGTTTATGCACCCGGTGCATAAACAACATTTGCATTACCCTCCGGCTGCTATATTAGTGAGTCGCTGCATGCTAAACTTCCGGAGGTTGCCGCGACTCTATCTCGCATTTACCTCGTCCTCCTGTCTGAAATCGGGTCGAAGACAGGAGTTGGTTTCATCGATGACAGCGCACCGTCAGAAGCACCGAAGCCCGCACTCCTCCTGTCGGTTATCGTTTCGTCGCTTCTTGACACCGATCGCTGAGTGCTCCGCCAGGAGCTTTTTTGCGCTGGAGTAATCTTTCGCTGGAAGATACTTGTTGCTCCGTGAAGCACTGCAGTTCCTTCATTGGATTCATACATTTATTTATTGACCAATGCTCGCCTATCTAATAAATTTTGAGCTAAGGTTCTGGAATTTATATTACTTGTTCTTTGATGCAAGAAAACATTCTCCACCAAATTACAGCCCCGGAGAATGTCGGGAAGACTTGAAAATATGGGAGAAACCGTCAGAATTAGACGAAGTTGATTATTCAGGATTCGTTTTCCATGTGTTTTCGGTATAATTCCGGCACTTTGGCCACTGGTTTCATGTTTTCTATCCGTTTTCATACTTAAACAATCGATTTATCAAGCATTCGTCAAAGTCCGAGAACCTTCGAAAAATCGAAAATTTTTGAAGGGGTATGCCTTAAAAAATTTGCGAAAAAATGAATTTTGAGCTAGGGCTCTGGAATTTATATCACTTCTTCCTTGATGCAAGAAAACATTCTCCACCAAATTACAGCCCCGGAGAATGTCGGGAAGACTTGAAAACATGGGAAAAACCATAAAACTTAATTATTCAGGATCGGTTTTCCATGTGTTTTCGGTACAATTCCGGCATTTCTGCCACTGGTTTCATGTTTTCTATCCGTTTTGATACTAAAACAATCGAATTATCAAGCATTCGGCAGAGTCCGAGAACCTTCGAAAAATCGAAAATTTTTGAAGGGGTATGCCTTAAAAAATTTGCGAAAAAATGAATTTTGAGCTAGGGCTCTGGAATTTATATCACTTCTTCCTTGATGCAAGAAAACATTCTCCACCAAATTACAGCCCCGGAGAATGTCGGGAAGACTTGAAAACATGGGAAAAACCATAAAACTTAATTATTCAGGATCGGTTTTCCATGTGTTTTCGGTACAATTCCGGCATTTCTGCCACTGGTTTCATGTTTTCTATCCGTTTTGATACTAAAACAATTGAATTATCAAGCATTCGGCAGAGTCCGAGAACCTTCGAAAAATCGAAAATTTTTGAAGGGGTATGCCTTAAAAAATTTGCGAAAAAATGAATTTTGAGCTAGGGCTCTGGAATTTATATCACTTCTTCCTTGATGCAAGAAAACATTCTCCACCAAATTACAGCCCCGGAGAATGTCGGGAAGACTTGAAAACATGGGAAAAACCATAAAACTTAATTATTCAGGATCGGTTTTCCATGTGTTTTCGGTACAATTCCGGCATTTCTGCCACTGGTTTCATGTTTTCTATCCGTTTTGATACTAAAACAATCGAATTATCAAGCATTCGGCAGAGTCCGAGAACCTTCGAAAAATCGAAAATTTTTGAAGGGGTATGCCTTAAAAAATTTGCGAAAAAATGAATTTTGAGCTAGGGCTCTGGAATTTATATCACTTCTTCCTTGATGCAAGAAAACATTCTCCACCAAATTACAGCCCCGGAGAATGTCGGGAAGACTTGAAAACATGGGAAAAACCATAAAACTTAATTATTCAGGATCGGTTTTCCATGTGTTTTCGGTACAATTCCGGCACTTTGGCCAGTGGTTTCATGTTTTCTATCCGTTTTCATACTAAAACAATCGATTTATCAAGCATTCGGCAAAGTCCGAGAACCTTCGAAAAATCGAAATTTTTTGAATTAATGAGCGCAAATTGACAATATTAAAGATTTAGAAAAATATGGAAATACTATAAATCTGTGCTTTCCTGCAACAAATATGAACTGATATAGAAATACGTCAGCAAAATCCAGCTTTACATTTAAAAATGACGTAAAATCACGTCAGCTGCAACCGGCTATAGATTTAAAAGTGGCGTGCAATTACGTCAGCGGCTGCGAATGTGTTAAGTACTTGGAGCGTTCAGTTTAACAGGGTGGGCAGCGAAAATGAATAACAGCTATTCTCCTAGTTTTATCAGTACTGTAAATCGTAATGTTATTTTTGTTTAACTTTCTATCTTTTATATTAACAAATAATTATTTCAGAAGTAAAAATATGGTGAAAATGGTTTGTGATTCGATTACTTTATATTTTTTCATATATTCCGTTAAAATACCCGCCCTGCTCAAACTTCACATGATTTACATCCTTTGGAAACTCTTGAACTGTGCGTATATTGGACGTATAGAAATAGTTAGGGGCTACTATTGCAAAATGATAGTAATTTAACAGCGCAGGTCGATAGCGGTTTCTCGGTCACTTGAACCGCAAGGATGCGTGCTCGCGTAATGGCAATACCGCGCGTTCGGTTTCCATGGGTTTCCGTGAATTCGATGAATGCGCGCATGGTCAACATTGGGCGGATTATCCAGGTCGTTATCGGGTTTAAGATAGCTCGGCCAGATCAATTGAAGCTCAGGAATGACAGAGACGAGCTCTCTTTTGATAAAACGACACTTAGAAGTGGTTAGAGATTGATGGATATAATAAATGTATTGCAGTTTTCGTTCTTTATTACAGTCCTCGTACGAGAGTAAACATAGTAACTTTCACCCTCAAATTGAGTAATTAACTTTGGTATTCCAGGCAATAGCCTGGTAAGTAAAAACCGATGAATTAATCATCTATATATTTGAATAACAATCAGAGAAATTTTTCCAAATGAAAATATTTTAGAAATAGATACTGGTTAGTATTAGTAATAGTAATGGTATAACTGAATATGTAACAATATTGCATTTCATTACCTTGACTTTTGTTCGTTTATTTATTATTGAAAAACTTAAACTACCGTTCAATCTCGCAGCGTAAACGTTAAACCCATTTTTTATAGAAATAATAGTGTAAGCTGCGGATATTATTTTACATGTTTACTGTATCCATCAGCCTTTACACGTTGAGTGGTGCTTTATCGAAAAAGAGGTCGCCCCGATCGTACGCTTCCCTCGCCGGTAGTAGTTGTTTGTGTGTCGTACAAGCGAAAGGGGGAAGGAAGGAGTAGTAGGCACGAATGCGATGAAGGAAACATACAACAACTATAGAATTGTCCTGGCGTAAGCTTAATTACAAACGGCGATGCCTTTTCTTGTCATTGTTGCAGGGGACCATTCAGCGTTGTTCGAAAATGCACCCACCGCCAGACCGGGCAGACCTTCGCCGTAAAAATTGTCGACGTGGCCAAGTTCACCTCGAGCCCCGGCCTCAGTACAGCAGGTTTGTCTTTGTCTTTCTATCTGAGTCTGCCACACATATACATTCGCCGATTTCGCCATTAATTTTCACCGGTAGTGGCTGCGCTACGAAACAAGCCGCCTATTCGCGACCCTGTGCTTCTGTTGCTGCTTCCACACGTCCGTTCTCGCACTTTCATATGTGTTTGATATGTTTGAATTGCCGCTATCGAGTATATCCTGTTATTATACAGGATAATTATAAATGATATTTTCTATGCGTTAGTGCGAGTACGAGAAAAAATTAGGAAAATTATTGACTGTTTTATTAAAAAGTTACAGGGTGTAGCCATCATTACCACTCAGTTCGAACATTCGAAGTGTACGAATTGATGTGATATAGCAATTTGTACTCTTTCAGTATACTACGTATAAGTGTATAATTAGACTATCTGGATAATTTATAATTATAGAAGCCTTATTAGGGGCTAGAACTTATTCCGCATATAGCAATCCATACTCGACAATGGTAATTGAAAGGGTGTTGCACTCCTCTGCATGTACATAGGCGACAGAGCCTTCGGCCGGGTTATTCACGCGATCCATTGTGCAATTGAATGGAAGTGCGAGCGTTGCCGCCTCGAATCTTTTTTCGGGCTTTACCGTAATATATGCCGAGGCGGAAAAAGCTCGGCTCCTTTGTTTGCCGCTGGAGTGATTAAAAG
This sequence comes from Ectemnius cavifrons, assembly GCA_964023945.1. Lineage (NCBI taxonomy): Eukaryota > Metazoa > Arthropoda > Insecta > Hymenoptera > Crabronidae > Ectemnius > Ectemnius cavifrons. The sequence goes on from OZ030377.1 coordinate 18,195,926, forward strand.
CACGCGGACACCGTAAATTCTGCTGGTAGGTTCCGCCGACTATTTTTCCAAGCTTTTGCCCGATTTCGCCCGATGCTATGTGCCAGCCTGAATATGTTATTGATTTCGGGGTGAAAGCTCCGCCGCAAATATTGCCGCCCTTAATTATAAGCATTCGTTGCTAGAACGAGAATATAGGCAACCGGTACACAGTGGGTTGACATCATAAAATGTTAGGCATTTGGCAGAAAAGATTTCTTTTATTATTATTATTATTATTATTATTATTATAATATTTATTATATTTATAATAATTACGTACCAGTATATATAATGATTGGGAAGTCAAAAATGGTGTCTATCAAATGATTTCGACCCACTATGTGCGGCTGCTTGTCCGCGGCATAATTATGTTGCGTGCGCGCCGCTGGTAATGGAAGCTTTCGGAAAAACAGCACTTTCAAAGGCGGCGGCTTCCACGCAGAAGCAATTACACGACGATCCGCCACAGTCGGACGTCTCGGTATTCTTCTTTATGGAGCGGCGAGGACTCGTTAGGAAGTTTCCAGTTTTGGGAGAAAAGTTCGCCGCTCATCCTGTCGACGCGCTTCCTTTCTTCAAGAAAGGATTTCTTTCATTGTCAGGGAAATGCAAGGGCGGAATGGGCAACGCCGCCGCCGCCGCCGCCGGTAGAATGGCGACAATTCGTTGTGGCAAACTAAAAAGCTTCTTTTTGTCCTTTCGATAATTGCCAGTAACCTTGTTGAATTTTGTGTTGCAGACTTGAAGCGGGAAGCAACGATATGTCACATGCTCAAGCATCCGCATATCGTCGAGCTGCTGGAGACCTACAGCTCCGAGGGCATGCTCTACATGGTCTTCGAATAGTGAGTCTCCTTTATTTCTATTGTTCAATTGTTGTCATTAATCATAGAGTAGCTTTGTTCTGGGTATGCACTTTATATGATATCGTGAATATATAGTACATATATAACTAATGTTTCACCATAATGAAACTTGCAATTTGTTACACTATTTACGAACATTACTTTCACCACGGTTGCAATCTCAGAGTCAACAAGAACTATATTTGCAGTATTGAGAATAGTATGTCCGAAGTACATAGAAATCCCAGCCAATTGGAAGGCTAGCATTGTTTCTCGGTACGATAAAAGCCAGCAATGTATTCCACAAAGTCAATTTCCGGCGGGGCATGCATCCACTGGTGCGCAGCAGAGTACTCGGTGTTTTGTCAGCAATCGAGCAATTAATGGCGTATGTGTTTGCGAGCGCGTGAACGCGAAGAATGATCGTGTTAACGCGAGCTGGTCGAATTATTATCAACTAAAACAGGCACGGCAGGCGTGTCGTAATGCAAAATCTCGTTACAATTGTCTGTATAATTAGCAGGCGAGTGCGAGGTGATAATGGGGTCTGGGTGCGCGATTCTCGTCCGGCCGAGTGAAACAAGTGGCGCGTTGGGTTTTAATAATAATAGCGTAATCCAAACGACGCGTGCGTCGCGTCGTGTCCATTGCAATCGGGTGCCAGTATGATTGACACTTTGATAGTGCCTCTGTTGAAATGCGCTTTAATCCGACGCTTCTAATTAGTAAGCGGCACTTCCTTTACTGCCACTTCCGTATGCGAGCTGCAGGCGGCGGCGAGATAATAGCTCGGAAATTATACCGCGTTGCAGAATGCAATGCCAAAGCAGACGTGAAAATGATTTCGACAGTTCGGCCTGTTTCGCATAGCACGCACCAGATACGACTAGGTTCAACCGATATTCCTGTTGTTGTGCTACATATTTCTTGCATGCGCCAGCCGCTCGTGCTCTCGGACCGTTTGATGGAATATAAATGATATGTTAATCTTTTGCTTCTTCCAGTATGGATGGCTCGGATTTATGCTTCGAGGTCGTCCGCCGCGCCACAGCCGGATTCGTCTACAGTGAAGCAGTCGCCAGGTGAGAACGATGCTTGCGTATATGAAATTTTAATAATTCGTTATTTTAATCATCCACTTGCGGATCTCCAAAATTGAGTAAGCATTGGCGCTCTCAAAATTCCTGGAATAAAACTCTGTTTGCTTTTACTTGCCGCTTGGTTTCCGCCCCCAGGGTTATATTGCAGTCCCAGAGATACGCGCTGTGCAAACGATTCTCAAATTATGCGGCATTCAGGATTTCTGGATGTTTGTGACCGATGAAGTATCGATAGATAAGAGAGCGTTGCGAGTTCCACTCTTGACTTTTTTGCACCCTTGAATTTGGCGCATTGGATGCGTCCCCGAAAAAATTATCATTCGACACAGTCGAGCGTGCTTCAGTTACACGCGTCAACGATCTCGAATGCCATCATACACTCGCCTTCCGATGCGATGCACTGCCCCGGAAATAGTGAAATTATTTTTCCGCCTTTATTGCAAAAAGGCATATTTCTCCGGGAATTTTCATTCCCTGGTTTCGAGCTTTACTATTCGAGGTTTCCGGTGAGCCAGTGACGCAGAAAGATCGAGGCACTTTCCTAGTAGGAACGTGTTTCGTCTTAATAAAAGAGGAGATCTCACTGTGGGTTTTCATCTCGAGAGAGTCGTATATCCCCGTCTCGATAAATCCCTTCTCGCATTTGCTCGTCCCCGTGCAGCTAGCTTGCTTCTGACGTCCTCAAACTTACTTGTAAATGTCTTTTGCACCCTCAGGGAGCCCATTAAAAGTGGCCGAGCTGTCTAACTAATTTTCATGTATCGCACGGAGAGCTAGTTTGGAATACTTCATTAACGAATAATCTCGCAAGTTCAACTCAAGCGTGGCACAACAGGCACTTGTAGATTATCCTAATCCTTAACTAGAAGAGAAGTATATTCAAAAATTAACATCTCCTGAATTACTCCTATTATTTTACTCCCATTCATTATTACACTGGAATTCTATCGAACCTCTGTATTTTAAACATTCCAAATAAAATATCTCTCATAAGTGAAAATCCCAATTCTACCGGAAATGGATACTCGATGGTGTCACAGTAACTGCCGCGTCTGACCACGCTTCGGAAGTACTTATCGCCGAGACTCGACCGAGTCTTCTAATAGGATGAAACGATTATATCGACTCTACGATAATGAGCAGCCCTTTAACCTTCCCAGTTTTGTCCGGCTCACCTTTCGATAATGTTTCCCGCATGCACAATATTCTCGTGCTGTTAACATTTTCAGCATGGTGCGCGCTCAATCCCGCCAGCGCACCGCGCGCATGTTCATTACGGTTAATCACCGTCGCTCTAAGTTTGCCTTACCCTCGACGTACATATACTACTAACTAAGCGCCCGGTTACTCGCGCGCCTCCGGGATAAGGTGTGTATATATATTGCGGCAACTGCGCCACGCTCTGCCAGATATTTTTAATTAACGCGCTCGCATGCACCTTGGATTTAGCGGGGCGCTGTGAGTGCGATGCTGAAAGAGCAAGCACTCGAAAACGCTTCGTTTCGGCCGGTAATTCACCATTGGAAAATGAAACGCTGTGCCTGCCTCGAGCGGGGATTAAGGGGGTGGGGGATGGGGATGGGAAAGGCCAGGAAGAAAGAAGGGAAAGGGCGAGAGAGAATCAACAGGATCGGCTTTGCTGGTCAGGTGACGATGGAAATACCTTTTCAAGTGAGAACCCGACCGCGCTTTGTCTTTTGTCATCGTTAAAAGCGTTAGATCCTCGAGGCGAATTCAAATTTTATTAGATCAGCTCGGGAAAAGTAATGGGGAAAGTTTTCTTTGCGATTATTAATTGATTTCGGAAACGGATTTTAAGGTTTCTAGAAAAGTCCTTAAGTTTACAAATAAGTGTAATTTAATTCATTCTTTCGGTATGGCCATAAGCCAACACTTTTTCAATGTTGTTTATCATAACTCATTGTTATTGAAAAATACGATTCTTAAGTTTACATACTTTTACGTGTAACAGGACAAAATAAATCGTTGTTAGTTCTATTTCCCTGTAAATTGTCTCGTTGACGAAGAAACGAACGCGCAGATTGCGGCATCCTTTGGTCGAGGGATAGAAATTGTCGGAAAGAAAGAAGGGGAAAGACGAAAGAGGATCAGGAAGATCCTCAGAGGATTTCCCGGTACTGGAAGGTTGTCTTCTTGGTGACGCGGCGACAGGGGTAAATTTCAGTATAAAAACCTCGACCTTTATGTCTTTTGCAGCCACTACATGCGACAGATCCTGGAGGCGTTACGCTACTGTCACGAGAACGATATAATCCATCGTGATCTAAAACCGCAGTGCGCACTCCTCGCAGGCAAGGAGAATTCAGCACCGGTAAAGCTGCGTGGTTTCGGCGTCGCTGTACAGCTTTCTTCATCTCAGACGAACGGCATCGGTAAGTTCTGCATCTTTTCCTTCTCTTTTCTTTATCTTTGTCTTGTTCAATCTGTCTCTAGTTTTACCCTCGCTGATATATCCAGGTCTTCTTGTTCTCCCGAACAGAGTAAGTCGCTTGCCTTTGAATCACCACTGTCGGTTGCTGATGCATATGTATTAGACAATTATAAATTGTTCACCAACTTTTAATTATACATGAATATTTTCCAACTCTGTCCTATGTTCTATGTGTATGCTTTATTACAGCATGGAAATGTTAATGGGTCTCCCATTGTAGGGGGTGAATCTGCAAGCTAAAGAGAGGAAGAGTGTCATGGTATTTTTCATTTTACGCTTTCGTATGTTGATTATGGCAAATTTGAAAATTAGTGAAATAACCGTCCGAAAGCGAGCAACCCCCTATGCAAGTCCACCCTTTGACCGCTCGGACAAGCTTAGCAAAGTAGGTTAGGGTGACCTACTCTCAAACTCGAGTCGAGTATCAGATTAAAACAATTTCACCTATTTTTTAATATGCTATAATTGACAAATGGAAGCGTAAATGGACAAATCCTATTACATTTTTTTCTCTTTCGCTCGTGGATCTATTCTCTGCAATGTCGAACACATCAACATATCTATTAATTTAATTTAAAGAATAATCTACAATTCATATAAATAATAAATATTGCCTTATTTTCGAGCCGATAGTTAACCTGGATTATAATTCTGTACAGGATAGAAATCTGTATTAAAATCGTTAGAGCCGCTCTCAAGTTTATCGCGAACATAGAGACAAAGGATGTCCTTTATACAAATTTTATGTATAATGCTTAATAAGATACATGCATGTCTGATAAAAAGTGGGGTACATCAGTGCTAATTCAAAGGCAACTGAATTATCCTGTAGATCTGCGCTCCACTTTGATTTACGTACCTTCAGATACAGCCGTGCGATCTCGGCTCTCTCCGCTCTCGTTTTTCGCTCATCTCTTGCTTCTCTCTCACCGCTGCAGTATGTATGTTACTTCTTCTTGCCGAATACTCGGTATTACGACTGGGAATTCTGGGAACACGTACAAGTGTGAATGATTGGATGAATTCACTTGAACTTATTCGATATTTATCAAATAAACAATTAATATGAATTCTCATATTAATGAATTAATAAATTTTCGTGCATGATTGAAGAATTCAAGTGGGTTGATTAGTTCACACGATTAATGTAAATCCAGCTTAAGGGAAGCCATGACCCAAAAAAATTAACCGAAGCTTTTGGTTCATTTTGACCCGTTTTTTCAGGATCTGACGAAGCAAATTTAATGCAAGTTTTTGTGGGTCATGATACGAAGTTATTGAGCATACTGCGTGAAGGAGAAACAAAAATAATGCCTGCTATCGAAGAAGGAAATGATTGCTCGTCAGGTTTGGAACGGTTTATTAAGTATCTAGTAACTTTCTAACTAAAATCTCTATGAAAGATACTTTCTTTCTATGAAAAGATCGTGTATTCATTTCTTTCGCTCTATTTCTGGAGCAGGTATACGATCAAAATTTAATTGAACTGTCTTCACTGGTCCGGAAGAAAACGGGTCATGAACTTCGGCAATTTACCACGAGAATGGAGCTCCGCTGTGGGTTCCCTTAAGGCCGGAGAACAATTTTATATTTATTTCGTTCCCATTCTCTTCCTCTCTCGCTCTCCAAATTGCACTGGCAATTTTGAGGGTTGAATTGTTTGCACTTGCAGTACTACGGAGAGCGAAGTTATATCATACATTGTGTGTTCCATCGAAATTACTCGGCATTTCCTTGGGAATAGAATCGGTGTAAATAAGAAAGAAGGCTTTAGTCTCTCGAATATATTTTATACCAGCGAGCACTTTCTATGGAAGCAGTTTTGCGTATATTCAGATGTGTGTCGGTGTTCGTTCAAGCCTGACAATCATACAGAATAACTCGGTTTCAAGTGCGGGAAGTCAGAAAAAAAAACAGTGCTCGCAGAGAGAGCATTTCTACTAGAGTCCCGGAAGGACGCAGGAAATCTTTTTCACGCGCTAACTCTTGGGTGTATTGTATTATCGTACGTACTGGCAAGGGAGCAGCTTGAGTAGACTGGTGCCAGGATTACTAATTTATCAGGCCCCGCTCGCTCCAGTTTCCACAAACGACTCTTGGGACTTGGCTCCCAGGCCCATTGACACACAGTGGATTGGATCACACTGGCGTTCACTAGAGAAGCATTAATACTTCATACTTCAAAGCGTAGCTTTTCGAAGCACATTTATTCGAGTCAGGAAAATACTTCTCAGAGGATTCTCTTTCATTTAGTTTTTTTTTTTTAAGATGCACCTATGCCGAGGTCATTAGCGACTATTCAAGCCGTACATTATGCGAGGTTGTTAGCTCGATTGTACAAAGCAGAAAAAGCTTTTCAACAAAATTCTACCATCTTCTCTTAGAGCGATGCTATTGTGAGAATACCTTTGCAATTGTTGAGATTCTTTCAAGTATTGGCGAAAGAATTATTGAGTTTGCTGAGCCAAGGCCATTTGGAGACTGTTTGCTTGTTAGACTGTTAGCTTTGGATTTTAATCTTAAATGAAGGGGAACTTTTTCCCTTTATTTTGGAGGAGGGTTAAGAAGATCGCTAGAGAATCAGGCACGTGTGCCAACTGCGCAGTGATAATTAAAAAATCATGTCTAATCTTCATATTGGATTAGAGCGAGGGAAGTTGCTTGGGTGGCAGTTTGAAAAACTGACTTGCTCCTTCGCGAGATTCATTTTCTCTCAATCTGGAATTGCGTTTACTTAAGGAGAGCCGATATTACGTGGCAACTGGGCGTAGAGGAAGTCCGGGCAAAGCGGATGGATTAATAGAATACAAAGAACATAGCAAAATAAGGAATGACTTTAGTTGTGTTTTTTATTCTAAAATAATCGATATTTAATGAAAAAATATAAAATAATAGAAATGGAAGCATTAAGATTGACTGTACAAGCTAACGGTAAAATGATACCTTTTATCTACGATGATGGATTTTTTACTCTTCAGATAACCGTCAAAGTGAATAATGCTAGCAGTATGTACTTAACCATCTCATTATATAACTATATAATGTATATTATTGAGATACTCATCTTGTCCGACTAATAACAAAACATAGAAAAAATCGAGTTTTTACTACAAATACAGGAATGAAAGTGGTATACCATCAAAAGGAAAACTTTATTTCTACCATTGCAATGCTATTTAACGTCGTTTCTTGAAATCAATCATTACTCACTTTGCACAGACTTTCTTGCTATACCATGAATATCATAAGAATTCCATGAAGAGCAGAACGTCTCTAGTAATTCAAAACGACGGTTAAATCGGAATACGCCCAGGCCGCCGGCGAGCATTGAAGGGGCAGCATTCGTCGGAGGGTATCGGCTTTCCCAGCGAGCTTATTTTCCGAATGGCCGGAAAATGTAATGCTATACGTTTTCGAGCCTGCGTATCGATCAGCGAGATACAAGCGCCCCTCGAAGGGAATCTCCCACTTCGACACACTTTCCAGTTACTTGCCGAGCGGTGGCCTTTTGTGTTTACTATCGGTTTTAAAAGTATTCCAATTAACGGGCAGAGCCGCTTATACATATATATATATATATATACACATATATCAAGCGAATTTCGCTAAAGCTTTCGCCGCTCGTATTTCGAAAGCATTAGCGGCACCGAAATCCCTTTTTGTCCGAGAAGCCCTGAAAACCAAGGGCAGCGGGGGTGCAACGGAATTCATTATTTACGACTGGCGACCTTAACGAATGTTGTCGAGCTGGTGCGACCTCCTTTTGCCGGGTGCGCCGAGCTCCGGAAGCCTGCGCTAAAAGATTCAGCGGCGGCGGGATGAGCTTACCCCAAGGGTTAGGACATTATCGCCGTCGGCAGGCTGACATATTTGCAGACAAAGCTGATTAACTTGCCGGAAAATAGAGGCTACCGCTTAACTTCCGGCTGCCCGGCACGCCCTCACTCCCGGATATCCTTGACCTACCTTGTCATACGGACATTTTATTTAGAGGTTTTATATCGACGGTCTTTGAGTGCTGCCTCTTCGATCGAATTAATTAGGATTGCGACGCCGTAGCTGAAATTACGTTCGCTCGAGCACAGCGAACGTCAAAGAGGCTCCGTGTTTTTTTACATTGATCTCTCTCTCTACTTCTTTTAATCACTCTCTCTTTCTCTTCTTCTGGTACTCTTTCTCTCTATTTCTCTGGTTTTTTCTTCTAGTTCTGCTGTATGCCCTATTTTGCGATTCACCATTGGCTGGCTTGGTCGATGATTGGCAGTCGTATACGGAACTCTTCTCTCTTTCTCTGGTTCTCTTTCTGGCTATCTTTTTCTCTCTTCTCTTTTTCTCTCGGTGTTCGATGTGCAGAATGCAACGGCTTTTATCGGCTGTGCCATTTCTTTGACAAGTTCTTCCGGTAACGTTTTGATAATTACATTCGGAATCGTGATCGTCTTTGTTTACATCTTATTTTGTGCTACTTACGGTATCGCATGAGCTTCATGGCAAGTGAGGTGTTTTGGTTTTTTTCTGCATTACGAAACGCCGTTCAGCCTTCGTCAGTTTTGTTTACTCACTGTCAGGAAGGATGTAGAACGTTCATAGAAATACAGTCGGTGTTAAAAGTATTCGTACTGCGTTCGATTTGAATTAAAACGTAGAATTGCTATGTTTGATTAACAATAATTTAATAAAAAAAAGTTTGTGTATATTTGCTAATGCCTTATGGAAAGATTAGAGAATATGTGTAATTTTATTGTTTTGCAGCCATTGTTTAATAAACATAGCGATCCTATGGTTTTGTTAAAATTGATCATTGTAAGAATAAGTCTTTACACTGGCTGTAGCTCTCTGTCGAGAGGATTCTGGGTATTTGCACGATCTTATGCCCATTTATTTCGCTGGCATTTCTTCGTTGCGTTTCCTAGAACTAATGACGGGATGCTGAGTTAATCATACGAGCTCTGACTTGATGCATATAGGATTACTGCAAATGAAATAGATAGTTTCATATTAAAAGTGTCTGTTCCATTTGCAGAAATCTTGTTAGTCCCGCGAATGTTTTATTCGTCAGACACAGATCTCATTTAGCTGTAAACCGTGTGACACAGATTGTATCCGTCGTTAAGAGCCGTTGAGCGAATGCACTTTGATATATCAATGAATCCACTTTGCCCGCTACTCGAAGATAAATGTTTGTTTATCTGTACTTGAACGGTAGGATTTTTATCTAATTAGCGATAGCCGATATTGCGGAAACAGTAGGTTGTTACTGGCATTATCTTTGTGGCCGTTTGTAATATTCAAGGCAATTATGGCGCATATGAAAATGAACTCGAAAGTTAAACCTTTCGGTGCTGCAGACGTCTTTACGGATTTTCAATGAGAGGAAGGTGGAGAGAAAGAAACTGACTTCGAACAAGAAATCCTTTGCAGAACACAGGGAAATTAATCGCCTGACTGTCACGTCCGACGAGTCAGCGACAATTCTCATTTTAACTCATCGAACTCGATCGTTTAAATCATCTTTGATCATTTAATTATAATTGAAATAATTTCGTGAAAAAATTGTTCATGCGATGGGTTTGGTAAGAAATCGACGATAAGAAAGCGGATCCAGGTTTCACTGGGAATCTGGCATTCATAGAGAGTAATTCAGTCGTCGAACAGTACAACAATGTTCATGGCTGAAAAGAGCGGTTGTTCCACACGAGACACAGCAGTTTATTTAAGCGGCACTATACGGAGAGTGTATCGGACAAATCATACAGAAGGGCACACATACGTAGGAATACCATGAAATAACTCTGGCATTTCCCCATTCCCTGCGAGCTGACGTAAGTAGGAAGTAGATACAGTTGGCCACAAAAGTATCCGGCTACTCCGAGAAATTATGGTAACAACCAACCGGCTATTTCCGCCACTTTTATTTGGCATCAGTCTCTTTAGAGTATCTTCTCTCTGCATTTCTAATATTTTATCTTCCCGGCACTGATGAATGCTCGCTTTGTAATTTTACAGTATACTTATATTGTAGACCAGCTGCACTCCTAGAAACTCTTTTCTTGGGAACTAGAAGAGATATCCGCAACATTGTTTTCTGCTTTAAAGTTCATCTCGAACTTTTGTTATTTAAATTAATTATGCAAAATCTGAAACATGTTGAGAATAAGTATTTTTTATTTTTTAATGAACCACCAAAAGCGCAGACAGCAATAATTAATTTTTATATAAAGTTCTCTTTAACTTTAAAACATAAAGCACGAATTTTTTCGATATCTCTACTACTTCTCAATAAAAGAGCTTCATGATTACTATTATTATGCTTGTTAAATGTTACTATACTTTACTATAATAAAACACGGTTTTAAGAAATGACATTGCAGATGTGCACAAAAGATCGTTTAACGGGATTGACACGAAATCAGACTGGCGAACATAAAAGGGACATTTGCTACCACAATGGTTAGAATGGCCGGAAACTTTCCAGACCAACTCTCTGCAGGAAATACAGATACTCTCCTTATAGAGTCAGATATTCTCATACACCGAGTACAAAGTATAGCGAACTGGAGGGAAACAACTAGCATTAAAAAAAAAGATCAATAAACAAATAACAAAATAAAGAAAACAATCGCGCTTCTACGAGTAACACGGTGATAATGTGAGATTTGGTTTTGGAATGAATACAGAGTATTACACGACCGAGTATCGGCAGTGTCTGAGCCCAAAGGGGCAGCTCTACTTGAAGGCCGACAACGAGGGTAAGCCTGACCTAACGTTTAATCACCACTTCTGCAGGAGCCTTGTACCATCTCACGCCATATGTATCACAGTTCGCAGACACGCACACACGCCGACACACGAACACACGCATACTTATGCGACATTATTACACAGATTGTATTATGCCACATCTCTGAACTCGATCCTCTTCCTATCATGTTACTCTCCACACATATCCTTCACTATCTCTCTCTCTTTATCTCTTTATCTCTTCTCTCTCCACACACACACACACGTACCTCTGTCTTCCTTCGTCCTTTTCCTCCCTTCTTTCTCTCTCTCTCTTTCTCTCTTTCTGTACTATAGAAGCTCCGCCACTTGCTTGCTTTGCTTGCTTTCCGCGTATACGGATTTCAGCGGCGTGGGCTCATCGATTCTCACGCGTGTATGCGCACACACACGTTTTTTTTTCTCATCTCCCTCGGAGGTGTCTCACGACATTTGATTATGCCCTTATTAATGTCACTGACACGACTAACTAGATCAATGTCGTGGCGTGCATGTATGTACGCGCGCGCGCTCGTTGGTTTTAACGCGCGTGTAAATTCGCCCTTTGATAATTGAGAGATTCCGCCTTTCTTTCTTCGAGCTAGAACCAGCTAAATGGATGCGCCCGGAAAATCTTGCCTGGGAAAGGGAAGAAATTCTTGGTTCTTCCGAATGCGTGTTTCACGGGTAAGGCAAGGAATTCTGAGTCTTGGCAGCAGCCAATTGCCGACGATATTAGAGACGACAGATTCAAGACGTTTAAAAAGGTACTCGTCGCCGAGGCGGAGTACATGGGAACTACTTGCGCGAAACTTTCAGTCGGTGAAACGAAAGGAACATGATTCAGAAACGCTGCCGGTGGAATGCCCGCTGCTCTTTTAACCCAGTTCGCGAATACTTTTCCGCGCGATGCTTCTCGCCAGCGATATGTAGAGCAGCTGTGTTCCGTCTTTTTGAAATGGCTGGACTCTGTTGCGCTTGAACGTGTGGTGTTACGAATTTCTTGGCCGTCTCGTGAAATCGTTCGAGCCCCTTTCCTCCTTCTTTTTTCGAATGTCTGCCATTTTCCAATAATACGCAATATATATAAAAAATTGACTGTGAGTGATATTGGAAAAGTTTCACTAACTTTCAAACCCCCTTCAATATTTTTTTTTTATTTCGCGCAAGGTGTTTGACGTGGCACTACATGCTTTCTCGAAAACTGGGTCGCAAATTGATATGGATCTATCTTTCGTTTATTATTACTTTTAAATAATAACTTCTCTATGTATGTACCTCTTAATAGAAAAGAGAGAACAATTAGAATATTACATGTGTTACAAATAGAGGAAATTCTCCAATTTCCGATTCCTTTGAAATCGTTGTATGCAACCCCTGAATAGAATAAGCAAGCGTCGTGCGGCGCGATTTCCAATCACCACAGAAATCTCGAGACATATTTCTCAGTGACGAATACAACAGTCATACAATACTCACTTACCCCTCCGACGGCAAAACTAGCACAGAAACACCTCGCATTGACGAGGCAGATACATATATTTCTAACATGGAAAAAAAAGTGATGTGGAAAGAAAAGTATGTAGAAAGTCGGTCATTGTATTCTCCGAGCGACGTCAAGCCACTCGATCAATTTAACATGAATGACACATCGGACTGACACAACAAACACAGGACTACCTGCCTCTGCGAATAACGACAATAGCGGCGATAGCGCGTTCTTATCTAGTTGGAGCGATAGCGCTGATCGCGGCATCGATAACGCCAGAACGGTAACGATCCTTTCTCCTATTTGTCTCTCTTCTTTCGATAGGGCTGACGTCTCCGAGCTGCAATTTCCCTTTCGAGGACCTGACCGACGCCGAGGATTCGCTTGCGAGCGACACGGAGGATAATATCGGTACTCGTATGCCTGTCACATCTGCATCAAACCTGACACAATAAAACGGGGGTAGAAACGCGGTATTCCGGGTGCGGTGGTTCGACATTCCACTGAGAGACGTTCGCGCTCCTGAAACACCCATTAACCCACTTATCGTAAATACGCGCCACTCCAGCTTGAGTCATTCAATTTTCATGGATCGCCTTTCCCATTTAACGCCCGAACGTAATAGAAAAGCCGGCAAAGAATAGGCTTTCACGTGAACCGATCTAATTGGTGATTCGAGTTCAAACGATTTCTATGTGGGTATATTTCAATTTATTTTTAAGCCAGTTCTCGCGCTCTACTAGTTTAAGCTTTTCTCAGATCCGTTCCCCTTTTTGATTGATTAGACGTCAGTATGTATTTGTCTTATTGGTACGGAGAGTTCCAATCAACGGATTTGGTTACTTCTCTCACCCGAATATAATCGAAGCGATGTTCTACCCCCGGCTAAGTTAGTTATGTCAGCTTCTGACCACGTAGTGTCCGTGGTGTAGATCGTCCATCTGACGCACGTTGCGACAGTGGGTAGATGTGTTATTTGCGGTCATTGAACCATTTCTCCTCAACGTTTTTTTTATTCTGATATATTAAGTATTCTTAGATTAAGTATTCACTCTTAAAAATACTTAACATTAGAACTATCGAAGATTATCGTATATGTACTTCTACAAGAGAAATATTAATCTTAGAAATAAATAGAGGAAAACAGAAAACAGTTTGAAAAATTAGTGTTCAATTAATTATCGAATGTTTGGAAAATTAGTACTTGAAATAACATATCGTCCAAATCATTTTGACTGTTTGGACTAGCATATTGCATATTTATACATATTTATTGGCTGATTGACCGATAATACTAAATAAATAATAGGATAATAATAAACATATATAACATAACAAATCATTTTGACTTTATTGATAATTCTAGTGTTAACATATCAGAATAAATAAAACAACGAGATCACAAATAGTACAATTGCCACAAATGGTACATCTATCCTACGTCTCTGTAAGATTGTTGTGCAGGTTGCGTAGTGACAGATATTCGTTGTGCCGTCATGCTGTCTTATATGTCTCGAGGACGAGAAGGAACGAGGCTGATTCTGCTCTACTTTGACGTTCTCTCAACCCCATTGCCACCACCGTCGCCGCCGCCGCCGTCGCCGTCGCGCACAACTCTCTCTCTCTCTTTCTCTCTTTCTCTCTCATTCTTTCATTATTTCCGGTCTGGCTTCGTCATGCGCCAGGAACGATTTTTCGCCTTATCGAGAAGTCGAGTTGCATGCCGAAACTATGCAAATCGAGCTGACTCCGCGCGACAGTGGGAGGTCTGAAATTGCGTTGTCGTCGTCGTCGATGAGCGCAAGGCGATTCTCCTACCGGATTCGGATGCCCGACCTGACTTCCGGAATTGGCATAGTTTGATTAACGTTCCTTCCGTCGTATTTAACGAACCCTTTTTGAGAAGCCTCCATTTTTGAACTGATTGCGCTCAACAATCGGCACCGATTGCTGGGTTTGTTTGTGTCGTCATTGTTCGTAGCGGTAGACTAGCCTGTCTTTGTGTGTCCGCCTATCTGTGTGCCTTTGTGTTTGCCCGTACCCTGTTATCTATGGCGATTTCAAATGTCTTGCCACATCGGTAGACTGACCGATTTTCTCAAATGCCGGCGTTGATCATAGAACGTGATAATCACGGCTGTTTGCACAAGTCTCGGGAGCACTTAAGTGCGCTAGTATTACTACAACGGCGGAAGTATGCGCGGAATATTAATTCGATCGTTATCTTGAAGAGATGAAGTCTCTGTGAGGTGGTGAATAAAAATGAAAATACACCACGTGAATTCGTTTTCGTAACACTTAAGGGTGAACATACACCTAAGCGAATAAGAAGATAGTCTTTTCGTAAAAGAGAAAAAAAAGTTTCTTCGATCGATAGATCTATCTTTTAGTTATATTTTCATATAATTTGATTAACAGATTTTCAAAATTGATGTTGTTACTGCCATACACATTATGTTGGTTCAAACTATGTTATTCGAATAACGTATTTTAATAAACATTTAAAAACAATACCAAATATTACTCACGTTTTAGCTGTGCCAGGTGTATGTTAGCCCTTAATAAGAAATTGTCGAGACGCAAACTAGTTTCTAGTCAGTGACAGACGGTTTTAGCTTTACAATGTTCTCACGCACAGCACCGTACGAGCCACAGAAATATGATGCAGAGACGCTGAAGTTATGTACATGCAAGATATTACTGTGATATTACAGGAGCCGCGCCACATTCACAATTTGCATTTTGCAAAGTTAACCGGCGGCTCATTAATCTTTCCTCTTTCATCGCCTTATCGCTTAAGCGTTACCTTCACATAGCTAGCCTTCAGGATCTTTGATATTAAAATGAGTGCCTGCGAATAGGACATTCAGCACTTTTAAACCGGTCATTTAACAAAAGTTCGCCTATTTTCACCCCCGATGCTATAAAGAGTGTCGCATTTAAGAGAACTGCATGCTGCGTGTTCGCCCATCTGAACATTGTGTTTGTTAGTTATTAAGCATATCGCACACAATTCATCGTTCTCTGCATTTGAGCACTTTTATTGTTGTTCCCAATTTAAAGGATCGAATCCTGTCATTCACGCTAAGTGTATTGCATTTGTAACCCTTTGATTAATTCGCCTGGCGACTGTTCAACACGTACACCACCTTCGCTTTTTTCAGTTAATCGTAGAATCTGCTCATGTATCAACTCAATGCACACTTCCGTATATTCTTGCACTTTCCTCTTCTTTCTTTCTTTCTCTCTTTCTCTCTCTCTCTCTCTGGTTTCTTGATTTAAACGTCAAACATTACACATTTCCTTCTCTCGTGGCAAGAGAGTTTGCTTTACGCGTTGTTGTCTTTTACCATTACTCGTAATTCTTGGTGCGGAAGTAATGTTGCAGATTTCATAATTTCAAGGGATGGTGTGCGTAGGAAAAGTCGAGTTTTCCATGAAAAACTGACGTATTTTCCGTATAGTTTCACTTGCCTTTTCCCGAGGCTTACATAACTATTATAATCGAGATTTGATCTAATATATGTATATATAAATGAACGGTTTTACTTGAGTAATAGCGAGCCAACTAATGATAAGTTGAATAGTTGTTAAGTAGCAGAGTGTGTCTTGCGCAGTTCTGCCGCAATCGCTTTCAGCTTCGAGCGTGCGTAGCCCTGAGTTTCCTTTGATGTCGTGCATTCGAGTCTTTATTTTCATTTGTACAGCTTTGAATGGCGTGCGCCGCTGCTCCCGGTAGAAGATAGGGAATCGAGGGTGACTCTTATTAGCACGTTTCCATCATTCACCAGACACACAATTCCGCTCGATTGACCGCGAATGTAACACGCGCGAGATAGGCGAGTGGGGGGTTGGTTGGCCAAGATGATCGTCTCAGGAGGTACTTCTTCGCCGCGGATCGATCCATCGAAATCGCTCGCGTGCATTTAGTGGGCTCGATCCATTAATATCCGGAGTCGGACACGGGGGGATGAAAGAGGGTGGGTGTTGAAACCGCTTTCATCGGTGGCTCCTCATTTGGCAGGAGGTATAGCGGGTGCCTCGGCGTTTCGACTGGATCGATAGGGGAAGAAAGGTGCCGCTCCACCGCCACGCCGGGAGCACCGAGCCGCGCGCGCCAGCCGCCGAATCTCGATCTCGCCTCTCGCTCCTTTGCAAATCGAAACGACCGCGCGCGCAAAACAAGCTCCTCGAGTGGTAGCAACCGCTCGGGGACTTTTGACTCGAGAGGAAAAAAGGCGAAGTTAAAAGGAGCTGTAGCTTTCTTCGGCCCGGCGAAGTTCCTCCTCGTGGGCTCGAGATGATTGCCGGCTTTGAACGCTCAATCACTCCGAAGCCAAGCGCGCGCGCTTCAACTCCACCGGCAGGATCGATCGATCTCTGCCGCTCGACGATTCGACTGACGATGCTCTCTGGGTGATGCAGGTCGCATCGGATGCCCGCACTTCATGGCACCGGAAGTGATCCAGCGGAGGCAATACGGGAAACCCGGTGATGTTTGGTCCGCTGGAGTCCTTCTTCATGTCCTGCTGACCGGCACTCTCCCCTTCGTTGGATCACGGGACCGTCTCCGCGAGGCCATCTGCAGAGGACGAGTACAGGTAGATGACACACACGCATACATCTATACATCCACATACTTCATATACTACACAGGCATCCACATACGCCTGTGCTTTCTCATACCGCGTTCACATCGGTTTTTCCGGGGTCTCGGTAAACGGGCGTCGACCTACTTCCCTCTACCGCGTTCGTTCTCTTCGCGTCCTAGAAGAGACGAAGCCACGCGGGATATTTCGGCGTCCAATCAATGCTCGCAAATCTATCAAACGATAGAGGGTGAAATTGGTGGCTAGTAGAAACACAGTATAGTGGGGTCGAATAGGAAAGAAACATCTATGTGTTTGTCTGTGTATATGTGCATGAGAAAATAATGATCACGCCGACATTCCAGATGGAAACGGCGATATGGGATTCGATCAGCGAACCGGCAAAGGATCTCATTCAGAGGATGCTCACGACAGACGTAAATCACAGGATCACGATCCAGGAGGTTCTGAACCACAAGTGGCTCAGGGTAAGTTTAGTTTATGCTCGTCGGGATCCCACAACCGGACTATACTCTTCCCCTTCACACGTGTACACGCGACTAACACAGACCAACGGGCGCGTTCGCCGTTGTTGAAGGAACTCACTCCCGCGTTATGTACGATAATTGTTCAACCTACCTTCCCGTGGGAGTGATCTGCAAGTATAAATAAATTGTTTTATTTTGGTACCACTCTTCGGCACATATCGGCGCCCTTCCACTTACCGGCCTCCACCACCGGCGTATTTGCCCCGGCTTTTTATATCGTACTAGTGTGATTCAATAAGCGGCCTCGTTCCGTTTTTCTCTCACTCGCTCACCCTCTGCCTCTCTTGCACCAGGCAATCCTCCCCGCCTCTTGTTACCGCGCGCACACAATTTTTTTTTTTTTCTGTTTCCTTAATGCAAACTCCGGCGAATGTGCGCGCACGCGTCTCTGCCTCTCTCTCTGTGTGCGTGTTACTGAGCAGGTGGGAGGGTCGCGCGCGCGATATAAAGTGTGAACACATAGCCTCCGTGTAATAGAACAGTTAGCCAGTGACCTAAGGTAGAGCACCGCACGGAGTATCCCCTCATACATCCACGCAATACACATGCAACCGGGCTATTGATCGCTATAGCACCGGCAAACCACCACCGGTTAATGAAAATAACTGTAGTGAGGCGCACAGTTGCCTTCTAAGCTACTTATATGGTCCTTTGTGCGCGCCTCCTCGCCGCGGGTCCTTAAGACTTTCTTGGAACCGATCTGACCGTGTCGTTTGCACGCTCGTTCCTACGAAATTATGCGCACCCCGCGATGTTGAGTCCTTGCGAAAAAGGCCAGTCTTGGAAGGTTTAGATTATTGCGAGAAACCACTTTTCCTAGGAATTGCCGGGAACTTTTCATCACGTATTGAAGAGATTATAATAGTATAATATTACAATATTTATCACTGACACCGGGTGTTCTAAAAGTAATTGGAAAATTTCAAAAAGATTGAAATGTCGAACATTATGACAAGTTTTTTTACAGTAAAGATAGTTGTTATTTATTAAATTGTTGTTAATGTCGGCACGAAATATCATACGGGTGAAACTAGGTATGACAGTTTCTCATAAAACTGAAATTGCGGGGTTGTCACGATTACCGCGGCACTGTCCTCTTTTTGAACTGGTTTATTTATACAGCTGGCATCAACTCCGGGGGTTTCTAGCGACCACGTTATGTACATTTGTTTTAACAATTAATAGACTATTACTTTAGCAAATAACAATTTGGTGAAACTTCCGACATCCCTCTACATTATTTGGGTGTATTCGTATAGAATATGTCGTTTCTATGTGTAAGAGTCGAAAGTGTATAAATCTAGTCGAAAATTTCAATCATTATCGAGGAGAGTACGGCTTTTAACGCGTCATGACAATAAGATCAAGCATTCAAATGAGGAAAAGCTCGCTCCTGCACATAGAGTTAATTCTTCAACGATAATTAATCGCGCGCTCGCTTGCAACAGCCGCAACTGCCTGGTTGGAATTTCTCCTGGCGGCGATTCAATTGGAAAGAATTCCTCGAGCAATTAGAACAATTGGAAGTTAATTTCGCGTGACAATTAACAGGCAGGAATAGTCAGGTCTGAAGGCGAAACATAAATCCAATATCGGATACCTGTGCAGACTTGCAATTAGTTACCGCTTTCAACAACGAAGTTTCCGCTTTGCAAAGCCGTAGGCGCTCGCGGCACTAACGTCGCAAATTATTCGGGCTTGCCGTAATAACGTTGGCCGCACTAAACTCGGCAAGAGGTCCGTTTAATTCATTTATTTCGGTTTGCGATTTCATTCACAACGGCCGCGACGCGTCGCGATCTAGCTGAGGGATGTTCACGTGTGTGTATATGTCTGACGGCTGAAAGATTTTTTGCTTGGCGTTTGCAGGACCGCGACAAGGGACCTGCTCGGATACACTTAGGCGAAACCATAGAGGAGTTAAAGAAATTTAACGCCAGGCGAAAACTAAAGAATGCCGTGAGAGCGGCGGTTTCCTCAGCGAAGTGGCATGCTCCGTATTCCGAAGTAAACAGCGATAGTTTTTCGGACGTCGGTGATGACGAAGTCACTACTACCGGTACGTATACATACATATTTATGGTACAATCGATTTCTACCTTTCCTTTTGTACAATGCATTTTTTATTTTGACATATTGCATTTTCATACCTCGGCAAAAATTTCAAAGCGAAAAGGATTGTTGTTTGCGATATGGGACACCCGTATGATTTATGTATCAGTGGGTCAAAAGTTTGTTTGGTAGTTTTCGAGGAAGTTGACGAGGACTAGAATTTCCAATCGCACGACTTTGTAATAGAAAACCGGTGACGAGAGCCTCCTACGAAGATGACCTGGGTATTGATAAGTCTCCAGTTCTTCGCTGTTTTATCGTTAATTACTTTCCACTATGCGACCTGCGCCGAGTTATACCGGGAACGCGTAAACTGTGTCACAGAGATTTTTTTTTTGAGGTCGCGCTTTTCGAGCCGCTCGCGTTTGCGCTCTCTAGATCGATAGTGAGCTTTTCATAATTATCTCGTGATGACTGTTGATACGACTGTCAAGTGATATCAATCTTAACAAGCACGTGATGTACTATATTAGACACGTGAATGATTAGTTACTTTAACAAAGTTGAGAAATCTTGTAAACATCTAACACCATCTAATCTATAATCATTTTAATGAATGAACTGAACGATAATCTCCTTCGTAGGCGCTGTTGCTGAAATCTTGGACTCGCTTGACGATATCGAATTACTTCAAGAATGTGGTAGATTGACAAGAGCTGAAATCCTCAACGCCGTTGATGATCGTCGACTTCGACCAATCTTAGAGGTAACGTATCAGATTTTACAAAATCCTTTTCCCAGCAAGATGCATTCGGAATGACTTTCTCTTTACTAGTCCGATTCTCCTTGCACGGCTTCTAAATAGTAACCTGTGACCAACGTACAGTAAGGAAGAAATTCTACTTCCCGACCAATGATCTAGTTACTATCGGTAATACAGAACATTTCTCTTCTATCTCTTACTGATTTAACAACGGTCGGTTAGGAGGAGAATCCTAGCATCTTTTACCCACCGTTCATTTACCATCATCCCTCGATAACACAAACAAAGCGAAGATGGCTCAGTCTTCGTTAGTCGCTCAGACAGCAACTTAGTATAACCTCTCTGACGAAGGGGTTGTAGGTTTCCCCGGAAGGCGGCGTCGGCAAAATCTTCTTAACCACCCCCAATCAAGCTCGCCCGTTTCGAGTGACTCCTGTGAAGGGTATCCCGTGGGAAAGTGCCGCGGTATCGCGTGAAACGTGTAAGCGCACGCGCCGAACTTATCCCGGCCAGGGAAACATGGCTGCCTCGGTGTCCCGGTAAACAAAATGCTAGACAGGGACTTGCTTTCGGCGAAGCGCGTCTTCGGCCGGCGAGATATGTAGTATACGTGCTATACGCGGTGGTAGTTGAAGTGTCACGTGGTCCAGGGAGCCACGTGTCAGCCGGCCTATGAGGGTTGAGGGGGTGGCCGAGGGCACTAACTCCCTGTGGTAACACAGAGATGCACCTTTGTCAGTTAATGCTCATCGGCGAGGCCGAGTTGGCCGGTGACCTACTTGAGATCGCAGGTCTCTTGGTGAGTAAACCGGCCTTGCCTCCCGAATGATCTCGGTCGAGGACACCGTCCTTGACTTTCGATGCAACTGTGTCACACACACATACACACATATATATATACACATAGCCTGACGCCGAGCACCGTTCTTTCCCTGTCACTCAGTGACAATGAGACTCTCCCTTAATTTCACCCTGGAATGAAAGATGTGTCATGTGGCGTTCGGTTGGAATTAAAGTCTACCCTTTTCCAACACCTCCATGTGACAGATACCATTCCTATGTAATTTTCGTTGTGTATTTTCTAGCTGAGTTAATTTTATATGCAGTATTTTGATAAGGAGTTATGTCTGTTATGAGTTGAAGTAATTTTGAGGAATACAGGCAAGCATGATGACTGAAGAAAATATGGCGCTAATCTTTATGTCTGTGTTTTTCACTGTAGTTCGATTATAGCATGACTATTAAGTATTAAGAATTAAGGCAAATTTTATGACTACCAAAAATAGTGTAATGCTAAAGGTACCTTTTGAACATAGCTAATTGTCAATTCAACGCGAAAACTAATACACAAAGTAACACTTGAACAATAATACAAAAATTATATATCTTCTCTTTTATTTCTAACACGAACGAAAAAAAACAAGTGCATATTTTTTTCACTTAGATATATAATTAAAAACAATATATTTTTGAAAGCACTCCACTCATCCGTACATTTCGGTTTCTTGGCTGCAGTTGTACGACCGAATTTCGGGTCGCGTGCCGACACCATGCCGACCGCCACCGACGGATGCTGTTCACAGGTCGCGAGAGGTCGAAGACATTCTTCGGAAGATCGAGCATTCAGCGATACGAACTATCGATAGGACGGATGTTTTGGAGCTTCATGAAATTCTCGTTCAGCCGCACATGAGGGTGAGTTATTGACCTGCCTACCAAACTATCTTCCAATTCACAGATTACAAGAGTATGTCTCCTTGAATTTTGCGATCACTGAGTGATATCCGCTTCAATTCTATACTATACAGTATAGACTGTACACATAGAAATATATGTACAGGGTGACTCATTTGCATTTGAATCGACCTTCTTGTGCTACACGTTTTATCAGGCATAATGTATGTTACATACATGGTATAAACAATATAATACTATATTTCCTTTCTGATAATTATATATATAAACTTATTTCATAAATTTTCGTTTGTTTAAAATTTTCAACTAAGGAAAAATGAATTCAGACCAATTTGCATATCGTAATGTTGAACAATTGAACAATTAATTCATCATTTCTAATACAACTTATTTTAATCTTTTGAGATATTTAACTTTATCGACTCAAATATTTCACACTTTATCTTGACATTTTACGTAAAACATTCGGGTATCCGAATATTTATGCAAATCACTGTGTACACGTACAACATAGGCAGAACGGTACTTCGAAGGCGAGTAACTCGCCCTATACATACGCCGTTGGCATTTACTTCGATGACCGTGTGCCACAGCCTACGAGAAAGCCAGGCTAATTAGAAGAATTTAATTACGACTGATTTCGAGTGCATCCAGGTTGCTTGCTTGTTTGCGATGCGAGTGATTGTTCGAGGGTAAAAGTGCCGACGTTTGCGGTGTTTCCGCAATTTCGTGGTGCCGCCGCTTTCCATCAACGCGCGCGTCCCCCTCCCCTCGCGGTAGTGGTATATTTACTGCGGTGTTTGACATTGCCAGCGATACACTGCAAATAGGGCGCAGCAATGTAGGTCGATCGTTAAAATTCTCATTTAAAAATCCCGTAACTGTAGTGAGAGGGAAGGAGAAAGGCCAGCGGGAAGAAGAGAGAAAAAGAGAGAGGGAGAGAGAGTGTGAGAGAGCCGGATGAATGGGTGAGAAAGGGTGAAAGGGAGAAGGAAGGCAGAGAAAAGAGTGCATGAAAAAGTATGAAGATAGATACGCCGGAAACGGGGATATCGTCGGATAGACTAAAAGGGTGTCCGAGTCCCCACAAAAAGAATAGCTTCCGATAATCCAATGAATCTATGGTCCTCCACTTTTTCCCTTATTAATTTCTTTTCAACTTCACGGACATTTCCCCAACTATTTATCACTAGACTCTGTCACCCCACGCTCTTTCTGATTGCCTGTGTAATTTCATTTCAGTTCGGTTTTTAATCTTCATTGTATACCTATAAATACTTGTCCAGTTCTTATCAGACGTTTCTATAGTTGTACATATACACGGCTGTTCTATCTTCAGTGTATATGACAATATATATTATTTGTATGATATAGCCTGCTGGAAGAAATATTTTATTATATTGTCCGAGCTGTCCTAGTCGGCTTTATCTACATGAGATTTTATGTGTAGGTTAATAATTATTTAATTGAAACAATGATAAATTATTATATCACGGATGGTCCTTCGATCGGCGAAAGATTTGGCATAGTGTCGAGACCGGAGATAATCGATGCAGCGTCCTACTTCGATTAATAGTGCATAAGTAACTGACGAATATAGTCCAGTGTCCGCGCTTGGCGACTGTTTCTATTATCACGCCCTTCCCCGGAGAATCACCTGTCAATTCTCAATTTATAACTGCCGCAGTCACGTGACATGCACACATAGAGAAATATGGCCTTTATCGGGTAAGAGACATCTGCTTATATTATCGGTCCAGTTCTCGTTTAGTTTTCGATCTCCTGCAGTAATAAATCTATTTTGGCAAGTTGCATACACGGCCTTTTCATACAAAGGCACTGGGTTCGATTATGTATTGCAGCATCGCTATTAGGAATATGCGAGGAGTTTCCCTGCCTTCGTCAATCTGGAGCGCATCCTGCGCATCAACGATCAAGCTTTTTCCCCCTTTGGAAAAAGTTACTTTCTCAATTTTCCATTCATGAATGCTAAAGAATATAGTGACTTACACGGAAAAAGGGAAGGAATCGATTTATCGGGGATTGACATACTTGGCAACAGGAGGATGAAGTTTCTCCCTTAACTTTACGACTTGTACTTCAGTTTTTCAGATATACAGTTGTATGTTCATAAGTTTGGAGGAAACCATCCGGCAAACTCGAGGAATTAGCGTAACAACTAACGGTGAACTCTTTGCAAGTTTTATTTCACCTCAAACTTTTTAGACTATCGTTCCTTCAGAGTTGTAATGTTTCGTCTTTCCCGCACCGGGGAATGTTCGGTTTGTAGTTTCATTGTGTATAATCACAAATACTACTGTTGCTCTTAATGGTTAGTGTATTTTACTGCGATGAGAGATAACTTGAGGAAATCACACTGTAAATGTACAGAAAAGATCGCTTGAGTTGAGTGATACGAAACCAGTATAATTAATAATTATTGGAATTTTTTATAATTTATAATTATAAAAGATTAGTAGATTGTTGTTAGCTTTGTTGTAAATATCTTTCTACACTGTGTAATCGATTCCTATGCCTTTAAAAATTGTACAATTACTTTTGGAACACTCTGTGTAAGCAAGAAACATTGCAATATTTTATAGCCTATACTTCGGCCGGCTGATAACTCTATATAGGAGAGAAAATCGCATTAAAGTCGGCTGAGCCATTTCAGAGTTTATGGCGAACATTCTGACAGATAAACGCCCTCTATATTAGAAGACAAGAAGATAAGATATCATCATGTTTCGTAAAAACGCTTCCTTGAATTATTACGTGGTAACTTGTGGCAGAGCTTGATGAGTGATTGCTGGTTTTCAAAAATGCAAGAAACCACGTATTAAACACTCTGTGAATTAAGAAGCTATTTTTCGAAGTCGGTCAAAAATAGTCGAGTTTAAACAAGTCCAGGAAGCAGCCTTTCGTATTCCACTAGGAAAAACGTACTTTAGATGGAACAAGTGATGGATCCTTGCCAGGGCCGGGGGAACGTTTCTCGTTAGAGTTTGAGCTGAAAGCAACATACACACTGGCTAAGCGCGCAGGCTTCCTCGAGTGATGAAGAGTAACTACTGTTCGGTAACTCAAGCGTACGGACTTTATCAAATTTGCCATTAAAGCTCGACGATGTTCACCGTTTTATTCATCTACTTTCGAGACAAGTACACAGAGAAAGAGAAAGAGAACGTTCCGCGATAAATTCTCCAATAAAAGGAGCAACTGTAAACCGAGGCTTGGTCGTGTTGCGTTGTTAAGCGGATCGACGAAAGTAAAAGCGAATTGCTCTCATTTTCTCGGCATCACACAGCTACCCCAGAGTGTGTGTATCCATCAGGGCTCATAATGTTAACGAGTGGTGCTATACTTTTAAATTACCGGGCATTTGAGTGAGGTCGTTACCAGCACACAGCGAGTGCACCCCGGCGAAGCAAGTACACGTCATAAAACGGTCAGCTTTCAGCCAGTTTTTAGATTCGACTGACTAAATGGGTCGGCAGTTAACTGCTAAAAAATGAACACCTCCTTAAGGGCGGCACTTTATCATTGCTTCACGTTGCAGCGAACTGTTTCTCCGCGAAGCAGAATATTCATTGCAACGCAATTAGGAATGACGTGTCTGGGAGGAGTGTTCGCGGAAACCAATATGGGTTGGCGGCGTTTTCCAGTGCACTTGGGCACGGCAACGCTAACATTTGTGACTCGGTCACGTCAGAATGCTCACTATTCTAGGATGCTTCAACATCCCATTTAGTGTCTGGCAAACTCTAACTTCGATTCGGAGAGGTGCATATAAGTTATTATTATGTGCTCTATTCCAGCACAATCAACGAAACATACATATATATTGATAGTTTTGTGCAATAAGATAAAACTTGAGAACTTTAAAGAGGTTTCTTCTGTTAATCGATATGATCGAACAATGTGTTTAAGGTCGAGGGTACTCGTAGAACAAAAACTAGATAAATCATGCTTAATAGCACTTATTGAAAAAATACCAATAAACCTGGCAACGGTTCATTATAATTGCTGCCGGATGGATAGAACGAAGTGTGCTCCAGATGAAGCATCAAGCCGGGGTAAAAAGTGGTGCGCGCCATTATTGTCAGTAATGATTTCGCGATGCATTTATCATCCATTCGGTGGTATGATGTGCGCGTTGGCGTTCACTGTTTCGGCATTATTCCCCATCGGGCAACCAATTTCTTGGCTGCTGGCTGTTGTCCCGAATCCAGGAACGCCCGCAGAGACACAATGCGTACGCGCGTCGAAGACGAAACAATATCCCAGAGCCGTGGCTATTCAGTTGTACGCCACTGCTAATTACCGGGTCCGTCTGCGCGGCCAATTTCGCAATGGGAGAACGAGTCTAACCATGGCGAGAAGAGGCGTAATCATCCATTAAATAAAAAAATTTCCTATTGCGAGATAGCACGCGATCTTTCCCGCCATTAATCATCAGATCTCAACATCAGACTCATCATACCATCGACGTGATTCCTCCAACCAAGCTTTCACCAAGACGAAACTATAAACGGTGTATACGGCTCATGAGGATTCCCAGTGACAAAGAGTTGCGTCAGGATGGAGTAATAGTGTGGTTGTCAGTGAGGATTGCAGGGTTTCCGATGGATGATTGGTCCGACGGCACTTGGCCGATCGGATTGTTGGCCGGCGATTGATTCGCGTTACATCTTTAACGGAGGAACAGAAGGGTCAGCAGGGTGGCGAGGGTTTCGTTGTGACGAGAGGATGGGTTGGTGTTGGTTGCGGGGGTGGCTGGTGTCGCACGACGGCAGTGGCGGGAGTGGCGGGGGCGGGGGCGGCTGCTGGCGCTGGACCAGTTCAGGGCGAGGGTGCGGGTGCGGGTGCGGGGGTGAGTTAGAAGGGATTGCTGGCGGAAGAGAGAGGGAGCGTGAGGACCGGAGCAGTGGGGCAGGGAGGGAGTGAGAGAAGGGGGGGGGGGAGGTGGAACGTACCGAGAGCGCACTTGGTGGAAGGGGTGAAGCCGGTCGGTCGGGGGTGGCGACGGGTGCCAGGGCGCGAGAGCTAGTATGCTGCAGAGCGTAGATCGCGAGCGACGTGTTTCGCCACCCCTTGGCCACGGTATCTCGCCGGCAATCCTGTGCCTCTGCCTCTGCCTACCTGGCTGTCTCCCTCGAGCGGCGGTTTGCACGCCTGCACGAAACACGTGGAGAACTGGCCGGCTTATACGTGGGTTCGACGAGATAGAAAGGAGAGAGGAAGCGTTTGCCATCGGCGAGGCGGAGCGGCCGCCGGTGCACGAGAGGGTAGTAGCTGCTGCGCGCGCGAGCGGTAAACAGCCGGCAATCGTTCGGCCAGCTCGACCCGACCTCTCGCGAGCGCCGTGATCCTCGCCAATATATCTCGTGCGCCCCTTCTTGTTGTGCCTTGTTGCCTTGTGTGATGTAAACGCAGCCGGACACCTCTCTGACGGCCAGGTGTGATGATGCGGATCCCGGTACGGCTGAATGCCCGATTGGTCCCCTGCCTCTCCTTTGCTCCAGTTTCCCCAGCCGCCTTTTGAGACGCGCACTCCACTGACCCCGACGCCGCCGCCGCCGCCGCCACCGCCAACGACGCCGCCGACGCCACCGACGCCGCCACTGCGCCCGCTTTACCTTTCCTGTATTTTCATTTCATCGCTCGCTTTCGAGCGGCGGCCTCGTCCCTCATGCAACGTCACTCTCTTCCATGTGCCGCTCGGCACGCCGCGCATGAGTGTGGAGCGGATGATTGATGTGTGCCGGAGCTCTTTTTGCGGTACGCTCTCCCTATGATATACACCGCTCGCCGGATTGCTTTCCAGGTGGGATTAGGTTGCGCGCGCTTTTCATACCTGTTCCATTTCCGTGTAATCTATTAGCGGCGAGCATTCGCCTTCCAACTTCTGGCTGGACACATAGGTTTCGTTGCTTTTACTCTTGATGCGTTGATGCGATCGTGTAGAGCTCCTCG
Source organism: Ectemnius cavifrons (assembly GCA_964023945.1). NCBI lineage: Eukaryota > Metazoa > Arthropoda > Insecta > Hymenoptera > Crabronidae > Ectemnius > Ectemnius cavifrons. The sequence continues at coordinate 18,224,215 of OZ030377.1, forward strand.
CTTTTTTCGAATAAAGTCTCACTGGCGCGCGATATGCTACGGCAGAACTCTCGTATTTGTGAAAGCGAAGGGTCACGTGTGCAGACACCGAGAGGTGTGCCATCCCCGAGTTCATTGAACTTCCCTGTCCGAGATTTTGAATGGATTCCGACAATCTTCCGCACGAGGAGTGGGGAGTGCGGACTCTTTTTCCTGGCTGATGGCCTTCTTCAACTTAAAAGTGATGCATTTCCCTTATTACTCACGCTTAGCTGTCTTACACTGCTTCCGGGTAAAAGATATTTACGAAAGTAACTCGACTTTCACATTTTACATACAATGTCGATCCTTGTTAGTTACAACTAACTAACTTATCTAACTTTTCTTTATCGCAATAAGGTTCTATTACTAGCTCTGAAAGCCCTCTAAATCGATTTGATTACTTTTGGATTGCCAATGTGCACTGGCTCTAGAAGTCGTCCTGCCGTTACCTATTTTCTGAAGTTGAATGCGACTGGTGGACTGGATAAGTTTAAAATTATCTGCCAGTAGTGCGAGAAAAAGGTGGAAACGGTGGTTCGTTAGCCGGTTAGTCGCGACCTCTGATAAGTGAGTCTGGGAGAGACCGAAAACCAATAATTTCGCTGCTTCCTCGAGGAGTCTAACCACGTCCTCCATCCAGTGTATTGAGTTCTTTTCCAACCCCCTTCTCTTTCTCTCTCTCTCGCTCTCTCTCTCTCTCTCTCTCGCTCTCTCTTCCTCTCTTTCGTTCTCGAAAGTTCTAGCATATTTCACATCCAGTTCCGTCCCTGCCATAATTGATTTACCGTGCCAAGTAGAAGTAGCTTCGCCGGTATCGGCCGATCTTTGCTCGATCGGTTGCACTTCTGGTGTCAACGACGCGCGAGCCTGGTGCAGTAGACAGCTCTTCCGAGTCAGCTGCTAAAGACTTTGCCATCGAGCAACTTGGATAGAGCGAGTGGAACAGATATATTGGACACTTATCGGCCCACTTGAGATAAGCCTGTAACATCTGATCCGCTTGACTGGCTCTGACGGTGCCCTGCTCGACATCCTTTACTCCGAGCCTTATCAAACACAGCATAGTGCGCTTCCCGATATCCTCGAATATTGCAATCGGAAATGTTACAATTGTTTCTTTGAATTGATGCAACGATATTCGGCCAATTCTTGTGCAATCCTAACAGACTGGATAATTGGTAATTGTTAGGTGTTTAACTAATATTACTACTTTGCATAGTAGCAATAAATCTGCAAGCTGGTAACAGGAATGAATTTATGGCGCATTTTATATGTATGCTACTGCAACAAAAGATGTAAAAAGGTCGATGTTTAAAACAGTACTTTTTGCTCTAAAATTGACACTACGTGGTTGCCTCGTGGCTGACTAAAGCTACACTTATACTACTTATGGCGGGCGCGCCCGAGCTACAGTCATACTACTAGCAGCGACCGACTAATTATGGACTTATATTATTCTGCCGGGCTGACTTTGCGCAAACGACCCTTACTTCTACTGAACGGATATTCTATTCCTTTCTTCCGAGAATAATCTTTTGTTTCTCAACTAGGAGATCATGTTTTTCCATATACACGAACCTCGACATGTTACGCAGCATTTTTTAACATGCTCTACGCTCCTCCCAGCTCGTACGTGCCTGCGCTTCGGGGAATTTTATTTCGTGCGCCACTTCACCAACAGAATATCGCGGCGAGTTTTTCCGCCGGCGACCATATTTGCAAGCTCGGAGAACAAGCTCATTTGGAGGAAGCGCGGAGAATGCGATGGGCGGCGCTGAACTAGTGTTAACGAGGCCCATATTACTGCTAATTGCGTGCATTGGGTAATCAATGCGAGCTAATGCGTTCAGTCAATCGTGCATTACGCTCGTGCGAAACGTGGAGAAACACGCAGGACGAAAGCAACCGTGTGTTTTTGGCGTAAAGGATCTTTCAGAATGCAGCGATTTTTATTCCATCATTCCTGAACTTTATTCACCATAAGAATATAACAGTTTCGTGCATCGTAATGAACTTGAAATATTAACTTTTTGATACGACTCAGTGTGGTGGAAAACAATTGGCTCGGTGATCGGTCGAAAATCAGTTTGATCACAGTTATGCTCTTACCGTCGATTAAGTGTACCACCGTCCTTTATAGGATTTCCATGAAAATACTTTATGTTCTCCGCCACAGCCGGTGTAGGTTTCAAAGCGTTCGTTTGTCGAATGAAAGCGACAGAGCTGAACCACGCGGTATTTTTGCCCAATTCGCAGGCCGATTCAGCAGGTCGAAATGGCGCGCGCGCGATGCGAAATGTTAAGCAAGCCATACGGCCGACTACCATTACAGCCCATGAAAAAGGGCAGCATGAAAAGGGAAAATCCGTCAAGGCGAAATTGCATGCATTTCATCCAACGCACAGAGCGTACACTGTGCGAGCGCAGCACGCCGAGCATGTAAATGCTTTGCGGAGTGCAGGATAAATGTGTGTTTCAGAGAAATTCATTACGTGGATAAAACTCTCGTGCAGCACTGGGAAACCTGTTTAACTAGAGGGATTAGCATTGCCTCTTCGATGAATGAAACAGTGTGCTTTAATGGTCGCATAACGATCAAGTCGTACTTTGAGCAAGTGAAATGTTATTTTCTTCGTGCGAACGTAAGAATAGCACTACAATATTCGGGCAGCATCAAATAGTATACAAGGTGTCACATAAATGTTCGAAATGATTATAGTCGTTTTGTAGAGAATTGTATAGAGATAAAGATGGCTATTTTTAAACTTCCTATTAGAGCTTACTTTGATGAAAAACATTTACATTTTCCCTATTCTTAGTAAGATGGCAATAGTCATTTGCGACATTATGAAACACCCTGTGTATGCGCATGAAATCGAGAACGTTGATATTATCGTCGTCGGGAAATCGGGGTCTCTCGGTCAACTGGTAAGTTCGGCGCCAGTTGGTCATTGCTCCCTCGTCGGTTTGGCAAGGTGCGCACTAAAATTCGATACTTTGCGGATTCTGAGCTATCGGGTCAACCTTTTCAGCTATGCTCTTGCCAGAATGCGTGCATATAAACTCTACATAGATGCGCGTCCACTCATGCACCAACATTAGATCTCCAATAAATCCCATAATTGACTGATTCCTCCATCAAAGCGCATTCTCTCGATTCTCTCAAAAAATGAATGCCACCAACAAATCCTCGCTTGCCAACACCCGCACAATACGCTTATTCACTCTGCGCGCTCGTTTTTCAGGTCGGCTTTTGCAAAAATAGTAAATCCACCATCGACGCGCTTCGTCACTCAAGTACAAAACCGAACTTTGCCAGGAGTAACTTTATACGATTCAACAATTCACGCAACAAATTGTTCACCATGCCAGAGACCCGGCAATAGTTAGTCACAACTACCTGGCCATAAACTGCAATTTCCTAAAACCGCACGACGCTTTAAGCACTCTGTCTGTCGACTAAATAAGCCGACAGTGTGAGAGAGGTGGTAAACGTAAACAAACAAGACTGACACGCAACTGTGGTAGAGTTTATCAGAGACGTAGGCGGTTCACTGGGATAACAGAACAGAAGTAAACACGGCAAGCAATACGAAGAGCTGAAGCAGTAGCCGCAATATAACAACACTCGTCGCCGAGCAATTATGTGTTGGCCGCGCGTTGAGAAAGACTTTCAGTTTTCAGGAAAAAGAGCTCGAAGGCCAAGAGCAGAAATAGGTGTGCAGACGCAGCAGGCCTGCGCGTTAGAGCATTGATTGAATTTTGTACTGCCGGGCCTAGGTAGAGTGAGTGAGTGAGGGAGAGAGAGAGAGAGAGAGAGAGAGGTGGTGGGATTGGGTCGCCGGCGGCAGCGCCGGGTGTCGGGGGTGGAATTTTGATGGTGGGGGAAGATCGTGGGAGGATTTGGAACGCTGGGTCGACGGGTCGTCGGTTCGGCGAAAATCGTGCAACTTGCCGAGAAAGAGGGATGAGAAGCGGAGAACCCGCTGAAGTCAAGAACGTAGCAAGGGAAGTTTTCCCGCCCCACTCTCTTTCTTTCTCTTTCTCTCTCTCTCTCGTCTTCGCTCGTGCATGTTCTCGCTCCGTTCAAACTCGTCTCGGAATCCAAAGTTAAGCTCTCGTCGCGCTCGTCTTTCTCACTCGTTTCTTCATTCGTATCCACTTCTTCTCGTTTCCGTCTGACTTGGTTCCAACGTGCGTCGACCGGGATTCGTGTGCTTGCATAAACTTCACGCACCTGCCATCCATCGAGAGACGAAACGAGAATTTCATTTTCAAAGTCTTGCCAGGGGCTTTTGCGGCAAAGGAACATGAAGATGCATATCGCCACTGCGTATCTTTACTAGAACGATAGAACAGTACACTGTTTGTTGGATCGGTCTTCGGGGGTTATTGGTCACTACGAATGGCGGCTATCTTTTCGTACAACTTGCTTGTATCTGTAATTGATGTCTGCCGGTTTCAAACTTTTCCGAATGGTAGTTGGGAAAGAAGGGCAACTGTAGCGGAAAGTTTTAGCTACTGTAGTTGGTACTCGGCTGAGATAAAATGGAGCAGAGAGAGCCTCGTTAATAGATACTAAAACGAATTTAAGGAGTGCTGCCTCAGGCTGTCTTTGCGCATGAATTAACGCCCGGCACAAGAGAGTAAAAAGAAAGGTTCAGTCGACGGCAGAGTCCAGTTGTAAACTTGTGGACAGGATATTTATCATCGCGTCGAGTACTATTTCGCATGGTACATAGAAACGCCGTTTAACAGTATATCGGTTGAGAGTCAAAACGTCGGATTTTGAAAGCTTAAAATAGTTATTGTAGAACTCGTGATTATTTTATTCGCGGAAACAAGCGTTCGAATTTAGAACAGCTTGCGGTGGTGTATTGAAATATTAATTATCTCAAGCTCTTGTTTTCCACACTTGTCGAACCACTCTGGAATTTGCTTAAATTTCCATAAAGCACTATTTCAAAACAAATACGATTTCGTGTTATATATCATTGGAAAATGTTTGCAAAACACTTAATTGCAACAGCCTATATAATAGCAATCCTAGTGGGCTTCACCTGATTGGCATTTCGTGTGGCTTCCATGCTCGAAGCTGGTATTACTGTTTCTAAGATATCAAAGTATATTGAAATGTCGAATATCGTACGGATACATTGAACGGTATAAGAGCCTTTACGGAAGATACATACAAATTGTGACTTTTTATACATTAAGATGTACAATTGTACATATAGAAAGAATAGCACTCGTCTGAACAGCGAAATAAGGTAGATCCTGCCAGACTTGGCGATCGGCTGCCCCAGGGAATTTGGCTAGATATTACTAGTTCTTGTGTATTTCCTGCAGGCAGGCATTGAGGCCATGCAGGTTTTGTCATCTGGCCTCTTTGTTTGCGTTCAGGCATGAAAATGCGCTCATTCCACGCTCATCTTCCCCCTTGCTTTCCTCACCCACTCACGTTCTCACTCTTCCTATCTATCTATCTATCTATCTTTCATTCTCTCACTCACTCACTGACGCCTGCGATACTGTTTTTGATTTAGCACACTCGTAGCGCGTTCGCGTGTCCGTGTACACGCTGCAGCCCCCCTCCCTCGCACTTTCTCACTCTCTCACGCCTCTTCAATGCCCCTGTCATTTCTCACGTTGTTGACAATGCGGAATGAGGAATTTTTTTCCTCTCCCTCGCCATAGGGCCCTGCATTGTGCTCACCTCGGGTACCTGCAATTCACAGAGCGTTCTAGTCACACCCAATACTCCCAGGATCACACTCAACGTCAGATTAGAAGTGGTAAAGCAGCTTGTACGCGTGCTAGACTCTCTCAGGCAGACACGAAGAAAGTGACTTCTCCGATCATTTGATTTGGTGGAGAGGATCATTCCATTTGCTTTTTAATAACCACTTTGAGTACCGGCTGCTATGAGTAGGATAATTATAAATTATTTAATTACTTTATATGATGTATGTATAACACGACAATATTCTTAACAAGGGATGTTTCGGTTATACGCGAATGTGGCAGTGTTAGTCATAGTTAAATGGTAATATCGGCAGGGTTGGTTCGCATGGGGTATTGCTTCAAATGAGTTTGGCATTGGGTAAATCCTCGCTAGCCTTTAATCCAATATAACAAGCTCGGGTAAGCGCAGTGGGCGTACTTCGGAATATGATCTTGGAGCATATTTCCTCGCGAGCATATACCGGCAATATAATCAGATGATGTCCTTGCGTGGAGTAAGCCGGGATTAAAATTGTTTTTGAATGTCTGCCAGGTCGGGCCTTCTATCAAGGGATATTTTATCGCCTGCCTTATCGAGTATCCCATTGAGATATATTCGTATACGTTTTTTCGTTTCGCTCCTGCGGCATTTCTCTTCTCATCCTTTTTCCCTCGACCTCGTTGCCCACCCAACCACCACCCACCTTTGCCCACCACCCCTCTTTCCCTCTTCATATTAATCGTGTCACTGGAGTAATCGTGCTCTTTTTGCGAGTGTCTCCCACGGGTGCACGTGCACCGATGAGAGATGCTTCGTAACCGAAAGCCATTGGTCTAGGATGAACGCAAGTGCTTTTGAGATACTGCCAATCCTTTTCCACATGTCTACCCATCACACTCATGATCGCTCTTGCGAAGAACATTGGCGCAATGAGGTTCGATGGGAAATGGGAATATAAGTGAGTCCGTGGAATCTGGATGCACAGAAGGTGCAAAAGGAATGCTGCGCGATCGAAAGCAAAGGACTCCAGGGAGTTCGGGGGAAGATTCGGCATGACTCTTGGGAGTGCCGTTTAGGGGAGGATGTTCGCTTCATGGCGCGATGCCCGAACCTGTCCTTCATCGGAGTAAGCCGAGTGGAGAAAGAGAGGCTTACGCAAACAGAAATACAGTTTTGTAGGATGCGAGGTTTATGCTCGATGAACATCAACTTTATTTCGGTTATACGTGGTTTTCTCTCGATATAATATAATTCAAAATTTATGATAACACAGCAGATGAGTGTACTTTTTCATAGAAAAAAATTTGGTTTCCATATCACCGTGGATTAAACAAAAAAAAATCCTGAATTTCGTTAGCAAGCCATTGAAATTTCAAGATCGGTATGAGTAAAAATACTACCAAAATTCGGGAGAACAAAATAATTATCAATGCGGCATAGGTTGCTGCGTGGTGCAGATATATTCGAATTCTTCGTTTTCCGTGGAGCGCGTGGGCCGCTGTCACGCGGCCTCACAAGTGCTATCGGCACCTCTCAGCTGTCAATAATACCGTCGGGTAATAGATACGCGCCGTTTAATCGTCTTTACAGTCGCTGCCGGCTGAGTGAACCGTTCCCTACATTTTTCGATACGCGGCTAGTTTTATCAATAGTCAGCTAAAACGGTCGCCGAGGGGAATGCGCGGTGAACGGGGCGGACATGGTAAAAAGAGAAAGAGAAATAAAAAGAAGAGATCGGCACGTGTTTTCCGGCGGTGGTGAGAGGGATGATATCAAACCTGGGCGACCCCAATATGTTGATTCTACGCGGGTAGCACGCAGACAGCTCTTCAGCCAGCCTTGGCGTTCTACTTTCCGGCGAAAAGGCACCCTCGTCCAACAACAGAGAATACATTCTGTAAAATCACGCTCCAGGACACGCGCGATCTCAACTGCGGGAGCGCGCACGCGGCGAGCGTACTTGCAATCGGAAGAGTGGAGAAGTGTGCGATGGATAAATTGAAGTAAGCGGATTCAATGCGATTTGAGAAAGACACGCTCTACGTGCGGTCGACGAAACCTATCGAGCAAGTGCGTCGCATTGGTTCGCTCGGCTCGTGTATCGTTGGCGAAGATACCTTGGCTACTTTATCGTTGCTATTTTATATTCATAGCCACGCGGTGGCTGCCCATCCTGCCTAAGCGCTTTTCTGCCCGCGAAACGGCCCGATCGTTGCCAAAAGACCTCGCTTCAGGCAGCACGTTCTTGTCCTCTGCACAAAATTCGTTCGTTCGTTCGCTCGCCTTATAATCCTCCTCTAATCACACCCAGCATAAAATATGCAACGCATATTAACGCGACTAGCAACCGGATTTCAGCTGGATGCATTTAATTCTTAGTAACCCGGTGACATCCGTGACGTGTCTGACTAGACGCTTTTCCGGGTGATCGAATCACTCGGTCAGCTTTTCAAATTCAAACGTTCCTCTCGTTGATGCTGTGAAAGCTTGCGCTGGGATTTGTACACGATGATTCATTCGCCTTTGAATCATTACTGTTGGCTATGCACTTTTGTATGTAGGAAAATTATAAATTATTTTGTAATATGAGTTACATCCGTGTTTTTACAAAGCCTTTTTTACATTCCCTTTATTATACTTAGGTGAAAACTGCATATTATTTTGAAGTGACGAAAACTTTACAAAGAAATAGAGGAAGCCTGCAATTATTGTTTATAGTATAATAGTTGTAGTTTCTTAGATGTGCGCAGCCAGTAGATGTAACGCGGCAGGAAGTTTCACAGAGATAAATGTTCCTGTCTCGTACAATTTTAGTCCCGATGTAAAGTTGCACTTCTTACGAATGCAAATTACTCCCGATGCGCTTCTCTCTTTCTCTTTTTCTCAGACAGGGATAGACTCGGTGTTGTCATATTTCGTTCACGCTTCTCGCACAATTTCTATTTGCCAGGCTCACGCTCGCCGAAACTTTCTTCTTTATGCCCTTTTAATTCAAGCCGGTGTACCGGCCGCGCGCTTCCCATTGTGGTCCAGTTGTCGGTGCCGGCTCTTCCTCTTTCACGAAATTCTCAGCGCGCAGAGAGATCCGAGCATTATTCCAGGTGTATGTGTGCTGGCACTCGGCGAATACCCGGTGCTTTCTGCGCGCAAACATTAAGATTTATGCTCGCAGGAGTGACACGAGCCGTGAAAGGTTGAAGCCCGATTCACGCTCCTTAGTGGAAAAGCATATATCCGCCAATCCCTCTTAGCGTCATTCAAAAATTAATGCTTGCGAGTAGAATAACGTAAGCTCTTCCTTCATTCTTGGCTGGAGCTTCCTCCTTCAAACTATCCTCCGTATTCGAACTATTCCCAGCGCTAGCATCGCCGGCCAGCCCAGTTGAAACTGCTGTCGGGTCGAAAGCCACAAATTACTCGGCGCCGATAATCCCCGTCGGTGGATTCCCCGAGTAACCCAATGAAGATTAAGCCGGAGTCGACGAAACTCCGAAGCGATCGCTGACCGCGGAGCGGAGCCCCGTCGCCATGAGTTCGAAGGATCCGTTCAAGATGTGTGCGGAGAGTCGGTGAGCGGGCGCGGCTTGGGACCGAAGTATTCTTCCGGGAAGAGCGACGCCAGAGAGCGGTCAGCGAAGGTGGAGAGGGAGGGGTTGTTGGATCGAGGAGAAGAAATGATGTAGTGATGTGCCAGGTTGGACGGTGAGAGTGTCGCGTGCAGTGGTCGCAGGGAGAGGAAGGCCACGCGAACGCTCTTAATGGGATGTGAAGTCCGAGATGAACCACCCTGCGACCAGGGACCCGCTTGGCTCCAGGTCGCTGGGATGCTGCTACCACTCGTGGAACCCCCAGGTTTACCCGCCCTGCAGGATCTGTCAAAGGCCGGTATTGACGTTGCAACCGTGCACCTCCCGAAACCCGGCGCCTTTGTATTCCGGCCGTTCACCCTTTCACGGCCAGGAGCCTTCTCAAGAGCGCACCCAAGAGCGCATCCAACAGCGCAACCAAGAGCGTTCTGCTCGTCAACGTTCCGCCGAAAGCCCATCGCCTCGTCGACAAACTGATATCATTGACAGACGACCGGCAACGAATCCGCACTACCTCACACATCCGCTACCGAGTTCCTCACATGGCCATCATCTCAGCAAATCTGTGAGCGCTACTCGACTAGGATCACCCGGTGGATCTCTCGGGCAACGCTCTCCTGGAACTAGAGCGCCCAAGCCTCCCGGCCTCGAAGCCACCCATCGATGGATCGGCGAGGAGACCAAGCGATCGTTGCCCCAACACGTCTACAAGTATTATCTCGCGCAGACCAAGGAGTATCGGCGCCAGAATGTCAAGGTAAAGTCGAGTGCAGATAAAACGATCCCAGTGATTCTAACAATGAGAGTCATCGGCGATATATAATATGTTAACTGAATTTTTGAATAAGTATCCCACATAATTTACGAATTTATACAAAAAAATCAGCACATATTTCGTCCTGAAAATTTGGACACCTTCTTTGTAAGATTCCCAACTCGAGAATCTGCTTTAAGGCAGGCGAAATCCGTGCGAAATGAGTCGCACTTGTCGAATAGCATCGGAACCGATTTTCTTCGCGCTGTTGCTCTCAGATATTTCGGCGTGTTCGGCATACGAAATCAAGCGTTTTGTATAAAGTCAAAGGTCCTAAATGGGCTGGTGTCACGATGATTCTTATTCCAAGTCGTAGCGCACAGCTCTGCGAGAACTCCAATCGTCCGTGCCTCTTGATTTGAATGCTTTGAACGCCAGTAATGGTGTCACGTAGACGAAATCAAGAGGGAGCCTGTCGATTTACCGAGTGAGCTGGCATTTAGATACGATTTTAGTTGACGCCGAGATGTTTGTCAGAGGTCTATGGATCGATGGAAGACTTTCGTAAAGGAGGAAATCCTTGGTGGATTTTGTTTTATTTTCCAGTGAGGCCGAGTGTTATACTTATACGGTGACGGTTAAAAAATAAGGTGGAGTGGACAGCTAATTTCGAACATGAATGGTCCTCACTGCATCGTGTTAAGTGGCGCTCGTTACCACAGAAACGACTTAGCCCCGGCTAGTGTTGCCAAAATAAATAGCCGCCTTTCCGCAGCAGCCACTTGCCCCGGAATTTCAAGTGGCCCTTTTACAACTAAGATGTTACTTGGCCCCAAAATGTCAGACATTGCTACTTGATCGCTTTGCCACTGCTGATTCATTCGCTTCTGGATAGGGCGGCCGGCACTGAGGCTCTGCGTTTGCCGAGCTTTCATAATCTATATCCTCGACTTTCCTCTCAGTTTTGCCAGAAGAAGCTTGAGAGAGCGTGCGCATGCGAAAGTCAAGGATTCATTTTTAACGCGAACGCTTTGGCACTTGGCACTGGGCAGATGCCAGCCATTTCGAGCGCCCACTTCACCCGCCACTATAAACTCCGAAACTGTTCGGTTTTCTTCCATTCGTTAGAAGGGCTCACTGTCATTCCTATCATAGGATTAACTTAATTAAACACCACCGACACATTCAGTCACGAGCGCCGCACCGCCGCTCTTAATTGACATCGGTGGATTTTGGCAACACGATTGGCACAATTGGTTCCCGGCTGGTTAGCGGGATGTGAAATACTCCTATCAATTTGCTCCAGTTTCACAGGCGCTCTTCACCGCCTCAGTCTCTCGTGAATAATGCAGTAATAAGTCTTCAATTGCATGATCCTTTTCAGTCCCGCAGAATTCCTGAACCGTCTTGAGATTGCAATGTAAAACGATTTACTTAAGAGGCTATTTTCACCTTTACTTTTTATAATAAAAAATATAGAGTTAAGAAAAATGATTGCGGGACATGCGGTGAGATGAAGGGCTTGAAAAAAAGAATTACTCGAATCACTGCAGCTATTTCCCGAAAGTTCGAGGGCCAGCTAACAAATCAGACGTGATGAAACTACTCGAGCGTGTGTGCGGCCCGAGCGCCGAGTTTTATCGTTCATTCCAACAGGCTTGGCGAATTGCATTTCTCTCTAGGGCAGAAGCTTTCGGCCATTTCAAGAATTCCAAAGCACTTCTCGAGTTCATTTAGCGAACTGGCTAGCCTCCTTCATTAGAGTTTCCCTTCCCTTGGCCCGGGTTAGTCGGCTTCGCCCCTCGACGTCTCTTTACCACTCAGCTTTATTAATTTTCATCCGAAGGAGGCGTCCCCGCCGTTCTCCAAATTTGGGCTATCGCGTAATTATTGCACATACTTTAGTGTCAAGCGACCGCCACCCGAGTCGTAAATCCCACGGCGTGAGTACGCATAATTGTTGTGGGTTAAATAGCGCGTGACATACGTGACAAATTCTTGCATTCAACGAAATTATTCGGCGCTCCATAAAGTGCGATTTGGCCCTCCCAAAATTTGGTCAAGCGTGCACTCAAGATTTAAACGCACCCTGCTGATTGCTGAAAATAATCGTCAAATTCACGGGAGACTATTTTCCTCGGGGAAAATCATCATTCAAATGCAGATGAACCTCAGCCAGCACGTATTCCATTTTTTCGATTTTTTTTTATCGCCACAGCAAAAAACACATAACCAAGAATAAAAATATGGGATTTTTTAAGCTGTGTCCTCGGTTAAGGAATAAGAATTCTTCTTTTGTACAAGTTTTAGAAAATTTGGTAACAATGATATAATTATTGATACAATCAATTATCAATAATCTATAATACACTCGAAATATCGAACAATACAGTCGTGAAAGTTTCCTCACAATCGTTTAGGTAGCTTCAAAGATTATCAGTGACTTAGAAAACAATGTCTTTATATGTTAGTATAGCTGCAAGTTCTCGATAGAGTGCGCATAATTTAACCAAGAACTTTCGCACGCGCAGCTCTAATTAATCCAGATCTATATGTATATATTCACTCGAGTCTCTTGCTCGACTGGTGTAGATGGCAAGACTATCTTGAGCAGGGTTCCGTGGCAACACCTATTTCGCCGAAGGGGAATTATTTCGAGTGGCCGAACCGCTCGATATTAAATCTTAACAAGGCAAAGTTTCGCGCCTGTTGCGATTTCCACTGAGTTAATTAATGCAGTGCCGACAAGTTTCCTGGGAAAAGCCGGGTACGAAAGGATCGAAGTCGGTTTTAAGGGATGAAACTGTACATACCTGCATGCCGAACTACAGCTGGGAACGGCAGATGGCAGAATGCATCTCTTCTGGCTGCTATTCTTGATTTGTATCTACCATCTGATTCTTTAATCTGTCTTCTCATTGGAATAATAATTAGGAAATTGTTGCTGTGATGTTTGGTATTTCTTGGCATCCTTTCTGATTATTATCTAATTAAATATTAAATGAGTGTTTCATTAATGTTAATTCCTTATTATTATTTCATCGAGATCCCTCACCATTCGTTCATGAATTCTGCAATGAAACATCAAGGAAGTTTAATATTTTGATTGCCAGCATTTAAGACACTTGTATTCGAACAACGCGAGTGTTAATGAGATTCTACTAAGAGAAAATGGAGGAAACACAATGGTGGATACTTCGAAGGAGATTACCATATCTATTCAACCTGCAAGAAACAAACTTTCATTCATTATTAATACTATACTACATACAATAAACCTGCTTTGTTTCTGGAGCGCGAGCAGCTCGTTACAAGGTACAAACGAAAGAACTACAACAAAAACAAACTCTCGCTTGCGTAATTATGTTGCTTGAATGTAGACAAAATGTTTCAACAAGTTGAGAACTATAGGATAATTTCAGAACATTCAGCAACAATGAGTAATACGAAGTTCCATGATGTTGCTTCGGCGAGGAGACTGTTTCACAATCTTCTTCCATTCGTTCATCATGCATTGTTGCACTGGTTGAAGGGAAAGCCGTGCCAGCCGTCGTGCCGTCGGCATCAAGCCACTGGAAATTGGCCTGCAAACGCAGAGCCATCCGTTTCTTTGCTCCTTCAGTAGAAATTCATGCATAATTGAACCCGGCGGACCGCCCCGCCCAGTTATCTGATTCTTTATGGGCTGAAATTCACCAAGTGCAACGGGGACCAAGAACATCGTCGAGCCCTTCTATTTTCTGCAAGTATTTGCTCAAAGCTCGCAGCTTTTTTTCTTCTTTCCGGCAGGTGAGGAGGATGAGGAGTTCGAAGGAGAACTTGAATGTCTCTTGGTAGCTTCGTCGATCGGAAGTCCACGCTTGCCGGCACTTTAATTCCCTCGAGCGAGGTTCACTTGTGTTCAAAGTAATTAGATTGAAATCCGCCGAAATGAACGAAACAATTTCACCCTTTGCATTACCGGCGGCTTCATGCCCAAACTAATTGGGTGCATTAATTTAATATTACGTGTGAAAGCCATGCGAGAATAACGCGAAATCGTAAGTGAGGGGGAGGGCCGGCGGCGTACAGACACCGCTTGTTATGAAAGCGATGAAAGTCGAAGGGAACAAAAAATTAATTAAAAGCGCGTTACCGAGTGGAAGCGGTGGGTGACCGCGCGCATACCGCACAGATGAATAATATTGAAACTGGGTTAGGTTTGCGTTTCCGGAGCCGAACAAATATTGTCCCGTAACCTTTCATGTTGGATTGAAACACAGTCCAGCCGTAATGCTCACTGAGAGAGGAACGCCTGAGACTGCTTTTCAATTGTTGATCTCTCCGATATTCGTCGATATGGGAATTAACGTATATCGCTACCGAACAGAGTAGACCGGATCAACTTTTTCCGGCCTAGTCGCTGGCCAATATTGGCATACGGCTGTGCCCGATGACAAATCGTAACTTCCAACCTGCCCTTGGCATCCAGATAATCACACGGGTGGGCGGAATCATCGACGTGAATTATTCCTCGGAAATACGTAATAGGTGTGTGCACTTACACATCGCTGCTTCCACGCACTGTGCCCTTTGGCGTTGTGGAAATTGGCGTATAGTCCTCGGCTTAATTGACGAGAACTCCCGTTTAACAGTAAAATTAAAAACAGGAAAGGCTTGGTATTTGACAGAGTTTATCGTGTCGTATTATTAAACATATTAAAAGTATAGTTTTAATTCACAAATTCGTTTTATCACAACTGTAATATTTTATACGTCTCATTTTTTAATCTTGCAGTCATACACTAGTTTGACAAGGTCACAAGCATACGCGGCTGGTTTTGACGTAACAGTAAATGATTCTTATGAATTAATACAGAGCTACTCATCGGTGCCCCTGAGGTGTACTTGTAAGATCCTTGATACATCCTGCCCGAGTCAGAAAAATTGGCCGACATCTCCAGAAGACGGCTTTGAAAAAGTCGGTCTTTTTCCTGCACTCACGATGCATTATTTACTGATTCTCAGCGCACTGGAGAATTCTATTTGTAGCGGCCTCTGAACCCAAAGCATCCTTTAAGCAACGTTCTTCGTCCCCCGATAGTTTCCTTTTCCCGAACAAGTACAAAACGCCGACAAAGCACAGACCATTGCAATTTTTCTAGAACACCCTTTTAATGGATAAAAAATGATCTCAACATTTAATATCTGAATCCCCTAATCGAATGTGAGTGTAATATATGAAATATAAAACGGTTCTTTTTCCTTTTTGTTTCAGGTAAGTTCGATAATCTTTGGCCTTGTTTCGGGAGGACTTTAACAAATGGGTAACTATGTTTGCGTGCTATTTTTCTTTCCTCTCAGCCAATCATACTTGGTATTTCGTTAATATTTATTGCTGGAAACAAAATGGACTGCACATATGGAACATACAAACTATTTCTCCAATACTGTATCAACTTTGTTTCCAAAGTTAATTATTTCAAGTTCATGCGAGTGCAAGAACATCTGCAATTGGAATCATAGCCCGAATGCGCATTTATCAGTTATTCGTACAGTATTTCAGCATACGGTTGAAATATCACTCAATTGCTCCTTGTTTATCGTTTCAATTCTTTCGTGTGTCGCCTTGCTTGTTGCGTCGCTCCGAAAGAGCAGTGGAAAAAGAGATACGACTTGCATGGAGACAAGCACATTTTCTTGAATGAATGGATAGGCCAACGAGACAAATAGAGGGCGAAAGAGAATATGGAGCTAGTCATTTCGCGCGGAACTCCTAACGAGCTCGGATGCCAATTACGCTGCTCGAACTTTTGTGCGAGCTCCTATTAATAACGCAAAGAACCAGCTATCTTTCACGAGTCTCCCCGCGAAATTTATACTTGTACTTACAGTCAGTGATCTATACCGACTATCAAGGCGCGGTGCAAGCTTCGATTAAGATTCTCAGAGGGTACGATAATTGAATTTCAATGGGCTTCGCTTTATCGGACTTACTAATCGTCGAGCGCGCAGTAAGTTATGCTCGCTACGAGACGCTGATTTCGCCGAGTGGCCGTAAATCCGGCGCGCTCCAGCCAGCACGGCAACTGCCTACATTTTGCTGCAGCCCCTGGGCGGATTGTCGGGAAGTTGAAATTGATAAGAAATCCGCGAGGATTTAATGGCTCAAGTTATGGGGAAGCTTGAGATGTCGGAGTGGCTAGTTACGATCGAGGGATGACGGTTCCTTATGAAACTTGCTCATTGGCAGTGGAGACGTAACTCTTAACAGAGCGCACAGGTGGTGGTCTGATTATTTCAAGTAATTTCGACGGTCCCGTTGCTTCGACAATTTGTATTTGCTTCCTTCACTCTCCGGGCAGTTATTTATGCCTGTTGATCGGAGTGGCGAGTTACTAATAACTTCTGTTAACTCGACGACATTCGAAAGATTTTTTTGTGCGCGTACCCCTTCGAATTTTTTCAATTTTTCGAAGATTTTCGAACTTTGGCGAATGGTGCACAAATCCATTGTTTTAGTATCAAAACGGATAGAAAACATGAAACCAGTGGCCAAAGTGCCGAAATTATACCAAAAACACATGGAAAACGAATCCTGAATAATCAACTTCGTCTAATTCTGACGGTTTCCCCCATGTTTTCAAGTCTTCCCGACATTTTCCGGGGCTGAAATTTGGTGGGGAATAGTTTCTTGCATCAAGGAAGAAGTCATATAAATTCCAGAGCCCTAGCTCAAAATTCATTTTTTCGCAAATTTTTTAAGGCATACCCCTTCAAAAATTTTCGATTTTTCGAAGGTTCTCGGACTTTGGCGAATGCTTGATAAATCGATTGTTTAAGTATGAAAACGAATAGAAAACATGAAACCAGTGGCCAAAGTGCCGGAATTGTACCGAAAACACATGGAAAACCGATCCTGAATAATTCAGTTTTATGGTTTTTCCCATGTTTTCCATACTTCCCGACATTTTCCGGGGCTGTAATTTGGTGGAGAATGTTTTCTTGCATCAAGGGAGAAGTGATATAAATTCCAGAGCCCTAGCTCAAAATTCATTTTTTCGCAAATTTTTTAAGGCATACCCCTTCAAAAATTTTCGATTTTTCGAAGGTTCTCGGACTTTGGCGAATGCTTGATAAATCGATTGTTTAAGTATGAAATCGAATAGAAAACATGAAACCAGTGGCCAAAGTGCCGGAATTGTACCGAAAACACATGGAAAACCGATCCTGAATAATTCAGTTTTATGGTTTTTCCCATGTTTTCCATACTTCCCGACATTTTCCGGGGCTGTAATTTGGTGGAGAATGTTTTCTTGCATCAAGGAAGAAGTGATATAAATTCCAAAGCCCTAGCTCAAAATTCATTTTTTCGCAAATTTTTTAAGGCATACCCCTTCAAAAATTTTCGATTTTTCGAAGGTTCTCGGACTTTGACGAATGCTTGATAAATCGATTGTTTGAGTATCAAAACGGATAGAAAACATGAAACCAGTGGCCAAAGTGCCGGAATTGTACCGAAAACACATGGAAAACCGATCCTGAATAATTAAGTTTTATGGTTTTTCCCATGTTTTCCATGCTTCCCGACATTTTCTCGGGCTGTAATTTGGTGGGGAATGTTTTCTTGCATCAAGAAAGAAGTGATATAAATTCCAGAGCCCTAGCTCAAAATTCATTTTTTCGAAAATTTCTGAAGGGGATAGGTGACAAAAGTTTAGTCCACCCACAGTGTACAAAGCGAAGTTAACAGTTCTTTTGGCCAACGGTTGACTTTTGAATAGTACAGTATTAATACCTACCTTAATCGATGTTTGTAATATTGTCACGAAACGCAGCGCATGCGGGTTTACCCGAGAAATAATTGCCTTCATCAAATGTGCTAACGCATTTCTTTTCACTCTTTTTTGTTGACACGCGGGTATGCTTGGACTCTTTGGAAGCATGTATTTCAGCTTGTCGATAGAATGTGCTGCCGTACCAGCTGCCGGTCTACTAAAAGTTCTCGGTCGGATGGGGAATAAGGTGCGCTCGGCTACACTCTACTTCACGTCTCATCGACATCGTGTAATTAAGGGAGTTCCGGGATCGGGGCGAAAATTCCTCCATCGCTCGCAGCTGCCCAGACAATGTTTTTCGGTGTTCTGTATACTACGGATGAAGCATTGCTTCGGTGTAATCCTACGAGGCCCCGTCTTCCACTGGCGCTACCAGACAAGCCAGAATTAATGATGCAACGTAGAGATTCGAATATTTCTGCGCGAAACTTGGGAGTGAGGATCGGGCGTAAATAATTCACCAAAAATTCTACCCCTCGGAACATAGTAATGGTTGTTCCCGGATTCTGCAGTGGCACAGTTCGTCATAAAGCTTGGGCGCAGAGCCTGCAGTGTGCTCGGTTTAACCAAGGTTGACAGTATGATGCATGATATACCGTTGCTAATATGAATCCACTATCTTTGGAGGAAGCATAGCTTCGCCTCGACTCGACTCTCCGCCTCCCGGGTATATCCGACAGTTACGGTCGCATTTAATTAAGATTCTTAATTGACCCAATCAATTTCCGGCGGGCGGCTGGGAAAAAGGTGGGCGTCATGGAAGAGGGAGGAGAAAGAGAAGGAGAAGGAGGGGGCGTTGGTTGCTTCGGTTCCGGGCGACACAGGCCTTATCGGCGAATTGAGAATTCCGGGCAAATAGAATAGGCGGGCGTCCATCCTTCATTATTACCGGCTTTTTTCCTTGGCGAAAAGTCTCGAGGCGGCTGACTTGGGATCGGTGACGCGGCGAGTCGTTAATCTTTCAGACGGTGTGGCCTGAACCGACGGCCTCCCGACTGTTGGGCGGTCTCCGGCTCCCTGCATAGAACCAGTCTTACCCGTCTCGGCGAACACCATAGCGCTCTCTTGCCTGGTGCGACGAGCATCCGGAACGCGCGCCAATGGCTTCCCCCGCTAACCGCCATTGACACTGGGCCGCATAAATTTATCCTGGGCCGCAATTTACGTACGCCGTTCTGGCAGTTCGGCGGGGTGGTATGTACGCCGACCTGTTTGCGCCGCGCGTTAATGGCAATCGCTTTCCCACCGGTGCGGCGGCTGACTATTTTCCCTGACATGTCCGTGTCGATCTCGCATAAGCATTAGCTCTGCCATCTGCTTCAAGTTATACGCCACTTTGCGGAGAGAAATTGCTTGTTTCGAGCAAAGTGGCTGTCGAGCTTTCTCGCTTGTGGTCACTGACCATCCTGTCAATCTGCCTCTTCGCTTTATAGTCGATCGCCTGTTACGCAGCAAGGAGAATTCCTCCGATTGAGAGGCTCCGCCACTCTCCCGCCATGGACCTGTTTGTTCTATGAATTGCTGGCCGAGTGTGTTTGCTGCACTCCTTTCGTTGAAAGTCCTCGATAAATTCGCTCGACGATCAATACGGATTTTCTATTAGGGAAACTCCGACTAAAGTGAATAAGGACCGATTCCTAAACACTACATTAGATAGCGAAATATAGTGACATTTTAAAATACTTTTTATGTGACGTCACAAATTGTGTATATAATAAAAGGCAACATAACACCGCATCTCTTAATAAGAAGATACTGATGAAAACGTAAACGTTACGTCATTATCTATTAGAGACAAATTAGCTGAACATTTATACAAGCGTGTTTAGAGCAATTCTGGAGAGGCAGATGTCGAAGTGCTTTAGATTTTGACGGGGTAATAATCTGTCATGCAATGAAGGTGGATAATATGGTGTTGGCTTTGCAGCCAATTAGTTTCTCCGTCTCTGTCTCGATTGACTTAAGAGGATTAGACGCTTAAGTAGAGGAGGGCCTTTGAAGTGTCCTAGCTGTGTGACGGAGCGTCTCTTGAGCGACTCATTCTGACCCTGATCCTTCACGATCCGTTCGCTCGAGATCGCTCGACAGATCTGTCCGGCTTGTCCATTTCGGATTTGCAGAGGCAGTCTCGAGCCACGTGTAAGAGACACACTGAGCTGGCAACTTCGCTGCTGTGCGAGTGAATACGTGGGGGATTAGGAAATGCGTGGCGACCGATGTTGAGATGCCTCAACGTGGCTTGGGGCA
Source organism: Ectemnius cavifrons (assembly GCA_964023945.1). Taxonomy (NCBI): domain Eukaryota; kingdom Metazoa; phylum Arthropoda; class Insecta; order Hymenoptera; family Crabronidae; genus Ectemnius; species Ectemnius cavifrons. The sequence goes on from OZ030377.1 coordinate 18,244,366, forward strand.
AGTCGAGCAGTAGCATGGCTGTGCGAGCAAATAGAGCGTCGTGTCGGGGTAAACGTCAAAATTAATGCGGACTAACTGCAGGTGAAACTTGCCGAGTGAAACACGTTTCTACCGACAAGAGGACACGGCGAACACTTTCGCTACGTGTGTTCGCCGCCGCGATACCGTGTTGACAGTCACTCGGGCTTTCGCTCGACTCTCTCGATGTTTGCGAAAGCTGTAAATGTGTATTTTGGATCGCACCGGTTGAAATCGGACTTTATTTTTACTTTTTACTGATGCACCATGTTACCTAGTATGGGTAAACAATATTGTAAACGGGATATCCAGCGCCCTCTACTTCACGTAAACTCGCTTTTAGGTTAGGCGAGATGCACACACGCGATTTTGCGAAGTTAGCACATAAAAAAAGTCCTGTCTTTTTCGCAACTAAAAATTTTCAGTCGCGCGACTATATATATTTACTTACAGATATGGAGCGATAATTTTTTATGCAAACGATCATACACGTAACTGAAAAATAGTTGCGATAAAAAAAATGCAAGTGTACGAGTATCTATAAAATTAACGAAAGGCAAGTCATGATAGTTCACCGCTGAACAATCAGCGCGCGCGAAATTTGACTTTCAGAATCAGTCGGCAACGAGCAGACGGTGAATTTCGTCAGCTTCGAAGAACGGAACCATGATAATTCGAGAATACGAATATTTGAACGAACATCAGAGAAATATGGAACACGAGTCCCAACAGGATAGAAATGCATGGTTTCAACCGAGCGAATTGGCCTCGAATTAATACGATCCGCAAGTTTGTCAGAACAGCGACCTGTCAGAGTTCATCAGCGATGTTGTTGACAGGAACGAAACAAGATTAAAGATGGGTCGATGGTCGAACGAGGGCGGGGTAGGGGCAACAAGCGTCGAGAACTCTTGCCATCGATGAAGGATGCTTCGGGAGAAATAAAACCCGGCGGGAAAACGTGGAGCGATCTTTCTCCGATGCTGGCGGATGATAAAACCGCGCGACAGGGAACTCGATTGGTGGATCTCGCTTTAATATACACCGGTTGAACTAGGTTGATTAGCCAAGTGTATTGAGGCTAACGAATCTTATAAATCTTCCACAGATTTTCCTCCGCAAGTTCTTGCTCGGGTCAAACCATCTATATTGCGGCAGACCTAATTTTTGGCCCGGAAGGAGGCCAGACCGCTTTGCCCTTGTTCTCGGTTCCTCTTAAAGCGGAAGGGTAGTGTTACGCAACCCCAGGAAACGCTCGAACGCCGCGAACAATCATCAAACTGGCCCCACTTTCCTTTGGATTCATTGCATTCTCTTGCGCAAGGCGCCAAAGCGGTGGGGATTTCACGTGGAAAACAAACGCTGGCAGATTAGTTGTTGTCAGTCTTCCCTAAATTCAACAAAACGATACAGTGCCCGTAAATGTCCACGGGCAAGCTCGCTCTAACATTTAAAGCGACATGTACTCTACAGGGTGACGCGTTTCTCTTGGAAGCAACGATGTCGTTATTGTATAACATATTACAAATATTAAAAATCCGGCTATTCTCAGTGATCATTCAGCAGTTTGTGCAAGCAGTAATGCAATTAATAGGTAGCAATAAATGTGATAAAACTGATTTATTTTGTAAAATTTATAGTGGGTAAAACAAATATCAATAAACCTTAAATAGCTTACGCAATCTGTGATACAAATCATCAGCAGAAATGGCTAAACTATTTCATATGGATAAATTGTGCGTGGTTGAAAATACTTTCTGATTCTATCGCGTCACCCTGTACGTTACTAGACTAGAAACACACCATGGTGCAGTGTCATCAGACAAGTTTCAATTCGAGGCGCAAAACGCTCGAGTGCAATTAGCGTTGGGGAAAGACATTGGGTCAATCTTGAATGTAGCCGACAATCCGGGTTACTATGTGCACGAGCGATGGCTACGCAAGTACACACTGCTGGCATCGATCCCCTTTTTCATTCACGCGCTCTCTGCCTCGACCTGCGCCACATGTATAACAATTCCTCAGCCTCTTTTCTCCCTTTCTGTAAGTAGTGCACTTTTCCATTTGGCAAAAGCTTCTTTACTTGCATGTGCTTGACCTTCATTCAAACGCACATGCGTTAAAATGAGCGAGCATTCTCACCAACTATTAATCTTCCGAAATAAATCAATTATATCGTAATTATTACTGTCTATTAGTTATATTACTGTTTGCACAAGTTGTTAATTGTGCATTGATAGTTCCCACGTTTTTAATATTTGTAATATATTATAGAATATCGATATTGTTAATTCCTATTAATTGTACTTATGGTGCAGTTAGGTGATCTGAGTTTTTCGTACAGTATTCTGTGGCTTACATTTGTTAGTTGCATGCCACATACTACACAAAATGGAGCATCGTATAAATATAAATGCACCTTTGCAGCACCATTTTCGGAAACAAAATGGCGCGATGGTCCTCTTTTGTTGTTATTTCCTTGTGTAAGTTTTGGCAGTTCTTAGGATGATGACCCTTTATCCCGTCTGTGTGGTCTTGTTCTCCTTTAGGAGTTCTCTTGGTAATTACATAGAGGTTCTGGTTCTTGATGTTTGTATACTAACTAGAGCAGTCCTACCCGAGTTTATCTGGATGCTATTTCCTGTGCAGGTTAACAATAATTTAATTTAAAGAATAATAAATTGTTGCTATATCAGCAATAAACATTCCAATACTTTATAGCCTATAATTTGCTTGAATCATAATTCTATAGTCTTGCAGTGGATTTATTCTCACTGTTCGGTTTCAAATAATAGTCGATGTCGATCCGGCGTAAATACACTTTGGACTGATGAAAGAATTATTCAAATTAGTCGAGTACTTTCTGAGATTAGCTCAGACACAAACACAAATAAAACCGTTCTCTCTTTATACATTGCTATAGTTAATAACACAAGTTCTACCCAAGTGTTCCTAGTTTATTCAGGTCTCCGTTATTCCAGGCCCACAAATTCTCTCCAAAAGATGCTCGTACCTTATTACAGTCTTACACAGTCACTTCCTGCTCCAGTGCCACGTAGCACTCGAACAATTGCTTACTTCCTGCCTTTTGCCTTAATTAGACTATTCTTACAACACTGTTATACATCTCTTTCTTTCTACAATCTTCTTTCCGTGGCGTCCTGCAAAGCATCCCTCGACAAAGATCTCGCGCACATAGCACTAAACGCACGTGCGTTCTTCCGACGGAAGCAGCAATGGTTCGTCGTCGCGATAACGGGTGGAATCATCCGTGAACGCAGTATTTGCCATGCTAGAATACCTGACGTTAAAGGTAAATCGAGGGTGGTCGTGGTGTGTGACCGGCATGGGATCGCCCGGAAACGCTTCGGTACAAGGGACAATAGCGGAGGAGAGAAGTCGGAGGTAACAAGAGGTGAAAGAACAAGGAAGGTACGAGTGCGCGCGAACTTGGCCGCTCCGCACGCCGGAGATGGTCGGTGTGAGGGTGGCAAGGGGTGAAAAGAACGAGTGAGGAGAGGGCGCATGGGCTAGGGATGAAGAGAGAAGGTCTCTCTCTCTCTCTCTCTCTCTCTCTCTCTCGAAAGAGAGAGGGAGAATTACTGGAGAGGGCGATCATTGCGGTCCAGAGGGACGAAGGAAAGAGAGAGCTGGGTGGTAGGTGGACGGTAGGATGGTGGAGGTCGGGAAGGGTGACAGTGGCGACGCCGGGGGATGAAGAGGAGGAGGAGAAGGGGCGAGGTGGCGCACAGAGCGTGGGAAGGGTGGTTAGTCAGAGGTTGGACCGACGCTCGGCGGCTGAGGGGTGGGGGGTAGCAGAAGGAGGCGATGGAGGGTGGGTTCGTTGGTTGGTTTGCGTGGAGGGAGTGCGCGACAGTCGAGGCCGTGAGGCTCAGTGCTCGGGAGCGCGGCATCGCGATGCGTCGGTTTCCCGTTGCTGCCGCACTTGCTCACGGCTTCTTCCCTCGTCGTAACTTTCAGCCCTTTTGAGTATCTCCACTTAACTCTTGACGGGCCTTCCAGTGGCCCTACGACCTCCTACCGCCTTGGTTCGCTCTCCTTTCCTTGTCCTTCTCTTAGCCCTACAACTACCCTTAATCCTGTTTTCAGCATAGGTTCGAAGTTAGTCGGGGAGCGTTAACTCGCAGTGGTCGTAAGCTCGGTTTGAGAAAGTAGTATCGCGTTTGTGAGTCGCGGTGTTAGCAGTGTGGTGTGCGTGAGTGTGTGGCGGCAGTTCGGGTAAAAGTCGTCGGTAGGAGGAAGAATATCTGCGGTGATATCCCGGAGGAGCGAGGAGAATCAGGCATGATGGCACCGGACAGGGCCATGTGGTATCCCATGGAAGCGTAGGGAGCGGCGCCCCGGCTCCGACGGGCCGCAGCGGAGATGGATCCGTACGCGGTCGGTTGGGCGGCCCAAGGTCACGCTGGTGGTAGCGGAGGCGTGAGTGGCGGCGGTGGCGGTGGCGTCGGCGGCGTCGGAGGTGGCGGCGCGAGCACGGTGCCACGATGCTGGGACAGGCCGTGCAGGTCGACCGATCCCTCGCCGATGCGGCCGATCGAGCACAGCATGTGCTCCAGCGAGGCAATGAGGTCGATGGAGTCAATGAGGTCGATCGACTCTGTGATCCGGCAGCCGCAGTCCGACCCTATGCGCTCCTCTATGGATCACCATCAATCGAGTAGGTCGATCGAGCAGATACGTACCGAGCAACCTCGCTCGATCGTCGATCATCAGGGTGCATCTTCCTCGGGGATTTCGCCGGCAGCGATGAGGGCCGGCATGGAACACCACGCAGCAATGCGCGCGATCGAGCACCCCTGTCGGCTCAAGGATCACGCGAGCTACATGCACGACCACCATTTCGCACGCATGCACGATCACGGCTGCCGATCGGTGGAGCACGTATCCCGGTTACTGGAGCATCGCCTTCACGAGGGGCATCCGGGCAGACCGCCGATCGAGCAGAGTCCATGTCGACCGCTCGAACATCCGGTCCGCCCGTCGCCCGTCACCTACTCCTGCAGGTCCCTCGAACACGCACCTGGAAGACCCATTCCGATGGACTGCGTCATCTTCGGCCCGCACACGCATCCACCGCCCCGATTGCCTGCGGAAAGTCCCTTCCGCTTAAACTGCCCCGTGCACAGTCCTTTCCGCTACAGATTCCCCAACTGTGCAGCCACCGATTACCACTCGCACCAGGTAATGCCTCACTATCAATAATTCGAGTCTGCATCTCTTTCCTTTTCTTTCTTTTCTACCTCCTCTCTTTTCCCCGGCTGGCCATTCGGCTCTGGAAAAACGTGGGGGCGGTTATCGCGCAATCTGTTATGATTAATTAGTGATCGCTGGGGGATCGCCGTTAAATCGATAAGAGGGCAAGGTTTGGCCAGCCTGCTGGTCGTTTATCTTGTATTTTTTTTTTGCGGGCCAAACATCCGATAGTAAAACTCTGTGTTTCCAGTTAGTTTGCGCTATTCATGTGTAATTTATATAGCAATTCAATTCACGCGTAGTCTGGTTGAACAGTTTGTAATTAACTGTCTTCAGCGTGCAAGGTACAGTTTTGCTTTCGCAGAGTGTTTCTTTTCGTGAAATTGTAGCTTTATGTTGGAGACGTGTCCGCTTGGTTAGACCACACGGGACTCGTAAAGACACGGCACGAAGAGCTGGTTACTTTGTGTTTTGCTTAGCCTATTTACATTTTTCTACAACATGCCTCTCTTTGAGGAAAAGGGAGTGCTTGCGGCGACGGCATGAAATTACAAATTTGGTGTGTAGACTCCGGCAAGTGGTTATCTTCGCAGAGTTATTTCATCATCCATTAAACATCCTTCGCCTGTGAAAGCCGTTGACGCCCTGCCAAAAATTGTATCCTGTAACTCCTCTCCCGTTCGCACCTTCTCCCTCTCTCTCTCTTTCCCACTTTTGCACTCTCTATACATCGGCAATAAAAGTACAAAAAATTTGGGAGAGCGCCGGTTGCGAAAATCGAGTTCCGTGTTTCATCACGATTCCCAAGTCGGCGGGAAACACCATTTCCTCGCGTTATCGCATGCAAACCTCGTTCTATTATACACGCTATTTGGAAATTCGCGCTTCCGGGAATGCGAAGTGCGAAAACACGTACAACGAGATGAAAAGAGAGAGAGAGAGAGGGAGAGAGGGAAAGAAGGGATAAGACACGTCCGTCGCAGCGTGTAATGAGTGAAAATTTTCTGACTCATTCGCCAAGACGATGTTGATATTCTCGAGGAAAGTGCGGTGCAAACTGTCGGCTTTTCTTAAAAATGCGCCAGGTAAACGGTGAGCGTTTGCAGTCGTATCGTCATTACGTCGCTTGAGCAGCTGAAATAGAAAGCAAAATACACTCGTTCCTACCCCTCGCGTCGACAGGAATATCTCTCTCGTGGAGCGTATCTGCACTTAAGCGCTACTTAAACGAAAGTATACCCTCTTCCGAGTACCTTTCTACCTGCATTGCGATCGGCATTCCCACAGCTGCAATTCCCCCGAATTGCTACCACTAATTCAATGAAACTGAACAAGCGTTTCTCCCGTCAAACACTCCCAGCGAGCACTATCAATCAGCTGGATTTTTTGCTGCCAGCCCGCGGCCAAAAGTTGGTCGGGCCGAGCTCTTTCCACTTGCTGGCATCATTATTTCAAAGGGGGCGCAAAACTGGCAGCGCTCGCGCGCTTGTCTTGTTCCAGCATTTTGTTTGCGCCCGGTGCTTTTCCCGCGCGCTATCAATTCGGTACTGGTTCATAGAGTAATGAGAAACACGATTGGGTAAATTTTATTTCGGTCGGAGCGTGAGCTGCATTTCCCCGAAGCGGAGTACAAATTGCAGCGGTACGCTGCGCCGTACCGGTGAGATGGGCGCAGTAGTATAAGCCAGCGCTTCGTCAGACAAGGTCTCCAATCAAGGCGGTGCGCGACAGGCACATATCTCTTCGAGCGCTCTGTTTCGCTTGCGGTAATGTACAACCCTGTACGATGGTAAAATGCAATACCACTATGTTTTTCCTCACACCCCGCTCGCTATTGATCGGCCTTGGTAAAGCCTCTCTCTCTCTCTTTCGCTCCTCTCCCCCTCCCCGTCTTCCGTATATTTGGCGTGTCACCAAAGGGCTCTACTTTCCTATCATTTCGTAACTCAACACTCGGTGAGCCATCGCGTGGCTGGTAATAGGGAAACTATGGAAATAGGGTTGAAGCAGGGAAAGCGCGTGAGGTCGCATATCCCTTAGATTCCATTTTGCCAAGGAATAAGGCTGCTCGAGCGAAAATCGAAGCGAAGTTCCCAGCCTTTCCCGCAGGCTCTTTCGGTGCGTTTTACGCGCGATTCGGGGACGTCTAACAGCGGGGTAATGTCGAGGAGAGGAGGCCCCTATTTATCAAGCCTACCCCAGGAAGCTGGCACCCTCGAAGCTTTCTAGCAGGCTTTCCCACCAGTATTTCCCAGCTTGCAGCTAAAAAGGGTGCCGGAAGAAGCGGGTGGTGTCGTCGTAACTGTGCGGCACGTTCGCGATCTAGTCTACTTTACGAGTCCGCCATGCGAAAAGGCGAGATGAGCTTGGACGCTTTTCCAAGAACGTTCTTCCAGTTGAGCCTGCCACAGTCTTTTCGCCGTCTTGGTCCGCGCAGATCCTGCATCGTTGTGTCAATAGTTGGATCGAACGGATTGGAATCGATCTACAATGTGCTGGACGAGGATTTGGAGTGGCGGGAGTCGATATTCCGCACTATGCGCACTTTTCCCTTGGAGCGATTCGCGATGGGGCTTCGCGTTCCAATTCTCTCGATGCGGGTTGGTGGAGGCGAGGCGAGGCGAGGCGGCTGTCTGCTGCCCAATGTACCGTGATCCGTCATTCCACGGGCACCTGCCCACGAATATGTCGGCAGACCAGCACCAGCTAGGGCTACGCCTTGCTAGACAATTTCGAGCGGCGAATTCGACGAATTCAGCTGGAATCGCCCGATGAATTTCACTGGCAAGCCTTGCAGAATGTCGGAGCAAAACTGGTATTGCACCCGAGATGCCAGTTGCCCTGGAATTATAGATGCCTCTCGCCATGTACACCAACAGCTACCACCTTTGTTAATTATCATCGCACTAGCTGCCTACATTCGACTTGCATTCCTGAATATAATGCTCTGTCTATTCTTGTGCGTGCCGAGTCGCTAATGTGCCGAAAGTGTTTTAGACTTGGCGCGGAACACATTCCAGCCGTTTCGACACTTTCCTTTCCTCCCCTGGCACGCAAATCCCATTTGGAAGCGTGGAAATGATGAAATTGGCTCTCGTTTGAGCCGAGGCATCCTTCGCCTCGAGGTATACCTGTATATTGCTTCGCGTAGAGTTTCCCATAAATCAAGAGGATTCTGGCTGAGAGCAAAAACTCGCCGAGGCTCGGATATGGAGTCAAGAATTGTATTAGTTATACGGCGATCCAAGGACCGTACGGTGGTGGCAGCGCTCGGAAACTGGCTGTCTGCCGTTTCCTATCTGCTCGGGCTATCATCCCGAGTGTGCCTGGTTTGCCAGAAATCGAATTAGCGGAGAACGCCATTCATCTTGTGGAGGCTGATAGCCCTGGATTGGCGGCTAATTACGATAGCAACGTGCGCTCCTTGCAATGTTAAGTAGTCTTTGACGAACATCGAGTTAAAAGGCTCCTCGTATTCAGAGTTCGCACTCCAAATGTGCACCGAACGAGATATGACTCGACCGAAATCCATTCAGCTTAGTTACCACAGGATATTCAACCTTTCCCTATTATTTTAGGAAGCTCCAAAACTATTCGTAATATCCAGCACGAATTGTTTATAATAGAGATATGCTAAAGTAGGCTCTAGCACCATTATTATTTCACCGGGTGAATTATGAGAGGCTGTTCTGCTGAGATTTGGCCGATGGGACTAAAGTGGGCGTAGATGGGACAGGAAAGAAAATAGCGGTGGTTTAAGGTGATCCATCAAGGCATTGCTGTCTGATTTATGGGTTAGCTGGGCCCTATCGCGGTCCATTTCACTTATCTTACGTATTCGTTCCTCGTCGTCTCTACTTCGGCACACTCGACGCGTCAAACGTAAAGCCTTCATTTCTCGAGTGACGCTCTGATCATCTACTTCCATAATGCAGGGAGCTCGAAAATTTCGGTGGGCGGTTGAAACTTTCGCATGATTGACACATTTCTAATGGATTACATGGACTGCAGTATACTTCGAGCTCGACCTCTCAGCTCGATGCTCGTCTCCCGGGACATTCTTTGCTCCTTCCTTCAAATTTTCTTTAGAGTGGCGCTTCCAGTTGGATAAAGATGTGCAGTCCAATATATACTTTATATATTAGCTATCCTACGTGGCTTCAATCTAGTAATAATGTACATGCACCTTGCGAATAATACAATTTAAAGGAAAATAGATTGTTGTCACTATATTTATTGTAAAAATGATATAAAGGTTTAAAGTTTGATCTTCCACTCCTTTTGAGATTTTAAACTTAATCTTGAAACACTCTGTGTGTTTGAAACACAAAATGAGGCATGAACATTGAGCAAAACTAAAATATAAAACAAGTCGATTTTTCGATCATTTTCGTTCGCTAGTTTCTTCGTTAATCCAATCTTGCACCAGCAGAATCTACCGAGCTTCGCTACGGTGGAGATCACATCTGTCGTACTTTCCTGAAAACTACTTTCTCAACTACAATATCCATGCGTTTCAGAACCCAGGAGATTCGGTTTAGTGCACAAAAAATGTATGCTCTGACATATCTGGCAGAAGTTGCGCGTGCAAGCGAGGGCCTTTAATCAGACAGCGTATATTCGCCAGTCGATGCCGTGAGTTGCTACTGCTTAAAAGAACTTTCTCACCGAGGCAATATCGGAAGTAGTTTCTCCCGGACATAATGAGACGCGACGCGCTGCGTCAGTGGCGGTTAAATTTATTATCGAGCTCCTCCATTGGCTGAAAGAAGAAAGGACATAATAACCGAGGGTAGTTTGTGGGGCTTGTTAGCGTGGTGATCGACGAACTATTAACAACACCGTCGGAGTAGCTTCAGTTTCTGTAGTCGGACATGCCGTCGTATCAGCCGGTGAGTCTTGGGAAAAGCCGCTTCCTTAGTGCTCACTTTATTACGAAAGTTGCGCACTCTTCCGTGAGAAGCATTAGTACGGTGGAAGTAGCGGTTGAATGGAAAAGCTGTGCAGATCGATAGGAGAGCAGCCGCCGTCGAGTAACCAAAGACAGAGACGCGTGCCGACTCTTTGCGAAACGTATCCGGCCTCGTTCCTGCTTGTTTGTGGTCCTTTGACCGCTCTCGCCCTACCGCCGCGACGCCCTACCTCTCTCCCTTTCTCTTCCTCTGTTTTACTCTCACCCCCTTCTTACTGCCACCCTCTCCTACATTTCTCTATCACTCTATCTCTCTCTTTCTCCAACTGGAATACTCGTTGAAATCGATGGCCGACTTCCCCTCACGCGTCGGCTTCGAATGTACAGTTTCTGTTGGCATTGTAAGGGACCCTTTGTATGGATCATTCGGCGCAAGATGATGGCTGCATCAGTGGCGCGATACGGCTATGGTGAGATCAATTTTCAAATATGTAGCGTGCAAGCTGCCGTAAAAGTTTGTCGAGTTTGCCGGAAGAGCAGTTGCGCGCCGTTACCCAAAGAAGACAGCATTCTTTCGATTCTAGCGGACGGTTGCGATAGAGATGCGAGCCACGGATACAACGCTGCTCGGAGATTAGATCTGGCGGAAAGAGGTTGCTCCAATTTCGAAGTCTTTCCAGCGAGTGATCCTACCGGGCGAGGACGAGGCTTGCCCGCATGGCAAGGAACCCCCTCTTCGAAACTGCCAGCAACTTTTTGCCGAGACCTGATCTCCGAGTTAGAACTTTAGCCGGGTCTCGCGTACTGCCGCCGGCTCACTCCTGCCAAATACATATTTCACCGGCCACGGAGACGCCTCCTTTATCCTCGGCAGTGATTCTCCAAGTGAGCGTCAGTTAAATCTTGTCGTCGTCGCTGCTGCTTAAGGAATGTAGGACGATTCATAACGTGTACGATCAAATTATAGTCTCCTATGCTCTTCAATTTTATTATATATTTAAGGTTGCTGGGTAAAAAATGACCGAAATATAGGAAATTGGTATTTTTTATTTTAACTTTTCAATTTTGATGAAGGAAATTGGTTAATTTATTATTTTAATCGGCTTTAATATTCATCATGATTGTAAAATATTTCATTTTAGAGAATGATTTCCATCAGTTCATTATATTTTGATAACTTACGGTCGAAAAAGACTGGGAGATTGGTAGCAGGGTTTACCAGCGATTTCACTTCGTACGAATCCGATTTGATAAAGGTCTATGTGGAATTTCGACTCACAATTGGTACAAAGTGATTGATTCACTCGTCTTTCAAAGACTACTATCAATATATATTCTTTGCATAGAGTAATTATAAATTATCTAGTAAATTTAATTATACACGAATGTTTTTAAACATTCCAGAAAATATTCAACTGTATTTCCAATGTACACAATATAACAATAAATTCGTTAGATATAAAGTGGATTTCCGACCGTGTAGATTTTCGATGCGGTTTTCCATAAAGAATCGCTGGTTAAATTTCGGTACACATGTTATGTATCACCCTATATATCAATGCGGGGATATTTCTGTTGACTCACTGGGTGAGAGTGGCGAGGCTTCCATATCGAGAGGAAACGCGGCTGCTACCGGCCAGATAAATCTTCCTCTGGATGTCAAATGAAAAGTTAAAACCGTGACCCCGATGGCATTACTTCGCCGCCGACGTGATTCGACCGTTTCCTAATGGCATTTGAAAAGTCAAATCACCAAGTCCCCAACGATCTCACTCTTGACTGAGAAAGGGCGCTGAACTCTGAGAATGGCTCGCATTATGCTCGATTTATTTCAGCGCTCCAAATGCTGTAAAAAGTACATTAAGAGGAATTGGAGACATTTCATGCGAATACATGGCTAATGGAAAAAGGCAAGTTCCGCAATATGCCCTCTTTTTATCTCTTCGATTGTTCGCGCGTGTTTGCGCTACATTTCAATTGAAAAATCATTGGCACAATGTCCTTTCCCGTTAATAATCAAATGTCGCCTTTCTACGAAAATATTCTATGATACATTGTTCGCGGAGTGTGTTGACATTGCACAACCAACATCAAAAATGTGACAAAAGCGCCAACGTTGCCGGTTTTGGAGTCAAGATAATAACCCACTGTAAAATAGAATTTTTACGACGAATGAATGTACGAAATTCAACAAAACGACATTGTGATGTGAACAATCACCGAGTACATTTTTACAGAGTCTGTTTAAAAACTACTGTAAATCAGTTATCTTTCCGAAGAATAATCAAATGTTGCATAAAGTCATGGCGTCAAATTTATCTCGATGCTTTTGGAGGATGCTTTCCACTGTTCCTATTTGCTTACAGCGCACGAGGAGAATTTATTGCATGGCATGATGCAAAGCACACGTAACTTTACTTGAAGGTGCCGGTGCTTTGATGCCGTGCTGTGTCATCGGCAAAGTCGATTTATGATAGACCCGAAATGCGCTGGGGCCAGTGGCGCGCGAAAGAAATTGAAACTCGAAACTATCGATATACGTGGAATGCCAAGCTTTCGTAATCTCTTGGTCGTAGCTCCTCCTGCCTCTTCCGCACCAGCGGCAAGATGATAGTTTAGGAAGCGACGTTATTATGCCGCTAGGAGGATTATCAGCGTCGCATAATCTAGATGCTATACTGATTCCATTGACCCGGTTACAAGAGCCACCGATTTTCAATATGTTCCCGGATGCCGACGGCTCGTTTCTCAGCCTTAGATACTTCTACTTCTTAATGGAGTGCAAAAATTGAAAGTTCACTTCAACATTTTGGAAAAATATTATAATGTTTTTGTTATAAATTTCTATAACATATGTACAAGTACGTGATTTCAGATATATTATAAATTAAATTCATTAATCTATCGGTCATAATTATAAAATGATTGACATGGGTGTTTGTTTACAAACCTTACATTGTAGGTTACACAAGTAAGCTCACATCCATTGGTGTGTAAGCTTGAAATTCGATTTGTGTTTTGTGTTTACATTTTAATACTTTGTTTACGCGGGTAGAATAGGATAGGCTATATTTAAACTTATAATGTAGTATAACTATTACTTTAATCTTATCGTCTGAGTTGCACCTGCGGATGATATTTCTATGCTCTTCCAATAACTTCTTTTCTTCGAGATTATACGATGTTTCCATTCCACAAATGCCAGTCACGAACAACTGGTCCAGTTGGTGCGATCTGCTATTCACCTGGCATTTTCCACGATATCTCCTAGCCGCTCACAGGCGAATCGATTTGCAGCGTGGAAGAAGTGCGGCAGCAGCAAAATCTAAAGCTTGGATTCTCACTTCAATCTCGCTGTATCATCGTCATTTATCCAGTGAAACTCGTGCCGTGGAATCAGTCGCTTGTTGCTGCTAATGAAAGCGAAACTTCGCCACAGCTACTTGAGTCACTTGACACTGGCTAAAAGTGAGCGACACGAACTTCGATGAATTAAATTAAAATCATTAATCCATCTTTCAATCAACAAATTCTATCGCACATGTATATAGATATATATAAATATAGTTTATTCGTTTTATCAAAATTTCGCGCTCAATTTTAGTTGATGAAGTTGGAGGATAGCGTTTGCGAATTAGGCCAGCCAAATGTTTTCGATAGCATTGCGAATCGATCGGTTGATATAAGTGATAATTAAATCTACCATAGAGTTTGTCGGGAAAATTGAGGGAAGAAGAGAAGCGAGTAATCAGAGTAGAGGGTGAATTTATCCAAGCGTCGGCCGACCATTGGAGGTCAAACTAACGCTGGTTAGTTTTTCTTCAGCCAGTGGCAATGATCGAATTCTGTTCTTGCCGAGAGAGGCAGAGATTTCCACTGGCCGAGCATTTCCTCTTCTCGAGCATTCGTCGACTCGCACTCGCATCGACTGAAATTTTCATTCCATTTCTAATGTAAGTGGCTCGACGGCTTACTCCGAATGAGTCGGCCATGAAATGCTCTCTGTCTACTCTTTTTCATCGGCACTCGCCAACGTCTATTCCAAAATCCAGTGGAGCGATTAACTGTCAGCCACTTCTTGTGTCTCCGGATTACTATCTAGAAAAGGCGTCCCTTCCGCGATACTCCTGACTTGTCTCCCCCATTCTGACGCGCTAATCCTTAGAATCGGCGAGGAAGGAGCTCGAAATGAATATCGTGCATTTTTCTGGCCGCCCGGTGATATCGGTGAGAGTAGTGCAAGTTCCAGGCAGGGATTGAGAACCGGGCTTTTGCTTGCTCAGTTTTCTAGTTTCGTATTTGCCAGCGGCAAACATCGGTGGCCTGCTCCGTACGTAGTACTGGTGCATTGAAACATCCAACAGCCATACACGCATACAAGAACAAGCCTACCCCGTAAATAGACGCTCTCACCGTCTATCCCCGGTAATGCGAGCAGAATTCGCATCTAATGCCTTGAAATTAATATCTCGCCTGTGTGAGCTAAATCTGTATTTTGCGGTGGTTCGTTTTGGACCCCATGATTCCCTAATTAAAGCCACTGATACATTGCGGGCCAAGCTGCCTTGTTTCCGGAGATATTTCTCAATGCCGTTGTTCAGATTTCCGACCCTTCATTCCCTGCACTCGTACCGTGCTATTTTTTCGTCCACTATTTTTTTCCTTCCTGCTAGGTCGAATAAGCAGTGCTGTAATTGGCCGCTTTAATCCCTTTTCAATCCCGACTAATCCTCGATACTCGCAGTCGACCGACCAAGTTTTAGTAATATCTGCAGCGTACGTGAATTCAGCCGGAACGTGTGCTATGTGTGTTCAATTAAATAAATCCGTGCGCATTGTTAATGGGCTTGGCGATTTCTGGAAGTATTTCCCTTTTTGAATGCATGAACATGAGAGTTCGTAATAGCTCTGTGTTGCGTACAACAAAAGCATTGCCTTTATGTCGTTTCATAATGGCGCGTTTATTAAGGCGTGCAAAATTCTAAGCCGGAATAAAAGTTGCACTTTGCTCGTTACTGTTGCGTAAGAGGATATCAGCTTCAAAAAAAAAGGATCTCTGGATATTATATGGCGGGCATTGGCGTACACCGAGCATGCCCTGAACCAACACTAATTACAATGAATATCGTGTCCTATTCACCAAGGCGGTTTTTTAACTACACCAATTTTTGTGTTCAGCAGCCTACTATGTCTTTGGAAAGTCATATGTTTGTAACTCTCGCAATTCCCTCTGTTCTTATATCAAATTTGTAAATAGTTGCTTTCAGTTAGATCTTGCTTTAAACACTGCATAGAATAGCAATTCTAGTAAAAGTTTGTTAATCTTCAAAGAAAAATATGTATTCAAACATATGTTGAAATGATTTTTTTAAAATGCTAAACTCTATTTGATAACAAGCCTGGCTCGTAACAATATAAACATCTTGCTGGGTTTGAAAAGGTCAATGACACCAATGAGAGAGAGAGAGTACGAAACGAGTTCCACTCAGTTGCGGGGCAGCATTTGGATCTTCACGGTACAGTGGCCCATTAAGGTTGCGCAGTTGACAATTGCGACGATCAGCATCGCAGCGATGGGTTGTTCTGCCAGTGCTTCGCTTTCCACCAAAGCAGTCGGAGTCTCGACGATGCACATTTTAGTTAATGGGTTTGCCCAGCAGCAGGGTTTGGCCGGTCCGGAGATTTATTTCCTGAGAATCGCATTTCCATAATCGATGCGTACCCCTTAAAAATGGGCGCCGTCTGCCAACTTTCCGCATTTCTGCCCGGCGTTTCGTATCAAAGATAACGCATTAAAAATGGGAATGGTCATTAAGGAAACGCCATGGCGCAATTACGAAATCTTAACTATTTTCGAGCCTTTGTACATACACTTCTGACAAAAAGTGGGTTTTAATAGTACCGATTCAAAGGGAAATGAATTATTCTGCACACAGTGCGAGCGTCATTCAGAGGCGTGCATCGTTTTCATAATTAAAGCAAACATATTTTATAATTTTTATTATTTTTCCCTTGTGTCACTATGAAACCGTAGGTAATTCTTTATTCTTCCTAAGTCATAATGTGGCTCTGCATTTAATTATGTAGGAAGTGTGATATAAATGAATCCGCACCTTCCTGTTCCACGTAGCGCTTCTTTCGCCACTGATTTTATGAAATATTGCATTCCGTAACTATGCGAACGTGCATCCAGAGAGTCTGGTTTGTCAGGAGCACCACCATTTATAAACGACACGTTCATCCTCTGCGTCTCTTTTACGATGCATTGACAATGGAGCTCCAGGTAACGTGTTCGCACGCGCCAGTCAATTTGTTGTAACGATTTTACATCCATCGAACCAGCTGCGCTAAATAATTGTCTCCCGTGAAAATAATCTGCATGACGACGCGGCACGAGTGCATCGATTGCTTGGTTGCAAATCATAAATTCACGGTCGAGCGAATTGCGCCATAAATAAACCGGTGTAAATCAAGTGGTCTGAAAGTATTATAATGCTGGGAGGGTGGTCGGACAAATTTATATGTCCGCCCAACTGGATTTTTCCAGCGATATTATACTACCGTGGCCGGGGAAAGCGAGCGCACTTGTAATGCAGCTCGGATTATGGCTCTCGGTAATGCTTCATGCAAGATTAAGTATCGATGCCCACTAATCGATCGCATTCGAGTACTTGGATTCGATTCAATTCAAATGGGCCATGACCCTCTGATTATCCAGCCAGCCAGTGTAGTCTTTTTCCATTATAGGTTGAAATGGAAACTGATTACTTTTCTGCTTCCGTTTTCCTCATCGGTATTTGTTGTTAATTGAGGAACTTTTGGCAAAATGAATTTTTCTGTGATTTCATATTAATCGAACTTTTACCTACCATATTTTCAACATAATTTCAATAAAAATTGCCCTTTTTTGTCTTCTAAACCACTCAACCTTATCTTAATACGTGGCCCGATACACACTTCACCGCTTTTTCATTTTTACAATGAAATCTATCTTCTATACCGAGGCCCATCGCTCCCCTCACACTTTACGTATATGTACGTACCAGAATACAAAACGAAATCCCGGAAAGCCAGTAAGGAAATCGAATCTCGGAGGATGGGATTTCGAAATCACGCGTCAGGAAACGAGAGATTTCCTCAAGACTCACTGGTTTCTTGGTATCGCGTGAAAATCTTTTGCATTTCGTTCGGTGAGCCGCAGACATCATAATCTTAGCTGGAGGCGCGATAGCCGCCAGCTCGGCACCTATGTCTATATGTATATCTATGTATAACTTGAAATCATCGAGCGCGCGCTATTAAATTCACCGAGGAAAAGAGGAGTTTGTGAACGGAGACGCAATGTTGCCGTATAGCACGTCGTTCTGACGAGAAATGGTTGGGAGAACTGAACGGAAAATTATACGAACCGCTACCGTGCTCTCCGCCGCTTTACTCTTCTAGTTCGGGATTGGTGGCAGTGTCTTTGCCGAAGAAATATCGCGGAAATGACTTCAAGTGGAGGATCTCGTATACACTTGCCACTAAAAGAATATTAACCTTTTACGTGCGAGAATGACGCTTATGTGTAATCAATTTGAATTTACAATTTGAAAAACAGAATGTTGTTTAATAAGATAACTTAGAACTTTTTGAATTTTAAAAGCTAGCCCTCTTCACAGTCAAATTTGCATAAGCTTTTTAATATAAGGGTACTAACTAAAACTTTCGAGGTTTTGCGCACGTTTTCAGGAACAATGAGTATAAAAGTAGCTTGTCGAGATTGACGTTGGCGCGATATCTTGAAGAGCGAACGTCGCGACGGCCGAATGGCTTGTCTGGTCATCAGCATTTTAAGCAGAGGGAAGCAAGCGCAAGGGCCGTCGGCCTGGCGGCCCTTGCGCCGGGTAATTTGGCAGGGAAGCCGCGATTGCAAGAGCGGGTCGGGTCTGCATTATTCAAAACGCAGGCCGTGTTGTTGGGTTACCGGCGCTGGTCATCCTCAATAGAATACATTAGCGTCATACAAAGCGAAAGAGGATACTACCGCAAGCGCTCACCACCGGTGCTGTGTCGTGTGTGCAGGTACATGTATGCCGTTCCTCCTATCTAATATCCGCCAGGGCTCTTCACCCTTCTCCCCTACGCCGCAGTGGCCGTGTGAGCATCCCCAACAACTAAGTGAATCGGTAAATTCCACCGCAACGAGAAATGAAAACCGAGGCTTCCTCTCTCGGTGCTTTTCTCTTCTACTAATATAAAGGACCATGTTTGTCTGTTTGACTTTGTGTTCGTGATAAACTCCAAACCGGCTGAACCAATTTCAATGAGAGTTCCTTTCCTCTATAGAGTTTACGATCCAGGTAGATTATAGCCTATCAAATATCGTTATCTTTATTATCTATAGAGTGTGCTGCAGGAGTAATTTAGCAATTTCAAAAGGAATTGCAGGTCGATACATCGTAGAAAGATATTTGCATGATAGATAATTATAAGAATCTATTGTTCTTTAAATTGAAAAAGACTTAAAATCTTCTTATCCATAACACGGCTTCTAAGTTTCGCGATAATTTATTCAGAGTATATTATACTTATAACCTCCTTTTTTACTGATACAACATTTCCGAAATATACGATCGTAGAATGATGCGCAATAAGAGAAAAGTTGGACGACATCCGAAGCTATGAATTGTTAGAGAGGAATGTCGGCGTACAGTGACACTTTCTCGAGTTCACTTTCATTCGTGTACCGAGTATAATAGGACTGCGGGCTTTGGCTCGGCTGTCACTTTTCCATCAGCGCGGCTGTTCCACAATCTCGGCCGCGCTAGGTAGCCGACTCATTACTCTCAAGTCAATATTTAAGGACGCGTGCACCCAGCCAAAGCATGTCGTCGCGGTTTCTTCACCTCCGAGAATTGCGGTCGCCCAGTTCATCGCGGTCATAAATTTTCTCTATTCCTATTCGACGACCTGACTTTTATTTCAGTTTTAGGATTAATAAAACGCTGATGTGCGTAATTTGAACAGTAAATTACCTGATAATGACGTCCCCCAATGGAAAAATACCCTTCAAGTCCGTTTACATTTGCGGAATAAAATTAAATGTAACACGGCAGTCCTGACAAATATTTTTTTATACTAATTATGTGAAGGTATCTGTGTCTGCTGATGCAGTTATGTTACGCAAACTATAAATACAGCCATATAATAAACATTGAAGAATATTTGTCGTGTCTGCCACGCTAAGCCACCAGTGTCTGTAAATATAAACGGACTTTTTTTAATCGTTCTACATGTTGCAGTCACTTTTTAATCGGCAGATTTTCACTGTCGTTCTATGGAATGGGCGTTGGGGCAGGATTGCGAGATTCAGATAGTTGAGAGGCGAATCATTGTAACGGACAATGCTGCATACAAATTTATGGGAGGGGGTGGCAGATTTGTTGCACGTAACAAAGGGTACTTCCCAATTACAAACGGGCGGCGGGCGGTGTGGTGGGTGGTCGATTTGATTTCGGGCATTGCGGATAGCCAATTATCAGGGCGATTTAATACCCGATAACGATCCATCGGGAAGAATTCAAGTCGAATCTATCATGCTCTTTTATTTGATAAAAGCCTCTCGGTCGATTAGACTTTTTCATTGGGAAGCTCGTCATGGGGGAGCATAGAGGCTTCGTATATATCGGACATCCTAATTAGATTCCGGATGTCTGGCACGTCTATCCGGCTATCAGGAGTGCGCACATTAGCAGCCGGCCGTAGTTCCAGATTAACATAATTGTGAGCTGATCATCGGAACAATGGGCATACTACTATCTAATGATATATCCCTGCTGACAACAAATTGACAATGACGTGTCATGCGTTCGTCACTAGTGCCTTCCGCCCGCAATGAAACTTCCCTGAAATTGCATCCACCCACACTAGCATTCAGGTTGCGAGCCTCGAGCTGAGTAAAACTATCGGAAACGAGATACATCCTGGTGAACTACGAAACTTGACAATGAACGCTCTTCGCTCGATGTAGTGCTGCGCTCCAACTAACCCAGGAGCACGTTTTACTTCCGCATCGATTGGATTGCTAGATACGATGGAAACGCTTCGCTCGTTCCTTATCCCAGTTTGCGAGCGAGTACCTATCTCTCTTTCTTTATATGTGTGTGTGTGTGTGTCTGATTTTTTAAATGTTCGAACTATTAGTCAAGTCCGTCGTAGTGAATCGTTATCGGGTATCGTTCTCTCCGATATTCTTGCCGGCAAGCCAAATTCGCCAATACAGCTCTGCCAAATGCGTTGCGCTGATATCAGTGAAAGCATCTCTTAAACTCTAGCTTTCTATCTAAAGTACTCTGCCATCTTCTCATACGCCGTTCTCTTTCATGAAGATTTTGATACTCGTTTTGATTCCATTGGATGAATCCAGTAATAGTGAAGCTTAACTGCGCTGGCTTTGGTTGTTCCATAGTCTGGTCTAATTGTAAGTCCGTTCAAATTACAGACTCGACTCAGGGAATGGAGACTGGTATCGCTATCAGGTTCTCCATGAACACGAGCCCGCAGCTGGCTCTCTCTGGTTTCTCTTCTGGCTTCTTAGATTCTTGCCACTATGTAGCGCAGTTAAACAAAGTTCGAGTTTAATAAACTTTAACGTGCATTCAATTTAAAACTAAAACTCTTTTCTCCAAGCTTTTTCCAATTGGCCAATAATGTTCTATTTCAAACAAATTACTCGTCTTTCCGCCAATATAGCAAGAGAAATCGAATAAGTAGTGGTACTCTGTTTTCACGCTTGATTCTCGATAATTTATGCGGCTGGATGGTCAAATCACCGTGGCTGAATGCGATAGCTGATTTTGCAGGCAAGCGAGGTGCCATTAGGAATTTCTAATCTCTCGAGGCTGCCAAATCGCTAATCAATATCGGAGACAGTGTTAGTGAGATACCTGGTGTGCAAACGTTTTGTCGGCTGCCACTCGATATCGAATACGGATTATGCTCGGCATCCTACTCTTCCTCATCCTCCTCCAGCATAGTATACGCTGCTAGCCTGGCACGACTCTAAGTCACGCTGAGCCAAGTCAAGCACCTGAATGTTTCGTCGACGAGGATGCGGCAATACCTTGTTATTAATGTCTCCGACTGGAAGGTACACTTAGGGAGAAAAATGGGAGCAGTTTGCCAGTGGTTCGAGGATCCACAAGTTCACTTCTACCAAAGGGAGAGGGAAGGTGCGAGGGAAGATTGGCTTGATACAGTTAATGGGGGTTCTGGCACGTTGAAGCCACCTTCGAAGAGTGAGACCCACTTCAGAATTTCATTGTGCATCGCATTATTGGTACTCTAATAGAGTGCATTCTTCGGCCCACAACTAAGTACGTGATAAATGCCTTGATGCTGCACAATGGATGCCTTTGAGATACTGTCTCGATGCTCGGTATTCCTCTCCGCGAGAGGAAAACAGACCAGGTTAGATTTCATTACTCGAATACATACAACTTGTCGAATTGGATTGGTACGCGCAGGAAATAAAAGATCATTGGTATTTGAACGGGTATACGACATGTCCGCTGTATTAGTTTCGCTCTAGTTCCTATGCAGCCATCAACCAGTAGCCAATCTCCTTTCAATCAATGACAATAATCGTGGGAGATCGAATATAATGTAGTGGAAAGTAACAGTAGGAAAGAATAGCAGGATGTATGAATTACTTAGCAGTGATTTGGCCAATTGATTTTTTTTTAGTAAGTGATCGCGACGAAAATGCGGAAACTTGTTAAATGCCAGCATCGCATTTGTAATTAGAATACGTCTAGGAAAAGTGGATCAAGCAGATTAAGAGAAGGGCAAGGTCGTGCTGACGATCCCTTCATTTCCATATTGAGAGCGGTAATGAAGCATCATTGTCCTCGAAAACTTTGCTGCCAGACTGGCACGTGGCAGCCCGGAATCTCGTTATGTCTCCTTGTAAGTGTACCTTCTCGATTAAATCTGCTGCGGTTTTCGGGCATTTTTTCATCCAACGCCATTTTAATCTATTATGAACTGTACCATTTCGAAAGTTATTACCATTAATACCATTCACCCGCCTGGATTGAATTATCAGTCAGGTAAACAATAGGTTATCCAATATTAGAATATTTATTATTTACATAGAATGTTTCAAGTATCATGTTGGGATATTATTGCAATAAAGACAATTGCAATAATCTATTATTATGCAGACTAAATTACTATTAATATGTACGTGAAATGTCATCCGGGCAATGTTTCATCGTTTGTATGTTTGCGTTAAACCCGAAAACAACAGTACCGACTTTAATGCCATTTGCCCTCCAGTGTAGTGATATCATTAAAGTAAACTGTGATTTGCGCAATATTACAGTATATATTACCTACATAAAGTTTTTCAACAGTGATTTTAAAATTTCAAAAGGAATGGGAAATCCAGTAATAATATATTATTAGTAGATTTTTGCAACAAGGAAAATTACTAATCTATCATTCTATAAATTAATTTATTCCTAATATTTCGCGACAGAATTCAAGTAAGACAACTAGTAAAAGATAAAGCGACAGATTGTGCCTAATAGACCATTGAGTTTCTTGTCAGAAACGACCTATCAGGAAAATTATAGGCGAACATTAATCCTACTTAGTGTTAGTAAGAAGGTAATAGGCTACTACTTAGTTCGATCGCCTTTGTCATTTGCCGCACACCTTTCCTGGCAGGTTCGCCGAAAGCTCTTCTCTGATGGGAACGCGATAATAGGAACTGGGCGAACGCGGAGCTTACAAGGGCTGCTCTGCCTTCGCCGATGACGAGCGGATGTTCCTAGGAATTAATAAAGTTCGACAGCAAGCTCCCTGCTCGCCAGTAACCCAGATTCGCTTATGACGATGTTTCATCTTGCACTATGTATCAAGCTAGGCGCACCACGCCAGTCGTGCGTGTTAGCACTAACCTTACATAGGCTTACAGCAAGTAAGCCAAGCGCAACTTGATGCAATGCTGGGTCGATCCAAACTTCGAATATCGCTACTGAAGATTTTCGAGTTCTCGGAAAGCTAGCTTGCTTTTATGAAATCCGTTCCGATGCAATTACCCCCACTGTTGAATTTTTCAGTTACAGTTGAAGTAATTCTTAAATAAAAGGGGAAAATGTGGGAGAGGAGAGAAATGGAGTAGAATGGCGAATGTCATCTGCACTGACGTCACGGATCTATGTAAATTGACCATAATACAGTAGAGTATCAAATGTTGCGCTCTGTTGCATTGGCAAAATGGAGATTGTCAACCCTATAGAGCGAGAACGCAGTGGCAGTAAACTCCAGCGTCACGGAAGGGCGAACACGGGAATTGAGGCTTTCCTTTAATTGGAGTTTCGGATACTATTAACTGTCTCCCGAGGCAGTGCGCGTAAATCTAACTCGCGAAGCACTGCTAATGAAATCTAACGAGAGGGCGATTTGACGCGGCAGTTGTGTCGTTTAAATTTGTCAATTAATAGGAAAGCGAGCGTGCAGCAGAAAGATAGGTTGGTAGTGCTTGCACGCTAAGCGCTCCGGGCATTCTCCATTCCGCATGGGCGGCCGCTTCATCAGCGCTTCAATGCTTCTGTTCATAGGGGAGACAAAAGGAAATATTTCTGGGGATATATATTGTCACATTTATGCGCGCAGTGCTCCCGGAGACCGACAATGCGCCTGGTATTTCCCGTGAGTGATAGGCCGACGCCGCCGACGCCGCCGACGCCGCCGTCGCGGCAGTGAAGCTCCAAAAATACGACGAGTGACGTTATTTGCAGGATATATCGTGCGCGAGCCTCTGCGCTTTTCGATTATGAAATCGTTCAGGAATGCGTTACTATTGTCCTAGCATTGTCTCGCCGGCGAGCCTCACTGCGTTCGAGTAGTTGTCATCTGCCTAAATATTTCATTGACGAGCTTTCATGTGTGACCCGCCATTCCACTTCGGTCCAATAATTGTGCGCTTGAGTTGTCGTGAAAAGCCTGTCTCTCCCTGTCACGCGGAACTAATATTGGATACGCCTGTCTCGAAAATTATACACTTTTATTGAAGTTAATAGTGGCGAAGTCTTAAAATCATAGATGAAATTTAAAGAGCCACGTACAAATAAATAAATACAAAATATACGTAAACGGATCTATCGTGACATCGGAAAGACAGCTCTCAACGTGTAAATTACCACTAGATTTCACTCTGTAACTTCGTACTTGGGAATTACTCTTTACTCGTCTTACTCGGATTACTCGCTACGCTCGTCTTCTCTTAGATCATATTGGAAGTGGTCGTCAACGATTCCGTAGCTTAAACTTATGTAAGTGAAGTAAGCAGCAATCCCATCTACATCTCAGATACACCTTCAATCTCTGCTACATCCGACTATACCAACGGATCTTACCCAGTAAACAACACCGAGGGAGTTTGGATTCGTGCAATTTCAGTTGTGTAATTAGAGCGGTAACCGAAAGTCATCCGCTCGAGGGCGTTGTTTACGTTTTTGGGGGGAAGAAGAAAAGTGCATATGTGCTCTCATTAAAAGCAGGTTTTTGACGACGGCAAGGAAACTACTGTTGTGCCGAGTGAATGATGGCCGAGCGTGCAGCACATCGTCGACGTTTCATAGGCGGACTTTTGTTATTTATGCGGGGGTGAGCGGCAGCCTTCATTAGGCGAGATCCTGGAAAATGTATTCATGGACAGGGCGCGCGTTGGACTATGCGGCCAAGAGGGTGTACGGATCCGTATCTGTGTATATGAGAGAGTGAGAGAGAGTGAGAGAGAGAGAGATGCTTAATGCACATTACACACAGTGCAGGTGCGAGATCCACGTCGTCGCGCACGTCCAGTGGAATCGCGTTCCTCTACGGCTCGTATCCCGTCATATTAACAGGGCCGTTAATGAAGCTCGGAGCTTGATGGAAGCATACTAATAATGCTCCGCTTGCTTAAGCCCTAAACGGCCTTCTGCCCTTCTTTAACTTTCCAGAGAATGCACAGGATGCTAACCTTGTCCTTTCAACCATGATTGTCATCTCTACCCTTTAACTCAAACTCACCCTCTCTCACTTGACATTGTTAGTAGCTGGATATTTGGAGTACTACCGTCGTCCAAGTTACAGTGACGTTAAAAGATTCCCGGGGCTTGTCTCGAGATTCCTTGAGGCACGTTTTAGAAAATTAAATATCTTTTATCTTCGCTAGGTTTACGTATGTCGCGACTCGTTTGCGCGTCCACTCGCACCGAACAAGCAAGCTCCAGTGACGCCCCCGGAACTTCCGCTCTGACTAAAGGGGACCGTTCGAGCTTATAAATTTCAGGGCATCATTTCCGTATTCCATTTCAGCCGATCTCAGTTAAAGGGCAGGGAACGTCTGCGTGGAGAGTACTTTGGGAATATTTCAGGCAGGATTACATTTTTCATATACATGGCGCAGTAGAACAGTCAGGGACATCGAGTTGCCCGATGGGAGTCGGTCCATTAGCCTGGCAAATTCCATTTGACGGAGTCCGTGTTCCGAGAAGTTAGTGGGCGATGGGCGGCCGGCGCCGGCGGTGGGGGAGAGGCAATTCAATTACAGGGCCGCGTCAATTATCGCACGGAGGGCGAAGATAAGGGGGAGAGACGGTACTTGCACTTTATATCCTCGCTCGGGTTTCATCGGGGTCTTGCTATTCTCCTCTCGTCCTGTCCTTCTCCCTCTGCGATTGCTAGCTCAAGGACACCGGTTCCTAATTAAAAGCGACGGGAGCACGCGTCGCCCCTGACGGCCCGCACCGCGATGCGCCGCCGTCGTCGTCGTCGTCGCTGTCGCCGCCGCCGGGATTATCACATTCTCGAATTTCAGGCCGAACTTCCCTGGGTAACAGAATCCGCCCCGAAACAGGATATCGAATTTGGAAATTCTCTCAACGAAATAAACTTGCTTACACGCATCGTGCCAATTACAGCTTCTCCTCTGAATTTGGCGTGCTGCGGATCCTCATCTTCAAATCCTCAAATATATATAGAACGGCAAAGGGTACTTTCGTGGAGGACACAGAAATCGAGTCGAGTCCATATCAGTATCACTTTTGGAAGCAGCGTCGGCCCAATTGCCGCATCAGGTGCGTTAAAGCTTGTATGCCGAGTTCGATGCTTGTCCAGGCCATTCCCGACATCTCCCAATCTGGTTTCAATTAATACAGTCGGCCGAACATGCAAACTTGGATGACTGTCGCGATGAGAGCTCGAAGCCGCGGACTCCCAAGGCACCCTCTAAATTTACGTGCGCGGCCACTCAGTTAGGATCTTGCTTTGTTCGGGAGTTTTGCCGTCTCCATAGAGTGAGCATTCGGGCTGGGTTGGGCTGGGTTGGGCTCGGTTCGGTTCTCCAATTAACTCGAGCAACTCCACGCAAAAGGAGAGACCTGTTCGCCTATGTAGGCTTGGCTGAATCGGCCGAGAGTCATTCTTGCCCGGCGGTGCACCGCAACCACTGCATTCGGAATACTTGAATGCGCAAGCGTTCATAAAACTATTACCTTAATTGTGTCCGCCGCCCCCTGGCTCCCACTCTCCCTCTCACCCTGGAATTACTACGCTCATCTAGCCACACTCTACGCGAGCTTTCAGGCCTCGGAAATTACCGGGGAATGCTCTGAGTGCATTTGCCTGTAATGCTGGGGAAGGAACGAGGGCTGCGTGACCACTGTCTCTCTGTCTCCGGCGAGTGTTCCTTTACGTTCAGGGATGAAAAGCAGCGGCCAATTATCCGGACAATGAGCGACAAAAATTCGTGGAATCAGCCGGCGCGTATCTTTGTAATTAGTGGCGACAATTAGTGAGTAAAGAGATAGACAGAGGGAGAGAGAGAGAGAGGAGATGCTTGGTGTAGGTTGGTAGAAAGTTTCGCAGATGGTATTATCCTGGCTCGTCGGGATAATGCAAGGGAGCCTGTGCTACTCGGTGCACATAAACTCGGTGGAGTTGCGGTTTTGCTGGGGGGTGAGAGTCTTATAGGGGATGACACACGAGTCTCGGGACAAAGGGGAAACTATAGCGGCGAACCAATTGCGATGTCGCTGTATTTGTCTTGGCGATTAGGTGGGACCAAATTGCATTAATTCGGGCGCGCACGGTTCAACGAAGGAAGGATTAGGCGACTCAGTGAAGTTAAGTAGAATCAGTCAGTGCTGAGCAGATAATTGTCTACTTTAAACCCTTTGAATGGCGAAGGCGCTGTTATAGTTATAGCTTTTAAAGTAATAGAGAGTTGGTCGAGCGTGAATC
This sequence comes from Ectemnius cavifrons, assembly GCA_964023945.1. Classification (NCBI taxonomy): domain Eukaryota; kingdom Metazoa; phylum Arthropoda; class Insecta; order Hymenoptera; family Crabronidae; genus Ectemnius; species Ectemnius cavifrons. The sequence continues at coordinate 18,271,793 of OZ030377.1, forward strand.
ATTAAGAAATAATTAGATTATTTAAAGACATTATTCTAAAGGAGAGAAAAAAGTATTTCCGTACCGGGATTCGTGAGAATAAATCAAATGTTCTATTCTTGAATGACTATCGTTAACATTCCAAGTCAGTTAATTATTCCAACCCAACATTGCGAGTGCAATTTTAGCACTTGCCAGGGAAATTAAAGGTCTCCGTACATCGGAAAAGCTTACGAGTCCACTGGCGGCCAATATGTCTGTCTCTATAATCTGGGAGCTTAGGGGATGAGGAAAGAGAAGGAGGTGGTCGCTATCGTAGAGCAGAAGACAAAATGGGAAGCGGTGGTCAGAATCAGCGGTGTAACCTCGTCCTTCCAGACGAAAGGAACGATACGGAATTCCGGGGAATTGGCCCCAAGGGTCACCTCCGTTGTAGTCCGTAACGTTTCTCTCTCAGTATCCTCCGAGCTATCCTTAATCCAGTGCTTCCTTTTTGTTTCTGTGCCCTCTTAAATCTATCCATCTATCAGGCTTCGGGAAATTTATCCGGCGCGTCGTTGCACGGTAGTAGGAAGGAGGCTTCGAATCCTTTTATTTCTCGCATCAGCTCGGCCAAGATGAATGAAGCGGCACAGGCGAACCCGATGCCTTTGAAAAGAGGCGCAGCTCGCGCGCCATGGTGTTTGTGTGATTGATGCACTGTACGCTCAGGCTTTATCATCGTAATTACATAGTGACGGGGAACTGTTGAGCGCACGCGCACTCTGTGCAGGGTCATCTCATTAGCTGCGCTTCCAGGCTGCGATAAACAGAAGGGGTTCAAACGCTTTTTCAGAGGACACCTGAGGCCCGCGCGCTTGCGCGCAAAACATCAGTCGACCTGATAAGCAGAGCAAAATAATTAGACGGGATTGCCAGCGCTAATACTCGTAGCTCGTTAGGGACGGTGTAATTCTGTGCGTCGGCCTCGTAACATTTATTGTAAATCACTCTGTAGCCGACACCGCAGCCTCGTGCCGGCGCCTCGTTAAAGTGAAGCATGGAAAGCGTTATGCGACCTAAGAACACACTGGTCCACCACCAAGCTGCCATTTTGCCCCCGGTGTTTCACGTGCGGTCAAACAGTGAAGACTATACGCGAGAGATCTCCACTCTTGTAAACACTATAACTGACCATTGACTAATCCGATTCATGCCAGACCTGTTATAAATGTTTAGAGGTGGATCGGCATTGATTTTGAAACGCAGGGGATTGTTCGCAACGATTTTATCTTTAAAAATGTCAAAAAGAAGCTATTTTGTCAACCTTTCCTTATGTGATGATAATAAGGAGAATTACGATTGTTAGAAACAATAAGAGATTTTTGCCAAGTTTTTTATTATATCTCCAACTACAAAAGTTTGTTACTTTGGTTTAGCAGACCTGCATAACGATTTCGTTTCTCTTATGGTAGGTAGTTTTCGTTCCCACAGGAAGTTTCAGTACACTATCGGTTGGATTGGATAGGATAGAACCCTTGTTATCCTGGAATAAGTTTCTGATCACTCGGTTCCCGCTTGGTGGGACTTGCAATTCTTCAAACGTCGAACTATGTGACTCTACCGTTGTACGACAATCATCTGCTCGAATGACACATCCCACTGGTGCGACTGGCAATCGGTCATGGCGATTGGTTAGCAGATATGTCAGAGCAAAAATTTATTATAAATTTTACATGCAAAAGTCTGCGTATGTAGAAAAGCACAAACACCAGACTCACACTTTTCTATTTAAAACTGTCACAAAAGTATTCTGTCACACGTCAATTTTGAACCAATAGTGATCAATGATTATTAGACTATCAATTTTGTGTATTTGGAACGCTATTGGAAGCCGCCAGTAATAAGTATGTACTTATCGAACTTCATTCTCCGGAAATCACGATAATCGTGGTGGATCGTTATTAGTATCATTGAACGTTATGAAAGCTCATGTGTGCAAAACGGCATTAACCAGGTGCGCAGCACGTGTCCGTAATGTTTCAAATTGACGACCGTTTGGCAGTAATGAAAATGTACCAAAACCATTGTTCTGCAATCCGATATCGAGGCTTCTAATTCGCAAAGCTGAATATTGTTAGATCATTACTATCGCTTTATCGATGGAGTATAAAACAGATGGTAAAAAGGCGCACTAGCATCTACGAAATTGATAGTAACTACTTTGCAGCAGAGTAATAATATCTTCTATCACATAAAATGTTCTCCCTTTACAAATTAGTATAACTCAACTATTTTATTTGAAATAAATGAACTATTAAGATTTGATCTCGGAAATAAGTTTATAAGAAAGCGATCTATGCTTGACTTGCCGTTATGCCAGACTAACCCATCGACAAGCTACTCAGCGGTGGGCTACGTCGAGCTAGGTATTCGGTCAACGCATACCCTAATTCCATCAGACAGAAAATTGAATCGCTGGGATGGCTAACGCTTGATCGGGCACAGTGAGCACTGCTCGAAGGCTTGACCTTCCGAGCACTCTGGGCCACCCGCCGCCGCCGCCGCCGCCGCCACTAGTTCACAGAGTTCATCCGCCCAATGCTCCACTCTATTTCCGCTATTACAACTAAGCGGAATAGCTTCGTCTATCGATCGTTGTCGATAGTTACGAGCAAACTGGGAGGATGGAGGAAAAAGAATGGGTGTCGGTGGACTGTGAGGAAATCAATTAAAACGTAAAACGCGCGTACGAGTGTACGGTGCAAATATTGGCACTTCGATTGTCGGCCGAGTGGTCGAATGTTAAATGACTTCTGCACCCTTTAAAGTAGTACCTGCCACTGAAGTGAACACTCGTCCGACGATATACCCGCCCGATATTGGTCACCCGTTTGTTTTGGTTTTCACGAAACACGTCGACCCGTCGAGCACTCATAATACGTCCGGTGATTTTTCAAACACGACCTCTGCGAGTGGCAATAAGTGGCTGTAGTGAGGGAAACCGGGCAATCTATGCCTGGAATGTGACTATGTGACTGGAATCACGAACAGGGTTTTTTTAAAAATTTAAAAATGGGAACATTAAGGTTTACTATTGAAGTAAAAATTGCATAATACTTGTTACTTTGTTAACAGATAATATTTATAATCATTGACACGGTATAACAATTTTATAAACACAATTACAGAAGCTAATATCATCAAGTAAAAGCAAATTGATTGATTGGTTTAAAATACAAAATGATTGAGCATCGATAACGTAGTATTTATTTATTGATAGAGTTACAACTTGCTTACTTTGGCCGCATTTCTCCTATCACTCATGACGAAGATAAAACAGCTGTCGATTGAACGATGCACTTTCGCTCATCGTAAGATCGATATCGTATAATGCGAGAGGCGATTACGTATCGAGAGAGGATTCTTTGGCGTTGGTGTAATCTTGGAATGAGAGCAGTAGCCGAGCGGTTGTTCAAGGATCGGGTTTGCGGTAGCGATAGTACGTCCAGCGATTGGCGAGGGACACTATCGACCAGACTACCGAACGCAGTGCGGTCACACTGGAATCCCAGGGTTCACCTGACACACACGCATACATCAACAGCACGAAATGATTTAATTCATTACATCAACCAGTATCAGCGGGTTCATCAAAACGTCAAACATTGACGCACGACAAATTAACCCTGCCGCGCTGTTTGTCGCCGAAATTCTCTGGAGAGGGAGTTCTCTATTAAGAGGCGCCGAGGGAAGTGACACCCACGGCGAGTCAATAATTCATTTTGAGCGTATCAACCCCGCTGAGCATTTACCTGCATTTTTTGCCAGTCTGCTTCACCGTTGGCACTCATGAGGGATAATTAAATTTCATTATGTTTTGTCGCATAAAAACCTGCCCTTGGTTCGTCGGGGTTGGACGTGCATTGTCGCATGAAGAGTTTGACACGGTTCTCCGATGATACGTCAGGTCAGGGTGGTTGGTATGACGAGAGAGAGACGAGGGCGTTTGAACGGGTGGATTATTCCATCAAGTTCTCCGGCAGGTCCCCGTGCGACTTACTCACCACTGATGCCAAAATCGAATCTACTTTCTCGTTTCTCGTGATGCTGACGCAGTGGCATTCGCTTCACTAACTTGTCGAGAGCCTCTCCATCCCCTTAGAGTCAGGTCAGTTCAATCGGTGCTTGCTGATGTATCGATTCCTTAATCAAATTCAGTCTCAGTATCCTGCACCAATGTGTCACTGGGGAACAGATGCATTATCTAGGGAAATGACTGTTTCCATCGAAAGGATCTAATTCTATTCTATTCTACCTTCAAATATTCTAAAGATAAAGTTCTTGGCTGTCAGACATTTTCAAGAAAACTTATTGAAAACTGAAGTGCATCGTATTTGTAGAACAATTTTATGAAAAGATAGCTTTTCCGATGTATTGACAAACAGATCATAGGATGGGAGAGATGTGACCCGGTTCTGCCTTTCACCCAAGGACCTTCCGTCGCCGAACGATTAATAATGCGACAGGATTTTTCTGCAATGGAACAAACCGCAAAGTGCAGGACATCGTTCGCCACATACTGCGTTTCCGCTGGGGTCTCGAGAACTCATAAAAATACAAGTGGATTCCGTGTCGAAGATGAAAGAGCGACTTTAAAGCGAAGACCACAAACCAGCCGGGTCAGCCAATCTCCGCGAGCTTTCTATGCTTTCCTGGCGCCGGACTCTGCTTCGTACCAACGTCGTAATTAAAACTTGTCGCGGGGGTTGCGCAGAAGGGTGAGCGCTACTGCGAATCACCTGCTGCGAGCGTAATTAATACATGGCTGCCGCGCGAGTGCCTGTTTATCTCTCTGCCGAAGCAACGTTACACTCTATCCCGCTGCGGTGCCTCGACGAAGATGATAAACAGCTTACGCCAGGCAGCTGCAACCCCAGTAAGGACCTGCCGTTGCGAGATCCCTCTTGTTTTAGGAGGCTCAACTGGATTGGGCAGAGAAATGTAGATTTATTGGAATTACAGTAGAATCCCTCTTATCCCGACTATGTCCTTTAATATTATTCTACTATAAGGAGATTACATTTTCACCTTTTCTTGAAATACGTTAACAGTAACATTGGGAATATTATTATTAGATTTTTCTAAAATTCTCTTGTAGAAATATTGGTTCTATTATAACAAAATTTGTGTGACACACTTCCTCTTATTCTCTCTGGAGAAGTATAAAATACTAGTTCCATTTTGATTGCTCCGAACATATGTTTCGATCTTATGCATTCTACAGGAGAATAGAGGCGCAAAGCTGTCAGCAGGCAGATACAATTTCAGTCCTCTCTCTCTCGAGAGCTTAATTAAATAGAGGAGACTTCTTTCTTGTCAGGCTAAGGACGCAAGGAAGCAAGAGAAATGCGGGAGTACAGATTTCGCTGTAATAAATTGCCGGGGCTTCCTATCTGGCTAGTCACCAGATAAAGATGATAAATTCGGTGGGTCGACTGGCGAGAGTAAGAAGGTGCGCGGTGCCGGCGGTCACATTTATACATAGGCGAAGGCAGGCAGCTTATCTAGCCTCAAACAAAATAACTTGCAGCGGACGCAGATAGGCAGAGTCATAAAAAAGCTGTGCATACCAAGAGAGGTGATCTCATTTGGTGGTGGCGTTGGTAGTGGCAGTGCTAGTGCCTGGGAGCAGGCTGCAGCTTTTCCAGGTTGCTTCCTGCATCTCATCTGCTGCAGGCGCTGCTTCTCTCGCTCTCTTTGTCGCTGTCCTCTCGGCTCTGAGCGGCTCGGCTCGGCTCGGCGCTGTCCCGTTTCCATGTGGTTCCTCCTTCGCTGCCATTTCTTTCTTCCTTCCTCCAGTTTGGCCCCCGTCCCGCCAGGCTGCTGCTACCATGCTGGTTGCTCTGGCCCGCTTTCGGCCTCTTCGGCTTGCATGCATCCCTAGCCTTCCGTGTGCAGATCTCTCCTGCACCGGCACTAATCCCAGCCGCTCGGCGCGCACTACTCTCTTCTCGTTTCTCGTGTTTATCTCGCGTCCACCGGGAGAATTGAGTTCAAACGTGAGAGCTCCGGTGCTCGTGGGTTCGAGCGGTTTAACCTGAGCCATACGCGATCTCTAATTTCGTTGCCGCGGCCTCCAGCTTGACTCTGCCTCAATTAAATCTCCCTCGCGGCAAACTCCTCTGTCATATCCAACCTTCCGCCGATTTTTTATCTTCCGACAAGAACCCACGCCTCTTTTCATCTACCAGTAAAGTTGTTTTTTTTAGTAATTGTTTTATTAAATATACATATTAGTGAACGTGTTATGCCACTGCTGAACGAAGATAATGTATATTTATTCTATATAAATGTACAAATATGTGTACTTAAAACTACTAGAAAGATACTTGCCATCTGCACTTGCAGGTCACTGGAATATCAAAACGAACCTGTATTTAAAGAGGTAATCGTATATTGGATTACAGAGTCTGTGGCAAAGTTGGCCATCCAACAGTGTATAGTACTTAAGTGGTTTAAATATTTGACCACCATGTTTCATTCATGGTTGGCACTTGAAATAGCCATTAGGAGCTCAGAGCTCCTGCGATGTAAATGCACCTCGCCAAGGGATTATATTCATACACGATACTTGTTAGAAAGGAATACTTGTGGCCTCTGTTGCCGTGTAAAGTGTTGTCTATGTTCCTGTTAAAAGAAGCTGGCAGTGAATAACTGCAGCGTCCTACTTGCTCGTTTTATTAATAATTCATCACGGACGTTGCATGCTCGGGAGTAAGTGGACACCATTCTAGAACAATGCCGGTTCCCCTGCGAGATGGGAGAAGCCCGGGCGATCGTGAAAAGTGGGTGACGCTCGTTTAAGTTGTTACTCGCTCGATAGAGGCTTTCTTCCCTGAGAATCCAGTTAAAGTTGGCCAGCGCAGCCCTCGAACTTTCAGTTAGATCTCGGGAGAGCTAGCGCGATGGCATCGCTCGGTGCCTGGTCTTTAAACTCGCGTATAAAGCCAAGTGAAGGTACTCTGTATGCGATGCCCAGTGCTTAGTTTGAAGATCGTCTTCAATTCCCGTGTCGCTCGATTGCCAACGGGCTCGGAAAGGCAGTTTGCAAACCTGACGGACCTCAAGTGGACCGAAAGAAATCTCCCATTCGGCCTTATTCGTTGTGAAGCCGCACAATGCCCCGAGAACAAAAACAAAGTTGCCCTTCATCAGGGTAAACGGGGCCGAACCATTTTGCGAGTATCCGGGGCACACAAGTGCCCTCTGCTTTCTTCATTCAAAGAACATTCCGTAAGGATGCCCATGCCCACTGAACACTCGACGACTCCCACAAAGGTCAGGCTGATTTCAATTCCTATCGTGGCTACTGCATACGCGTATAGAAACACAGATGCTTCCACACATAGACTCTCTTTCTCGTTGGAAGAAGCGGGTTGTACGTGCCTCTGAGATGACTGAGACCAAAAAACAGTAAAATATAAGGAAACGTCTGGTAGTAGTTTAATCTCCTGTAAAATATACGTACTATTACTCGCTGGGAAACTACCAAGTTTCCTGATGAAAGCAAAAGAGAACGAGGAACAATTGGCAAAGGAAAAAGGACATACGGGTACATCGTTAACCCGTAAAGCGTACTGTTTACACTGTTAGCTGCCACCACAAGAATACAAGAACGCCGTGTGTTTCTCGAATTCCCACAGTCACACGCTGTCTCTGTGCCTTCGTACGATGTTTACAGATCAGACCATTGAATAAGGGTAGCAGCCACACCGTTCTCGTCAAGTTTGGTTGTCTAGTGCAGGTTGGAGGCTTTGAGAAATAGTAAGGCAAAAATCGCAGAGAAAATACGCGAAATAATCTGGCATAGTTTCTTGGCCAAGCGGTTCGTATATCATCGGCGAGGGTCCTTGTTGTTACTTGAGCGTCGATGGCAAGTGGTTCTGGTATCTTTTATGATTATCTTGTGCACCTTACTTTTTCTTATTCCTTCGTTTCACTCGACCCCGATAGAGAGCGCTGTTCCGAAGAGCAGTGTTCTTTCAGGGCAAGCCAACTTGGGAATTATTGATGCTTTTCTCTTTACCAACCGCTTGTTTTATTGCAACTACTTTCTGCTTGTATCGAAGTATCCTCCCTGTATTTATTTGCCGGGTTGCACGCTCGATTTCCTTCGAATTATCGGAGCGAAGTTTCGATATGGCCAAACTGTACGATCTCACGTTGCTCGGCCAGGTGTAGTAGATATCTAGTTAGTTTGAATGTAAACGCATCCGCTGCTATCAGGATTATCACGTATCAGAATACATTTATCAGGATTACCTCCAATTTTGCTATAAATCTCGACTTAATATCGGCGCATAAGCTCATACGTGGCTAACAAAAAAGGAAATCTCCAGTTGTCCGGAGACAGTTTAATTATCAGGATTATCACGGCTAAATTGTTGTCCATAGAAATGATAATACCCGTGCATTTTTGTCAAAATCCATTCCCAACCGATTTGACGGGCTTATATTCAACACGTTCAATTAATAACTCATACAATAAGTCGTCGAGCTTTTATCTGATTAATAATAGTGTACAGCTTTCATTTGCGTCGGATGATGGAAGTTGCGTGGAAGTCTGGTAGGAAAAAGTTCAATATGCCACGGAGAGAAATCAGGTTACCCGCTGGTTGGGCACACAGTGCGCCAGCTGTTTATCACATTATCGCTGATCTCTCACAAACAACGAACTCCACTTTATTTGAACGGTCAACAATAAGCCGCGGGCTGATCGTCGACCGGCCAGTTTAAGTATCGGACGTTCCGTCCAGCGGGTTAGCGGCAAGGAAGCTCAAAAGAGTCGATCGACACTCGATCCTCTTAATGGATTCACGTCGAATCTGAAAAATTACTTTCCTATTGCGTGTGCGTGTGGAGCACCCGGTACATGGCTAGTCTGCGAATTCAACCCCGATAGTCCGCAATGCGGAATTTCTGGTTCGAACGTGCACGCGCCAGATGAGTAAGAGTCCGGTGAAAATTCGTGCGACGGTTTCGAAATCGCATTAAATCCAAACGGCGGAAGTTCGGTAAGTCTGGACTTGCTTTTCCAGAGAATCGAGTTAACTTTCGATCGGTTACTAAGACCTTTTCTTTCGCCCTGCTTACCTGTACTTCGCCATGTGATATATATATTATGATTTACGAGTTTGCAGTCGATCACGCCACTAACCATGTCTTTTTCTGTTTTTGTTACAGGTAAGTCCAGATCTACGTGACTAGCTAGTCCGAAATCTCGAGTGCGCTTGTTCTGCTATCAGGTAAAAAAAAGATACAATGAAAACAGCACAACAAATTCCTTTATTCAAACGATATAATAGTCATATCGAAGTCGATCTCACTCGGTATTCGAGAGTTTGCCTACTAGAATATAACCTTTATATTTCGAAAGCTGCACATTGCCTGGGATTAATGGGTGGATCGTGCGCGACACTTTATGCACAGCTACGCCACTTGCTTCTATCGATCGCGAGTCGAATGTGTTTTCATCCGGGGCCGAATATCGTTGTTAAATATTTTATAAGCATATTTAAATTCCAAGCACGACGCGTCTGTGAATACCCGATGACTGGTTACAATAATCACCTGTAACTCATGAAAGAGATCTGCGTTTTTAACGCTCCACTTGGTCGAAATATTGGCAGCGGTAACAGACGATACGATAATAACAAAGTCATCGGGCGTGCTAGCCAATCGGCATTATTTAGCGTTTGTAATGCAATAGATAACGGTAGAGTAGACTATGGTGTATTATTAGAGGTAGAAAATTCAGTTGGCCCGGCGAGCGTCGCCGTAATCACCGTAACGGCCATCGTTCCGCCCTCCACTTTCACAAAGCTTCTCTATCGCCTGCTCGATTGCCTCGTTGATGGATACTCCTGTAACCCGTATCGCCGCTGAAGCGACTCACCCCCGCTTCCCACCTCCGACGCTTCATCAAGGATTCATTAAAACCCTTTCCGCTTTAATCTGACTCCCAGCAGCTCGTGGATTTACTCGCAAACTCTCTTGCTCCGCCCGTGTTTCGTCTCTTCTTCCACGTTCCCCACGCTCCCATCCTAGCTACTCGTTAGAAAGCAATCGGATCTCGCTGGTCTTCAGCGAATCACACGTGGAAGATCAGAGACTTCGTATTCCCTCTTCCTGCTCTTCTGTAAATAGGTCGGCGAATTATTACTCGCTTCTATATTCTTCGAACTTCCAATCCTTCTGATCGAGATCACAGTGTTGATTTCTTCTTAATCTACTTGCATCTCTCGCAGATTATGTCATTGTGTTGATCAACAACACCTCGCGAGAAAAGGAAGGTCGAAGAAAAAAAGGTGTGAGAATCCACGCTCTGCTGGACAGTTTTTTGTGGTCGCTTCAGAATCCGAGGTAGTAAATCATTCGCTCTGCTTGTTCTGAGATGGGGATGATGCAGGGCCGGAAGTCCTGTTACTTTTTTGCCCGCGGTTGCAACTGCGCAACGGTTCGCATGGCTGCGAGCATTAAACATTGCAGCCGACAACTACAACAGTTTTAATACATGCGTCTGTTTACGAAGTTAACTGGCAGGTGGAATATGAAATGCACTTGGTGCGCGCATTTATTAATTAAAGATGTCGCCGGATCTCGCAATGGCGGCTGTCTGTTCTGGGTGCTTTAGGGAGCTGGCAAGGCCATCATCACCAAGGTAGTTTCGTTAGTCGACTATTCCACAGGGAGAGCAAGGCTTCTCGCGTGATCTATTCATCAGCCACTTTATTACTCTGGATAATCTCCAACCGCATTGTGGACGATGCTTTAAAGCCCCGCTGCCGATTCTTCCCGACTCTAGAAGTTCTCGGGGGCGGCCATCTTATAAAGGAGCCATAGAATCGCAGTAAGGGAAGTAACCGAAACTAGAACATATTGTTCCGGTGTGCTTATGTTCCACTCGGCGATCTTCACCATTTCTCTTTATTTCCTCGATTACAAAGCATCGCGCAAACTCCGATCAATACTGCCGGCGTATTCGTAAATTCAAGTTCCGCCGGGTTACATTCGAGAAATGTGACGATTTCCTATTTTCAATGAAGTTTTGTGAATGCGATATTGTCCGTGCTCATTCGTCCGTTCGCTCATCCGGCTGCGCTTATTAATGCTGATGAATTACCGCCGCCTATCGTTCTCTGCCTGTTTTCGGTCCAGGCCGATTGGAGCTGATTGTGGACACGACTGTCATTGGCGCTATGTATGTCGAAGCAATGCGCGACTCAGTTTCGATTACTGATGCTACTGTCGGAAAGATTAATTTCCGCGTGAGCAACTAATGGTCCTGGATTATCCTGTCGCTGTCATCGAGTATAATGCCTAGGAAATCATTCTGGTATCGCTAGTTCTCTGGAATTTATATCATTTCTTCCTTGATGCTAGAAAACATTCTCTACTAAATTTCAGCCCCGAAAAATGTCGGGAAGATTGGAAAACATGGGAAAAACCGTCAGAATTGAACGTAGTTGATTATTCAGGATTGGTTTTCCAACTGTTTTTGGTACAATTCCGGCATTTCTGCCACTGGTTTCATGTTTTTTATCCGTTTTGATACTTAAACAATCGATTTATCAAGCATTCGTTAAAGTCCGAGAATCTTCGAAAAATCGAAAATTTTTGAAGGGGTATGCCTTAAAAAATTTGCGAAAAAATGAATTTTGAGCTAGGGCTTTGGAATTTATATGACTTCTTCCTTGATGCAAGAAAACATTCCCCACCAAATTACAGCCCCAGAAAATGTCGGGAAGTATGGAAAACATGGGAAAAACCATAAAACGTAATTATTCAGGATCGGTTTTCCACGTGTTTTCGGTACAATTCCGGCACTTTGGCCACTGGTTTCATGTTTTCTATTCGTTTTCATACTTAAACAATCGATTTATCAAGCATTCGCCAAAGTCCGAGAACCTTCGAAAAATCGAAAATTTTTGAAGGGGTATGCCTTAAAAAATTTGCGAAAAAATGAATTTTGAGCTAGGGCTCTGGAATTTATATGACTTCTTCCTTGATGCAAAATAACATTCTCCACCAAATTACAGCCCCGGAATATGTCGGGAAGCATGGAAAACATGGGAAAAACCATAAAACGTAATTATTCAGGATCGGTTTTCCACGTGTTTTCGGTACAATTCCGGCACTTTGGCCACTGGTTTCATGTTTTTTATCCGTTTTGATACTTAAACAATCGATTTATCAAGCATTCGTTAAAGTCCGAGAACCTTCGAAAAATCGAAAATTTTTGAAGGGGTATGCCTTAAAAAATTTGCGAAAAAATGAATTTTGAGCTAGGGCTTTGGAATTTATATGACTTCTTCCTTGATGCAAGAAAACATTCCCCACCAAATTACAGCCCCAGAAAATGTCGGGAAGTATGGAAAACATGGGAAAAACCATAAAACGTAATTATTCAGGATCGGTTTTCCACGTGTTTTCGGTACAATTCCGGCACTTTGGCCACTAGTTTCATGTTTTCTATCCGTTTTCATACTCAAACAATCGATTTATCAAGCGTTCGTCAAAGTCCGAGAACCTTCGAAAAATCGAAAATTTTTGAAGGGGTATGCCTTAAAAAATTTGCGAAAAAATGAATTTTGAGCTAGGGCTCTGGAATTTATATCACTTCTTCCTTGATGCAAAATAACATTTTCCACCAAATTACAGCCCCGGAATATGTCGGGAAGACTTGAAAACATGGGAAAAACCATAAAACTTAATTATTCAGGATCGGTTTTCCATGTGTTTTCGGTACAATTCCGGCACTTTGGCCACTGGTTTCATGTTTTCTATCCGTTTTGATACTCAAACAATCGATTTATCAAGCATTCGTCAAAGTCTGAGAACCTTCGAAAAATCGAAAATTTTTGAAGAGGTATTTGAGGCTTTATGTGAGTTTTATTAACTTTATTACGCAAAAACGAGATTGTGAAAAGTTCTACAAAAATTTGTTCGCATTCGTAGATTAATTCGCAAGGATATACTTATAAAGGTTTCGCTATAGCTTTCACTGTACCATTGAGATGCTTCGAATCCCAAAGGGCTTGGAGACTGAGTGGCAGTCACTATTGCATTTCTTCGCGGGCTTTCTGCCGCGCGTAATGACTAAGGATCAACGATACAAAGGGAGTATCGAGCGGCCGACACGGAGACTCGTAATACTGTCATATTCAGGAATACAAAGCAGTCGCGCGCATTTTATTTTCCTTGTTCGGGGCGCACAAAGAGCGCGTGATTTATCAGGTTCCTTCCGCCCCGGCGTTTCTCTCTTACAGAGCGTATCCATCCATGGCTGTCCAGATGTGTGTGGGAAATACTACGCATTCTTGCAGAGTGGACCGTTCCCCTCGCGTGCTTCGAAAATTCTAATTCTCGGCCCTCAATAGCTATACCTGTCATTCCGTGTGAATACACCATCTTCTCTGAGGAGGTGTCTGTGGAAAGTATTACGAGCGACGACGCCGCTACAATTTACGAAGGCAAGGAAGTTGCCCGAGCGATACAAGAGCGACTCGTCGGAGGCGAGTTGGCGAAACTTTCTTTTTATCAAAAAGTATATTTTCCGATTGCCGGTGGACGAGTGAACTTCTTTCCGTCGAGCAGGCATTTCCGAGATAACTTTCTGTCGACTTCACTTTAGGCGCGAACGATAATACAAAATCGGCTTGAATCGTTGCCGAGTCTTGTGTATCGAAGGGAGAACGTTTAAAATACTGGGGAATATCGAGAGAATAAATTAATAAGTCACGGCTCGTAAATACACTCTTTCCTTGTCATTCTGTATTCAATACACGAGAGATTCAACAGAGAGGCACTCGTACGACTTCTGTGTGCGGGGTTTTTTAACACTGTGTGACAGGAAGCGAGGATTCTCATTATTCTTCTGACGGAATCCGATGAAATTGTCTTCAATTGCTCGGCAGTGGCTGGGAAAGAATTATTTAGGAGTGTGCTCGAGTTATCTGTCATGATTCATTGAGTGAGAGAGCAACCCGACTGATGAATGGCTGCCAGAGAAAAACTTTCGTCATTTCACGCTTGCTGGATAAACTGGCGCGAGCGATTCTTTTTGCGAGGAGGGTGCTGTCGCCAGTTAGAGGAGCACGATTTCCTGTTTGCGGACGGCTCTGATACCCTCGTGCCTCGTTGGAGACTCCGTCGATCTTGCTCCACCAATTTATCGCAGTGCATTAATTGCAATGAACGCTTTTGCACATCGTTTGGCTTGCTCGCGCGAAACATGAAAATCCTCTTGTGCTCTTTCGCGTGAATAACGACGCGCATCGCCGGCACGTGTTCTCCTCTTGCATTCAGACTCTTCTTCGTTCGCACCCCTTTAGCTTTCCGCGGGGACACAAAATAGTAAAAAGCTCCGCTCGTGCTAACAAAAGTGAGAGATTCCTCTTTGCCGAATCTATCTCTGCCATCCCTTCAAAAGTATGGAGTGCCGCGTTTTTTTTCTCTTTTTTGACAAAGAACGGGGATGAAAGAAAAGGAACTCTCAAGTACCACGATCCTTGAGGAAGAAAGGTCAGCCGCTTGCCCGTTTCCTACAGATATTACCGATTTCTATTCTTCCCCCAAAGGTTCTCTAGATCAAGCGGAGCGTAGCGAATGAGGGTGGTCGTTGAAAGTAGCGCAATTAAAATAATTCTATTCATTGAGCAAGTGCAACATCCTCGAAAGGAAAGAAGTAAACTTCGGTGAGTGTACTTAGAGATCACCGGCTTTTCATAAACTTTTCACCAGTCGCAACGTCTTTAAAGATTCGAGAGTGGCCTTGTGCGAGTTGCGCAGGGTTTCGCAGAGACACGCAGAAATACACTCAGGGGCCGAAGTTTATGCATGTTCCAGATCGTTGGTGAAAGGAAACGCGGAGATTCGGCTTGCTAGGATTTAAAGAGACACGATTCAGCTGGAAAACGTGAAACCCATGAATCGCTGTGCCGCGGTCAACGGAGTAATAATTTATTTCCCTTCTGGGATTCGGAGGTCGGCCCAACGCAGCGCTAAAGGATGACTCATTGCTGTCCCTGCGCAAACGCCATTCTCTCCCTTCCTCTACCACCCCCTTCCGCCTCTTCGCCCATAAATAAACTCTCCGCAGAGAGAATTGGTAGAATATTTCAATGGCGTTAACCGACCTGCGCTCACTTTAATCCAGTTTACACTGGGCCGTGTTTTCAGTGTGCATGTCGCTCGAACTGGGTCAGTGTGGCAGCAGTGACTTCAATCGGGGCGGATATATATTCTTGCCCAGCTATCCTTTCCTGGGCCAAAGCCTAGCTCGAGTGGGATCGGCACTCAGGTGCATTCCTCTCTTATTCTTCCTAAACCACTTGTTCTCCCGCTGATCCCCCTCGAAACTCCCCCTCGAGATGGATTTCTATACGAAGAATTCAGTCTCTGCTATTATTGCCGATATCAGCATTCTATTTCTATCGGCGACATTTTAGTTCTTTTACCATTTACCACCTAAAGAATCGCAACCTCCTTCGGTGATAAATGATCCGCTTGGTTAACTGGGATATTTACCCTTGTCTTAACATGGTTCGTGTTTTCATTCCTGTACGTGACCTTGAATAGATCGCATTGAAATATGTAGATCGCTCAGTGGTTATTAGTAGGACTGCGATGATGCTTTTACTTCCATTGACTGATTGCGAGGCCGTTTACGCAATCGAGTGCGGCACTTTGGTTTATGATGTCATCTAGCAAGTTATCGCTTTCACGGCTATTGTTAGGTGTACATTGACCACTGTCAAATGGTGTTTCGAGAATCGGGTCTCAAGTTAGTATGGATATCTTTTTTCTTTATTAGAATTTGTAGTTCTTAATAATTTTTAATAATTAAAACTTTAGAAATGGTTAATTAATACTTTGCTTTATACGTCATAAAAATGTCATTGTTAGAGAAAGTACAGCTTGTCAACTATCTTCAAATCAACAAGCTATTTGTCGCCGTGAACGCCTCTAGCCAATGATGCGTCATATAATAACTAGTTCGCCAGAGTCTGCTGGTGAAATTTCAATGAGTCCAGTACGAAGTCCTCGAAACTTTGGTGATAAAGAATACGAGGTGCACAATGGGGCTTCTTTGGCTCTTTCATAACATGATTCAGGTTCCTCCCGGCAACTCTCATTGTCTTTACAAGTCCTTGAAAGTCAGAGAACTTCCTGGTTGGTGTTCGGTTGGCTCCTGCGGAGGCCACCGTCGAGTTCATTAATCTTGTTAAAGCATTCAATCTTCAAGATGATCATCAATGTTCGGTGTCGTGGTTCCTCCAGGTATTTCGGCTTGTACGAATTATACCCTGTGCTCTTGCACCCCCTCCATTTCCATTGAGAATAAAGACGAATACATATGGCGCAGTTAAACGCGAGAGAGCCTTCCTAATTGCAAGAGGGAAATTGAGAGCGATATTTTAATTGGAAATTGAATTCGCCTGGAATCGTATCACTAATTAAATCGCACGTTTTTCCACGCTTGCAAAGTATTGCACATAGATGTAGATATCTATAAAACGGTCGAGTGAGCTTGGTACTACACACTACATCAGGGTGGCTCTCATTTACACAAAAGGTGGGCGCGGTACAGGAGTACCAGTGCACAAAAGGCGGTCATGCAAAATTCTGTGAATAAGCCGAGCGCCGGTGCCCTCACGCAGCTGGTCCGCCAGGGAAAGCAAGGGTTACCGGGTTGGGGGGTTGAAGGGGGTGAGGAGGAGGTGGGCCCTATCGATATCCGATACGACCTACACTCCGACGGCGGAAGAAAAGGGGCAGAAAGGGTCACACAAAAGGCGGCGCGGACCTAGTTTCTCGAGGTAGCCAGAAATTCGGTAAGCATCCAGGGTGTGGTGCAAGGCCGAGCGGGGCATCCAGCTGGATCGTTTATAGAGAGATGTATATATCACGTGGTAGGTGTAGGGGGATGATGCCGCTCGCTCTCCTCTCGTTAGCTTCGCTACCATATCGATCGGATCTCACCGGATTTATACGAAAGCAATTAATCCAGGATGGTAGGAAGGAGCGTTGGATCGAGGGCGAGGGTTGACGGCCGTGGCCGATGTAGCTCGATGGCATTGGGCGGGGGTGAGAGGGTTGCGGGATTGCGGAGCAAACATTCCAGAAATGCTCAAACATAGTGCAACGCCTGGTATAGCGGTTGCCAGAGCCAATCGGTCGGAGTTGCTTGGACCTTGGCCAACTGCCGTATCCTGTCTACAAGCGCGCATATCTCGGACTCTAGGTACGAAGGAAGAAGGAAGGATTGAGATAGCAAGCGGAGAGCGGCAGGCTCAGGGAGGCAGGCAGGCAGAGGCCGCGCGCTCGTTTGGATAAAAAGAAATCGGGACAGGAGTATGCCGCTCGAGGAGGCAAAGCACGGCCCTGTGAAAGGGAAGGATCCATGCCGCTATATCATCGGCTCCAGGCCAAACGCGGCCGGAGTAGGCAGGGAGCACCTACCAACTTTGCTCATTACTTGGAGCAGCCTGGAAAAAGGAAGCAGAAGAAGCCAGGATATATCTCGTCCTAATAAATTGCCCCCGAGGATCTCTCGCCCGGTGCTAGTACGCACCAGCTCCTGTCTGCTTCCATCCAGTTCCTTCACCCATCTATGCCATCCCCTCAGTCGGGGACACGAGTCTGGCGTCAGTTTACCGTTACGAGGTTGGCTTGCCTGGTGTAGCATCTGCCAAGTCACTTTCTGCCTCGCCTTTTTTCACCCCCGACGCACACCACCCCCTTCGACGGCTTCGAGCCCAGGGCTCCTCCTTCCTTCCGGACTATCATTACAGGGGGTAGTAGCATCTTGGGATACTTGGTTCCCTCGAGCGCGAATGGGCCGGGATTGGATTTTTATTTGGAAACGTCCAAGCTATCTCGAAGGAGTGCATCCGATGTACTCTATCTATATGTATTGCAGACATCATCCAGACACCCTTAACGCGTGGCTATGAACCTTGCCTGTTACAATCTTCCCTGACACGTCGCTCGCATTATTCTCCTTCTCTTATTTTTCTTCTTACGACAAGGCTCCACCACTGTTACACTCATCGAACAGCCTCTGTAACCCGGCTGGTTTCTGCCCTCTCTCGCCTGCGCACAATGGCCCCATCCTCTACGCCTAGCATATGAGACAGCCTCCGGGCTCTACGTCGTTTCGAGGATATGTGCTCGCTCTGATATACTCGAGGAGTGCGGGGATAGGCAAGACGCTCGACAGTTGTGCGCCAGAGAAGAAAAGGAGAAGTGGGACAGTGCGCTGAGGTGCACGCGCGCGCGCGCGCAAGGCGACCCGACGTTGAAAGCTGAAAAACGCACTACCGGACGTCCTCCGCGTGAGACTCTGAAACTGGTTGTTACAAGCGCGCCGCTCGCCATTGTCTTACTTTTTGCGAGCTGACGTACCTTTTGCTTTGAACAGTGATAACGCGAGAAATCTTCACGGATTTGCGTCGCTGCGATTGTGCAGTCGATTATCTCTCTCTCCCTTTTTCTCTGTCGTACTCTGCTTTTTTCCGTCTTCCTTCTTCTTGTAGATAGCAACGAAAAGCAATGAATGCTACGCTCGCGTTGATTTTGCAAGTAGTAGCCGAGCGATCGGAGGGTGTTATCTCCTTTCTGTCGCAACAGTTCAAAGCAACCTAGCGTTTTAAGAAGATCCTCTTTGTCTTTTACTCTTTCGCTCGGTGCTCTTGTCGTGGAGGGCTTCCCTAGAAATATATCGTCCCCGGAGCGCTGGCTTTGCGCGAAATGGGACAACTTTTCGGCGAATAAGGGGTAATGTACCTTTCTTTCCGTAAGGTGGATGCAGCCACTTTGGTTCACGGCTTCTCGTTTATCTCGCTCGGTGACTTACGCGACGCTACAACTCGTATCTTCGAGTTTCCAATTGCGATTAATTAGATCTCAGCCAATGTTACATCATTTCTGGAACGTGCAAGCACGCATGCACCGTTTTGCTGCGGTAGCACGCGCCGTAAATTATATTAGCCTGTGGTTATTCCGTTTAACTAACGCGGGTGTCTCGTAATCAGCGTGCGCGATGGGAAATTGTTTACAAATTGCAAATTCCCCCATAGTTTACAGGTAATTGGAACTAATGATGCTTGCTCGAGGCATTGTAATCACTGGCGCGAGCAGTCATTTTTATTTCTAACTGTTAATTGTACACTCAGCAACAATTTCTATTCTCCATTGATTGCGATATAACCAATGCCTGTTGATCGAACTTTATTGATAACATAAGTACGTACTATTTCTTACATATCTATTGAGCTACGCGATCGTAAAAATGTTAGCAGGAAAAATTACTCGCACTACCAAGAAGTGTTTCCGATGAATCACGAGAAGAATCTATGCTTTCATATCCGCAAGAGATATCCTCGTTTCTCAACGACCCTTTTTGCCGGCAGGATCTTTTGAAATAGTACGTACAGTTTTCACGGGAAGATCGAAATTTATCTTGGACGATTCGTTTCCAATGAATCGTACATTCGAGCGAGCGTGAGACCTCTAATAGTTTTCTGTATCTTATTACATCAATCTAGAAGATATAATTCCGACGATGCGTAGTGATACTTATAACTACTTCCTTCTCCATTCTTCGTTATCAATGAAAGGGATGGTTTCTCATCTGTCAACAGTCAGCCGGGGGTGACAGTGGCAGTAGATGGTGTCGTAAAAAAGCGCGTCACTTAATGTTAATTATCACTGATGTGGCACGTGCCCTTGTCGATCGTCCCATCGTAGGAGGGCCTTGTTACTGACCTCGACATTCGACGTCAGCGGCAAACCTTAGAAGTGATTTAGTGATATTACTCTAATGAATTTCCACGTCGCTTTTTGCGAACTCGAGGTGACGCTCGGTTTCCCCTTGGGTGTCGGATGAATGGCATTCAGTTATATACAGAACTAACCGAATTACTCACTGTCTTATGGTAAGAAGAACGTGTCGACGCATAGACGAAAGCACATTATAATATTATTCTAATTATATTATATTATAATCTAATTATATAACAATGCGAATATTTAGCATCGTTTCTTTATATCTTTACCTTTTAGTTAACTAGCTTCCTACTAACTATCTAACTAACTAAACCTACCGACAACGGTCAATTGGATGGGTAGTCGGTAGGGTTAGTGATTACATATTAAAACAAATCA
Source organism: Ectemnius cavifrons (assembly GCA_964023945.1). Classification (NCBI taxonomy): domain Eukaryota; kingdom Metazoa; phylum Arthropoda; class Insecta; order Hymenoptera; family Crabronidae; genus Ectemnius; species Ectemnius cavifrons. The sequence continues at coordinate 18,291,983 of OZ030377.1, forward strand.
CATAAAAAGTTAATAAAGCCTGACAGATTCTGTTTCATATATATAAAGATGCTCCTCATACTCTTTTTCGACCGCCACCGTCTGGATTCATTGGCTTCCATAGGAGTTCGATGTATCTTCTCCATTGTAAAGTACCGATATTACCTTCATCGGCGGTAATAGCAGCGATCTTTTGTCTCTCGTCTTTCATCAGGTCCAATACACAGACCGCTAGGATACTCGGCCTGGCATTATCTATATCGCACCGGGGTAACACGTAACTAGTTCTATTCATCCGGTGCGAGCCGAGAGGCTCCTTTGGCCTTTAATGCCACCACATAGCAGACACGTGTACATTTTTCATCATCCATTGGGTTCGCGCTGCGCTTCCATGGCTTCTAGCTAAGTGTTCGCCTGGATGCATTCAGGTCTCGGCTCATTTTGGAATTGCGCACCGCCTGTACTGGCACGTTCTCTCGTTAACGACTCTGCTACATCTCGGATATTTGGATGCTGGGCACGCCGACGCCCGCGTGGTTACTTACAGGTGTAATCGCGTGTAAATACGAGAGAACCGCAGCCGGGTTTACCGAAGCCGTGGGTCAGAGTTCTCCGACCGACTGCCAGATTAATTAGAATCGTGATCACGAAGCTCGCACGCAGTGCTCCACATTCAGTTGCCACTGGGAGCAGGAAATGTCAGGATTTCGCCCGGTCCGAAAACACTAATATATTTTCTGGCTTGTTAATGCCACGCAATCAATAAGCCGTACTGACGGGGGACGTCCCGCTGAAATATCGTGGCAAGATTTTCAGTGGACTTCACACGATAATGTGTCGAGCGATGGCCGTGGTTCGCCGTCAGCCCGAAAAAGTATTCAGCCATGCTAATTTTAGTCGGATCATATCAGCCGACCTACATTTACCTCCCACGTGATCGGCGTAGACGTCGAAGTATGGTATATCGGTGCTCTGACGACGAGCGGGTGCGTCGTCTGACGATGACAGCCTTATTCCACTTGGTCCTTACTGCTTCATTAGGAGATGTATGAGGCTCGCGATATTCTTCAGATTTGCATGCGAAATGATATGGAAATTTGAATGCGCTTATTACCCAGATTCTAGGATATATCAGTCAGTGGAGAAATCAGTGGATTAAACTTCCGCTCTCCCGAGGAACTTCTGAATGCCAGCATATCCTGGCAAGCTCTTAATCTCGACCGAGAGGATCTTGCGTATTAGTTCGCTTATCGTTACTATGGTGAAAGGGAATCCAAGACGAAGGAATATTATCTGCGTGCGCCTATCGGTCGAGTTACATTTTGTGAAAGTAGCAGTGTAATATCTCTGTTCCATGCGCAGAGACGCCATCCCCATTGGCCTCTGTGCGCTCTACGCATGCACTCGCGTCACAGTCGAGCTGTGAAGTGGGTCACTTCCGGGCGAAAGGGCTGTACTTGCTTTTCTAAGTGCAACCGAGGCTTGTTGCAATCTTTTTCTCGTTGGTAGGAGGTAACGTTGGATAATTAGTACTGCGAGCAGTTTGTCTTTCACCGCGTTACCATCGACATATAACGTCTTGGAGTGCAAGAGTATTCAGCACATATTGGATTTCCAGCCCACATAATGGATTGCGTCCTCATCTTTCTTTCACAGAGTGATATTAAGCAAACTCACTTTGGAATATCATTTCTGATTATACGTAGCTAGCAGATCCGTTTGCCATCCCCTTTCTCTTTAACTCTGACACATTAAGTAATGGAAAAATATATTTAAAATCCTTCAAATCTGGGTTATATTTGAAACATTTCTTGAAATGCATTTGATTGATTCAATGAAGATTTATAAAATGCTTGCAATTTTTGTCCATTCTGAAAATGTACTAATAACATTTTATGAGAATACATTGAAAGGATTTATGAGATGAGGAACGCAAATATAGAAGACGAAAAATTGGCGTATCAACGATAGATGGAACTACGTTACGTTTTGTATTCATTGGCGCAAATGGTTGCATCCAAAGAGCGTTGTGCTTTTCAAAAATAGCTTGCATAACAATGCGCTTATTCTGGCGCGTTAACGTTACCGGATAACGCATATCATCACGTACCAGGGAGGGTTCGATTTTATGCCTCCCCAGTGCTCTCTCCAGTGAGCCGTGAGTGGATGATCCAATGTGCCGGTTTCACGCTGGTCAATTACCCGAAAATACTAGATGCTGATTTGAAGTATCGTTAGCAGTATAACAAGGCTACTCAAGTCCGTACACAATTGTGTTCACTCATACACCGTAATCAGACGGTTGATTTCTTGTTAACTAGCTTTTTTCAATATCAATTAAACTGGATTATAAACATCATAAATCGTCTAAGATTCACATATACCTTTGGAATAGATTTGCACTTTACGTCGACATCAGAGTGCCAGGAAAACCGCGTTCCAAATATTCCCTCCCAACTATAGTCGGCGTTCCAACAAAAGCAATATCAGACGAGAGCCCCGGGAATGGAAACTAATATTGCCTTGGGTTTTTTTCGCCGCGTGTCGATCCCAATATGTGGAGACTCCAAATCTATTAGACTCTTTTTGTTACGTCGATGAATACAGTTTATATCCGAGAGAATAGTGGCCTCCGCTTTTTTTTTCCTCTCCATCCGAATGGCGTTGGATTTATCACGGAGGCGAGGGCCATGATAAAAATATCCCGCCTTGCGTGGCGTAAAAATGCGTCGAATCGTGCACTCTCCGAGAGAGAGAGAGAAAGCAAGAGAGAAACCAAGAGAGATAGGCTAGCGTAGTGGATCAGAGTGAGTACCGCGCGCATTATTTGCCCGACGAGATGTTTTTCCCTGGGATTGGTATTTCTCGCGCTGAGAGAACGCACCGATGTAAAACACGAGAACGTAGCGGCGGTCACAATTGACCAATCGTCCGGGATTATTCGAGTCAGAGGGATGCGAGAACTGATAGCAAGGACAAGCGGATTCACGGCACGGCCGGAAGCAGCCCAGCCGGGGACAATGGCTGGTACGACAACTTGGCACGATGGCCTCGTGCGCGCTCTGAGAAAATAGAGTCGTACGCTGTAAACGCGACAAACTGCTCGCATTGTCACACCGCGCCGCGGCGAACCCTTCTATTGTAGCCCTGCGGGCACACGTCTCGGAGGAGCGTTCTAAGAGGACGTGTCATGGTTCGCCTCCTGCCCCGAACTTTATAAGTGCTGGTGGTCATGTCGGTAAACCGCTTTTCCACGGACCACAGGAATTCCGACTTGGCGTCGATATATTACAGTAGTAGAAAATACGAAATATCGGAAAATTAGTTGTAGTAATAATCTCGAGTTCAGATGATTTGTGGCAGTCAGTTGACGATTACTTTATTTCCGCGTTATTATAAATATTGCAGTCTTATAATTTATACTTCGGCCGGATTATAATTTTAGACAAAAGAGAAAACCGCATTAAAATCCGTTGAGTGGTTCGCGAGATTATATCAAGTTTCCTGTACGAAAGAAGTTGTTTTATAAAAACAGCAAAAATTCTAGCTCGAAAACTATGAGAGATATTGACAAGCGGAAAACAGTATATTGTTCAGACACGATCAAATTTCCACGAAGAAAATATTTAATCAAAATAGCAATTTTTCGAAGAGAGCTGCTTTTAGAGAAATTGTGTGTATGGACTATGACGATTTAGAGTGGAATCGTCCGTATACATATACACAGACATTTCTACCTAGCATATTCGCCAATGCACTATTTGTGAAAGTAATGTATTGCCGTGTCATTACACATAGCGATATAGTCGCACTATTCATCGCTCTTTCAAATCGATCCAGCGAAAGCACTTCCTTCTGATATGAAGCAATCTGGGCATGCCAGCCACGAGAAATCCCTAGTCCGAGAAAGGGAATCGGCTGCCGCTCGACGAAGGTGATTCAATTCGGTGATTCAGCCGAGTACTCGGCTACCGTACAACAACCAGCCAGCGTGAACTCTGCGAATTGCTGTTGCCGTGGCAATCACAGGCCTCCCCGCGTGGCCGAGCGTACCATCCAACAGAAGAAAAGTCAACGGCAACAATTTCTCGTCGACCACGCTCGTCATTCCCCTTTTTCTCTCGCTCTACTAGTGTTCAGATCTCTAACTCTTTCGGGATTATAAAGAAGCAAAGATCGAAATTTGCTTAATACATTTATTGCTACCGCTTCTACGGCATTTATCAATTCATACCTCGGTGCGATCGACGTATTTTTATCTCATTTTTCATTCGGATGTGAATCGACACTTGATCAGCGCAATCCGATCGGCGGTGGCAAATTCATCTGGAATCTCGCAGCTGGCAGCTTTCATTTCACTGACCGGGCAAGCGTGTCCCTCGTAAAAGAAAGAAGCGCGTACCAAGTGCTAATGCCGAGCGAACTGTATTCTCTGCAGGTCTGTTCCCGGTATGTGTACCTACACGGCAATCACGGGATTGCATGGATTGCGAACGCTTTATTGGGAAAGCTCCCTCGAGTATTTAGTAGCACGATTTACGCCCGTGGGACTTCCACCCTTCCGAGCGTAATTGGCTTATTTTCAGGATTATTAATGCCTACTGGCTTGCTTGGTCGAATTTACCGTCGGGAAGGTTAATATCGTAATCGTCGTCCAAGATTGGCGGAAAAAATCTCCTCTGTTCATGGGAAAATTGCTTTGGAGAATATCATACACGGGTTTGCTGAACTTTTCTTTTTAAATAAAACATTCAGCCGGGTCAATTCATAATTTATTGTATTTGTTATGAAGACTACACTTCAAAGAAGATCTGGTGTCAATTTCAAGACAATCGGTTAATTACTTTTTGAACTATGTTGCCCACCACTTTTTAATATCATAATTCGAAAAAAACTCGCACGAGACTTCAGGTTCTTTTATTATAAGCTACATTTTCTAAGTTAAGCGTAACTTTGTTAATACTTCAGGATAAGCGTGGAAATTATCAGGAAATATTCTAAATACTTCCAATATTTTAAACTACAAAGAAGGCTAATTTTAATTACCTGCTGACTACACGCAACCCCCTAAGGTTTTTTACCACAGCGTATAAAGCTTGTGAAAGAAGAACGGTAGTAGCAATTTTGCTTATCACGGGCGCTTTTCCCATGAACATTAGCCGATAAGGTTTTTCTCAATGAGAAATCAGCCGGTCATAGGGGACATTTTTTGCCGCTTGACTCCTGCCTCCTAATTCTAATAGGTCGGCAACGCCGCGTGCCTTTCTCCCAAAGGACGATCATGCTCGGCACGATACAGGCGAAAAAACACGAATGGAGCTAATGAACTGATTCGAACTGTGCTGGCCAGTGAAGCTGGCTAGTGAAGTGCTCCATTCGATAAGTGATAGAACAATAGTTGGCGTATCTTGATAAACGCGTCGAGCGGAATAGGGCTAGGGGCAGAGACAAAGGGGAGTCCGAAAAAACGAGCGAGCGAGAGGCAAAGCTTTATCGATCGAGCCTGACGATGGAGAGTACGCTTGCCAGTTAGCGACTGTTTCTGTCATCAATAAAATCCTCTTTCCATCCTGTTGAACCGCCCTTGGAGGTCCTTTGTGAGTGCTTTCCGCGCACTGTACCCATCGGCCGATACTTGTCTACGCCAGTGACATTTTTTTTATTACCGGCCGACTGCTCTGATTGTCTTCAGTAGTGAATGCGATTGACGCACATCAGTGCAGAGATAGCAATCCGATAAGAATACTAAAGGAGATATAAAGGTAGGAATGAAGGCTAAAAAGCGTGAACGGTGTCGAGAGAAACGGGACATCGGAAGACGCGGGTAAAAGGTTTCAAGGTAAAAGAGAAAATCAGGGAGTGCAAATATTTTCGGGCGAAGGAACCGGGTGAGTCCCCGACGGAAAAGGAAAGCGCAGCGGCCCGGATCTTAATTGCTCTGGAAGTGAACAAAACGTTCGTTCCTTCGAAAGATTCAACAAAGGAGCCTCGCGAGGTAATTGAATAGTGCGAAACTCGAGTAAGCTTTGCTCTACCTCTCACTCTCTCTCCTACTCTTTCTCTTCGTTGCACCCTCGTTTTTATCCGGGGCTTCGGCCCGGTTTCCTTTCCGGCCAGGAGAAATATCGTCGCCGACAAGTCGATGTGGACCGTTCGCCCGCTTTCGTTCGGCGTGCTCTTTGTCCACGGAAATAAATAGGAAGCGGAGAGTTGCGCGATGGTGGCCGACGGAAGCGGGCGAGCCAACTGGGTCGTACAAACTGCAGCAAATAAGCCCGAACTTATAACACCCGTTTTCAGAGCGCTGCAGGTGTGTATCAGCCCTGCGCATCCTTCAATGCTAGATCCGGCTGGCACAAAACACTCTAGGTTTATCATCGAGCTTTCATGCATCCGGGAGGATGTTACTTGGCTCGTGCCTTCCTCTTTCCGGTATCGCTTCCCCTGCTATTGCTCACCTTTCTTCGGCGAGTGTCTCTCATCCTTAGAACCTGCCGCAGGGGATTCTGCGGGGTACTAAATATTCCGGTGACATCGGCGGAATGTGCGCTCGAGCAAAAGTAATTCGCTGGGACGATGGATGCGATCGGCGACGAATACACGCTTGAGGCAAGCCGATAAAAAGATATGGCTGCTTTCCACAGGGCAACCGTGTCGCGTTCGCGTCGCACCGGTAACACTGGATAGATTGCAGGCTGCTTCCCCGAAATTTCGGTAATTCAGACCTTTTGTTCGTTGAAGCGATGCCCTGTCGGTCACGTCCTACCAGTGCATCTAGAGCGTGCAGCACGTATCCGGAGTAATAGAATTTCGGAGCGTTATTGCATGATACATGTGAATCGTCCTTGCACTACATCTGCCACCGCGCTTCGTACATACGTGAAGATGCTCTCGCGAGGCTTCCCTGTCGAGCAAAGGCATCTAGCGACTGAAATTGGTTCAAACGCCATGCCTAACTTTCGAATGCAAGCTCTCGCTCAAAGGGGCACGCGCCGCTACTTTTCTACGAGCTTCTACCCGGCACGTGACACACTCTCCCATTTTGACACTCGCATAACACATGCACAGAAACATCACGAACACTTAGACGTAACGACGCTATTTACGAGAAAAAGCAACCTTCTCCTAAGTTCTGCTTTCGTGGCAAGGCATACGAGAGCGACGTCGAGAGTTGGAATTACGGGTAGGAAGATGGCAGCAAGTTTCTCCGGACGAAACTTGAAGACGCCGCAGTGTGACAGCCAGTGGGAGGGTCCACTGCAATTTCAGTTTGTATTCCCAGCAGTGTTACCATCAGTGCAGCATACACATAAGTGGGCCTCACCTCGCAACGTTCATCATAAGTTATTCAAAGATAACAAACACCCACTAGACAATCTGCGCGAACGACAATACCCTGCTTAAATTAGAACCACCTACTGTTTATTCTATTCCGTACTGTTTAGACCAACCCTGCGCACCACGAATTTCCACGAAATCCATTGAAATGTGTATTAATTAAGGTGTATAATATTCCTTGGTGGATTCGAATATTTTCTCTCTTACATCATGTCTGAGCGATGATAGAACAGGCTAAATAAGGCAACGAATTAAAGGGCAGGAATGCCGGCGGCCTTCAACGGTAGACTTTCCTTATTACGTTTTTACGAGCCCCTCGGCGAAAGTAGCCCTGGCATCCCTGTTAGCTGGAGCCGAGTAATTTTGCGTATTCGCCTCGTTGTAGAACACAGAGCTACTCTGGGAAGCTGCATTTTTCGGCGACTCATCGCGTGCGAGAGCGAGCGACTTATTCTTATTTACGTTTCTGGCCCCGTGTACACCGGCCCCTTCTTTTTCAACCCAGCCATCCGAGATGAATTCCCTCAACTTCTCTCTCTCTCCCTCTTTCTTTCTTTCTCTCTGCCACTCTCTCTCCGTTTCTCTCTGTACTTTTCAAGGGAAAGTCCGCGAGGCGAGCCTGTGCAATGCGAGACTGGCAAGCCAAGCAAGATTACGCGACCCCGCAAATTACTTTTCCCAGCCGAAAAAGTCCAGCGATCCTCCACCAATGGGCTTCCTTCTAAATACGGCGCTTTCCTGGCGTCGAAAGCTCCGAGAGGATGCTGGCCTGTCTGATAGGGAACTGTGCATGCTTAGCTCTGTGTTAGCTCGCACTCGTCAGTATTGCCAGAGGTAAATAGTTGGATGAGAGACTCAATGGAAGCTTTTCTACTGTGCAACGTGCTTTTTCATTCGGGGTTGGACAAACAATTAAAGTCCCGCGGAATGTGAATCGTTTTTCCCATGTGTTTGCATAGAGAGTTTGTTTAACGATTTTTATTCTAAATTGCAATACATTGGGAATACAAAATCTATCTAATATTGGAAAATAGAATTTTTATATGCCATGTAAAAAGAAGAGGGTAATATGATAATATTACCAAGTGAAATTTTGAATGGCCATCCCTTTATAGAAGGCTTTAAGTGCTGTTTAAAGGGACTGGTTCATTATCAGGGGTTCTTGGCCATTTTGCTGGCAGGTATTTCCCCGCGAATTGGAACCGACTGGCTTTGCGAATTCAGGGATATTTTTCGCTCATTGTCGCCAGAGACCTGGTTTACTTCGGTAATCAAACGGCACCAGTCCAGTCTAGCGTTATCGGGAATGTCATAATGGGGTATTTACGACACCGGGGACAATGCGCGGCAGACGAAACTGGGTGGCTGCGAACTTAATGGTCCATTTGTCTCTCACGCACGCCTGGTAACTAAGGCGGTGCTTAGCGCCCGGGTTTTAATTAGGCCGGCACACTATCGTTCGCTCGGCTTTCCCTATCACTCACTTGCCCGATTGTTGCGGTACATCCAGCTTCTGGCAATGGGCACAAATTGTAGTCTGAATTACCCATTACCGGGCCAGCTCGCGCAACCTAATGTCTTAAGTGCCGCCACTAATTATTGCTTGCCGTTGTATGCGCCGAGGCACATGTGCGAACTTGTAGCATCTCTTGATTCTACCAGTCATTCAAACTGCCAGCTGGAAACATGGATTATAGTCTGATTCGAGCAACAGAGCTGCCAGAGAATCCAACTCTGTGACTCTTCACTACTGCTTTACAAGGACCCTCAGTAAAAATTAGGGAAAATTTGGCTTTGCCCCCAAATCTTTCGTGATGTGTGCAGTATATGTACAGAATGATTCTTGTGATGCCCTACTTTTTAGTGTTATGCACACCGGTGATTCAAAAGCAAGTGAATCACCTTGTACGAGGTGATGCTTTTCTTTTGGAATCTGCATCGTTAATATTACCAAGCGTGGTACTATTGAGCGTGGGTGATAGTACTCACAGATTCTGATGGAAAAGCATCACCCTATACATGAGCCGGGCGTAGGAACATAATCTGAAAGAGTGCAATTTCGTGCTTTGAGTGACTCTCGCAGTATGATTAGGGCTAAAACATACAGGAGCGAAGTGTACCTGCTGCCTCGAGGGAGTGTCGAACCTATTTGCCAGTGCTGAGAGGCTCGGCGCAGCTCCTTCACGCCGGTGTATAACAATCCGCAAGGTGGATTTCACGCCCACCGAGAGTGGCAATTTGCGGTTGGTAGGAAATTTCAAAAATTCCTTTCCCCAAGATTCGAGCCGTCTGCGGCAAAAATGTCGTTACTCAGGATGCCGCGCTGGTAATTACAACCAAGTCGCAACTCTTCCCTGCCAGCGACAACCCTGGCAATTTGTCTCGTTTCATTCACGCGTTCGCCGCTTGGTAATAAAGCTGCCTGAGCCACTCTCTGCGGTCGTTGGTTCAGCGTTCCTGAAGAAATTCAATGAAAATCCAATCACCATGTCGGATGATGATGAATTTCGCAAGAAGTCTAAAATCGACTGCATTCCGAAAATTAACTGGCACACGTTTTATCGCTGTTTTGACGCTAGTTCTAGTGTTAATATTCTTTATTGTGAAACTTCTGGCTTTGCTCACTCTCTAAAATGAACCATCTCAAGCTCGGGTTCTTTCTCTTGCGAGCGACGTGCTAAATTTCTCAGCAGACCGTGCAAAATGCTTGGCAAGATGTGCGAAAGTGTATTATCATACAGTGCGAATGACAGCGGTAATTCCATCCACCTTTCCAGTTAGTGAAACGTACACTCGTTAGTCGCACGAATTACGAGAGGTTCGCTTAATGAAAGTAATTACTGGGGAGGCCTGTCATCTTCGATAGATCTCGTTATCGAGGGATCTCGACTCTCCCTTCTACATCTCGCTCTTTAATTCTTGCACCAGCCAGCCGTCGTTCCTTCATCAGCACACAATTCATCATAGTTTCTCTCTCCGCCGCCATTAGCATTGCCGCGGCCCGTGGCTCGAGTAGTCTCTTCTCGGGAATTACTCGGGATTATAGTTACAGCCACTCCCCAGGAACTCTGAATCCATTTTCCGTGCCGCCAAGCGATAACTTTTCATTTTCCCCGTGGTGCTTAACGAATTCGCGAGTGCTTGCCGATCGATAGGTAAATACTTTTCCAATGAAGGTGTGCTGTCTTCAATGAATTGTGCACCGACTATTCTTATATAGTAGAATTCACCCAGTTTCGTTTTGTGACAGTTATAATTTAATTTTAATAACAGTCTGTTGTTGCAAGTATATATCGCAATATTTTATAGTTTTGTACATAGTTTGCCTGGCTCGTAATTCATCACGAGAGAAAAAAGTGCATTAAAATCCTTTCAGTAGTTCGGAAGATTATATCAAGTTTTCTGTGCGCAACAAGCTGTTTTAATCCGTCTTATGGTAGATTTACGTTCACTGCTCGGTTCTCCGAGAAGTAAGCTTAATCAAATATAGTCCATGTTCAACTGGAAGAAATACACTTTCTAACGTCGAAAGAATTATCCAAATCTATCCAGCAATTTCTGGGATTAATTTGAATATATACACATACGAACTATCTCTCTTTACATATTACTTAAAGTAGAGATATTGCCAGAATGCAATTTTTTTTTGCAGTAAGCCAAATTTATTGTGTTCGAAATCGCTTTGATATTGTGCTTGGTTCGATAATGTACAAAGAAATGCGAGTGATGCGATCTCCACCTGGGCGAAGCCGGCAAAATACAGCTGTGAGATAAATGACGAAAAAAAAAGCAGCAGCGCCACGTACGAAATTCGGGAGATATTGCTTTATATTTTTGCGTCACTGTTCATCAATCTTCTGTCGTAAAGTATTAACTTATAGCCTGTCTTACTCGAAAAGAAGTAAAAGTCTGGACAGTGAAAGACTTATCCAACTAGGTTTAGCAGTTTCTGAGATTAGATCTCATGTTACATTACTTCTTACAAGATTACGTCTTATCTTACGTTAGCTTTTACGAGATTACGTCGTTGTTATGTTGAAGTAAGATTCTTGCTTCTATTATGGTTATATGTAATATATGTAGGACTAGCGGTTCATGGTTACGCCCGGCTTGCACTCGAGTGGTGTAATATTGTTGAAACTTTTACTTGCCGTCATTTTTAAACGGAACGCCATAGCGAACTACTTTTTTTCACATTTACCCATTTTGAAAGGACCTTTCTAACTTTCTAATGTATAAATCGATATGTCGTTCGATTGAAATCGGTCACTCTTACATGCAAATAAAAATATTACGTGTTTATATGCCAGGATAAAACATAGATGGCATTAAAACCATCTGTATGCATTGCATGAATATTGCAAAAAAGACTTCGATTTTGTTTATTAAAATTGTATTTTCTTTTAATTCCGTGGGATTTTCTGTTTCTCTCATCATTATGGAGATCGGGCCTCGTTCCAATCGCATGCTGGCTGCATAAATAAAGCTTACATTCATTAAATATACATATACAAGCATTATTAAACGCCAATTAGTAAATTTCAAAATTGTGGCATATAGCTGTGTCGTATACACCCGCATTCAGGTAATCTCACGCCGCAGTACTTCATTGAAAGCCGAGTATTTCGACTTCCATTAAATCAATTGGAACATAGCCCGTGCCGGATGGAAATTGAACGATATATTTGCAATCCCATAATTTGTAAAGTGGTATTTGCTGTTATCGCTTATTTTCCACTCTCCCTTCCTATTTGTTGTCAACCAATAACATTAACGTAATAGATATACAGCGAAGGAAGGCTTTGACTGGTATGATTTGAAACCGGAAATGCAACATGGAACATCCATGTAACACGAAATTCTATGCGGCTTTCCGATCGTCGAAAGTCCTACTCTGAATTTATGGGAGGTAAAACACAGTGTGTGAAAAGAAGAGGCAATTGAAAATTTTAGGCGATAGGAATTTTGGAAAATCCTTTTAAATTTGGAGAAAATTAGCGTATTGGCGAACTGGCCGTAGAAACCGCAGTCCTTTCAGGAAGAGGTTAGCGCAGCTGAGCAAAAAGTTTCGAGTTGATGCGGTATTGAATCAGGATAGCGGGGCGCTGGGTCAAATGGGGGAGGGCAACACTGATAAAGAGGGAAGTGCTCGAGAGAAACGGGTCGGTTGGGAAAAGCGGTATGGAAGAGCTACATACAAGTTTTCGAGGACGGTTAACGCTCGTCCGTGCACTTCCTGGCAGCAAGCCCGATTCCGTACTCGCCACGAGACTGCCGAGTGTCCCAGAATGTTCCCCGGCTTTTCGCAGATTAATCTTAATGCTTTGCCTATCGAGCCGGTACAGTAATTCCTATGTCGCAATTCCATTCTTGTCGAAAGGCTGCGGTAATTTACAGCTGTATTCGTGGATGTCCCGTATTGATGTCCCATTTTGAATATGCCTATTATAATTCGATGTATTTCAATTCTATTGATTTCTTTCCAAAATGATACAAGTCAGCTAAAGTTGTGTGTAGATGAAATATTTTGAGGGTCGCCTCGGGGATCGACTTCTTTCGTGAATTTTTCAAGACATCAACCCAACGACGTTTCCTTGGTCGACGATAAATGACGTGTATGTATATAGATGTACGTACATATATATGTACTATATACGTATATGCGAGAGTACAAGCAAAAACGAATGCGGGTGAACGTAGCGTTATCAGTGGTCAAAGAGTGCCGGTTGAACGATAGTTTTTAGTCAGTTCCGAAGTCATTGAAAGCATACGAAAGCGACTGCAAGCTGTTGAAAACTTTATACGATTCTTCATTTCGCTTGAAATAAAGTAACCATTTTTTGAGTTATGCTAAGTTTAGTTATATCATGTTTCATGTTAAAAATGTCTCTGAGGTCGGATGAAAATTCAAACTGTTTTAACAGATACTCTATTTTCCTATATCACAAATATACTGCATTGAATTTAATAACAGCTGGGTACACGGCCTTTATCCGAAGTTGGTTAAAAGTAAAAGACAGAAGCATTCAAGGCATAATGAGGTAACTGTAATTAGTGTCAGGGATTCCGTACGATTCGAGGTAGACGCGGCTCGAATCTTCCGAGAGATTGATGGCAGACGGTGATGAAGATCTTTATCGCTTTTCTCAAAGGCGCACTTGGACAGGTTCGACTGAGCGAATGTCGATTTTTCGGTGGAGCCGAGAGCTCTGCATCCAGCCTGGCAAGTGAGTGCTTGATTCTCCATTATACTCGGTCGCAGTTGCTTCTCTTCTCCGAGCGTCTGCCACTTCGTTTCGACGATTGTCTCATCAATTACCGATCTGCCAGGGCCGCGGTAATGGGATTGAAAATGGATCCGTGCTGTTTTACGTGCATCCTTCATTTGAGGAATCTCTGCTCGCTTGGTGGCCTTAGTTGCCGATCACATCTGCGCTCGTCCGCCTAGCAGCTCAATGGCTAATGCCATTATCCGGAAACGTATTATACGAGGGATAGATGCGATCGTGCGCTTACTTCCTTCGACGCCGCTAATGCATATTTCAAACCCTTGGCTAAAGGTGATAGACCGAAACGTAGACCGTAAACGTACCGCTCGAACAATAAGCGGAATTATCAGCTATTCGACCGGAGTAAATTACTATTCAAATTCCTTTTCAATCGGACGCGTGCGTTATTTGATTCAGTTCTGGAAAGCAATTATGTTAGGCACCCCAGGGAATCGCTAAACGCCCGCGGGAGTAATTTAGAAATTAGAATTGAAACGAAACATGCCTGCGATGGACGTTTTCGTACGCTGACCTAGTTTAGTTGAATCTCCAGCCAGGGATGAGAGAACGAGAGAAGAGAGTTGCCCGAAAGTCTGTGCGCTGTTTGAGTTTTATTCGAAATCGTTACACACCTTGACAGGCTTTTACCGCTCGTAACGACAAGGTCGAAACCATCTCCGGGTAGATTTTGCTGTCGAGAATTTCTCCTTGCTCGTCGAGACGAGAACTCTAAAATCGAAGGGGTTTCGGGGAAAACGCTCGGAAAGCGGGGAGGTATGCTTCGCCCCGAGAACCGTAGCGCACGTAACCCCAAGCGGCCCTTCAATCAAGCATATGGAAAAGTTTTGGCAGCTTTTCGCCCCCGATCCCCTTTTCAACCCAGAAATACGAACTACTAGTTAAACGTCGATGCACCGTAAACCTTTTACAGTCCAGGGAATTGTCGTTCTACTTTCTCTTCAAGTAGACAGATTTATTTGCCGACACAATATTTCACGGAATATATGCTATACAAACTTACAACATTATTGACTTTGAAAAACTACATAAATTTTCCATAGTATAGAAAATGTTTATTATGTATACAATCTAAATAGAATGTGAATGTAGAAGAAATGAAAATAAACATTAAGTTCATACATTGAGCAGCACAACGGTGTGTGCCAAAAATGTTGCGATTACTCCAAACGATTTGGAGCCTCGTTTTAGCTATAATAAAGCGCGTCGCGCGTTAGGTTCTACGAGTAATCTCATTCAGTTTGGAATTCTCGCGAAACAATGACCATACGCGGTTGCAGTTTCATGGAGAAATGAACGTTAATACGTGAAGTTATGCGCATAATAGGGTAATTGGGAAGTGGTCTCTGCCCCAACCAGTTCATTGCGAACTAGCCATCCTGCTTTACGAGAATACTCGAAGCCGACTCATTTATCAGGTGTCTGCAAATTAAGCTGCGATATTGTGCCACACATGCACCTCTAAGAGCATTGCATTAAGACGAACAAAGTATTTTATGTACAAAGTACAACTTCATTTTAGGTTTCGAATGAACAAAAGTTGTAAAAATTCGCACTCGAAGTGTTTACAAGTTCTTAAATTGCTTTTTTGCATATTTTCATATCTCATTTTTTCATGAACTTGGGTTTTGTGCTTTTAATCATTTAACATTGATTATTGCGAACGAAAAAATGTGTATCGTCTGTTCTTGCACACTCAAATGAACATTGAGTAGTTCCATTCAGCTAATTTCAAACTAGCGATGCTATTATTAGAAGAAACTCGAAATAGACTCATTTGCTGGGTGGGTGCGAATTAAACTATAATACTGTGCCAGGCATACACCGCTAAGAGCATTGCGCCCAGACACTTGTGTTTCGTTGTTACAGGTGGAGATTGTTTCAGAGAGCAAAGTACTAAACATTAGCAAAAGCGCGCTAGTAGTAGTTCGACCAGCGGCGAGTGTGGCCCGTTTGCACAAACTTTTGGCAGAGGGCGAACGACAGAAATCACATTGCTTTCTCTCCATAGAAGCGGCTGTCTCATTGTTAGTCTGCCGTCAGAACCGACTGACCTACTTCATTGCAATACAATATCAAAGAGGCTCCGGCTCGTGGTGATTAACGTTGGCTCGTCTCACTGCCGCCGCTCCGAAAGCACCAATTAAATATTTTAGCCCTGCTACTTGTCATTTCTGTCCCACGGAAAGTCTCCACTTTCTGCCTTCCTTTCTCTCTCCCTCTCTCTCTTTCTCTCTTCCGCCCTTTCCGCCTCTCCTTTCGTTCCTCGTATCCCCAAGTGGCTCGTTCTTTTTGCTCAGATTTACGTCGAGCGGAATGAGACCGTGACGAGGCAGCGATGGATTTTAAGTCGCACTTGTGAAGCAGCTTGCACGCCAGTGGAATCTTGTGGCGACGCTTTTTTTTTAACGGTTGTCCTCTTCCCCAAAAGGAATGCTACTCCCTTTGACCTGTGACCGTTCTTAATCAATTAAGTGGTGGTCTTCGTGATATTCATTAATTGTGCCTCGCTCCAGTAAGTAATTGTTTGGACTTACGGCTCGTCATATTGTTGATTCTAATCATTTCTTTTATGCAGTGAACCAAGTACCACATTGGGACTTGAATTCCCTTCGACTTATTGTTCATCTCATCACTTACCTAAATTCGGGAATTATTCGTTTTTTCGTTTCATCTGGAAATCATCAGAATTGCCTCGAGAGAGTTTAACCTTTCCAATCGGGAGCTCTTAACAGTAATTAACCGGCGTCCTTTGCAGTTTCGCAATATTGTGAAATGCTCAATCTCGCTAATTGATTTCGCCAGGAATGCAATGTGCAAAAAAATCGGCCGGAAATGAAATTGCCTGGGCGACGTCAGTGGAAAGTAGAGCAATATTCGTTTGGCTGTCGCTTATTTTATTAGTACGCTTGTGTCGTCGTATGCGAGTCCTCTGTGTATGTGCGCCTCTAAATCAGATCTCCGCTTCGGGCTTGAAATTTATTGTTACACATAAACGAAGAAACGGTGGATTTGCGCATCGTGTACACGTCGTCCAGCCGTCGTCTCGCAAACGGAGAAAGCTTTTATTGTAATGCATACGCCACCGTTCTCTTGTTACTGCTGCTCGTTACTCTCAACACGTATCACCTTTCTCGGATATGTTGGAATTGAATTCGAGGACGAGCGTTTTTGCCGACTGTCCACCTGAAGCGCTGGAATTTGTTTAGATAACGGACGGCAGAGAAAATTACTCTTTAACGGCGAGGAAGTTTCATTTTGCTGAGTATAGATTGGATTCGCGAAGGGGTCACTCGTCAAATCAATCAAGTTCGATCAACTGAGAGAATGGTCTGTTAAAATTTGGGTTGGTATGTCCGGGCCACCCTGGTAAATGAGCATCATTCATCCAGTAGCACCTGTGTCGAGCAGAAGCTATAAATGCCGGGGACGTACTCAGAACGAGTATGTGTGTGTGTGCGCGACGGTAACTTTCGATCAAAGTACGTTCAATGAAACATGGTCCATTTCCAACAACACCTGACAGTTCCACGCCCGTTCAATGCTGCGTAAGGTCATTTGTCGCTCGCGCACAATTACATCAGTAACGTGAACGAGCACGTATGTGGAAAATTCTGCGCGTAATTCTATCCAACCTGTATGAGACCGGGCAATCCAACTTTTTTTACAATTAGTAAACTAGTTTTTTTGGAAATTCTAGTAAATCAGTTTTCATCGTTAAAGCTTTGTATACAGCATCTTGCCGAGAACGTAAAGGAAAAGAATTATTTTTTGTTCAAACCACATGTGTAATTAATTTTTTGTAAATTAAATGTAACTTTGTTGATACTCAATGTATCCGTTTGAAATTTTCAAGATGTATGCTGTATGTAACTGTTTACGTAGTAACGTTTATTTTTTATTGAGGAGCGGTATATTGAAAAAGGATCCGTATAAGAATCGGTTGTTATTTTCGATTGGTTCACACAAACAGGATTGTATTTATTGCTGGAAAAACTCAGACTTGGAAATGACAGTTACGTCTATTGTGATAGTATCAATTGAGTGCCCGATGTGGAGTGCATCACAAAAATAACAACAATGCCTTCTACTGATACAAGGATGATTTAGCGTTAATGAATTTTGTTAATGAGTTCGTTAATAGAATCGCGCTATTTAGCATTTCGTAAATATCCGATCATTTCATATGTTTAAGTTTTCCTCATTGTTTATTTAGATAATCGTGTCTCGTTACTTTTTTTTCTTTCTTTATTAGTGTTTTCAATCCTATAACGTCGATTATTACAAATAAAAAAATATGTATTGTTTCTTTTTACACGTTCGAAATAACCATGAAGTGTAATTAATACCTCTTTGTGTACAGTTTGAATGTCCTTTGCAAAATAACTCACGTTACCTTTGCCGCTCCTACATTAATTTGTAGCAATACGATTCCAACGTTATATCAATGGTTACAATTTCAACGGGTAATCGTAATGATCAATGATTTCATAACACCACCCTATAGCGTTAAAGCGGCCAGCAAACCAGTGGAATACGCCCGTTTCCAATATTTCGGAGTAGCGATGTTAATGATAAAGATCATATCACACATAACAGGACCGAGTGGCGATTAAATCGGTATATGTTGATCAATAGCAAATCTGTATCATCTGATCTTTCTCATTTTACAAATAGGATATACATACCATCAGGGCTTTTGTACCCTTTCAGCGCATAATTTGTGTACCCCAAAATGACAGAGTTTAGATCTGCGATTTGTGGCAATCCTGTTAAAGATTACTTTATTCCCACGCTAAATGGAAAAGTGTATATAATACAATCCTTCTTTATACAGTTACTTCTACGAATCTACATAGATATAGGGTGGAGCGGATGAAACTACGTATATGTTACGTACTTTCAACAAATGCCTTTGAAATGCATCGCATTTCTTGACGAGACGACTCTTTGTTCCTTGTAATACAAGTTGACAGATCTTAGAAACGAAAAGAATCCTATTTCTCAAAGTCACAAAGAATGGTTGCTAAAATCACACTGGTCCCCAAATTGTACTTTTCTCTTTAAAAATGCTAGAAAAGCCCTGAATTCTTCCTTCCTCCTTTTTTCGACTGAAACCTTTTTCTCACAAAGCTGGCAGCCTTTTTCTACTATTTCGGCCCTCGCATAAAAAAGATTTCAGTCGAAAAAACGGAGGAAGGAAGACATTCCGAGCACACAAGACCGAAAATCTCGCGTAAAATGAGTGTGTGAGTGTTACATGCATACAAGCATAAAAGAGGAGAATACACTGGTTGGCGTTGTGTGACATAGCTATTTCTCTAATTATGACCGGCCACTTGGGCTTAGACACTTAGCTTTCCAACGAGCGACGAGGCATCCTTTGTCGGCTTGGCCATGTAGTGTCGCGTGACGAGTGTACGTTGACGAGCGACAAAATCGTAGATCGAGCTAGCCATTATGCCATTGTTCTCGTTCTCTGTAAAATCGATTGCGCCACTGCTACATCTCCGCTCTGTCCGTGAATGCACTTGTACACACGCGCGATTCCATCTACATTGTGCTTCGCGGGAAGCCGATTCTCAACAGTTTTAAGGAGGTAGATACACCTGGAGCGCAAAAATTGAGAGTTAACTTGCACAACCATTGTGTAAAAATACATTTTTGTTGTAACATCGTACAATTTATATTGAAGTACTTGATTTGAGGTGTACTATAAATTAATTTCATTAATCTATCTCTGATAATTACAAAATTATTTTTATGGATTTATGGGCATTTTTTTAAGAATCATGAAAAGACATCTTCTATATTTTTTCAAAATCTTGAAGTTAATTCTCCATTTTTGCGCACCCGGTGCATGCACCGCCTTAAAACGAGAAAGACCTTACCAGCGAGAATAGTTATAGGGCGATGAGATTGGACTACGAAAGTTTGTCTAAGAGCTGCTTTGAAATATAAAAGTCGTAAGAAGTCACTTCGAACTACTAGGAGCGCGCAGCTGCATTTACTTTGCCGTACAAAATGCGTAAAGAAAGCAGCTTCGAAACCAGGTTACACGAATTCCCACTAATAAGCAAACGTATGGGAATGCTCCAAGTCCTCTAACGACCAACCATTCTCCCCTGAATGGGGACTTTAATGAACGAGTATTCTCCAATTCTTCAGCAACAAACTAATTTCTCCAGCGAGCTTAAACAAGTGAAGCGTGAAACTTCTCTCGCATTTCTTGAACTGGAATTCTTCGCTAGTTCTTGGAAGGAGAGTAACACGGGAAAGAAGTGATAAAGAGTGTGGGTGGGTGACTGATTAGAAGGCGGTCATTCTGGAAGGAGGATAAATTTAAATGTTCACCAAATTAAATTTTCCATCCCAGAAAAAAACTTTCGTTTACCAAATTTTGGTAAAATTACACCTTCTAAGTGGATTTAATTCAAGAGTCGGTTAGGAGTAATTTACCAAGTACCCGAATTTTAACTCTTCTGGCAATGCCACCAAGTATTCTAAGATTTGGTGAACAAAAGTATTTTTCTGCAGCTCCTTCTTACTATATTTGAGGAGCATTTCAACATAAGGCGTTCTAAAGTTCCAATTACTGACACACCGAGAAAGTTAAATGTTTTATTCAGTGAAATATAACAATCAGTGAAGCTTAAGTTACACTGTCGAGGATAACTCGCCTGGAAAATAAAGGGAAAGGGAAAGTGCGGTGATGCACAGGATTGTGTCAAGGCTTTACTTACGATAAGGCCGACTCCCTTATGACAGCTCTCACTGCAGCTCGGTGAATTGGGTCACTCCGCATCGCAGACCCTCACGGTGGCCGGGAATCCGTCGTTAGCCTGTAATTCCGGGGCTATCAAATTTGTTAAATTGCACGACCCACGCGGAATGGGGCCGACAGAGTTTTACGCTCGCCACGGACGCGATAAAAATCCCTCGGTGAAGGTAAAGTTCCTGCTTAACTATTCAACGGACGAGCAGATCGTTTCGTATCACGGACACATGGCACACTCGCGGCCCTTATTTACGCTGCGATAATGAACCATTATCCGCCACGTATGATAGACAAATACACCCGCACACAGACCCACCCACCTTTTGACACAAGCTCCAAATTTTTGGTGCACTGCGGAGATTGTACCGCAGTGACAAGCACGCATTCTCGTTCGACTGCTGATCCCCTCGGGCGACAAAAGTTTTCCGAGTGACAAGGTTTCATGCGAAAGCCGGCAATTTGACTGTTGGGGCTATCGAAGAGCTATGAAAAAGTTTAATTGCTCGATATCGTGTAAAAGGTATGCGAGGGAGCTCGAATTGAAAGTGACAAAGCGTGATGTATTCGTAGAAATGGTGGAACTTGATCGATACGCTTTCATCAAAGTTTATTGGATTATTCCATGACAGCGTGGTACACTCACGGAAACGCCACCACCAAAACACTCCAGTGGAAACACTGTGGATTCCTTGAACGCCCGATGGCTTTGAATCAACGGTGCGCGAGGTCGGTGAAGGGAACGATTAGTAAATATGGGTCATCGGCGTGCTGTAGAGCTGGATTAATATTTGTGCCTCCATTAGCAGCGACATTCTGACGATAAAGGGACTAATTCCCAATTTCGTTGTCGGTCAGCTTTTGTTATTATTAGTGAAACAATTCTACTGCCTTCCATTTATGCTATGTGTGATAAGCATTTGCTGTCGCTTTATTAAACCAATTGTTTCTCTTCGTCAGTAGACACAGCGAAATGGACGTTCATTGCTTGCAATTATCTCATCCCATTTTGGGGATCTCAACCTAATTGGAACAGCATCTTCCAACAAAAATGTGTGAAACCCCATAAAAGGACATTCAAACTGTAGTTGTAGGAATACTTGTAATTACGTTGAGAGATTAAAGAAAGACTAGCGGCAAGTAAATAATTAAATGTTCTACCTCGTGCTTAAAGAAGCTTTGAGTTACACTTGAATTCAGTACTTTTTCATAGCATTAAATTGCAAAGACGGATGTACTTTGGTCTTTTTTATCTTTCAAATGTTTTTTTAAGATCTACTTGTTTGTGTTCACTTGTTCGTCGGTCAACTGTACACAAACTTCTCATCATTAATAGTTCATCGGATTTTGTAGATTCCGTGAAGTGCTTCGAGACTTGACTTATTTAGTAAAGATTTAATAAATAAGGGTAGAATCTTTTGATTATCATTTGATAAAGTTTTCTGCTTCTAATTAATAATAAATGCGCTATCAAGGCTCGAACTACAACAAGATATGTTCGACAAAGTTCTGTTATTAGCAGCCCTACGACGTAATCTAAACGTGAAAGTTCTGCTGAGACTTGCAGCTTTTTTAAGGAACCTTTTCAGACTTCGCGCAAGTTTCATGAAGGGACGCTCCGTATATTGAGGGCTCATTGAAACAGAGGAAGTTGTATTCACTTCCAAGAAATATTAAGAAATCTTGCAAAGTTCTCCATCGTAGGATCCATGCACGGAACTATGTAACCTGCAAGTGGCAATACGTGTGACTCACAACCAGAACTTTGGTATTCATTGTTGGAAACAAACGACCATGATAGATTTTGCATATGTCTCATGCAAATTAAAGGTCGCCTGCCCATTTATATCGATTTTGCGAGAGCACGGTAATCCGAAAGGAACGAAATAATGCTTCCAGATCATTATTCTTGCCGATAAATTAAGGCAATGTGTGCAGACGTCCGTTTAAATTGCGGAAACCCTCCTAGTTTAATTGGGTTTCTGATGTTGCAAGTATCGAATTATGGGATACTGCAGTTTCATTATTTATTGCAGTAATTCGCTTTCTGGTTGCCATTCTTATCTTTAAATCTGGTACTTCGTACGAATATGAATCATGCGTTTCTTTTCTTCTCAAGGAACTCTTTTGTGCCCCCTGTTACTGAATACCTTGGTATTTTCTCTAAACTACCTAAATAATTAATTTCGTCTTATTCTGCCGGTCTATTTGATTATTTTGATTATTTTATATAAACATTGTTCTTTAGTCGAAAAACATTTACAACTCCAAAAGAAATCAACAACTGAGTAAAAGGGTTAATACCGAATTTCTTTTACAAGTACAGACACGTTAAACATGGTGTATAAAAAGTAAGACTAATTGAAAGAACTCCTAGGAGTGCCGTTCAAACTCCCCGAGGTCCTTTGAGTCAGTTGGTTGAGCTTTTGCCATCAATCGTCGCACGCCGGGATTAAAGGCACGAGGCGGGGGTTTGTTGAGGGCGAATATGAGTGATGCGCCTTACGCGACGGGTGTCTATGAAGATAGCATGTGGGAGGGATTGAGATGCGAACACGTCTTTTTCACGATGAGGTAACTGCCGTTTGTGGGACTAAATGGAGAGGCCGGCGCCGCTGGCAGGCCTTTCCAGTTCCTGATAAATGGGCTGGCACATATCCCGCGGGAGTGCACATACACACACCGGCGCAAACCAGTTGCGCCACGGGAACCGACTGTCTGCATGTCGGCGCGCCATCGCTCGGAGGGTGCGGGAATCCCGAGAGCCAGCAGCCTCATGCTGAAGGGGAATCAATGTCCCCCAGAGAAAAGCTCGGCCGTTGCAAACTACTACTCCTTCGTGCAGTGGGAGCTTCCATTTACCGACCAATGCATCCGCCCCTCGATCGGCCACCCGCGCTTTTCACCCTTGATGGTAGAAAAGTTCACCTTCTCACTTCTCCCAGCCAATGGTATATTGGATCGGTGGGACTACCGGGTTATCTTCATGAGTAATGCTCTGATTAATCAGCGGCAACTAACGACTTCCCCGCACAGCCAGCTTTTTTCTTTTTATTGTCTTACGTCAGGAATTAAAAGGGTTTAAGCATAGCGAAGGTGGAAATGGCTGTGGGGAAATATAATTGTGGTCGCAACTTAGAGATTTTAGATTAAGATTTCCCTATCCACGAAGTTCTTCGGTGAACGTGTACAATACAATATGCAGTAAGTTCAAATACTCTTTTTTCTATGTCAACTATTAGTGAATAAGAAGTTGTTCCAAACTTGGGAAAACTGCCTGCACATTTTTCCAAGAGGAGACCAAGTTGCTTTCTCGCATTCAAATTGGCTACACTGTGATGGCGCATTCATACCTTATACTTACACTAACGAATACCATTCGTACTAATATTTATACTTCTGCAAGTTAGGAGATATTCGCAACAAAGATAGATCTTATTCTCAATCTTATACTCAAGTAAAAAAGATTATTATCTCTTTTAAGAGATTTCGACTGCAGTATATGTGAGCTATGTATCTGCGGATACTTGGTAAAGAAGTTCAGCCTTCTAACTCTTCTCGCCAGGATTACACGCAGTATAACGTGATATTATGCCGAAATGGGATATCCTAGCTTGTTTCCGTGTTGCGCCAGCTATGAGAGTACAATACCACCAAGCGCCACGTTCGTCACTATATTCCGATTCCCCGGAAACTCATATACGGTACTCTTTCATCCAGTGCTATCGTACTCGGACTTACCACTCGATTGACAAAAGTAATAGTCCTTTTCATGGAATACGAAAAATTGGGAGTCACCCTCCTGCAGGGACAGGCATTCCCAACTAGGTCAGGTATCGCACCAGCTCGGCATTCAGAGCCTGGCAAAAAAAAAAAGAAAAAAAAAGGAAACACAGTTGCAATTAATCTTGGATGCAAATGTAGGCCGGCGTAATGGAATGAATGAAAACAAATGAATGGCCTGAAAAATTCCAAAGGTCGGTATCAAAATTCTCCTGGACCTCGCCACAGTTGCCGGGACCTCTTTAATTATAACGTCGGGCGACAATAAATTTCTGACCGCCGGTCAATCCCCGCCAAATGGAAGCACAGTTTGTTATCGTATAGTGCGAGATATTGTAAACTATTTTTCATCCAAGCAAGCGCAAATAGGAAAGTTTTTCGGAATATCGAGCAGTGCCGCGCATTTAATGGTCAAGTATTACGAAGCGAACCGAGATATTACAGGCTAGATTCCGTGTACCTCCTGAGAAGCAAAGATCGACGGAATAAAGTCAAGGATGTTCGATTCACGGACGATTAGTTTTCGCACACACCGGAATACAAGAATACAGTGGAAAATGCTGGCATATTTATGTAGAAAACTAGTGGGCGAAACTGACATGCTTCACGTGGATTCGCCGTGCCAAACCGTGGAGTTTCGGGCGTAACTGTTCCAGTACACTAAGCAGAAGGAACTGCACAGCGAGTCGACAGTGCTTGTTAAGGGAAGTCTGCGAAAATTGCAGGCAAAGCAGAAAAGGGTGAACTAACAGTGGCGCTGGTGCGAGGTAAATAGAACGTCTCCGAATGGAGTCTGATTACATTTTCAGAGAATAGGCGAGCGTATTGGGGGAATGGAACGACACAAAGATTCACGAAATCAGTCCGAAGATTTTTAGACTTAATTGATTGGAGATGCAAGCATACGCTAGAACGATTTGTGAGAGTAGTTCAATTCCTCAAGAAGTTCATGCAGCTTCCAGAGGCGCAGAACTTAGCGGTTTGCAAGAAGTGCCGAGGGCTGGATTGCTCTCGTCCGGTAGCTCTCGCTCAATCGCACGAAACCAAGCCTCGCTTCGGCTGGCCTGGCCTCGCTGCACCGCGCCGCGCGTCGAGTAATAAGTATTCTCATAATGCAGAGCAAGGCAAAAGTGAAGTATCGAGCGTAAAACTGCTTTGTCAAGTCACTGGAGATTCGTTAGGCCCCACTTGGTTACCCGGCCCGTTAAAGCGCTTGAAGGGCGGCACTTGTGGCACCTTTTCCGATCAAACTGGGACGCCGTCTTACCCTCGACTGCATCTTAATTAACAAAGAACGCGCATTTATCGGAAGCCCATTAGTATTACTTATTTCACAAACCAAGACTCAGCTCCATATTCCTATGACGCAGTCATTGAATTACGCAAGAGATTCATACGATCCAACCGCACGATATTTCGAAGCGTGGCTTTGTCACACACAGACAGAGACGGACACACGAAGACATACGAGGGAGAGGAAACGACATTCTCTCATGTGCGGTGTGGACAGTGCGTTCACAGGCATTCCGATAAAGTGCGATATCAAAAGATCATGCGGATCGCGTGTCAGAGGATTGACTGTGTGCGCATACATAGTGTGTCTGACTACCAATGAAACCCAACACTCGATCTACTTTCGCCTTGCTGGATCCAATGAACCGCATGGAGTTGCCGGTGTACCGAAGGAAATGGCGAAGTGCAAAGGCACAGTTGAAAAAGTTGAATCTCTCCAAGAGTGGTTACGGGAGTGTTATGGTCTTTGGGGGTGCGGCAACCTGAACCCTCGAGTCTCTACTTGCCGGAGGTCGAGAGGGTCGCCAGGCAAGCGCCAATATAGTTCCGTGCTCTCGTGAACGTAGTAATTATGGCAGCACGTATTAATTATGGTAACAGGCTGCGATAGCGCTGCCTATAGCATTTTTGCGGTGGTTGACCCTCTTTCAACGACGACGGTAGGATGTATTGGTACTCTAGCGAAAAGGTAGAAGTGGCATCAAATGGTATGGCAGCGGAGCAGCCAGGGGTTTGGCGGGAAGCCGAAGCCGAAGCCGAGAGCGTCGCGCCGCCGGTGGTAGAGCGCCGCACAGCCAGTATACTTCGAACCGCCCTCACGTACGGTTCAACTACCTTCCACACTTTCTCACTGTTTTACCATCCACATTTCGAGTCTATCACTCGCACGGACACCTTTCAAGATTGTTTCGCCGGTGTACACGCTACGTACAGTTTGGCCAGTTTCCTGCCAGATTCATCCAACCGAAATTACGGCTTCCCCCAAGAGACATCGGCGACCTGTGGATCTCTCTGATCGTACACGATGCTCTGCTACGTGAGTCCACCAGATTTTTTCTATACGTTTCATTTGATTTTTGAAGTAGGAGATTTTATTGGATTCTGTCTCGAGTTACTCGAGGAAGTAGATTTCGTGAAATTGACAGGTGACGTTATTTCCTTTTTCTCCTCCTTTCCCAAGAAATCCAATCTTTGAGCGCTCGCATTGTAGAATTCTACGGGTTTTTATTTGCGGTATTCTTTGGAACCCTGTGCTGCGGTTTTGTGTGAAGAGAAATGGGGTTTTTCTTATTGTATAATTCCATGTCGTACTCTAGTAATAAACAGGTTTGTCGTCTACCAGCAAAAATCCCTGTCCCATCGGTTTTTCATGGATTTCCACGGATTCGCTGAATTTTCCATGAATATCATTGACACCTCACATTCAGCTGGTCCGTATTTCTTTCGCGTTTATCACGCGTCATCCGCGCCATTCGCAATAAATCAGCGTAAAAACGCTCTCCAAGTAACGCATCGGTAAATGGTCCGGAAATGATTTTGATGTGGCTCACGTGTTAGAAATCGATATATGTGTTTGGCCCTATCACGTATATATTCGGCCAATGATTCACATTCTCATTTTTCTATAGCATGTTTGTCCAGGTATTAGAAAAATCGATGTTTCCCATACATCGGTAATAATCATGTAACTGAATCTTATATTGCAATACCAATCGACAATTTCTGACCTATTTCGAAAAAGAAGAGATACTCAATTCGACGTATATTTATTATTACTTTTACTTACTGTCTATCCAACAATAACTCTGCAACGAGAGCACCAACCGTAAAGAAACTTTTCCAATCATGTGTCAGAAGCTCCCGCAATGAACTTAACATTAACTATTATTATTACATAAAAATCGATCTTTTTTCTAGTTCAACTTGATTATAGTTGCCGCTTCTATGTCGGATGCAAATCATTGCGAAGAAAGGAATTCTAATTTAAAGATAAACTGGAATCCCCGTGATTCTAGATAGCCAGCGAATATAGAGCATCCGACTTTAGAGATGTCAGTTTTTAATAGAAGAGCCTGTCGAAGCAGTGCAGCAGTATTAGTATGAATAGGATGTGCTTATAGTCAAGCGTGCGATCGTGCCAGGGAAACCGAAGCGTACGGCGGAACCCAGTAAACTTGGAAATGCTATATCTATTCGTAACTGAATACGCAAAAGCACTTGCGTCGCATATAATCTCTCCATTACACAAAGAGAAGCGGGACGGCGATGCCATAATTTGCTTCGACTCACTCGTTAAAAAAAGGGCTGGTGCAAACGAAGTTACTACCGATGTAAACTCTGACTGCATCCGTCGGGTTGGGATTGAAATAGGTCTTCGCTGTAGGCGTTAAATCATGGATTATACTATATATTTTCCCGACAGGTCTGTGTATAGCAAGCGACGCGTTGCGTGTAAAGCGTAGAGAGGAGCACATTTGAATTTCAGATATTCTTCATTCGCCGCACTCGTGAAAACAAACGGTCGTCCTGACTTCTCGCGTTTGGAACTTCAATGTGCATGTTGTATATGTTGTCCCCTGCGGATTAATAACGACTTGAAAGTCCTTCGCTTCTTCTTCCTGGTGAAGTTGACCGCCATAGGACATAATGTCGAGGACTATCAGAGTGTTGCCCAAGTTTTCAGCTTGCCATTGAATTAGCGATGACGCGAAAATTTGCCTTTCATCCTTTTATAGGCCGCTCGATGCATTAACCCGCCGCTGAAACTTTTTTCCCGGTAATGCTATTTCCTGGAATATGGAAACTGAGAGGGTTTTGCTGAAAATAATCTTGAGTTTGCAAAACTGGTCTCCACCCTGTTTTACAGATTTTAGTCCACTCGGGAAACATGCTGCAAATTAATATCGGATCAGCACTGGTAAAGTTCGATCTATGTTTGGATCGTCCAACACAAATATCCGTTAGTCGTAATAGTGAATAATTTCTGGGGAGTGTAATACTGACAGGAAGTTGCGAATATTCATAATGCCTCACCAGTTTGCAAGTTTTTATGATCAGACTAAAAAAACATTCGGGAAAAAATTCTACCTGCTATTACAGACTAGAATAATCGACGTGTCATCACAACGAAGCATCATCCGGCTTGTTTTTAAATTTTAGTTGGCGCCTTAATAAATAGACTGCGTGTTGTTATAGAAATAGAGATGAAGTCCGTCTGTCGAAAAGGGTAGTCGTGAATTCGCGTCGATGAGCTTTTACAAACGTTGTGCATCCAGTTGCCTAGGAGGGCTGCTGTCTTCTGTCACCCATTTCTCCTGCATTTAGCCACGCTTAAATTCTCTTCATAATGATATGCTGTTAAATAAATTTGAAAGCGCTAGTTAACCAAAGTGCAGAACTCGAAGCACGTCGCGCGCCACCGGAGAAAATTGGCAGTGCAGTGTTCCTGCGGTGGTGGTCGCAACCAACCAGCTTTTCTCTTCCAGAGACTCTCCATCCACTATCCCTCATTTCGGCTGCTCCAGTTATCATCTGCATAATTTTCCGAGCACCTCTGCTCTCGTAGTCATCGTATGTCTGCCAGTACACTCGCACACGTAACTTCCTCTCTCATCTCGGACTTCCAGTTTGAATATCACAGGGAATCGGTGATACGGAAAATTGATTTGGAAACTATAGGAAAGCCAGTGTCGCAAGGTCGCACTTTCCCAGGTCCAGCTACCGATTAGCTAAGTTTTAATTAAGGGAAAGCTTTCGGACTGCCGAGGATTTGTCCCCGCGGCAAGACTTTCGGTGTAACTCAAACTATTGCAAGTGTATTACACGAGCGTGTTGCAAGTTGGCGTGAGTGCGGTTCAATGATACCGAACAGAGCCGACACGATTCAGGAAGTCGTGTTCGTTGGAACGTTGGCGGGCAATTTCGGCGTGTCTTGACTCGCACCTCGACAAGCTGGCCGCACAAAAGCAGTGGCACTTAAAAAGATACTTGAAGTAAAGGCTCGGCATGCCCGGCATAGGGAAGCTGTTTCCTCCGCAAATACGCCAACTTCCCTCTAATTGGTTTTGTCCCCGTAGCCGGCAATAAAACCGGCTTGACAAAGCGCCGCAAACTTTCTTCCCGCAAACAGTCTGGCACAACTGCAAAATATGGAGTTATATTATAAACGCGTTATATCCTCCCGGAATTCCCCCCCAACTAATATCCACTACTATTTACGTAATAATATTTCACGGCTTTCGAATTCCACTCTGCGAGAGGGTGCATTACGAATGACTAGAACTTGTTGGGAGAATTCTGTGAAACAGACTCACCTGGCTATCATTAGGGAACTGTATAAAATAAATATCTCTCTGGAATATCACAGTTAACACATTTTGGAGAAGGATTGCTACTGGAACTTGGTCCATAAAATATCGAACGACATTCTCACGAGTGGATAACGAATCACACTCAATACCATAAGCCTCCATCGATTCAAGTGAGAGCTTCGGAGAAGAATATAAAGTTAACGATTGATTTATTTTCTCCCTGCAATTCTGTAAAAATAGTATCTCTATTAATGCTAATAATCAAGGATCAGAATCTGGTGTGGACAATTTCCGATAACCGATTGAGTTAGTGGATGGTTCTCGCATTAAAAACTATCCTGAAATATGAAGGGAAATATTCCCCGCGGGCCGATTGCAGCAGCAGTCGTTAAACTATATCCAAGTGCGCCGCGCCGTATACATAATTGCAGAGTCGTGTTCTTAAATCACAGTAAGTACTCGCGGCAGCCAAGACGGCGCGGAATAAATTCGGCTGCTCAGTCGCTTAGAGGAATTACCATTACTTTGCCCGCACTTTCAACTGGCCCAGGCCATATAGAATAATGCGGCCAAGGATTTTAATTTTAAGGAGCGCAGGAACTTCCACCGCTTGAAGATTCACATCCCCAGTGGATTACGGCGAGTGGAACGACGGCGAGCAGCCCTCTCTCGCACGGTTTACCGCGAATGGTTGGCCCGCTTGGTAAACTTATTGGAAACCCCAAGTCGGTTTCGCGCATCTCTTCTAACTGCCAATGTACACTTTGCCCTGCTTTCCGACCAACACTCTCGCCGAGTGCCTTTCGAGCATACTGCCCTTTTTCAAAAACGAACATTTGCCCTCCAAAAGTTCATTCTCGAGTATCGGATTTACCGTTTGCGATTCGGGAAAATCGCGCTCGGCTGACTTCAATCAATCAAATGTGTACTTTTCTTTTTTGGTTATACACACACACACATATAATGTTACATACACACATGTATGTATGACGATTTATTGTATAACAAAGAGGAAATCTGCCATGTATAGAAAATGCATGGAAAAGGGCCAAGCAGATTCGATGCTTTTTCGCAAGACTTTCGGCAGCACTTACCCTTTGAGATGAAACTTCCTTCGGATCACCATTTCTTACCGTTCGCTGGTGCTCCTCGCGCGCGTTCTTCTGCCGCATTTCCAACGAAGGCCTTTCTTCCGAGCCGTTTGGGAATCAAGATTTCTTTCGGCTCATTTCTACGTGAGTAGCTTTCGAAGGAAAGTCGGATGTGAAAGGACAAAGAAAAGGGGTTGAACGGACGTCTCTGTAGTAGGAAGTTAAGAGCCGTCCTAATTAACGGTGCAATTAACGCCCAGCGGATTCGGCCGAGAATTTAATCAAAGCACTAGTCGCCGCTTTGAGAAATTCGGCCTAACTTTCGATCCGATTAAAGTTACAATAATAGCCCGAGCGAGGTCAATTGCAATATTAGCATTCCTAATGATTTAATATGACTTCTCGACTACATCTAAAGGAACTCGATTTTCGACCTCCGTTCTAATCCAGTTACAGCTTCAACATCGAAGCCATTAGCAACCATTGCCGAGAGACTTCTCGCTCAAGACAATCGTTAAATTTAGTCAGAGGGGCGATTTTCCCTTGAAAATCGCGTTAGAGATAATGTATGTATGGTGTTTAAGAGGAGCCAAGAACGAGAGTAAAAAGAGAGAAAGCAGCATTAACAGGGGATAATAAGATTGGCGTTACTCCCTTAAATGTTGGATCAAAGCTATTGCAATAAATGAGTTGTAAAATATAATATTCGCATTAAAATATAGCAAGCTCGTTTTATATAAATCTGAGTTGAATTACAGGACAATATGGCGTGTTTGTTACATGCAGTGATATTTAGGGGTTTCGTGAAGGTGCCATTTTAGAAGGTCTCTGCTGGCTGCGTCGAACACGACATCATAACTAGGCAGTTTATCTCTTCCGGGCTTATCGGCCACCCCCTTTCCCTGCTGACAAAGGAGTTAAGCGCTTTGCAGATAAAAGGGCGGATAATAAATGGGCGTGCAACGCGCGGGCGGAGTTGGGCGAATGCAAAGCATCACAGGGGTTGCTAGATTGCCGGTCGACTTTATACACGTCTTACTCAAACTGCATACCATGGATCACCATAGAAAGGAACGCATCGACTAGCGACGTTAAGCAACAGTAGAAATTTTAATGAGCTAAATATCAATTTTAATACACCACTTTGACTAACTTCATTTGTGGGTCACGTGCTTGTAATAAATGCTCTGACGAATACCGCGCGAATACCGCGAATGGCAACTTTTTAGTGCCCTCGTTTGACGAACAATTAACTCTCAATTAATCGCCGATTGACAATCATCGACTAGCAGAGGAAAATTATTTAACGTCACATTTCGCTCCGATAGAAGTACGTGCTCGTACCTTGCCAAACTCATATTCGTGTTACATAATAGTTGGGAACGATATAAGGACGTGTACGATGAACACAAGCATATCACGGACGGACGATTATTCATTGCATCGCACCTTGCCGAAAGCGGTTCGGTGAATATAGAGCGGAGAATCAATGGGTTTTCATGGGGAATGTATTCATTCGTCAAGAAGGTTGGTGGCATCGGTTTTCGTGAATATATATCGAAGCTTTACGTTCTCAGCTGGTGGCCGGGCCGACGATGCATTTTCTTTACTTCAAAAGTACTATCTTGGATTCTATGCGAACCGTGTCTCATTTCTCAGCGTTGTCGTCGGAAGAAAATATGGGCTCACCGCATTATATGCTTTCTGTGAATAATACAATATCCAGGAAAACATGCTTTTCTCACCACAGGCATATAGTAGAATCGGAAATAAACAGCCAAGATTTATAATGGAAGCGAAATTCCGTGTAATCGGAAGTACTTGTGGAAACCTGAGTGCAGCATACCTGTCGGCGAGAATCTCAGTCACTGAGCGTGATAGGGCTACGTTGTTTCACAATCTGCATGGACCAATATTGCCTCAAGCCGACTGCTATGAATCTGTGCAGTGATGTGCAAATCAGTAGAACAGCGATCACGTTGTCGATCTGCTCTATCAGCCTGTACATCACAGAGAAGAGCTCTGATTTGTGTTCTCAATGCCGTCCGAAGTCATAACAGACAGCATCTCTGAAGCGTCAACTTTTCATCGGTAATTGTATCAACTGTCGCGGATTGGTTCGAGTGACTTGGACTTCTTATTATCTGAAAACTGGCGCGTTGGAGCAATCTGTCTGTATAATAATGAAAAGATGGTTTGCATTCAGAAGGCATTGTTCGTGTTAGCCGTGAAACGAGATATCGCGGTGCCACTCGAAACTTAGAAAAAGCTAATGAATCAGCTTTGCGCCCTATTCTCGACTGACGGAGCGTAACGTGTCCGCAATCGTCGTCGACGACATTCCATTTCGCCAGCAACCACAAACTAAAGGGAGCAGATAAAACTACCAACTTATCCAAAATTAAAAAATTAAACAGCATTTGGAAGTTAATGACATTTTCTAGTATTTATATCTATAAATAAATCATTTCATCTCAATTTTCCCAAATACGTGTACCTTCTTGTATACTCACCACTGTATACAAATAAAATAAACTGGTACACTGGATGACATAATATTTGCGAATGTTGACAAATATTTATCTCTGCATTGAACCGCAAGCGAAAGATTCCATTGCATTGAAGAGTTTATTAAATTATATCCGTCGGATTCCCCCAGGAATTCGACACTCGCATCCCTCATTGGATTTCTCTCAACGCTCAACCACCCTGAACTACCATGCGTAATCGATGTCGTTATTTCCCCGAATCGTCGCTAACGTTTATCATCTCCTCTTCAATCAACCAGGTTTTACCGTGCAGCCGGAAAGTCTGGCGCTCTT
Source organism: Ectemnius cavifrons (assembly GCA_964023945.1). Classification (NCBI taxonomy): domain Eukaryota; kingdom Metazoa; phylum Arthropoda; class Insecta; order Hymenoptera; family Crabronidae; genus Ectemnius; species Ectemnius cavifrons. The sequence continues at coordinate 18,325,661 of OZ030377.1, forward strand.
ACGAATAGAATTTGCATATAGATTAGCGGTAGCTTGGACAGGAAATAGAAGCGAAGTGTGGGTGCTGTTGGCAGTCGGGTCAACAGCATTGCGCGAAATCGCGTAAACTTGTACTGTCGCCTTTGGAACCGGACGTATATCTTCTGTCACTCTTTTTTTGTTATTGTTTTCTACAGCCGTGTGTACTCACTTGTGAGCTCTAGTGACAGGCGTGAAATGAATACGACTCTGTTAGTAAACAATCACAAACACGTAAATATTATGACACCATCAATCCAAGATCGACTCTTTCTAGCTATAGTGTTATAGTCTCGAGATGTATAGAACTCTATATTTAAGAAATATAGAGAACTTGGTCGCTGACTGGAAATATATTAGAATTACACTATTGCGCAATACTAAACTCATCGCCGTGAGAAAGTGTATTTCCTCGGTCTGGTGAAGGGGAGATTTGCTTGGTTCGATCTGTCAGCAGTGCTTGAGCCCGAGAATCCCTCTTGCGGGATCGGCGTGTCTCCTTGGCTATTGGCAGCATTCCAACGAATTATACTGGCATTCTATACCACAGCTATTTCCACGACATGCCGTATCGTCCGTTGCACCCAGCTCCACTTTTACCGTTTCTTCTCCCTTAGCTTGCGATTCCACCTCTCATTAGACACTGCTAGGGGAACATGCCGAGTGCTTCGGATGAGCTGACTGTCAGCGAGTGTGCCTAGGTAGTCGTTTAAGTCATCGATATTAGGAGTTCTTCTCTGTGCTCATTCCGCTCTTTCTACTTCAACCTCTGCGTTTTAGTATCCTGAAACATCGATGTGCACACATGCAGCTGTGAAAGAAGTCCCGATTCTTCCTGCAGATGTTTTCACTGGGATGAAATTAATTCCAAGGAGACTATACACTGCAGGCTAGCTGGAGTGTTCAACCCTGTAGAGCACTCCGAGTTTCTTTGAGTCTCTTGGACGATGTCAACTCATAGCGACGCTTGGATCTTCCTAATACCAACTTTGCTAACATTGGGACTTCCTCATGTAGACAAACTTTTTTTAGAAAAACAGCCGTGTTATGGAAGCGCACTCGGAGGACACTGCTTCCTTTTAGTTTCGCGGAAAGGAGTACCTTCTTTGACGCACTTTACTCGTGGATAGTATACACTGTCGATGCAAATTACACTTGACTTTTAAATAAAAAAAAGAATATAGATTTTAGTATAATAAATCAAATAATAAAGACAAATGAATCACCCTGTAACTATTTGTTCATGCTTGATAAAGCAGTTTATGTTACAACTGTTTATCATATTTTTGAATCTTGTGTAATGCGAATAAACTGGAGGGTGTCAGTTGCAGAAATACGATTAGCAAATAATTTTTGTCATAACAGACGAACGCATTTTATCCACTTCGACCTGAGCAGCATCATGTGTCAATGCAGTCATCATAACTTTTGCTGCATTCGCTGTTTCCGGATACCCGTATGTCGTATCCCACTGGCACACGCATTCGCAAGCAAGCAAATATGCTTTCAGCTTCTTCGTGGTAATAAATTCGGCAAATGTTGCGCGGCACATAAAAGTTTATACGTTTTTAACCAGAAATTCGTACAATGCATCAGCCGTGGCGCAATGCAAAGTTTGTTGTCGGATATTGACCGACTGGTACACATACACACGTACATGCGAGCCAACCGCGGACGAATGGAATGTCCCCGAACGGAAGTTCGAGGGTTCGGATTGGAGTCAGGGCCGGAAGCCTGAAGGCGCATTAAGAAGTTCGTGCTTCCTCGACGCGATGAAAGAAAAAAAGAAATACAAGGAGACGACTTCACTGACGGTTCGAACTTTTTTTCTCGAATGTTGCAGGCGCTCTTGCAAGCTCACGACGTGGCTGGACACGAGGTCTATGGGGAAGAAGCCACCCGAGTAACGCCGCCCCCTCTACTTCCGTATCTCAACGGTGGCGATGATCTCGAAGGCCCCAACGGTGATTTGGACCTCGAAAATGTCACGCGCGTCAGACTGGTGCAGTTCCAGAAGAACACCAACGAGCCGATGGTAAATATCGAATCTTGTTTGCTAGCAGGAACGCATTTAATTAATACTAGAACTACCAACGAGGTCAAAATCACTTGCATAAAGTTTTTTCATAATTTTTATTTATTTATTAAATTTGTTTTTTCTTCTTGCGTTTTTTTCCTACAACATTTTTATGTCGTATACCTAGAAATTCCGAACGAGGTCATTTCAACCACTCGTAGAATCTAGGTAAATCTTTATGACATTTGCATTTCAAAGGGGTTTTATAAACTTTTGGGATATTTCTCGCATTGAAATATCCGAGTGTCATCCCGAATTTTTGGAAATACAACATTATGCAAGGTGTAATGTTATTACTTGCTTTCGAGAAATTTCTGTGTCAAAATCTTTGTCAAATAGGTAATCTGGACTGCATTGCCAATTTTTTTAAAGTTTGAAATTTGCTAATTATCGGATCTAGCGACGAAGTGAGAAAGGCAGGTTTGCTTTCCGGTAAAAGAACTATGAAGAACAGCACAGCGTTTACTCCAGAACCGTGTTGGTGACAAGACACAGATTTCTTATCGATACTTTTCTCAATACTCTTTTTCTGAAATGTTCAATTAGCAATAGAATTGCTCGCCTTCCGATAATTGCGAAATTTCATAAGTCCAATTTGTTTAGCCCAAGTACTCGAACCTGATATTGATAGCCGCCGCTGGCACTTTCAGCGAGCGTCCAATCGATTGCCAATTATGCGATCGAGTTTAATTATTTTGCGACACGACCCGTATGTTTCCAGGGAATCACGTTGAAAATGAACGAGGACGGGAAGTGCATTGTTGCGCGAATCATGCACGGCGGAATGATTCACAGGCAAGCGACCCTCCACGTGGGCGACGAGATCAGAGAAATTAACGGGATACCCGTGGCCAATCAGTCCGTGGAAGCCTTGCAAAAAATTCTCGTAAGTGTATCGTGTAATAAATCTATTATAGCATAGAATCCGAGCAAGGTGAAAATTTTGACGGAATTTGTTTCATCAACTCTTTGATGAAAAAAAAGTATCATAAATAAATAGAATCTCGCACTATTACTAGATTGCGCGAAGGTTGATCCTGATTTTTCTGTTACAGTGGGAAGCACGAGGATCGGTGACCTTCAAGATCGTGCCATCGTACAGGAGCGCGCCGCCCCCCTGCGAGGTACAAGTAAGCCCTAAAACCCAAGCCAGTTCCCAAACTCCCAGTATAGCAAACAAGCCGACCACCTCGACAGTCTCCACGAGCACGAGCTCCGGAGCTGTTGCGAGCAAATCCGGGAAATCAGTGAAAACCGCCGCGACTAGCACGGCTAAGGAGAAACCGTCGAAAGCCTCGAAAGCATCGAAAAATAAAAGCACGTCCTCTTCAACGGAAAGCACGCCCAGGCGACGTCTCAATCCGCTATCAGCACTCAGGTCGCGAAAGTCATAAACGAAATTAGTATCTTTGAAGTACCAATTGGCTAATAGGTCACTCGCAGACCTTCGCGTCGTTCGCCGGAAGCGGAAGTTTCGGTGCAACAGATGCATAGCTTTCTTGCCATTTGGGATATTAGAAGAGTCTACTTCCGACATAGATCGCTCTCGTTATCTGTCTGCTTTACATGTCGTGATGCTTACGTCAATATTGCATAGTATTCCCCTTCGCGTACCACCTCAGAGAATTATTAAGATTCCGAATTATCTATCGCGACAGATTAACAATTCATTCTATGTGCTCGCAAGAAATTGAAACGGAGATATGTCATAGGGTTCTGATTGAATCCTGTAGTTATCTGATCTTCGTTAGTTGTCACACGCGGAGTAATCGGGTGTGAAGTAATTGTAGTAATCGTGTCAGTAAAACAGAACATAGGAGAATAATGAAGGATATTCTATCACATACGTCCTCATTTACGCTGTTATAGTTAAAAGTTAAAGAACAGCACAAAGAGATATACGTGTTGGTGTCGAATTATAATTAAACATTAGACAAGTTGCTAAAGTTTCGCTCCTCCATGCAACTGATATTACATTGGAATAAAAAGCAGTTCCGCCAATATTGGGAACTCCATGAATCAACGAACATTTCAGGGCGGCCTAACTTAATCTATTTTCAATGCAATAGAAATTAAATTACCACCAGACCGTCAACTGAAACGGCTGCTGCGAGAGAGAGATTGCTTATTAAAGTCCAATCGAAATTTAATCGAAATAAATACCTTTGACCCGCGTCAGTAATCGAATCGGAAAGCAATTACCATCAGTATTTAATGTAGAAAAATCGTTTACCGCTCGGTATCGCAACTTTCTCGGTCGGACTTAATGGACATTAAAGCTAGTTAGGGTAGCACCAGTATCGTAACTCGCGCTACACCTGCCCATTACTTGAGAATACCTTTGAATCGATAGGGCCGCTTTTACCAGTCGGAGTCCTTTTAATTAGAGCATTAGGGCGTGCATTACGCCAGCAACGGGCGGAGAAGCTTTAAAGTGCGGAAAAAGGTTTTCACACATTTCCCGGAATATTTCCCCGGTCGTCGTACACAGCAACAATACACGACCCAATAATTGCAAGTGGAGCCATCGCCATGAAATAATGAATTTACAGGTGCTGCTAGAAATTCAATTCCTACTGAGTAAAGTACTCATTCGCGTACTTACCGAGGACACATATACACTTGTATATACTTATATTGCTTGATCTGACGCTTGCTTTCTCGTATATTTATTAATCGATTCTTTCTCTGATTCCTTTAACATTCTACTATTTATCCAAGGCCAGAGGAATTGGTGTGTTCCCTCCAGATGCGATTTAATCCTATTATATAATATATTAGTATACTTGGAATCTCTTACAATTCTAGTCAAAATGAGCACGCCTATTTGGAATTCGATGCGGGAATTATTCGCCGGGAATTTACGTTCCGCGGTATTATTAATTTCGCGATCAATTCGCGGGACCCAAACAGCAGTTCGCCAAGTTATTTCATTACCAGCGTAATTAGGTGATTCGTTCGTACCTACGGATCAATGAAAATTAAGTTATAATACAGTGATTAACCCTCTGATTGGTATGTCCGAACAATTAGACGTTTTGCATAATGAATTTTCAGTTTCAAGCCGATCAGAAACGATTTTCGTCGCTTATTTGTATTCTGTCTCGCATTACTTCAAATGGTTTTTCGCTGACAATATTGCCGGCAAGGAATTTGAATGATTTGTTATGCCTCCACATACAACACAAGTAGATTACACATACTAACACATACAGAGCACCCCGCCAATCTCCCTAATTGATCCAAACATGGAAATGTTCATATGTACCTTAGGGTTTCCGGATGTCATTATACGAATTGCCGTATTCTGATAACCATTGGTATAGTTGTATATATGAACATATATTACAATTATTTAATTTAAGGATTACACATTCTTTGATGTACCTTCTTCCGCCATGCAGAATGCATGATACTCCGGTTCCCAATGTCTCCCATGACACACGGCACATGACATTTTGTGCATACACAGATACAAGTATGTATACAACGGCAACATATATACAAATACGAATAGAGAGTCGATGGTAATTCTTCCCTGTCTACCAGTTTAACTCACTAGGCAATCGTGATACGATTTTCTTTCAAGTTTGCGAGAAAATGGGTGATTTACGATCGACGTGAGCTCGCACGATGCGACCAAGCATTGTACACCAACACACAGACACATGCCATTGTTTTTCGATAACGATGATGGCAATAAGAATAATGATGAAGACAAGTGCGAAGGTGTGGTGTAGATTAGCGAGAGCTCTCCCGCATTAGCTTGAAAGCCATAGAGAGCCAATGAAAGAGAAGCGAATTACGCGGAGCAGAGAAGCCCAGGGGAATTCGGTTCGAGCGGTGTAACAAAACGCTTTTGGTCGGCGCTTTCGAGTCCACGGCGCGTGCATGATTCTCTTTCCTCTTTTTTACATTTTTCTCTATCTCTCACTCTTCTTTGTCTGCGTTCGCCATTTCTTTGGGGAGTGCCGTCGGCCGGCGCCTCTCTCTCTCGAGATACCCTGTATACAACTGGTAGTTGAAAGTAATACTGCCGAAGGGATTGCGTAACAAGGAATGCACCTTTCGTTCTCGGCATATGTTGGAATGTTATCTGTTGTTTTTTGTCGTAAAGAAGCTTTTGTTACACCCCTCATTCTTACCCTCACCTGCATGCGGGACATCTTTGCGGACATGGAGTTTTTTCCTTTTTTGACCGGTACATATACTACATATTCTGTATACATATATACATATATATATATATATATCTATTATTATACTACAGTGTACACACGTATTGTATATACAGCCCTCTTGCATCGTGAGTGTCGGGCAACGCATAATGCCAAACGCCTCGTATTAAGTGATCGGTATGCCGATCATCACGCACGGTAAAGACTGCAAGAGATTTTGGACCATTAATCATCCCCTGCACGGGTACTGCCGCGCGGCTGCATAGATATTCTCGCAAGCCTTTTGCAGTAGTCTGCAATTTCAGCTCGAATTAGATGGATTCTCACTCATTGACAGTCTGAGAGGGTGCGCCGCACAAATCCCCATTTCCAAGGGAGAGTGCGAAGAGCTTGCAAATATTTCCCAACATGCAGTTGAGGGTAACAACACATAATAAGACGTGGTTTCTTTTCGCGCTGATTGAATTCGTTAGGCCTATTGTGTATCAATGTGTGCTCAGTGCGTCCCTCCTAGATGACGATGGTAACCATCGCTTTTTCGCCAGCCACCGGAAACAGCCACAGGCCTCTCTTAATACGTGTTAGAAACATTTAATCAGAAAGGGATTGCAAACGCAGATCGTTTAATCATATCGGACACTAACACAACAAAGTTCTAGTCATTTCGATGACATATTAGCCATTCTCGATTGTAGCCCGCGATAATTCCTAACAGAGTTCTTGATTATTATTCATACTCTATTTGGATTCCTCTCGGTTGGATCTTACTTAATGAAGTTCAATCCCACTTTCTTAAATCCCTCGTAACTGCGTATCTTGTATTGTACGCGTACGCGCGCATTGTACTTCTCGATATTTCGCTCGCGTCATTATCGCGCATACGTACATATATGTACTATACACGTATATTCTGGCAGTTTTCGTTTCCGAGGATTGGATTAGAATAATCACCAGCAGAGGAAATCGCGAGACACGCGGATATCGGTGTGCGTGTGATACACATAATACACTTGTACTTCCTCAGCAACTCTGGTAGACCTTACGTGTGTACAAATGGCTTAATTACATTTAGATTCTGTAAAGCGTTGTGACATGTGTTGAAAGTATATGAATGTTAACAAGTGACTTCAAACGGCTTATCTATCTCGACCATTACCTGTGAGTAGACACGCAACGATGTAACCTGGTTTCTTGGGTACGTGCGACTAAGCAAGCCCAAGTAAATCCTGACGGAGCACTATCACGCTGCTTTTTGGTAGTGGTAGGCAGAGCGCAGGCCAGGCATGTGTGCCAGTAGAATCCAAAAAAAAACAAACAAAAACCAAAAAAAACCTAAGAGCTTCGCGATTCTCTGCCAAATCCAACGACATAAGTTTTAACAAAACGCTCTCAACAATTCAACTTCTCAAACTCCCACTCGGGACACACTTTCTTTCGACATCGATCATACAGGAGACTCATTGCACTCCTCTTAGTTCACACTTCATTTCGCACTTCGACCTTAATATCAAAAGCATATACGACCTTCTTCGAGACATAAACGAATCAATATTAGAGATCACACCTGACCTGTGCAACTATAATGCGCTACCCACACTGACTCAAGCTGCAGTCAAGCATTACCGAGCGAAAATATACTTCTACGAGCAGTACTTCCTCGTTTGTGTGCGTAGACGCTTGAGAATGCGCTGATAAATTACATTAGTGTACCGCATACATACATACAGTTGAGCATTGACCGTGGACACCGGCGAAATTGTACGAAGAGTCATGAGTAGTGTTTCCGAGGAAGAGAGAGAGGGTGAGAAAGAGAGCGAGCGAGAGAAAGATAGAGCGAGAGAGCGAGCGAGAGAGAGAGAGAGAGAGAAAGAGCGAGAGAGAGAGAAAGGTAAAAAGCTCATGTAACCGATATGACCGAGGAACTGTATGTTGAATCGGGGAGCTTGTATGATCGATTTGAGAGAGATCGTCGGCCTGGCGCCCCTTGTATCGAAGATTGGTGGGCGCGCGCGCGCGCGCGCGTGAGAGAGAGAACGGACATGGCAAACCGGTGGGCAGCAAGCAAGGCAGCAGTGTTGTTACAGCGTTACATTGTACGAAGATATAATAAAGCACGGACTGCTGGAACATCACGAGTTCGTCGCACGCCACCTTCAACGTGACATACACTATATGCATATATACATATAGAGATATATGTATAGATATGTATATAATTCTTCTCTCTCTAGGAAGTAGCATAATAGATTCTATCGAGCGGTCTAGGAATGCGGATCAATCGAATTGCCGCAGTTCGATCCATACGTATACACATATAGTATATGTATACTGTATGTGCTTGCTGATTTGAGTTAATAAGGAGAATACCTGGAAGACTACTGGTTTCATATTGGCGCCACAATCTCTTGCCAGCCATGCAAAGATGCGAAAGTTGTCTCAGTATGTGACCTGTGCTCAAATTCATGTGTGCGTCCGCAAACGAGCGGCTCGGAAGTTTCCTCATTGCCAAATCAGTTACCCCATACGCCGCTGTAAGATATGTGACACACTTGGTTCCCCTTTGTAATATATTAATATCACCTTGAGAGCCGAGCGATGATTGCCTATGATGCCGGGAGTTCGATTCACGAACGAGCACCTTGCACACTTTGTGTCACGAGCCCTTTTGGTAATGTCTCGCCGTTCCAAGCTCACAATGACTACCCCTTCTGTAATGCACCATTTCTCTCACACATTGCAGTATGCGTGGATCAATTAGGTAATACTTACGTCAGTGTGTTTTCTTACCCCGTTGACCCTGACCGCCACGCCATCAATCATCATTCTCCGATCACGATGTATTACATGTACCGTATATCAGCTTTGACACCCCTGCAGTATCGCACTGATGCGAAACGGTTTCATATGGGGACGACGACTCTAAGGGACGTACCAATAAAGCTTCTTTCGTCTAATAACGTATATCGAGCTCGGGAAATTAATTAGTAAAGAACTCGGGTATTGAAAGATCGGCTGTCGATGATTTTTTCTCGCTGACACTCGCGAGAAACCGTTTTAATCGTTCGATCGTGGAATTCGATTCTCGGCCGATGGTACGTCCCCGGTTCGTGGACCTACGGGGTTGAAAGACCGTAGGCGGTAACATAAAGACATATATGATGGTCCGATTAGAGATCGGCGGAAAGACGTCAGCAGCAGTCAGTCCACCAGACGAGTTCTCGAGAGTGCAGTACCTGCTATGTCACTGTGTAGAAACCGTCGCCTTTTCAACCCATTCGCCATCGAATTCCTGTCAGCTGCGAGGCACACTCTGAAGTTACAATTCTCCACCCTTCGGCTCCGCTACTTTTCCCTCCACTGTTGACTGTCTTTAAAATCTAGCGCAGCTTCCAAAGCACGAAGGGAGCAATCCGACCATCATACCCCAACCCTCTCAACCCCACCTCTCATCCCACCCCATGCATTCTCTTCTCCGTGTTCACTTCATCCGCGGAGACTTTCCCCGAGCAATGCACCATTAACTTTACGACTTGTCCAGTGGTAATCCAGTCGTTCTTATATCAGCCGCATACTAAACTTTCTCTTTCTAAGCGTAGTAGAACCTTTGCACATGAACTTGGCAATTAGGATCGACATATCCTGTGTGTCCGCACATTCATTCGTCGAGTGCACCGTTGGTTGCATTGTGAGCTTAAAGTCTCCATCGGAGTGACACGAAGAAGTCATTTAGAGCCTGATTCTCGTAGCATCGAAGCGTGAGTAAAGTATCACGTCCGACAGCACTCATCAAGTGATTTCTGATAGACGTGTACCAGCCGATCGTTCGAGGAAAATCGATGTCGCAGCGTGATTTGTTGAAATAGTTCGATTCCAATGAATCCTTAATAAGATCCGATCGCCATAGATACGAAAATGTTCATACAAGTTGATATCATCATCTCACGTAATCTTCAAATTCTGTTCCTATTTGCAAATATGTCGTGTAGAACCGTCTCGATGTTTTGACCCGGTGTTTATCTTCCTCTATGTCTGTGTGTAAGTGTCACACCTATTGTCTACTAAGTGTTAGATGACGTATAGTGATTCCCAAATATATCCGAATAGAAATGTATGGCTAATGTTATCACTCGATGTTTCAGTTGCTTATGACTTAACCGTCCTTGCTATCTTTTCTAACATTAATTCACTTATTGATATAAACAAATGTATATAATTTCTTTAAAACATGTACATACAATATACACAATTGGTAAGAAAAGTAATACCTAACATTCGTGACTGAAAAATAATTGGAGGGTATGCAAAACAAATTTGTCAGTATTAACAATAATAATATGTTATTTAAATACATCGTGGCAAAACGATGTATTTTGAAAAAGCTAGAAAAAATCAGCAAGACGATTGATTTATAAACGATGGAAATATTCAAGCATAACATTAGTCATAGATTAGTATCGAAATAGATTTGGGTATCGCTGTATAATTCCCAGCATCATGCTAAGTGCTCCCGATTCTTCTCGAACGGCCAATACTTTGGTACTTGTTTTATTTAGTCCTCGGATATCGTAGCCTGAGGTCACTTTATACAATATACGAATAAGACGTGGTGCCAGGCTGCGAGTCCACCTGCTCTCATGGGATCTCGAGGCTTGCACGTCGGGGATTGCGAGTATACTACCTTCATGGCCCGACTGCTCCAGGATCTAGAGAAGGAAACCTGCATGACTTGTTACAGAAAAAAAAAAAAGTAATGATACGCACCGTGTATCTCGGAAGCGTTGACGCGAGCACGCGGGCGCGCGTGCGCGCGCGGTTCCTACTAATAGGTGTCTTGCTGTTTGTTCGTTAATCTCCGATCGTTTAGTTCTTCTCCCCTCTCGCGCGCCATGAGTGCGCCCTTCCCTCCGAGGGCGGCTTCGTAAGAGAGAAAAGAAAGAAAGCGAGAAAAAAAAAGAAAGAAAAGAAACAGCCAAATCTCTTCCGTAATCTCGACTTGGGACGACTGAGACACGCATTTATTAATCGATCTTCCTTTTTTTCTGTTTCCTCAACGCTCTAGTTGTTCAGGATTAAGCCTCTGCCAGTGTTAGTAAGTACCGCCACTTGATCTGGTGTGATTGGACTGCTGTAGTTAGAAGGCTATGCGTTTATCATACATACCTCTCTATATCTTACGCTCACACATTAACGTAAACGTGCGCGGCAAGTGAGTCTGGGTAAATCGCGTGGTGCGAAGGGTAGCGCACCGAATCAATTGAATTTCTGATAATGATCGATGACATTCGTACTTTCCTTGCATTCATGCCGCCCACGCGATTCCTGGGTGACATCATTATTCAGAGAGTTTCACTCATTAACGAAGGCCGCCGCATACGAGATCATTTTCTCCTGGATGCCATCGGTCGATTTCCTGCCGAAATGAACCCTTAACTGCACAGTCGGTCGGCTTTTCGTTTCGCTTGTTGCTCGTTCGATCGCGCGAATCTCTCTAATTCGCCGATTAAATAGAGGGTCATTTAATTAATCGGGAAAATCATGTTACGGGTGAATAGAAGCGGACGCGCGGCTATTGTTGCAACTAGAAAGGGTGAAAGGTGCAACGGCAATTAAGGGTTACTGTTCGTGTGCGGCTGCCGATGGCTTCGTGCCATGACGCTTACCCAGATTCATACTGCGTAAGCATCAATCTACTTTCACACATGGCATCGCAAATGAAAGTAGGCCTCTACTCAAACACTCGCAAGTCTATTGCGCTCTTTCCATTCTTTCGATGTTTCGTGAGCACCACCGGATGCGTTGCGAGGCTGAGATGCCCCGGCATACGTAATATGTCAGCCGACACATTCACCAGGCAAATCTCGATGCTAACAAGAACTGCTAACAGCTAAACAGAATTCCGACTGTGTATAACTTAATCAGTAGCATACTAGATGACCTTTTGTGCTTGTTAGTTTAATCCGTAGATGCTTCATACACTCGGGTTTCTTAGAGACCGAGCCACTGAGCATACACCACCGGACATGGCTACCAAGTACTTTCCCCGCGATTACCATTCAATGAGAGTCAAGGTAGTAGAATTAACATCGCTCCGATGGAGGAACCTTCGTCCAGGATTGGTCGAGAGTTACTCTCGGGAATGCAATTTTCCCTGTTCCGTCGGGTGGTTGCGCATACACGTTGAAAGAGCCGATGGCCTATTTTTATGAGAGCTACGTGCGCCAGACTGATGCCACTCTTATTGTCACTCTGCATTGCCATTATACCTCTTCATACATCGTTCCTCATTCACACGTTTATGTAGTGCCCGAATGCATACTCTGCGCATCGCGAATTTAACGCGCGCGCGTCTGTCTCTGCGTGCGTCTGCGTATGCGTGTGCGTGTGGGTGTGCGCGTGCCCGTGTGCCTGCGTGTGTGTGTACCATGTCGCGTGTATGTGTACTGTTTTCGTAATGTGCATCGTCTAGTGCTTCAGCTTTTCGTCCGGACTACGGACGTGTGCGTACATATGCATCGCTAGATGACCGATCCATTGCGTAACCGTAACAACGAGATCGTGTAGCTTCGCACTCAAACCGAACGAGTGTGTGTATTATACACGCATACATATATATCTATATGTATATTCAACCGAAAGCAGTATGCCATTATCGCCAAACCAGTGCTCCTTACTAAGCGCACTCGAAAAGACGCCAGTGTAGCGACGTTCGAAAGCCATGCACCCCGAAATACGTCCGGCCGGGTCGATTGAAGCATTTAACTGGTCTTTCCCTGATGCTTTAACGATGTGGCACATTACAGTTACACGTCGATCGCCGCTGCATTAACGATCAATTCACGGGCACTGATCCGTCGTTGAGTATGAAATGCGAGTAAACTACTTGCTCGATTAGAAAGAGTACAACTGCTTGTACAGATATTGCATCCCTCGCTTTTTAACGCGACTTCATTTCGCTAATTACGGCTTGACTAGCTCTGGTGTGTACGCAAGTGCTGATGAGCGATCAATCCCGACGTAGAACGAAATTGAGCCCACATCTTAGAGCAACATGTAAATTGGACTTGATGCGACCTTCCTTTTTTTCTTTCTTATTGGCGAACTCGATGGTTTCGGTGATCTTCGATACAAATAGTGAAGCTCTAGTCGCCCTTGCACGTATTCTTTCGATATAGCTACACTCTATCCTCGCTAAGGGCACGTCTTCTTCTTCTCTCGTCTACTATCATGATTTCACACCTTATTCGGCTTTCCTTTCCAAACTATTTCACTATTTTATCCGCGATCACTGATACCAGAGTTTACTCGGCCCAGCGGGACCTTATCGGGGGCGACGATGGTTCAATGGCTGATTTCTGCATCGCCAGATTTTTGTTCGAGCGCAATTCGACTACGATCCACTGGACGACGAGCTGATACCATGCGCGCAGGCTGGCATTGCCTTCAAAACCGGGGATATCCTGCAGATCATCAGCAAGGACGATCATGACTGGTGGCAGGCGCGGAAGCACAATGCGGCTGGTTCCGCTGGCTTGATACCTTCGCCCGAGCTCCAGGAATGGCGCAGCGCCCGCATGGCCATGGAGAAGAACAAGCAAGAACAAGGTAATGCAGTTTTATTCCCAACTTCAGACTCGTCCCGAGTGAAACAATGGCCTAGAGAAAGTGGAATGTTTAGCTTCGCAATTATACGTTATGCCTAAAATTCCAAACTCTCCCAAGGACTAAAATTGGACCTCGATTGGATTGCCGGCTGTGCCGAGATTCTATTAGAACATGAGAAACTATACCGAGAAGTGCTTCAGGCACAAAGCAAGAATGATCCTCCTTTCCCTAGCAGGCAACTCTAGATAGCAGTAACAATAAGGATGATGAGTGCGAGGGAAAGTGCGCGTATTCTTTAGCGAATGCCTTCGACATAAATGAAGGGGAACAGCCCCCTGTCTTAGACCTTTCGGTCACTCTAGGTTCCAGCAGATCGTAAAGAGTGAAACGTTCCGATTGAATGAGTGAAATGTCAACTATACATAGAGCCATTCTACTCTTCGTGTTTTATCATCAAATTGCTTTGTATCAGCCTTTCACGTATATATGATTCTCCGACTGAATTCCATTACTCCCGCTGCCGCCGTGAAACGAATGTGCTATTGAATTTGGTGTCATGTGTGTGTTAGATATGCACAGGTTCTCGATGGAGCATGTGGTATCGCTATATGTCACTCGTCTTTATCGCGAAACGTAGGAATATGGCATCGACAAGTCTGCGAATTATGTCACGATTATTTCAATCATTTCTTATATCAATATACTTACCACCGCGCCGGTCTAATCGACCCGCATTACTCACCAGTTTCACGATGAAAATCCACTTCACGCGTATATCATGGAAAGCAAACAGATTAGAAAGAAAGAACTTCGGCGAAGGACTCGCCTCAAATTTGCAACGATTCGCGCGATCCCGGAAATATTTGTGATGTAAGGGAATGTAGTAATTTCCAAGCGGATACATGTACGTGTATTTTCGGGGTGGTGGGGGAGGGGCGCACATGGCTGATGGCATGAGAAGGATCGAGAATCGAGAGTAGCGAAACTCGAGAGGATCGTGGAAATGGTCTAATTAGCAGCAGTGATATATCTGTTATTGTGTGTTGTGCGGGGCTAGATGCTGACGGAGAAGGAGGATGCTCTTCTCACACCGACGGCTGCGACGGTTCGACAGGTATGACTCTGCCTTCAAGTAGACGCGAGTAGAGTCATGTAGAACCGTAGAGCCGCATGAAATACAGAATATTACTCGTTCAGTGCTTCCAATACACGCATTGTCCAAGAAGACGAACGGCTGACAAGCACAAACGGCTCTGCCACCACGCAACAGTACTGTGTAGGGATTATTATTTCTAGATCCGATGCGGTTTACTTAAATCTCATGCGAGTTACATACCTATTCTTCTCAATGACGTCGGGATTACCTTAATAGGCCTAGGAAATCTATACGGCAAGAGGAATCAGAGTTACACATCCGTCGAACAGTAGTCACATATTCGCATCGCAAAACATTCGTCATACCCATCTGTATACGAATCTAATCTTTTAACCCTCGGAGTATACGCTCGAGCAGCAACACTCACGTTCGATGCCCGAGTCACTTTGACCCACCGCAAATATTTCTATGCGTCTGGATTTTGAAAATTTTAATCTAGAAACACTCGAACGTTATATTATTAGTGTCGTTGAATAAACGTTGTAGGAATTGGGTCAAAACGGCTCGGCAATCGTTGAGCGAGGGTTAACCGGGACTTTCATAAGCAGCAGGAAATTTCACCAACTATGAGACACATGTATTATCCTCGGCGGAAGGAGCGTTGGTTATTATAAGTCACACATGTATCATAGATGATAAATAATGTGGGTAAACCTGTGACCATTATGGTATTATGCTTTTGCAGATAAAACTTGCTTTCACATAGCGTGCCTCCATGCATGCGCTCGCAGAACTTCTCATGCACTAACGCTTACTTTCTCACTCTCGCAAGCACATCACGCAGGCCAGTGAGAATAAGAGTTTGGACGTTCGGCGACTATCGATGATAGGAGAGAACTTAGAAATCCCCTAATCTCAAGGGCCAAGCATCCGTACTCTTATCAGAGTTACTTTCAAATTTCATATTAACTTTCGCGCTGCTGCATCGAACTATCCAGCGTATCCCTGTGTTGTCGTCTTGTAACCTGCTGGAACTCTACCCCTCGGCGGGAACCCCCGTACAACCCCCTTTTTGGTCATGGCTTCTTCCTAAACTGGCTGAAACTCTTTACTACTCTCTAGACCAGATGCCCCCCAATACTGGGGTTACTATTAACAGTATAGCGTGTTACATTCCCCGCAATGTACCAAGTACAATTACGAGAGGGGTGTTAACTAGCGCATAGGCTGCCACCTCACGTTTCCATTAACAGGCTGATAGTCGTATGTGACGTTTTGAGTGCGAGTTTACCATGGTGCGGCTGTGCCCCAATGCTAATTCTCAGTTTTTTATTCTCCTCTCAATACGTACAGAAGGCATTGGTTGTTTGAGAAAGGATTGGTGGAGCTAAAGAGCAATCCGCCTTCTGTGCTCGAGAGAACCGGTGAATTCTTCGAAATGTATATCTCACTTTAGGCAGAAACTTCTGAATTGTTCTTTCCAGGTGTTGCCAATTACCTTCGGCAATCCTTTTCCTCTTGAGGCGGAGCTTTTAATTCGAGAATTATTTACTTTTGCAGTGAATTGCTCAATATTCGGTCGCAAGAAGAAGCAGTACAAGGATAAGTATCTCGCAAAGCACAACGCGGTCTTCGACCAGCTGGATCTGGTCACCTATGAGGAGGTTGTTAAGCTTCCCCGTAAGTATAATCCTTTATTGACCCTCAGTGAACCAGGTGAAAGAACATTACGCCGGGAATTATTAATAGAGATTTATTAGTATAGTTTTGAATAAAACTAAACTGCTTAATTAAACACCACCTGATTCGCAGAGGATAAAAAGACTATATCAATTTTTTGATGCTCTTAATATTATTGTCATGCTTGTTATTCCTGTATACAGACACCGCCTTCCAGCGAAAAACTTTGGTATTATTGGGAGCACATGGAGTTGGTCGCCGACACATAAAGAACACAATTATCGCGAAGTATCCGGACAAGTATGCCTATCCTATTCCACGTAAGTAACATTATCACTTTTCAACATTTTTAATGTAATGTATTAAGGAATTTGTTTCACGGTAATTTTGAATTTCCGATCCCACAGATACAACGAGGCCTCCGCGACCTGACGAAGAAAATGGGCGCAATTACTACTTCGTACCGCACGAAGAAATGATGGCCGATATAGCTGCTAATGAATACCTTGAATACGGTGAGTAATCCTTAGCAACCTTCTACAATTATGAATAATATATAATTATGTGTAAATACTGTATTTTGTAATAAAATTCTATGCAGGCACGCACGAAGACGCAATGTATGGCACAAAATTGGAAACAATCCGCAAAATACACGAAGAAGACAAAATGGCAATCCTGGACGTCGAGCCGCAGGCCCTAAAGGTGTTACGTACGGCGGAATTTGCACCTTACGTCATATTCATCGCTGCTCCTGTATTCCAGAACATTAGTGATGTAAGTAGCTGATCTCGATCGATTCTGCTCCCGAGGGGATAACGTGAATTACTGCCGCGGGGTTAATCAGGTGAATGGCTAATCGATCATAGACGAAATTACCGAACTTTGAACTAATAATGCTCAGAAGGTACTTCGGGCTCAATCAATGGAGCATATTCTACAGTGGCGGAGTATCAATCATGTCGGAAATTGTGAAATTGGCCTATGCGCTATACCACTCAGATTCAACGAATTAGCACGACTCGAGTTTACCCAGTACATTTCCGCTCCGAATCGCGAATAGTATAATCAAAGAGATCATTAAAAAAGTTATTGCTGATACAGCTGGAATAATTGGTGATATTTTAATAAACTAACTATCCTCTACAATAACTTAAGTTAGCAATAACTTAATTTAAAAAATAATAAGTTGTTACAAAACTATCTTTGTCGCAAATTTTCCCTGTTCGTAATATTGGTATCGATAAATGATGAATTGTTAAATTTACAGCCCGATGGCAGTTTGGAGTTGCTGAGAAAGGAGTCTGAATCCCTGAAGCTCACGTACGGTCACTTCTTCGATCTAACCATAGTGAACGATGACCTGGAGGAAACGATTATACAGCTGGAGGCTGCAATTGAGCGGGTTCATACAACACCCCAATGGGTCCCTGTCTCTTGGGTCTACTGACAGCGGTCCCCGCCGAGCTGCCCAATCTTCAAGAGGGACTGCAATGGCACGTCGAGAGTGAAGCAGTGATCATCGAATCGCGAACCTCCGGACGACCGACCCAATTACAATTATTTCCTTGAGGGCTTGGTAAATTCCTGCTGGCGTATAGATCGCGATTATCATCCGGTCAGAAGGGGCGGCAACTTTCTGGGCTGGAGAGGCCGAGCGAATGTACGAACAAGCGAGCGAGCGAATGAAAGAGCGAGAACAAAGAATATTTCCATTTGCTGTCGATCCATCGATCGAGCGTCGACAGCACGCGAGCGTTTCGAGTGCGTGACTTTAGCCGTGTGTTCATAAAGTTTTTTCATTATTACTCAATCCCCACTCTTGCTAGCGTGCGAAGAAGCCGGGGAGGGGTATTAGGCGGTCGAAGTGATCTCGAAACTTACGAACTCAGGCTCAATTTCTAACAAACGAGTCGGTTACAAGTGGTAATTTTCTCCACCGGTATATTCCTCGATACTATGGAGGATACGGAGAAGAGGAGAATTCTAGTAATGGCGTTAATTGATTCTAAAATCGATCACGATATATCTGGTGACACGAGAGATCGTATATGATATATTGTTATGAAACTCGTTTCGAACAATCAGTAGCGCAGCGTAGCCAATGTAACTATCCAGACCGATCTCTAGGAGACTGCTGCGACCGTTCATCTTTCTCTCTTCCTCCCACAGCACCTTCCTATCTATCGCATTTCTCGACACATTCCACGCGCCTCGTTATAGCGCGCGTACCCACGAATTTAACGCGAGACTTTTGGTAATGTACGCAAGCGCCAGTGCGCGCCCGCGATGCTGAAACCGATGTGAACACCAAAGATTATCGAGGAGCATAGTCTCAACCAGCATCCTCGAAGACTTGCTGAGGAGGATCTCAATATTCGCGAAACAGCCACCAGAGAAATACTATTAAGCGGTCGTTCGAGCTCTTCGTGAATGTCGACCGAGTGGATACGTTTGTACCGTCGCTGTATCGAAATTTGTCAATCGACTATCCGTAACCTGTAATTACCTCCTATCGTACTCTCTCGTAACTATTTAAAGAAAAAGATGCTAGGACCGCGTATCCCGGTAGCCCAATACGAAAGACGAAATATCCCGCCGCAATAAGCAATCTCCCAATCCATTCCAATTAGCGAGTGGGGCTATCGGCGACCGGTTGTTTACCTGTAATTTTAAGCAGTAGAGAAACTTTGCCGATTTCGTCTAGTACTTCTAATATCTATACCGGTGTTCATGTTTTCCTCGCGAAATCCGCGACGAATCTAACTTATATGCGCGATCGCTTGTTTTCTTCAGCAATAACGTTTCACTACTCCTCTGTTCCTTCTTCCTTCGAGCGTACCAGCGAGTCACCCTTCAATGCCCCTCATTTCCAGCTTTCCTCTATTATCTCTGCAATACCAGTGTCACTGGCAAGGGGGAATTAGAACGGTCACCACTGATTGTTACGATGCCCTCGAATAATGCTAATTAAGTGACACTTGGTGATCCCCCGACCAGGCTACTTCCCCAATTAAGTTGTCACCCAAGAAATACGGACACACATAGACTGTAATATCACTCGGTTCGCATTACACCCTGTCGTACAAAGCGCATAATCGAATGACGAAATAACAAAGGATGCGGTTTACTATAGGATATTTATAACACGTAAATGCAAATACATAGATAGTATATCAGCTATATGAATTAATACTAAACACCGTCTCACGTAAACGGAGAAGCAGAGGGAAGGAAGCAACAAGGTGGAGTGCGCATAATGCAACACACGTGCATACCCAGACACAGCGCATTGCATACACACGACACCTACGCAACACAACACACTCTCACATAGGCAACGCGGATCCACGAGATACAGATTTAAACGACTTAGGCAATTAATTACGAGCGATTAAAGAAAATTAATTGTGTAACTAATTAAACACTGAATTACTAGGTGACTCATAGGAGATTTGCATATGCAACCCGTAGAACGAAGGAGTGAATGTACGTGTGAGTGCGCGGGCATGATTGCGCGCGTGACACCCGACATACGCTGCGACCGAGACACCCATCCGGCTTTGTTCAGAACTTGTTCGATTGTAGCTCAAGTAATGTGACGATCTCACCAGATACGTACACACCACACAAGTCTCTCACTGCGTTCTTCCTGCTTCTTCACGCATGAGTCGAGTGGTCGACGTCGCTGCCGGTATCCGTAGATACCCGGCCGCAGGACTATCGCAATTAAAGGATAAGGATCAAAACTATTCCAAACAGGCCCAGCAGTCAGACATGCACGGCCGAAACTCAAATCGTTAGGGATCGTCGCGGCGATGAGGGAAATCAATAGCGATGAAAGCCCGTCGGTGTGATTGCATCCGCGTGTGAATGAGACATCGTCGAAGAGTCAAGCAAGGAGAACGAGTCGTAAATGATTTTGTAATACTTCTTATAAGTTGTAGTTGCCATATTCAGTAACTAAGGAACTAGGTGCGCTGAGTGATAAAACTGAACGACGACTGTTGCGATAGCCATTTAATGCGAAAGGGTGGTGACGATCGTGGTGGTGACGATGATCGTACGTGCTTCTGCAAGTGTGTCTCCGTGATATTGGATGAGTTACGCTAAGCTGTTGCAAGACGACGGGTCTAAAAAACAATAACAGTTCAATATAATTATGTAATTATAAATAAGAGGAAGAGACGAAGAGTATTATAACGCGTTGTTAATTGAATTAATAAAACTAGTCCAAAGTAGTTGAGAGAGATTCTTACTCTTATCTTGCTTCCATAACGGTTTCTTTCTCCACTCCAAATCTTCATTTTCTTTATGGCTTACTTATTTCACCAGGACCCACAATTACTAGTTGAATTTTAATATCAATGTCAATATCAATGTCTCATTAGTCAAGTCTTACCAAAAGCGTGCAAGAGAAGCACGAAATTTATTGAAATTTATAAAGTGCCATTCGCCGTCACTTATCTTCCACTATTCTTCAATAAGACTGAATTTCTCAAAATATACAATATGAAAACGTCACACATTTTCAATTTTCATTTTATTATAAATATAACGATACATCGAGATTCTATGTCATAAGCGACTAAAGTATCTTACAGTCTGTACAATTACACGTCATTCAAGATACACGTGTGAGTGAAATTGAGCGTACTTTTCATAAAGACGATCACAACTTGAACAAAGAATTGAAAAATGCACGTCGGACAGAATATTCTGTGAGTATTAATAAAGCAATTAGACAAATGCCATATGTAATGGCAATCACAGTCGTCTATGTTTTCTTTTGAGAGGATGTCGTCTCGTAGTGTAGCCCTTTCTCGACGTGACCAAAGGAGGAATCATTAAATCCAATTCAGGAGTCTCCGTTTTATTGCACTGCTTCTGATCCATAGGGAACATGTACTCCAAGTCGATGTCGTACCTACAAATAATAGCAATAGAAACTGAAGGATTATAGTACTATTAAATAATAAGTAGATGGCTTAGCCCATCAAAGTGAAGAAGATGAAAGTTGAACAGATTCGGATAGTAGGGAATAGAAGTAAGTAAATAAGTTAGGAATAATAACGCAAGCATTCACCTCGGCAGTTTCTCACGGAGGTAAGAGATGACGTTCACCCCGAGGCTGGCCTCGCGACTCATGATGAAGCTCGATAAGTACCGAGGACTTTTACTCTTTTCAGCGCAATGCATCAACAATGCCCACGATTTATAGTCGGAGTCGAGTACGTAGGTGTTGTATACGCCTTCATCTGGAAGAAAGGCATTGCGGTTGAGCCAGAGAAATTTGTGCACCAGTTCACGCATTGCATTCTGCATATTGCATATGACTTATCGAGTTTTGATTTGCAGAAAAATTTATATTTCCTTTCCTAACAACAAAGTTAATACTTACAAGGAACTTCGGCGTGCACCCAATGAGCAGGTAATTCGGCCGACGGTATTTTCCAGGTAATGTTCCCCACCAGTTGCTCGTTGAGCGGGTCATCAGTGAAGCTATAAGTGAAATTCATAGTGACCTCCGCACTCTCGGTTGAGACTGAGAGTTCGGCACGCATGCATCTGTACGCCAATGCCTCCTCCGAGCTCGCATAGTACTGGACGATGTACCACGAGCCAAGGAACTGTAAGAAGTACCAAGAAGGGTTTACTGCAAAGTTCACACATACATACATGCAAACTCGGTTCCTTGCCCGCGATATAATCGACTTGCCACTCGAGCTTCGCCTACTTAATCTATTCACGTTCGCTCGCTAATTGATGGATCCGTAACCAAGTTCTTAACATATTACTTTGTAGTTCCGATTGGAAACTCCCGTGGAAAGTACTTTTATACTAGTAATTTTATCCATTTAGAATATTTCATAGTTCCAAAAATATATTTGTATTTATATTTCGAAAGATGGTATTGATCGGTACGACCGTAAATATATATGTATTCGTACATACTCATAGCCGTTGCGAATTATAAAATTATTCTGTAACTAATGTGGCTCTCTGTAACTTTTAACATCCAAGGCTGTGTTACGAATTTTTTAAGCGACCTAGTAACCCCGAGTTTGACATGTAAATATCATTTGACTTTGGCTTTCTGGAACGCGACACGTTTGGATAAATTTGTTTTAATCACTACATATCATACTGTGGCTTCCGTGTAAGCCCGATATCAGTTCTCATGAAGAGAACATTCCTGGATAAAATGTTTCCCGTGTTAAAGGTTTCGACCGACTTTTATAACTTCCAAAATAAGATCGGCCTCTGTTTGATCTCTCCTTCGAATCGATGACATCAGACTCATTTGCTGGTCTTGCAAATTTGGGTTATCGGCTGGTAAGCGTTTTGGTTCATCGCTTATCTCAAATCTGAATTAACCAGAGTAAGATTGAGTTCGCCGGGGGGCAAATTTGTCTTCTTCTCGTTGCACTTTTTTCTCTTTTTACGAAACAAACTATTTAGAATAGTACTGATTTACAGCTCTCTTTGTTAATACTAGAGCCAAGGAGGCTTAAATTCCCATTAACAAGGGCTTTTATATGCACATAAAGGTTCTCGAAAATAGCCGACCTTTAAATACGTATAAAGATCTAAAAATAAATTCGCCGGATGCTGCGTTAGAAAGAAAGCAGCCAGTCATGTTTTTGCCAAGGGCTTGAACTCGACTTTACGTAATTAGCGAATACGAACGCACAATTAGAATCATCAGTTACTTAATGTGTCTGGGAAAAATGTATCTCGTATTATCGTATTTTGATATATTTTCCGACGTCGATAAAAATCACGCGATCTCTCGTATTAATGCCTTTTACATGAAACTTCATCGAACGGCATCAGAACAATGCCGTCATAATTTTTGCCTAACAAGCTGATCGACTAAAGAGTGCATTAATTAATGCACTTATAAATGATTTCCTTCATACGAGGCGGAAGTTCGACGATAGCATTATCGCTAATGCTATTGTGCGCTCTAAGGCCATCCTCCACTGAGCTCGTCTGTTTCCTGTTTCCGAAGTGTCAAGTGGAGATCTCACCGGGAAGTAAGTAAATAAGTATTTCCAGCAGAAATCATTAGGAATTTAGTGAGAAGGAGCATGAAATGCGGAAAGGGCAGACGAGGAAAGTTTAAAGCCTAGCATAGAGTATAAGTCGTAGATCACTTGCCTCAGATATATCGAAGTTCCGTATGCCCTTCACTTTCGGGCACTTGGTCTTATCCTCGCGCTTCCTCCAAGTGCCGCCACTATCTTCGATCAAGGAGGCCACCAGCAGCAGTGCTATGATCAGCGAGGCGAATCCGGTAGATTTGGCGGCATGCATTCTTAAAGTGCATTCAGCTGCGGGCGGTCTGAGCAGAAACGCGCGGCGTTTACGGTACGTGTTCTTGTTCGGCGCGGAGGAGTGAGCCGGGCCTATCTGAGTAAGAGTAAGTGCACTTGTGGACGGACGAGCCTCGGGCCGTGAACTAAAGGCCAGAGTACGCGCTACAGCACCATGAAGAAGAGCGCACGGCGCTCATGACTACTATCTGCACGAAGAGGGGGTGGCCGCACTATCACGTTCCTCCCTTTGCATTCTTGCTGCTCTTTCGTTTTCAATCGGCAACTTGTTCCGCGCGACTCGCCCGTAGTAAGAATCCTCATAACTGGCGCCGGGCCGCTCCAGCAGCGCAGCTCTCCTACTCCGAGTATGTAGGCGTAAGTCGTCCTCGGCGAACCAAAGGGGGGCATGTTCTCATCCACGCCGTTGACTCTATCCGCTAGACTCGCACTCCGCTACCTTCCTACTTCCGTGGATTCCATTTGCTCTTTTCTCCGCTCGTCCTATGCCCGCCGTTGTCCCCGGGACAATGCAAATTGAGGTACACTGCGGCTCCGCTCGATACCGAGGGAGAATATTCGATGAGCAAATGCGAAGGGATTATAATGGGACGGCCAGTGTGTGGGTTTGTATGTGTGTGTGTGGTACCTTCGGCAATAGTGGGACCAATCCTAAGATCGTCCTTACTGTAGCTAGTCTAACGGGATGGTCAATATGTAACACGCACGTGTACCATTGTTAAAGCAGTTTCTTGGGTTAGCATTGCATACGAGGATATGTAGCTGAAGTTTTCCCTTGATATAATTGTTATTCAACCAGCACGGTTAACGCGCGCTTCACTAACAGTTCCCTGAATAATCCTGACGTACCATCTCGCGCCCAACCGACGTGTTCGAAATAACTATGGGCGATTTGTTTTACTTACTCAGATGATTCACGATGGCTCGCGTAGGGAGCGAGAACTTATTCATCGCAGCATTCAAATACAAATACATACCTGTATCGGGTCAGTCTTTACAATAGGTGTTTTCGCTGGCGGTATTGGTCAGGGTTTTGCAGGGATTGTTTGCGTCCATTCGGTTAGCCTTGACATTGAAATTTTATGCGTAAGAGAGAAACTAGTGGTTGCGGTTAGATCAAAACATTTCATTCGTAATATCCGTTTGAGTCATCGGGCAGAATTATGCGAAGCATATGGTGAAATTTGCGTTATTGAATGAAAGCTTATTCACTCCAAAGACTCGAAAGAGAGAAGGGAAGCAGTTATCGACTCAACAATTCCATCGACTTATCTAACATCCTTTTCCTCTGCGTATCGCAATCTCGACGATACAACTCGCATCACCCTGAACTCGGAAATAGTATAGAAATGCGTGATGAATATGATAAATATTTGGAAAGGTAGACGAAATAAACGCATAAGGCGCAAGGTATTGTATTCTTTTTTTATTAATTCGAACTTTAATACTAAAGTGAAAAATATATCAAAACAGTATTTCTATTAAATGCATTTTAAAGCCTGGCTAGTTGTGTGGTCCACTTCGTCCACTCCGCCATCCTCATACGGACTAATACGAATCTTATGTTATTTCCAGGGGGGTTTGTTTCTTTGATCCACCTTTGGTGTTACTTTTTGGGTGATAGGGATGAACTCAATGCTTTCTTTGGAAGATGTCTGGAGAAGAAAAGTGTTTACTACTTTATTTCACGTGTATTTTGCCGCAATGGAAGACTAACCTCAGGTACCGGATGCCACGTAACACTATCTTCACTCATTATACTCAACTCTTTTTTCGTGTAGTACTTCCGTGGAACTTCTCTAGAGACTAACGGCGGGCTTGACATTGTTTCGCGGATTTGTGTGTATTCCTTTCTTGGTTGCTGCATCTCGGCGATCTGTTATACATATGCACTTTAGTCATCTAAGAATGCATTCTAGCAAATGTTCAATATAGAAAACAGTTTTACCATTCGTATATATTTACGCAAATCCTCTTTGGACTCTTTTCTACTGGTAAGCGGAGTATCTTCCATCGATGTCATTGTGCTCCGAGTGTCATTATGATCCTCCCGTTGCAAAAGAGTATAGAAATTCTTCATTTCGTTTGGGTGGCTGGGTAACTTAGCCGGATCTTGGGACATTTTTGCATAACAATTAGGTAGTGATTCTGACTTTTTCGGCCCTTTTACATCAAGAAATTTTTCCGCGTGGATTCTCTGAAGCGGAGTTAGATTTTCTGTGTTTCCCCCTGGAAGGTAAGTTCATTTCATTAAAAATGTTTGTTGTAATTATTCTTATATATGTGAGCTAATACGAGCTGTTGAAATCCACCTGAGATAATCTGAAGGGCCTGTTGCCATTGTTTTTGCATAACTGAGTGCAATTGCTCAGCCAATTGTGATTTCGTCGCGCGTTGTGATATTAATTGGGTTTCTAAGATTGCCATTTTTTGGAGTGCTTGCGCCAACTGAAGTTCACTTAAACGCTTTTCTTCTTTATGCTTTTCCTCTAATAGGTTTATTTCCAGCCGATGCCTAAAAAAGAATTGTATCAAGACTTGCTCGATTAAACTTCAATTAGGGATGATAAGTCATGCGCACTTGTCCATGATATCTTTAATTTTCCTAGCCGCGCATTCCGCGATTACTTGTTGACGAGTTTTTAATTCTTCTAAGAATTCGGATTCGGCGGCATCGACTTGAGTCTGAAATTCCTGTAACTTGACTTTCACTACTTCGTCAACTTGCTTCTGATAAACTTCCTGCAGCTCCGCCCTGATTTTTTCTTTTTGTTCTGCTACAGACTTTGTTTCATCTTTCGCTAGTTTCTGTAATAAAGCAATTCTTACTGATAACATAATATTACATGGCGCATGCATAAAGGCACCATTAATAAATAAATAACTACCTCTGCCTTTTTGGCATCATTTACTGATGCCATTAGCGATATGTTTCTTTGTTCTAAAATTGCATTTCGATTTAATTCTTCTTTAAGTTTAAGGTGCAGATTCTCCTTTTCTTGACGAAGTATGGTCAATTCGGCCTCGCATGTATCTAGGGCTTTATGAATAACATTCATTTCATTCCTAACTTCGCCGCCTCTAAGGCGTTCTTTATTGAGTTCCTGCTGCAGGTTCTTCAAAGTATCCTCAGTTTGTCGATTTTTCTCAAGCAACCTATTATATTCCGCTTTCATTTGTTCATATCTAGATTCTGCTTCTTGTGTCAAGGCCTTGCAACTCTCCAATTCGTCAGCGTGACTTTTCAGAAGCGCCAGCTTCTCTCTAATCGTTTCCTCACTCTTCTCTTTGTAGCCAGCTGCAAGATCTAGCGCCTTCGATAATTCTCCCTCGGATCTCTTGATCTGAGCTTGAAATTCTGAAACCTCTGCCTGGTGTTTGTCTCCAATGCTTGTTAGTTCTGCTTGCAATTTCTCGTGCTCGACGTCAAGCGTACGAGCACGTTCTTTTAGTTTAGACCATGCAGAGTGTAACTGACTTATAAGATCATTCTTGCTATTGTCCACTCTCAATGCTACTGCAACTTTTTCTTGCTGTTCCAATAGTCGCTTCTGTAATTCTTGTATCAATTGCTCGCAGTGCTGGAAAGATAAGACGTATACATTATTTTTCTAACCATTTTGCAATTAAATATGCTGTCGTACCTCTCGTCGAAATTTTTCTTCCTCTAGTTTAATTCGCAGCTGCTCTTCTTGCGATTTATCCGTATTACTTTCCCAGAAATCTGATAATGACAATAGTTTCTGGGACATTCTAAAATAAAAGGGCAAAAAGAAATTTTATACAGATTTATTCGCAATAATGTTACATGGACTGTCAGAGAATTCAATAATATAAATGCACGAATAATGTGCATAGTACATTATTCGAACCATAAAGTAATCACTTTACAATACCTAGGTTGAAAATCTGTATTTGTAGACGCATGTGACATGCTTTTAATAAATGGTATTCGTTCCGCGTCTTGTATAGTTTGTCTGAGACTCCTCCCTAGAGCTTCTCTATTAGCATCTGACATATTTACTAAATTATGTTCTCTATACTGCCTTGACTTAATCGGCTTAAACTTTACTGCCTCATCGGAAGATAGTATAGTAATATCATTATCAGAAACTATAGAGTTCTGTTGAATGCTCGGCTCACTTATTCTTGTATTGTTCGACTTAGTAACTGGTATCAGATTGCATGCATTTTCTGTACTTCTAAAAGTAGACTCCACAGCACTTTCCTCCCAAGGTTTGAATTCTGAGATCAATTTGCTGGCTTCATCCGATTGGAATGAAGTTGCGTATGGCAGTGATATGTCAGGATATATATCCATCTTTTTAAAGCATGTTGCAGTTACAGGATCCGAAGATTCGCGCTTTGAACTTTCCTGTTGAAAGTCAAGCTTTTGGCTAATAGAACTCTTTTGCGTATCCTCGTTCTCTCCCTTATTATTATAGCTCTTGGTAATAAAAGCTGGAAAGCCTCGGTGGTCCTGAAGATGCTGGTAGCTAGTTGCGCTATTTATTCTCCTCGACAATTCGAGTTCAGTCACCTCCATCTCATGGAGCAGCTCATTCACCTCCGAGATGTTCATGTCTTGCACTGTGTCCGACTGCAAGTGACGCGATGTTGCACTATGCAAATTCGAGGCAATGGGAATTGAATAAAAACACTGGTGAGAGGGTGTGAAAAGTGTACTTGTATTCTTACAATGACCTCCTGCCGGAGAGGAAGTGGCATGCAAGGAACCCACGCGAGAAGCACCAGGAGCGAGAGGATAGTCTGAGCACAACACTAGGTCAAGCTTGTTTTGCACCGTGTTATTGACATTAGTAGCGTTAGCTGTACTCCCAGGAAGTGGCCCCGATTTCAATCCATGATTATTAGTATGATCCGACAAAGAGCACCCACTGGGAGTAGTTGGAAGAGAGAGGAATTGGCAGGGTTTCACAGGTGAATTCTGCAAGCTGGTACTTTGTTTCATAGGGGCTCTTGTTCTCGGTAAGGTTTGCCGGAGCCGAGTACTCATGCTACCTTGAGTATGCGACTCGAGCGAGTTGTTCATGAGAGTAGCGTCTAAACTGTTGTCCTTAGATTCTATAGCGGAGATTCGGCACTCTAGGGACTGCATGTGCCCTACGAGCTCCGATATGACACCGGTGTTTTTCGAGCTATATTCCCGCGCCCGATACTCGCTGCCGGAATCCGAGTCCGAAGAGGACGGCACAACAAAAAAGTCGGGCGGGATTTCCAGGAGAATGTCCGTGTCGCCCGACTCGCTCATTATCCATCTAAGTTTTTCTCACGACACCCAACAAATCGATCTACCGCAAGCCGCCCAAATTAATTTGAATCCTCGTGCACCCGCCACACAACATAGTCCATACATCTTCCCACACTATCCACTGTCAGCAGAAATAAAGCATCTCTTGTTTAACCCTTTTGTCAATGATAATACCGGTGGATATCGTCGAGATTGCAGAGTGTGCGAGTAGTTCTTTTACGTTAATAAACCATCTCGCATCACGAATCGATGCACCGTGGTCAACCTGGTGTTCACGGTTCCGACAATTCTGTAATCAAACTCATAACAGACGCTATCCTAATTCACATACAGTCGGGCAGACGCGATACATCTGTCATAGGAAGTGCCTGGTACTGCTGCAGTCAATCTCTGGAACTACAAAAAGAACAGGTGGGTTTGTGTGACCCATCTGTAGATAATTCAGGCTCGAATGCATCTTATGAGTAAAGATGGCAGGGTCTATCATTTCCTACTGTAGATCTCAAAGCATTCTGTTCTTTCATTCGTAAATCGATTTCTGATTCTAAGTGAATATTTTTCACAATATCAAATACTTGATTTATTCTTGAATTCTTTCATCAAATGCGTGGAGGCATTGCATGATTAACTAAACACAGGCACAAATGTGCAGTTAGCATGCTAAAGTATCGTCAGTTATTATAAATGTGTATTTGTAGAAGCATAAATAAAAATAGATTCTCATTACTCTTGGCCCCTTTGAAAAAGGGCAGGGAAAGATGGTCCCGCCAATCAGACACAAGAGGGGTGGTGTGGATGAATGCAGGAGCCGGCGCAACTGACTACACTGGAATGGGCGAATCACGCTATCAGTGGCTGAGCGCCCCTTGACTGAGTTCGGGTTATATCTACGGTATTGTTACTTCCGACACTACCATTTTCTATGAAAATCAGACTGTCTTCCTCTTATTTATCAACTGTGTTATCATTTGCATAAATAAGGTATTCACCCTATTCTTTCATTGTATCATATATACCAGCACTATAGAAAGTCTATTATATAAGTTATAACCTAACACTTCGTAGTGTGAAGAAATTTTCTTATAATACCATATTTTCGACACAATGGGAATAAAAATGACAGTTTTTTTGCTTGGTTCATCATGCACTTGACCGGTTTTTGAAAATTGCAGGCAGAAAGTGTTAAAGAACGCCGTGAATGATCCACAATGACGAATTACGAAGTAAGGCACTTGGCACGATACAACTTACTATTCAACAGAAAGAAGTAAGTGGAAAACCAGGCTAAAGGGATCTCAAGGGGAGACGATAAAAACTTACGCGGCGTATGAATTTCACATTAGACCGTACGAGGTGTGCCCATAATAAGCGCGTAAATCTTCGAACGTGTCGCAGAAGCGTAAATGCATGTGGCTGCGAAAGCCCGTGTGTGCCAGTAGCGCGGTTCTCCCGTAAATCTCTCAGGTTGCAGTCGCTGGCGACGGCGAATGTCGTCGGTGGCGCAATAGTAATAATAATCGCCTCCAGTGCCCTTTGCCATTCGATCTCCCAGCAGGGATGTCGAATGAGTGAGGAAAAACTATTGAAGTTGAAAATATCAAGAAATAATAGATATCTTTGTTCGTATCTCGCAGAGGGTGTTCGATTTCAGGGTATGATCTTTCTATTTTAATAGTAGATTCAACAGATTTATTCAGTAATAGAAAATACTTGACACTGTACATAAAAGGTTTCTCAGAGTGTCCATTTCTGAATATCTTCGTTCCGACTGTTGCGGTATAAAGCAGGAAAACCCCTTGCGGTAGATACAAGGTGGTCGCATTGCAGCAAAATCCATATGTGGATCTTTTAAGGGAAGCTTTGTAGTACGAATACGATATCACAAATGTACACTGACTGGACTGAATTTTGTTTCCAGCAACATGCGTTATACATTACAATACGATTACTAAAGTGATTGTTTACCAGTTGATACAAACAATAATACAACGAACAGCCAGTAAAGCCAAACCGTCTGATGTTGAAAATTAATTGTGGTTGGAAACACTCGCTGTTTTCAGGGCAAACGCATCCGTGTGTGCGGTACATAAACTTCAGCTTAAAAACAACGCTCGAACGCACTGATGAATTTCCTGAAACGTTTGCACTGTATCGGGGGAGTAGGGTAGGAGAGAGTTGTGTGCGCGTTTCTCGCGGGAGCTTTGAGCTTGCATGTAATATCAGATGGGTAAATATGAAGGCGAGGAAGGCGCGATACGATTTACATCAGGGCGGCAACCCTAAGCCGGTGGCCTCCTTGCGATGAACACTGATTAGTCTCATTCAGGGACAAAGTTAAGTCATGATGAAGCACGAAAACTTCCTAGCTTCAAGGTATATCCAGCCTCGAGGGGTAAGAAAAGTGGCCTCCATCAAAGTATCCTGGGCTGACACACAATTTGCATAAACCCATAGCGAGTCATGGCGCATTAGCCTTGACGAGGAGCCAATAGCTTTCCGGATACTGGCAAACAGCTATATGCCAGTAATAGTTCGGGTAAGAAAATATCCTTGCAGAGGGTACCGACTGAATAGTGCTTTGGAAAGTAGTCAGTGGCCAAGGCATCGGGAGCAATGAGGAGAAATGGGGGAGCGATGGGGGCTACGAGGGGGTGGGTTCGAGGGTGGACGAATCGTCGAAGCGAGCGAAGGAAATTCGATGAGGATCGCGCGCGCTCGGCAAGAGTATCCGCTCGGCATCCGCGCGGTGCGGTGTGCAACAGTCAGCAGTTAGGATGGGCGAGGAACGAGTTTGAAAGTACAATCAATAAGTTCGTTGGCCGATCTTCTTTAGGGGATAACTACCTCTCTGCTTCCTGGTGGACGATCAATAATCGGGAGCGGGTGCGGAGAACATGGACAGCGTGGCCGGCTGTCGCGAAAACAGACCGGGCCGGCTTCAGCTTCTCCCGGAGACAAAAGGAGTCCCCCGAATACAATAACGAAAGTAAATTTGATCGGTGGAAATATTGCCGGGCAGAATTTGTACCCGGCTCCTTTCGTCGTCGAGCTTACTCTACGTAATATTGCTTCTTACCTCGCGCAGACGGAAGACAATGGATGTCTGAAGGTATGGGGCTCGTCTCGGAAAGTCTTACAACCGCATTTGTACATGTTCCTTGAGGAATAAGCGCGCTTTCTTCACTAACAAATATATTTATAAATTTATATTTATATCCACCTATTTATACATACCGAGATGTACGGAATATGTACGGCTTCTAAGACTTCCATCGTGTAATGGAACCCGATGTTCATGCCGTAATTACTGCAAGCTCAAGATAGTTTCGTAAGACTTTCCTATGCAAAATCCACCTTTATTTATTTACTGATTCTTGACGAGATAGTGGAAGAATAAGGGGGGATAACGTAGGAGTAACTTGTATATGATGACTATAAATACTCCGCCATAAAAACTGTTGTGGCATAAAATATATAGAACGAGAGAGAGAGTATGTGAGAGTGGGTGGTGGATAGTAACTATGGCCAAGAGGATACTCTAGTACAGCCAGGTACATGGCCAAGCCAATATACATAGATCATAGAGGACGTCGAAGTAGGTATTTGGCGGCAAGATATATCGGGGCAGCAGTTACGCGAAAAGGGCGTTATCGAGGGCTGTGTTAGGCAAGGCTTTTGACACCACTGAAAGATAACCAAGCTTCGACTAGCCTTGAGTAGCCTCCGTGAAGGCTGACGTCCTGCAGACCGGATGAAACTTAGATCACTTCCCTGCCGTTCGCGAAGATAAACTCTCCGAGATAAACTCGAGGATTCTGGAAAACCGCGGCAAGACCGATGGCTATGCTGTCTCCGCAGTGCATCCAGCCTCGATTCTCCATCCTGTTCTCTCCTCTCTCACTCTCTATCTTTCTCTATCCTCTCTCTCTCTCTCTCTTCTGACTCGACCTCCTCCAAGGGCGGCCTGTGGCTGCTGGCTGCCGCGCTGCTCCATTCTGTGCCATCCTCGCACTCCCAGTAGCCTCTCGAGCCTCGCTCGGTGTCCTTCTCCACTCCAACCGGCATTGCAAGCTTCCCTCGAAATGCATCCGGCTCTGAAGTATTTGCGGTATATCGTCTCCGATCTTACGTCAGTTTCGTCCGTGTGGAGAGCTCAGCCGAGGAAAGCCATTCCTGTCGATCTTCTAATTGCGAGCAATTTGCTCCGCGGTGACTTTGCATCAATCCTCGAGGGGCACCGAGTGCTCATGATAGTTGCGTTACTTGATACGCTCTCCGTTGTAGAGAATTTCGCGTGGCAATTAGACTTACGAAAGTATATTAATTACCACTTCCAGTCTTGTTAGGGTGAATTCTCGAAGTTAGGGTAATTGTCACGTTTTATACTATCAAATTGTTCAACATATGCAATGATTCTCTTACCTAAGCTTTTTCATCAATTAAACACTTTTGGATAGGTTCGAGCACTTTGAAACGTTACATACGAAGGTCACACGTATGGATACAACCATAAAAAAATTGAATGCTGTACTGGCTACGCTGCAATATCAGTTTCATAAAAAAATAACATTTTTTTCGAAATTTGATCTCTCAAACGAAACGTCCAATAATTCTGAATATTTTTTTTCATATGTTCTATTAAGTCTGTAGTTTTTACTGATATTTTAATATCCATGTTAATACTTAAATGAAAAGTGTCTCTTTAAATCAAAGGATCTACTTTCATAGACGGTCAACCGAGTTCAGACTTTACGAATAGTTAGTTAATAATCTCTTTTATGCCTCGTCAAAATGTCAAGCAATTCCGAAAGATGAAGTGTAGCATAATAATTAGTTTAGTACCATGAAATTCACATTCGCGCGTCGATTTGAAATGATTCCCTAATCGACGATCGGTACAACCAGTATTACGCTGCAGTGGTCGAACAGAGGAAAACTTTTCTCGTCTACACGAATATTTCAAGGCGTTACTCTGGTTATTTTAGCGATTTTATCACCAATAAACTCGCGTTTTACCAGTTTGACGGTGTGTCGTGAACGTTATAGGTCTGAACATCGGGCGCATTTGACTGTGGTCCTTCTCAATTTTGCATTCAGAACGGAGCTATTTCTTCTCCTTGAAATGGCGAAGCAAGTTTGCTGCGGGCTACGATAATGCACTCGTCGACAAATTGGGTGAAAGACAGACAGACAGCTATCTTAATATGTATGAGCGTTTAGTTGTGTCCGGATCTAGATTTCAGTCGAAACTCGACATGATATTTGCCGTTCGTCGATGTTGCAAGCGTGGGACATCGATTACGGCAATTGGCGAGGCGCGTTAGTTGCGGCCATTATAGCGAGCGACCACCCAGGCCACATAAGCGTAGGAAATTCATGGTTATGCGTACGTTAAATAATCCGTTTAACGATTTGTGCGTCCTGCGTCGGACGCTCGTATAAAATCGCTCCATTTTGTTACCGTACACCGCACTAGCGATCGACCTCTCCTGCAGTTGATGGCTTCGCCAATACCAACTAGCTTCCAGCCTACTTCCCTGACATTTACGATATTAATTCTTGGCTACATGTAATGCCCTTTCGATAGTTCCAAGGAAACTTTACGCCGATGGTTTGCACGTGCAGCTGCAACTCAGTTTCTCTTCAATTTTTGTATGCTTTCAATGACAGGCATTGACTGCGTCACTGTAATGGAGACACTGACAAAAAGAATTCCATGAGAGAATAATGCTTGGTGGATGAAAGAGAAAAGGAAGGTCCTGGAAAAGTACAGATGAACACGTACGCAGACGGAAAATGACTTTTCGAACTCGGCAGAACTCATTCCACATGCAAGAATAAGCCAAACTTACTCAGAGTTCTTTCACGCTAGGCTTTCTTTCAAGGATTTCTTAAGTACAGTCGCGTTTAAAAATCCATTTGAAAAGATTTAGTTTCTAAGTGGCTGTTACAAGAAAGAGTACATTTGTTGCGGTGGATGTTTCATACCAAGTGATTCAAACTTCTTGATAGCAGTCGGAGAGTGGGCAACTTAAAGGTGAGGGATTGTGATAAATGGGAAATTCCAGTACAGCCCGAGACAAAGCAGGCTTTCATTAGCATTACGCCCGAGCTATTCGCGTTTGGCAGTTCTCACGTGAAACTGTGCGTTTAAACATACGTTCGATCATGATTACAGTTTTAAAGCGAGACTTTGAGAACGTGACGTTGTTCCCCGCTCGCGTGATACACGAGAGGCTTCCTCTAGAATTGTAATTAAACAGTACAGGGCTTCTTGCAGTTTGAATAATTAAGCCGGAAAGTTCTCAGCCTTTGGTAGACGGGGACCAGGTGTCCGAATGCGCAACACTAAATTACAGCACTGCTCGGCATCTTGATCATACATGCTATACTTTTATCTTTCCTCGAGCAAGAAAGTGCCGAGCGTACAATGCAACGATGAGAAAGGTTCGGTAGGGTATTTGCCCCGCGCGAGGAAGCCCTTTCTTTCGCTGCGCCTGTAATAAAGAAACGCTGGAAGATCGATCGCCCTTAATATCGCGCGCCTGTCGAGATTTAATTCATATCCTTGAGTCTCGAGGAGCACTCGTCGAGACGAATTACACGCGGTGGGTATGCAGCGCCAACAAACAGGACCGAATTCCAATATCGCTATCGGAGAATGGAATGGTAAGAGAGAATATCCCGCTGAAGATTCCACGGTAAGTCGAATGCACTCGGCTTTCTTCAGGGCTTGTCGACACCTCCCCCGTCGGCAGATGTGCGCGCGAGGACATAGCCAAGAAATTTCCACATTCCCTTCCATAATATGCAGTCGGGGTATTCTGTAAGTCAGAAAGGACCCAGCGAGAGGATAAAGTTCACATAGAAATTGCGAATGCTACAGTTTATTTAACATGTTTGCAAATTCAAACGACTGAATACAAAATATCCCACATCTATTTGTCACAATGACTAACCTACGAATACCTGTAAACTTCCTTGGGCTCTGTCTAGTAGTTTTCCCTAAGGTCTTGCACTCTCAAGTAGCTCGATTCTTTTGTTCTCTGTTTTATTCTTCTATTAGTGATTCTATTGGTGACTTGGTGCTTCTCACCGAGACTAGCAAAATCAGCTAATTCCACTCCATACAAAGGTTTTAGCAAGATTTTAAGATACCGAAATCTGTGTACGTGCTTCTGATTGCCATGGTCGCGCTATATCGTAGGTTTATACTACTAGCAGTGCAGAACACGCGATGCATAATATATAATATGCATAATATGTATATTATAAATATTAGAAATTCAAGGACAGTCAATGGTCATCTAACAGTTTGTCCAAATAATAACAACACAACTAATAAGTATAAATAAATGAAGAGTAAAAAATTGTGCGAATTAAACGTCGAGGGAAAGCGCACGTACTCCAATGGATGGAAGTTGTGTAAATGCGTGTAAAAGTATACGAAGGTGTGAATTTCAACTACCAGGGGAAAGTTCGAGTTGAGAGTTGAGTCCGAGTGTACCGCGTATGTTGAGTGTTCCTAGGAAGCATACGGAAGCTTCTGACAAGCAGGCGTGTCAAAAGCATAATCCCAAGGCTCCAAGCGAGTAAGCGTATACCGTGTACCAAGACCGTTTTATATAATGTTAATAATGACCGTCTTTTACTACTTCACAGTAACGTTTCTGAATTTTATTGTCTTTGTTACCATTAATCCCATGGTAGGATTATACTAGTTGCAGCGACTCAAAGGCGGGGTTGTACTTGCAAAACGAAAATTGCGCTTTTTGTTCTTCACTAATTGATTTCGTACTAGACAATGAACCCGCGAGCGCTACCAATTTGTTCGAAAAACATTAATGCACGATTATGATTGTTCAATACCAGATTTACCCGAGTAAGTTTGCCAGTTATTCCTGCGTGAATTCGAGCGAATTCATTGCCACTCTGCGGAACTTATGGTTCACTAATATTTCGTGTGCCAACAGATGGCAATGAAACCGCGAGGAATGGATTTCACCGGCGTGATGGAAGTTCGGTTTCAATTGAAAACGAAGTGTTACCTCTCCCGTATAACTGGAAGCCAATGAGTGGCTAATTTAAATCGTTTCCCGGTCTCGCGGTGCTAATCGAGGACCTCGCGCGCGCGCGCGCGCGCGCCCACGTACAGATATATGGAAACGTACTCTCAACTCAATTGCCACTCGGGCGTTGAGCTAACATGAGATGGGTTGCGACCGCAGAAATCTAACGCCGTGTCGCCTCTTTCTCTCTCCTTGAGAGTTCGCTCGTGTTTCGTCGCACAAGTTCATAAATCACGCGTTGAGCTATTAGCGCACAGTCGAGCGCCATCGAAAAGGCAGGAGCGAGCCGTGCAGGATGATACCGCAGGAGGTATTGTAATTACGCAACGCTCGCAAACTTCCCGTTAAAAGCCGAGGCTCCGCCGGGCGTTTCCGCGATCGCCCGGACAACAAATCATCCGCGTCGAAGCAAAGGTCCGCCGGTGCTTTTTCTATGTTGCGCGCAGGGGTATGAAATCAGTGGTGCTGCCGCCGCCGGGGCAACAATGCTCCTCTTCGGGCGTGTTCAGACTATACACGCTGTTCCGGATAGCGAGAAGCAGGGAAAAACGTGGCCGGAACGATCGGAGCTCTTAAAACGGCGCCGTATCAGCGGGCGGCACGAGGGAACAAGCGATAGAGCGAGCAAGCGAGCACGCGCGCGTGGTCTCGTCACTTTTTTCCAAGGATGCTGGGGCGCTCCATTAGGAGAAAGAGCGGAAGGCGAAAAAGGGGGATGTTTGGTAGGTCGGCGGGTGGGCGGGTTGGATGGGTGGCGGTGAATCGGTAGTCGTTTATGCGGGGAACATCAGTCCGCATCACTTGTCATCGGTTGAGCGATGAGACTCCGCGCGAGAGAGTGCTTGGACTATACATAGATATGATGTACGAGAAAGCCATGCTCGCCAGTGAACGGCGGATTCCTCTCGCTAGTTTTCCTCCCAGTGTCTCCTCCCCCACCTCCTTCGGCGACTCTACTTCCTCGTCTTCCGCTTAGCGCTGCTAGCTCCTTTTCAATTACAGTCTCTTACTCACTGTACGGCTAGGGTTTTGTTTTGTCATGGGGGCTTCTTTGCCGGGCTTGTTACAGTATGCATGCAGACGCATCGGTGGGATCCGACTGGCGCACAGCGATGTAAATTCGTGCTGCCGCAGCCGGTGAGGTATAAGCGCGACGTCGGCAGATAGGACGGGCGTGAGAGAGGACGAGGGAGACAGATAGATGGAGATCGAGAGGGAAGGAGTGAGGAAGGTAGAGGGAAAGGGCGGAGAGGGCGGAGATAAAGCGGCAGCGACAGCGCCCGGGTCGGATGGAGCAATGGAATTCGCTGAGTAATTTGCCGCATTAATAATAACCAGGCTCCTCGCGGATATAGCACTTAATCCAAAAGCCGGCGGCGCGCCCGGCGATGGATGACGAAAGGAAGCCGCTGCGGAAGTAGCTCGGAGGCAGAGGGAAACGCACCCTCCACCCCCAAGGCTGCAGCAGAGCAGAGAAGAGAGGAGGATCGCGTGGCTGTATAATCCATGACGAATGACGCTGCAAAATAAAATCCACTAGTACCTCTCGTTCGGCCCAGACGCCGACTGCACCTACTTAGCCAAGCTCCATTATGCCTCGCGGCTATTCCAGTATTTTCTTGACCTCAATGCTACGCAACGTGTGTTAAAGAATCTGCAAGGTTTTTTTCCTACACTCGACTTACCGTCGTCGTCCCCATTCAATGAACACTACGTGTGGCGTTTCGTAGCATTAATGTATTTTTCATAAACGAATTGCTAGTAATGCCAGACATTCTTTCGCCTTGATAACAAGGGATGAATTCCAGTCTGGTTATCTTGGATCAATCGGTGATAGATTGCGGTTTAGTCAGCAAGCGATTCGTCTAGTTAGCCTGTCGTCTGCCGACATGTGCCGAGAGGCAAGAGAAAAGCCTGCAAGGCGAGCACGAAGCACTGCTGGTATCATCGAGAGCAAAACTTTTTTAATACTTGCGTTGAGAGACGTAGACGCGGCCGGCCGATCCATGGAAAGTGTTGGCGACAGCGGGAGAGAAGGAAATTGCCGGCGAGCCGATGATAGTTTGCTGACTCGACGATGCGACGTGGTTGCGTGAACAAAGAACGCTTGAAGTCGCCCCCTTCCGATATTTCTAGGCCACGGCTCTTTAAGTCCCGATCGTACTTCCAGGAGAATTAGAGCGATCATGTAAACACCATACATCGTGTGGTGGTTATTCTTTCATCAGACCTTTTGAATTCCGCGGCTTCAAGCACGCTTCCATCCAACATTCAGATTCATCGGTGCCTACAACTGCTCGGAGTGCTTTCTGAATACCTGTACGCCGATAAACTAAAGGTGCATATATGTGCGTTGTTCCCGGAGCGGATGGTTTCACAAATTGCAGTGCATGTCTTTTAACATTTTGCAATTTTACCTCGATGGCGGAAAGTAGTAAATGATATACTTTAGTAGAGATTTTTGTGTCCCCGTTGAATTGTCGGGGGGCAATTTTTCTCCCGGTAGTAACGCGATAGGAGTCCATTGTTCCTTTCAGATGATAATCCGATGCTAATGCAAGTAGTTACGTAGCCAAAGGGACAATATTTGTCTGGCCAGTGTCCCCGGCCTTCCCCTATGTACCACTCTGTGTCAGCCAAACAATTTAAGAGTAGTATGAGCGAGCGTATAAATAAATCTGAGCCAAGCAACCCCCGAAAACTAATCTATCTCCGTCGAGTCATCGCAGCAGCCTGTTTCCGGGCGGTAGTTCCATTTTATGTGTGTGTTATACCGTCTACTAGACTGGTGGATAGGAATTCGTCGAAAATCAACGATTCTGTAGCGGAGCATTGAGGATCTTCCGGGCGGTCGCTGATTCAGTGGTAAGGTTTGAAACGGGCCGTGAAAGAAGTACACAAGTAATGAGGCTCCCCTTCCGAGCGAGAAGTGTAGAAGCGTGGAGGTTGATCCGTAAAAAGGCTCGCTCGTCGAAACGAGATTCTTACGAGCCCCGGTGACGTCCTCGTCCTCTCATTTTAGGGGCAGTGGAAAACAATTCCGCCCACGAAAAAGGGACGACTGATTCCCGAACTAGGTGAACCGTTATACGCTGGCCAAGATAGACGAAAGCCCTCTCGTCTCCCGTCCCCGTGACCCTCTTCTACCAATATCCACACACGGCCATACGGCTACACGGCGCGCAGCATAACCCTCAGAGAAAGGAGCTCAGCGAAAGAGAGATCTCTTTTGATCGCGCGCGCGGTTCGATGGGCCGATTGGCGCGCGTGTCGAAAAAATGAATGCACTTCTTCGGAAAGGAAAAAAAGCAAGCATCAGTGCCAGCTCACACACGTCCTCGAGCGCGGCATTTGTATGGGAGGCGCTGCCTACCGAATATCTCTCGAGCAGCCATTCGCGCTGGCCTCCTCGACGATGAAAAACTAGTCGTCTGAAATAACACGCGCGACCGCATGCTTGCTGGTTGGTCGATGTCGATATACAGCTACACAAGGATCCTGAAGCGCGCTGCGATTCCTCCCCCGGCTTTCTCATTGTAGGGTGCTCTTCCGCAGCTTTTGAGCCTTTTTCTCAAAGGCCGCACATCTTGCTCGGATATCGTTGGCTTCCATTAAGAGAGGCTTTGATCCATGGCTAATTAGAGCTCGAGAAGTGCTCGCACACTGACGGACGACCTTGCCTTCGTGACTTCTGTCTTTCCCTCGACCTCCTCTACCCGTCCACCACCCGTCCACCCACCACCCGCCCGCGCACGCCCTCGACAGACTTCCGTTTTCTGCACCGGCTTATCTCTACTTGATTCCAAGCCGCTTGAGGCTCTCGTATTGCGAAACACTTGGCCTTCGATTAGCGTGAGAAATTCTGCGGTGGAGTCGACGGGCGCCCGATGCTTCCCTGGACGGAAGGCGACGCGACGATTTATATCTCGCTCGAATAGTCGAGCACAACGCTCGGAGGTCATTGAGGGAGGCTTTCGTGGTGATCGAAGCTCGTTGTAGCGGCGATATATTCTTGGCACCTCGAAGCCGCCGCTGCCGCCGTCGCCGCTACCACCCTTTCGCCGAAATACGATCGTTACGATTCGGAATCGGGGGGTGAAAACCGACTTCGGGCTGCTTCGAGTGGCACCGAATGTATTGCCGCTGTCTGTCTGTGTACAAGAGGGTGGCGCGGTTTATTTGTATCCAGTGGAGGGTATATCGGGCTACCGCAGTTCCAATCGGAGCAGTTCTTCTCACCGAATCACGTGATTTCAGTAAGTCGACTATCACCGAACCGATTCACGCAAAGCCGAACACTCGCGACTACCGCTGCCGCTGGT
This sequence comes from Ectemnius cavifrons, assembly GCA_964023945.1. Taxonomy (NCBI): domain Eukaryota; kingdom Metazoa; phylum Arthropoda; class Insecta; order Hymenoptera; family Crabronidae; genus Ectemnius; species Ectemnius cavifrons. Next base: position 18,367,315 of record OZ030377.1, read on the forward strand.
GCGGACGTCGCACTCGGAGATGGAATCGTTTTAAGAGGTAATAGAAAGTTAATGCGCGCCACTTGAAGCGATTTCCCGGCAATTCCTAATTGCATCGTCAGCCGTGTATAAAGACGAATTTTCAGTTGGCGAAGATAGTAACGTCGTTGAAGCGCCGCCGAGGCGGAAGTAAGTTCACAGTCCTCCCGCTTGTCCTACATCCTTCTTCCGCTTTCAGAACGCAATAAATTCTGGAAGGAATATCTCCCGCTCGACTCGCCGTCGCAAATACGCGATCGAGTGGAACCCTATTCTAAATATCGGCACTGCGAATCTTTGCTGCGGAGGAACGACTTCCCCGCTGACCTAATTCGCCCGCCTAACAAGGCCGCTTCCAAGTCGGAATCCCAGCGGGGAAGACGGGAGAGAGAGTGGTGAGATGGTGTGCTTTTATACATAGGAATTTCGGAAATTCCATGTTCCCGATCGCGGCCGCTCCTCGCCGCTCCTCGCCGCTTCGTTATTCCAGCAGCAGTGGGAGATCCTTTTGGAATTCCTCGTGGAAAAGAGGGTGTACACAATCGTACAAGAGTGCGGTGCACGCTGTAAGTGCACGGACGTGTGGACGGTGGCCGGGTAACGGCGAGCATGTGCAAATTTACATAGGCGACCCAGAGGAAGACCTATTACGTTCTTTTCCGTAGCACACGGGGCCGGGCCACCACCTCTATAGACACACGTCCAGTGTACGTGCATACCACTGTCCATGTGCATGTGGTTGCGATGACACACGTGCTCCAGGAAGCCGCGGCATGCAGACAAGATCCCGCTCTGCAAATAGTGAGAGCGGCCCAGTGCCCGACGACGTTCCCAGTGCAGGAAGGCGAGCGACGAGCAAAGGTTGAAAGAAGAGCCAGGAAGCCGGTAAGGGAAATTGAATCCAGAAGAATATTATAGGGAAGAAGCGAGATGGAGGATAGACCGACAGAAAGAGAGAGAGAGAGAGAGGGAGAGAGAGAGTGAGGGGGGTTGGGGGTGGCGAGGAGACGCAAAGCAGCCTAGAAAAAGAGAGTAAGAGAGGAGGAGTAAGCCAGCAGCACTAGAAACCCAGCGACGAGCTGGAATTGCCCGGAGAAAAAGTCCCGCTGAAGGAGCGAATAGACGAGTGAATAAAGAGGTGGGGATGAGAGTTGGCGGGGAAATACTTCGCAACCAATATAAATTCATTCTATTATACAGAACGCGGCGCGAGGGGGTGGTGCTAAGGGGCGGGGTGGGGTGGCTGTCGGTAACACGCGGTGGCCCGATGAATTACAAATGTAACACGCCGGCAAAGTGCGGCGTTAAATTTCCATAGGCAGGTACTTAACTCGAGCGGTCTGGCCTCGCAGCTGCCGACTGCGAGTTCGGCTGCTACTCCGCTATCAGCGAGCCAGCTAGCTAGCAAGCACTACGTGCTTGCTCGCCTTGCCGCTGAAATGCCGCCGATTTACGATCGGAAAGAGCTAAGAGGAAAGGGAAGCCGGGACGCGTACCGCCACCGGCAAATAGGGCGAAACTTTCTCGTGTGACGCACCACCGACCGAACCCCCGAACACCTAATATATTGAATTCGCTGCAGTCACCGGCAAAATCCAACCAGGAGAGTGCACGACTTTTATTTTTATTTTTTTTGTCGCCCCTTGATGTGCGCATCCAGCGAGATGATACTGTTTTAATATACGCATTGCCGAGTAAATCACATTGCGACACCACTCTTCGAGATTACAATGCAGATCGTACTGATTTGAGTGACTTGTCACTGCGCGGAACTCTCCGCCGCTCGTATTGAACTGGAACAAATTCTTCCGGCGCTCGGAAATATTTCAGGAGGAGGGAGCGCGTTCCGCGTCTTGGAATAAGTGACATTCTTTGCGTAGACCAGGGAAAAAGGTAAAACCATTGTTTCCTACTTCGTCCTCGTATTTTGAGTGGACTACATATTTCAATAGTAATACACCATCAGTTAAGTTTTGTCTATACTATCGCCGATATATCAGCCAGGCATAAATGTTTGTCGCTGCCAACATGAACATAAGAACTAGTAGGTTTTTCAAGAAATATGAAATATCGACAAGAATTTTCACGTTCTTCCCAGAACTTGTTGCGATGCAAGGCACAATGCCTATCACTTTGAGTGCTCAACTTGCATATTATTAACTCTTTCACTACCTCGTACTAAAAATCTTTATTTTCATACAAATAAACACAGTGAATAAGAAAATACTCGCACACCCAGCGTTATTTGTATAAATGAACTTAAAAAAGAAGATTGTATTCTTTAAGAAAATTTATTTTCTCTTGAGAACAAAACTTTCCACTTCAATAAAATGAATTTCCTTTTAGAGAAAAGAGCTTTCTTCTTTAAGAAAATTTACTCCAAAAACACTAGGTGTGCCAATTCTTTTATAAACTGTATGTGTGTAGATATGTCATTGATATTAAGAGTGCAGCGTGTGTTGTGGCATAGTATCTTCAGTCTCCTTTATTTTGTACTGTCAAGTGTAGACAAGAGCACCATTTAGTTCCTAGCTTGAACGTCGTCCGTATTGAAACCTTCGTGATAGAGCATGTTCACGTTCGGGCTGGAGCCTCGACAGAAGTAACTATCCGGAAAAGATTAAAATCTCTCAATAAAATCGAAAACGCGGTCGCTCGCAGCAGTCCACGAGTATTTGAAAAATGGAGGGCGCGCACCCTGTCCCCGCCGGCTGACTGCGGAACAATATATAGTGATTGATTCTGCAAATCCGAGGTGTAACTCATATTGCTGCATTTGGCCTCGTACGGAGTAAATCTTCTCGGCGACTTCTCCGCCTTTTCCCTCCTAGCAGTGAACCCTTTCACTGTCAATCGTGCTTGTACACATGGCGTTTCCGACCCGCACTTTCATTTCACACTCAGGATGGTCACGCTCGTAAGTCATCGACTATGGAATGACCAGTCGATTTCCAGATAGGGTGAATCCATAACCAGACAAGAATTCCTTTCCCTCTCTTACCAAAGATGTCATATTGTTATATAAGAACATGCTCGAGATCGAAAGTAGGTTTTGGGCGTTGAGCGATGTTATTAGTACTTTTTTAGTTAAGATAAGAATGATTTCTTTTTCTTTTAATTAATGATGATATAAATTGTCGTACATGCATCGTATCAATTCATCGAAAGTCGTTAGTCAGCGGGCGGAAGTACCCGCTGGAGTATAGGAGGGCTGGTAGAAAAGGCGACATAAAAAGGTAGCGCGGAGTCCATTACTCTGTCTCGGTGAATCGGTTGCTGGCGAAGAGATCGCCGCGGCGACCCAATTCCGAGAGGCCGTCTTAAATCTAATGCGGTACTTTGCCGAAGATAATGCTCGCCTCGCGTCCCGAACTATGCTCGAGAACAAGGAAAACAGTCCGTAACTGTGTAAGTCCCCCGTCCGAAGTACACCTTTGTGTCTTTCCGGGGAGAACGAGGCTACGGATGTACGGGCCGTAAATTCGCGAGCGTTTCTGCAGCAAGAGTGCTGAGAGCCGATGCAATGTCTACAGCAGCGGCACATTCTCCTATCGTCCGTCGAATTGGCCAGCGACGCGCGAATGCACGCGCCAACTGCTGACAGTGTTAAAAGAGAAAGCCGGGCCATTTTTCGACCGACATTTCTCCACTACGCGGTCTCGCACTGCGGTCTACCGTGCGCCTATCAGAATGAACTCATCGCCGTGCTCGTGTTTTTCCTAAATTAACGCCTACAGCCATGTAGTCCGCTCGACCGGGATTTCGTGTCATCCACCGACTTCCCCCTTACAATTCAAGCCCCATGCAATTCAGTGGTACAAAAAGGGAAAAATGTTTCCGGCTCGGTGCAACAACAAAACTTTCAATTAACCTGCACGCCTGCGCTCGAGCGATCCAGCGGGCAGCAATCAAGTATCCAGACTCAATGGAATCACCAGTCCTCGCCGAGCGTAATTGACGGACGAAATAGTGAATGGCTGGAAGCGTGCCGTTGCGAAAAATTGATATCCGTTAGAACGGCGGGCGCGGCGGCGAGTCCAGCTGGCGAGTGCAATTCTTTCCGAAGCAGGTCTCGTCTAAACAAAAGCAACGTCCAATTTACGATAGAGTGGCCAGGCCACATGCCGACTGGCTGTTATTGGAGACGTATCTAACGAGAGCGAGAGGGTGGGGTGGGGGGTGGTAGTCCAGAGTGGAAAACGGACAGCAGTAAGCTCAGTGCCCCCAGGTGTCATGTGGAAACAAGGGTTCCCGCGGGAATTAGCACACACCAGTCACCAGCAAGCTCTTCGTTCACATCTACGCTCATCCGTGGCTACGACACGCGCCTGCGGGGGTTGGTTGGCAGGGAAAGCCAGAAGGGATATATTAAGCGGACCGCGAAACAAAGTTTATTTTGAATCAGCCACGACAACGGAGTCACGACTCTTGGAGGCTAGAAGCTAGCTTCTAGAGCATCGGGCGTGCGCACGCGCGCGCGCGCGTGCTCTCAGAGCCGCGTGCGAGACCTGGCACCGGCAACTCCAACTGCCAAGTACTACTTCCACAGTTCGACACTAGTGTTCCACACTCGAGTTGAGTGCCGCGGAGGGATGCAAAGGAGTTAAGAGGCCGGAGGAAGAAGGGATGAGGAGGGACGCGAGACGAGAGAGAAGAGATGGAGAGATAGCCACCCCTGGCATTGCTCGAGAGAGAGAGAGTAAGAGGGGGCGGTAATGGAGAGCAAGTGAGAGAGGTAGAGGATGGGAGGAAGGGGCCGAGAGGATCAGGAAATGCGAACGGTTGAAAGGAGCAAAGAGGATGAACAGGGGAAGTGGTTGAAGAGGCAAGAGGACACAGCCGTAGTGCGGTGGTGATTGTTACGGCGGGGACGTTTCAGCTAACTGAAACGACGTTTCCTTTGTCACGTTTGTGTGACGGAGGAACTATCCCCCTCGCGTAAAGGCACACATACAGGCGCGCGCGACCGCCCGTCGTGAAACACCGACAGGTGTCCGTGCAACGACGGCGTACGTGGATGATTCCAAAGGATACTCATACAAGTCTAAGGCACCACGAAGGCTATACAGGATCCTGGATTTAGTCTTCCTCCGCAGGAGTCGTCCCTCGAATTTTGAGCTTGAACACGATGAAGCTCGAGACTTCGAGGCGGCTGGCTCTTCTGTGTATGGGTGTGTGTGCATTGAGAGAGCATGGAGATCCCCGACTTGGCTTAATTGTGGCCTTTGCTGGTAAACTCTCCTTCGTGAAAGCGAATTTTAACGGGAGAATGCACTACGGTAGACATGGCGAAGGGGTCGTATTGATAGAACCTATCCCGGTAATTCTATCCGTGATCACAAACTCAGCCCAGATTTCTTCGGATAGCTCAGTATTTTTGGTTGGAAAGTAGATAGGTGTGATATTTTCGCAAACATATATATATTTAACTATTTTATAGTTAAAAACCGAAAGATCTAGTTAAAACCTTTGGCGGGTAGTATATACATTCCATGTAATCTTTATGGGAATGTATTAGCCGTCGTGGGTCGAACAAAAACTTTCTATGCTACATAAATATTGTTGCTCACCACATCGGAAATAAAGTAGAGACAGATAGTATGGAATATAAACTTGTCTTCTCTATCGGAGCTCTTTGTTATTGTCCATATTATATAAAGTGTGTCGTAGAATGCAGTCCTTCGAAAGGTAACCTTTAATATCGACTTATTTGTTTTTGTTTCGAGTTGGTTGTTCAACCATAAGATGGATTTGAAAGTGTGGAGGTACTCGTTTGATGAGTATTGCAGAACGTAAATAGAAAAAGGTACAGGAAAAATTCTTTCTCATGTGAGCGATAATACGAAGGATTTCCGTACAAGAACCGAAGGAACAAGTTTCGCCATATATGTACAGATCGCCTGCTTACAGACATACAAAAAGCATCCTCCGGTTTTATCGTCGGTTTAATAAACAGAGAAGGAAAAGAAGGACCATGAAAAACGTTTCATCCCTGGCATCCCTTCAGACTTATCTTTTGCCGCTCCGCAGAACTTTTTCTACTCAAGAATCCCTATTCTCTCAATTGCCACGCATACCCTCGCCATAAACAGTTGTATGCGAGTCGACGAATGGAGTCTTTCTGCAATCTTCCGCGCTGAATTTCAGCAGATGTCGAATATGATATCGCGAGCGTGCTCGTGCGTTCATGTATATCGGTGGGAAATAGGCGACAATAAAAGTACACATCTTTTACAAGTTATCGTAATAATCGAATGGTATATTTTACTTCTCTAAACAATGTTTGAAGCTTATTACCGAATGTAACTGATACAACAATTTACATTTCACCGATCCTTATTTACATACTTTTAAGTATCGTCGTTCTGAGTACTAGTATAAACGAATATTGCGCTTAGTTACTTCTTCGTCGTTCTTCCTCGTTGGAACTCTGCCCCTCCTCGGTCTCTCGGCAGTTCGGCACACTCAGCGTTCACGCTAAACATTAGTACGGCATTGGAGTAAAGTAAGAAGAGCACTGTACATCCACCGGAAAAAAGAAAGAAAGACAAAGTCGGAAGGAAGCCGATCGAGTGGTACGGTTTTTCGAAAGAGCGAACCTTTGTTCACCGCCGTACGAAAACAATGGATGTAAGTACACGCAGGGAGGGGCCCGCCGGCCGGGAGGCCGTTCCGCGCGCCACGGCTACTTTTATATGAAAGCGTTATTAGAAGCGCGCACCGGCTTTTTCTCCGGATATATGGGTTAGGCGAGAGTGGAGTAAGGAGAGATGGGAGTCGCCAAGCATGCCTTTCGAGCGGCTGACTGCTTCGGATTCGCAGAATCGATCCTCCTCCTTCTCTCCTCTTTCCCTCTGTTTCAACGTCCGGTCGTCTACTCGGTCGGCGAACAATGGATGAATGGACATGCACCGCGCGCGATGATATACATCCTTGCCGAAATAATAGCAAGACATCAGAGCCGGTGTGCATCGAGTGTGCCGCGATCAGACGACCGAGCGTTTCAAAGGGGAGCCTTTTCCGGGCCGCTTGAAAACTTTTCCATTCCTCGATAGCCGCGCGTCCAGCCTCTTTCTCCTTTCCACTGCCAACAAGCACTCTTCGCAGACGATCATGTGAAAGGGACGCGCATCCCGTGCCAGAAGCGCCCATCTCCCAAGACGAAGACGTGGCACGCGGCGTAGCGGCACACGTAACCCGATCAAAGTACCATCGAAATACCTTTCCTCTTTTGCCAGGCAATCAGCCCTAGTTCGCCACTCCACGGGACGCCAAATCGAGCGTCCCGGCGCTAATCAAACGCGACTAATTGGCCCGCTGCCACGGGAGTTCCGGGACGCAGTGGCACGTGCATGCGTGCGTACTACATCTACACTTCTCCTTCCTTCGGACACGTATTTATCACCGCAAACGCCCGGCATCGCTCCCGCTTGCGGCTGCGAGCGACCACATAGACTCTCTGGTGTGTGGGGCTGGTGCGGCGATGGCGATGGCGATGGCGATGGCGCGGGCGCAGGATTAACAATCGCAATCATTAGAAAACATTGGAACACAGAAAACGGCGAGTTCCCGCGGGCTGGCTGCCAGCTGCTCGGCGAACGTCCCGCGTACACTTTAACGGAATCCACTAAGAAACTGAGATAATGCCGGTTCAACAATGTTAGTCGTCTCGCCGCCGACGAGTCGCTCGGCACTCCTGGAATTGCCCTCTTGCCTGCCCGCATCCGTCCGCTTCCTCTCCCTTTTGACTAGTGCGCTCTTCGCCCTGTGACGCCCGTAAGCTCCTCTTCCACGACCTTAGGCCTGCCATGACTATCTCACAAGTAGGTGCGCCAGGCACAGACTCAGCATCGTCAAGAAGCCACTCGTGTGCACTTTGCATCCGTTCTCCGATGTAACTGTAACACAGGAATCGTCAATGTCATTTTCCCCATATAATTCTATTTGAAATTGTCCGAGTATCCTGATTTTGCCTCACTTCATTTTATACATTCACCGCTATTTACTACTGGCAGAAGCATTCCTCCGTGTGAGCGTACGTTTGAAATTTGATGAATAGGGTCTGGCGTCAGCGAATAGCGCGTGATTTGTAATTAAGGGACTTTGGCTCCGACGACCTGAAGCTAATCGTATTACTCGCCCAGTACTCGCCAAGGTTGATGGCGATACTCACATTGATCATATATTACCAGTGGAAACTGACAAATCGGCCACGCCTTTGATATCAAGGCTTTCACGAAGATTAAATATTGGATGTTCAATGTTGGGTATTACGTCCTGAATTATGCAGTGAAAGGTAAACGGTTCTTCATGTAAATCTCATCCTTTCATTCTCGCTTATGCGAGTAATAATATTGTCAGTTTCATCCGAGTACTTACAAGATTCAAATAGCAAGAGCGTGTCAAGAGAGAGCTCGTCTGAACGAACTCTTTAACAGGTGCACTGGATTATCCGAACGCCATCTCCATAAAACCCTGTATTTCTTTCGGTACGTTCCTTGACAAGATTAATAAAAGATGGAGCAATAAAATGTAAAATTCCTTTTGGCAAAGTATGCTCAGAGAAAATTAAGTGAAATATCAATAGATTTTTCCTTTGCCGTGTGCTCTGCTTTTTCTGTTGCTCGACGGGGGTGAGAAGTCAATTTCATCAAAACAATTCTGCCAACCATGGCGCTGGTAATAATACGTACGAATCAAGCAACCAGCGGCAAGCGAAAGACCGGGTGTGAACCGAATGAAATTACTAGCATTGCAGAAAGGAACAAATTTCGGTGCAGCAGGCTGTGCCTGACTTTTGTCGTTCGACACGGAAGTACATAGAAATACGTGTGTACGTATTTGTGCCAATTAAAAGATTCCGTTTTCAGGCTGTAGTTCATCACCTAAATTATGCAAAATGCAAATCGACGCGTGAGGTAGACAAAAACTTTTGTCCCGAGTGTAATATCAACACTTGAGATGCTTACGTGTTTGCATCAACTTATACATAGCAAGTCTTCGATGGGTTGGAGCATTGAAAGGAACGAATATTCCTCACGATGTATCAATCGCCCCTCTCATAATGTAGCACACTTTTATATATTTCACGAATAGGTATCTCGGTGAATTTCTGCGAATTCAAGTAAAGGACAGAACGAGCAAATCCGGAAGGATTTTCATATTAAATTTCCGACGTCTTGAGAATAATATTTATAGTTTGCTGTAAACAACTTCCATCATGGTTGATCTAGTTGAAGCTTCCACGTCAGTTGATAAGACGAGTCATGGAACGTTTTAAGTTTAGAGTAGAACAACGAAACTTCGCCGGCAATATGCAAATAATGACCCGCATGCAAAAACGTTATGCAGAGCTTTTTCCATGTGTTTTCGACGAAAGATTTTGGAGAGCATTCAAGCGACGCGTGCGCACCACTTTGAAGTGAGGCTTAGGTCGCAGAAAAGTCCTGAGGGTTCTTAATATAAAAACTATTCGGACAACTTTATGAGCCGGCACTCGGCGAACTTTGTGACATGGGACTCTCGGAAGTTTGCCGGGAACGATTTACTTGGAATATCTGCTGGATGAGAGATATTGTCACCGATGAGTGTATGTACATTGTTCATACTGGAGGTTGGAAAATTTTGCTGGAGGATAGGGAGGAAAGTTTATCCGCACACTTATCCCCCAACTTTACAAATCGACAAGGATTAAAAGGGCGGGATGATCCGAAGCGTAAATTTCGCTGGTATTGTTTGGAGTACTCCGCCGTCAGTTTTACACATTGCTCGGAAGCACATAAAATTCAGTCTCAATTTCCACTTTACGATCTATTTCATTTTCTGACTGGGGATACAGATACAGATACCTTCCGAGTACTTGACTTTTTCATTGGACGTACGTGCACTTCCAAGTGGCGAATCATATGCTTGAGCGGTTATGCAGTGCCCGTTGAATTTCCCTCCGCGCGTCCCCCTTAACAATTGTAATTGCGAAAGAACATCTCGGATGGAGGTTCATTACAGTATCGAGGTAATAAAGTATAAGAGAAAATCTCTGTGAAAATCAGTTCGGGAAGGGAAATCGTACAGCGGCGGTTTAGATATTTTGCGTGCGATACCTAGAATGGCTTTACTATACGGAGAAAGTGAGTCTTAACATCGAGGCCGCAGCCGTCAGCGTCGCCATCGCTCAAACTTGTCGACATCAAGATGCTTCCGATAATCACGGCGCTAAGCATCGGCGATCGATCACGGCGACGCCGAGCGTGTAAGTACGGACGGCGAGCACAAAGCGAGAGACTTCATTCGAGAATGGGGCCGGCATTATACTAGGATATTTCCCTATCTGGTCTGACCCGTGGACGACCTGTTCTACTGCGTAAAGCCGTGCCGACGATAACAGCCGGTTGGAAGGTGAGCCCGGCATTGTCGCTGTCGTACAGTTCGTCGGCTTGCAACGCAAAGTAGTTTACACGGACGCAAAACCCGGCGAATAATCAGGTATGCAGGAGCCTGATAACGCGTCGGCACTGGCAAAGCCCCTCCAGTCCTTGCACCGCCCCAGCACCCATCTACTTGCGGTTTTAAAGGAGTTATGCGTTGTTCTCAACACGTAATTCTAGCATGTACTATCGCGCGTAACTACTTCTGTATGCTCCTTACGGAGACGCTGCAGTACAAAGCACTCGCTGCAAGCATCTTCCAAGATGGAATGAAAAAGTGATTACTTGATGCGTGTTCAAGTTCAAAGCGCGAGTCACCGAAGCTTCGGAGAGACGGATTTTCAGTTGCGCATAGGAAGAGAACGTGTATTTTCAGTGATCAGTGCTGAGATGCCACGTAAAGGAGATAGATAATGTAGTGGGGCTTTCGAAAGCGAAATTGCATCTTGCTCTCGGAGATACATGCGACTCGGAAATCCCTTTCTGCCCGCACTACCGCTCGTCCTGGCACACGCGAGATTAGCGTTCGGGGATTCGGTTAATTCGAGAAGCCAGTGGAACGTTGCTTCGTGGAAGAAGCTCCACTATCAGAAAGAGAAGAGCAGGAGGGTGCGGGCTTGCTAGGGAAGAGGATGAGAGGCGGCGCGTGGACCTCGGAGAAGAGGGTAAGACAGAAGGGGCGAACTTTCTCGGGCAGCACCGAGAGTTTCGGGAATCGGTGAGCAACTTTCTCAACGAGCCAGCGGATCTTTTGTGCCGAGGAGGACCTATCGGTGAGAGAAGGTCGACGAAATTCACGAAGGCTTCCGGCAACGACCAACTCCCCCCTCAACTTGTGCATATCGAGTTTTTCCAGAGCGGATACAAACTTACGACTGAAACGATTTCGGCGCGATACCGATCACTCTCTGACAAACAAACAGAATGAAATCTATTACCTTTAAAGTCTCGGCGAATAAAAATAGAGTCCGGCTGGAAAGTAGACGAATGTATGAAACTCGTTCATTAACCGGAATCCTCGCATTACGGATTAAACTTAATCCCGCTTTGGACACTTAAGTTAGTTTTAACTTGCATATGCATGCCGAGGGGGTCACCGCGTTGCCAAATGCGCTGCACTTCTGCACGGACATTTTAAAAGGGACGCGAGTTACTTTTCACGTAACAAGTGGAAGTGTATCATTAAATTATTCCACCCTGATTAAGATATTCAGACCGCGAGGATCTGCGAAATAGTGTTCTCAGCGCCTAACCTTGCATTAACACTGACCCACATACGTATTTTCTCTTCGTAACACGTGAGCTATCTCGGTTTACCGCCGCATAGCTGATTGCCTATGCGAAATAACTTTGGTTCACCGCCGCATACCTGATTGTCTATCTCGAACTAACGGGCCCGAGTACTACTACATTCACATTAAAGCGGCAATTGCCACTTCTCCGGAGGTCGCACTACCACGTCAAATATCTTAATTAAGCTCCGATTGTTTTTCATCGTCCTTGAAAAGCTCGGGAAATGAATGTGCAATTAACAGAGTGCAATCATTATTAATCACGCATTGCTAGGCAGACAATAATTACAATTATGCCGCGAGATTCGCGTATGGAAATTATCATAGCTACGAGCATTCGGACATCAATCATTAACAGGCCATTCTACAACTGAAATAATGGTTCTGAATCATCATCAGTATAGAGAGTTAATCGATCTCCCAGCATCGTCAGGGTTCATGAATGAATTGTATTGTTCCGATCGAGGGGGAAGGGAGAAAAAATCATGAAGAGCGCGTTGGAGCCGGGGAAAAGCCAAGTGGGGTTGTACATGTTTGGCGTAAGAAAAACGAGGAGTCGATCAGGCTGAGGGAGACGTGCTCGCGTGGTTGGAAGGGGGTTTGCTGGCAGCCACGGTCGACAGGTAATAGGGAGCGGGGTTATACTGTGGTTGGTCAATTAAATCTCGTCGACGTCGCGTGCAGGAAACGGGCGCAGCGTGTACCGGAGGCTTCCTTTCCGATTTCGAGTGGGTGGGCCCCACTCCCGAAATTTATTAGCCCGTGCGACCGAGCGGCTAATCCCTAGGTAGCTAGCCCGAGCGTGCAACTATTAAAGCCGGTGTGTGGGGGTCCACCCGCGAACGATCCTCGGCTAGGACTTCGTTTCGTTAGGGGCAGCCAACCTCGACCGCAACACACTCACCCCGGGCCAGAAAACTAATGAGATTTATAAACCAAGATATACGGCGTACTGCCAATTTACAGGCTAACCCCGTAAATATTTAGTAAGCGCTCCTTTAAATACTTGCTTATTCTCATAAGCCACTTGAATATTTCAGCCGTGTTCCTAACTCTGTCACACCCTACATTGCTAGAAATTTGTCAGATTCATCTTTAGTCTTTACAAAGTAGAAAAGAACAGGAAAGTATGGGTATTTGTCATCGACTCTGTCAAGATCGCGTAAACACTCTCCCACACCTTTTCCCAGTCTTTTACATTCTGACACTTTGGAGACTGTAGAAAGATCCAGCATATAGTATACATGGTTACATCCTTGGAGTTTATAGAAAATTCCATTGTGCTCGAATCTCATTAGTCGAATGCGAGTAGGCGCGCAAAGGTGTTTGTTCATACAAAATTCGGGTTTATTTACCTCTTTCCGGTATGGGTTCTCGCAAACCAGCCCCTAGATGCAGCTCGTGCATAGTCGAGTATATGCCAGGGATCTGGGCGTTGCATCGCAGGTGCAGTTGGCCATTCGAATAATGAAACGGTTGTAGGGTGACCCTGATCTCGATCCACTGCAGGCCCCGCTGTTCGCTCTGGAGTACGGCGTCATTGTGATTTCGGCCCTGCTGGAGATAGTACTGCGGCTGGTGTTCCGTGTATGGCTCCACCTACGAGAAGTCAGGCGTGAATTCATCGTGGGGATGTGCTAACGGGAAATGAGTGCACGAATACGCCGGTGAGGTTTGCGCTTGCGAGTGCACCATCAGGAAGAGGAAGAGGAGTTGGGGGAGGGAGGGTGCGGTGAAGTCGAAATTGGTAGAAGCAGCGTGGTCTAGTGCGAGAGCGCCGGGCGTTGGGGAGCTCAGGGAAATGTAAATCTACTTTTAACGCAATCCGTTCATCTGGAATCGGAAAGCGAACCCTCCACCTCCTCCTCCTCCTCTTCCCATGCCTGCCTCCCACCCCTCATCTATCCTTGGAGGACGCCCGGCCACCCTCGCAGCTTCCGCTTCGCTGCTGCACACTCGTCCTCTTCCCGTTAAACACAAAGGTGACCTCTTCCACTTGGCTGAGAAGTCGAAAGATTTCGCCGTCTCTGGCGCAGTGTTCTCACGATTAACGCTTTTTTTCGTGAAATCTACTAGCCACCAAGGGCCAGGTCGACCTCTCCCTCTTCCGCGCCCTCTGGCCGGAGTCCGGAGAAACGCAACCGAAAAGTATTATACGGCTTAATGCCCCGAAGTTCGGAGTTCCTTAATGGATCGTTATCGCTGCAGAGGGTGCTGATGGGGTCGAAAGTGAGTTACTCGCCTGACCATTGTGCCAGACTGGTCTGTAAGTGGATCCGGTAAGATTGACTTAAAACTTTTGGACAGAGTAAAATAGCTGGTTGTTTGAGTCGTCATTAGGCTGCATGCATGTGTATGCCCTCTGGCGCAATTCGCTGCTTAATAACTTTGCGAAGATCTTTATTAGGGCGTCGGATTCTCGCAGTCTAAGAGTGAATGTTATTGCCCGAGTTGAGAATAGCCGAGATGTTCTTACTTTAATGAAATAGTTGAGAGTATTTCGGAATGCCAACTCAGGCTTCCACGAAATCTAGCGGCGATTACTCGGGAAAGCTTCTTCCCAAACGAGTTCTCACCCGTAGAAACCAGTGGCGCAACTGCGAAATTAAACCTGGATAGGCTTTCGATCGGCGACAATCGAAAGAAGCCATTTCGAAGCCTTTGTAAGGAATCCTGTCGGTACTCTCGCAAGGATATCCCTCGACGAACTAGTCTACGCGTTGTCCCTCAATTCCATTGATCCTGCTTTAAAGCCAAGCGGCTTGAAACGAGAGACACGCTAGCTAGAGGCTTAGAACAACTGACAAAAGAAGAACTGGTTGAACATTATTTACGCCAAATGGCAAGACATTTACCAGACCTTTCTATAGCAGACACTGATACCAGTACTGCGTGATCCGGTTTGTCACGATAGTACAGCCGATCTTCTATCGACCAATGAATAGCAGGAGGTTCAATTACAGCTTGGAAAATTTCTGTAATTCAGCTGGTCTCTGGCTGTGGGATTTTCAAGCTTTTGGCAATTCATTCCTACCGGAAATTCATACCGTCACGGAAGAGAGTTCCGATGCTTGCAGAGCGCTTGGTACGGTCCATAGAATTCATATGAAACAGGGGTAAACAGTACAGGTACACACGTGGCTATGTAACGACCGCCGGCGTCGATTAAATATAGTCCATTCGCGAAATGTTCGCGCGCGCATCGCCGGCGGCAGCAATGTTCGCAGCCGACATATCCAAGGATAAAAAGCACGTTTCGATGATTAATAGCTCGGGAACATCGATGCTTATCTCTCCGGCGTGCCAGGGGCGCCGCGCCAGACCGAATATAAATTTCGCTGTTTAACCAGCACCCACTCGCGCAATTCAATCTCGAGGTGGAGCGAGAGGGTGCGAGTGATTACAGTGCTTGAATACAGATTACAAGAGAGCAGCTGACGCGTTCCATGGGAACCGCATTCTCCACAGGTCCATTTTTAACCCTTTCATTCTCAGTATTTTTATAAATGCATCAAAATTATTTTTCTTCTGTATAAAGTAGAAAAGAATAAGGAAGAGTGTGTGTTCTCTCCTTCACGATTCTCAATACACTCTCCTACATCTTTCCATGGCCTCTCTCATTCTATCATTTTCTAAATTGCAGAGAAAGACAAATGAATCTCTCGAATGGAGTTTTTAAACGACTTCGAAGAGGAAGTAATCAATTCGTGGGGTATATTTTTTTTGTAATATTTTTCCAACGATATTTCAGTGTCGGTTGGACCGATCGGAATGAAACCTTTCCTATGTTTCCGATGTTGTAGATCAAACACCCAGAGTGGTCCCGTTACAAAAAAATTTTCGAATTTGTTTTTCTATGGATAAACTACATATGAGTACATGCAAGCGTAGTTCCGGGACTGAAAATATTAAAAAACGCATATTCTTGGACGTACCGGGGAGAATCGGCAAATAGTCTATCCTTAAAACCACCAAACTCGACAAAATGATACATTCTCAATGTTTAAAAATAAGAATATCAATTGTTGGTAAAAATCTAGTATTAATATAGTATTAATACAAGACACACTTTGTGAATGAGACAGACCTCGACTTTCACGTTATGTGAAAGGACTCGGTTGGTTGGCAAAGTGGCAACATTACTTCTTTGAACAATCGCTAGACTGTCGGGCACCGTGACAAACTTCCTTGGGGACTGCATGCCTTTTATTTAGACGGTGGCATAATTGGATTCATTGTGTATCTTATTGTCAGGCTAGCGTATCTTATTAGCGGCGAGGGTACGTGTGAGTAGGGAAAAAGTCGACGGTGTCGTAAGTGCTAACGAAGGCTGTGAAGCTAGTTGGCCGGTTCTTGCGCAGCGACAGGATCCCGTCGCATTGCTGCAAGTGGCGTCTGACACAATCACGTCTGAACCATTTCTTTGGCAGAGCGATTGGAGATGAGGCGACGTGGAGCGACGCGGTCGAGAGTACACTGCGGCTCTGCAACTAGCGCACACAGCAACAGCACTATAGAGAAAGAAGGAGAGAGAGAGAGAGAGAAAGGGAGGGTGCAGCAGCAAACCAGAGAACAAACGAAGATTAGGAGCAACGGGAGCTTTCGTCGGATGCATAAGGCCGCCGGTGGTGCAATGGCAGGGTGGCTTGGTAGGCTCGTTCGTTCCAGGACAAACGAGGGGAACGTCGTGAGGAGTTAAATCCGCAGTGCCGTTCAATTAGAGAAAACCGAGAAAACGTCTGGTTGGTGCTCTCGAAATTCAGTGTGTGTCCGAGGAAGCCGGCTTCTTCGTTGGCGAGGCTAACGAAACTCGGCACACCCGAGCGCGTCAGGTAACTCGAGGTGTATCAGGATGTGCACGTGTTGGTGGGCTTACGCGTGTGGGGAGGCTCTCGCAGAAGACTTGCGACGGAATTTCCAGGTCGCAACAAGGACGACGACACCGCACCGTTGCTGGTCTTCGCCTCGATTCCTCTAGTCCTGCTTCCTCCCACCCCAGCATAGTTTACATTTACATACATACATATACATGTGTTTATGTGAACCGTAGGTATAGTGGAGTCTAGGACGATTGTCGGGGAACGAACCAGTTTACCGGCGACCACCACAGCGACAGTGTCAAAGAGTATGTATGATAATATTGCTATAGGTATGCACCTAATGCAGGACGTTATGTCGGCACAGCTGCATGTATCAGGTGCACGTATGTACATACGCTTGCTCGCCAACAGACTTCCATGTCGCAACCTACGTTACATTGGCTATCCCGAGCAGTACATGTACTGTACATTCCTGTCAGCAGATTATGGATAAAGATTAATACTTGTAAAATTTGATTGATACTCGTACAATTTGGAGCGCGTCGCGGCCCTCATCAATAAAACTGGTCGGGTATTAATTAGCAGAGCGGACCGAGAAAGGGTGAAGGAGCCAGTTGGCTGGCTCCGCCGGGACGAGCCACTTGCAGAGTTCCGTAGAGGGTTTTATCGTGAAAACGATGGGGGATACGTACTAGAGCGAAAGTCCTGCGGTTTCTTGGCTCTCGTTACGGAAAGCGCATCAGGATCTCTAATTGGCGGTAGGTGGACATTTCATCAATATTCCCCATCGATTATGCTGGTATACTGTTAATTGGGCAGTGAGCGGAGAAGCGTAGGCTTACACTTGATCGAAGCACTCCCTCTTATATCAAGATCCCTTACTCTACTCAGTCGCTCTTCGTTTAGGAATAGGGTATCCATAAATAAGATACACCGAGGATTTTCTTTCGCAATTAATATTTCGAAATTAATTGAACGAGGTCAAGCGGCAGAAATATTATGCCATCCTTTTTTCTTTCATCAGCTGTTGATAGGTACTTCTCGATCTGCATGTTACCTGCTAATGATTAAAAGTTCCTCGAGTGCCGCTTGGAGAAAATATGATATCATTTAATTGAAGTCACCAAGTTATTCCGAGGCTTTTCGTGCGATATAATCATCTTTTACCGGGGATCTAGTAAATTCGTAGAGTGGGGTATGTTCCAGGAACACCAAGCACGTATATGAGTCCGCATGGAGTCGTGGCTCCGAAATGTAGTGAAGTCGCGCTATGCATTAGACCTAAGGGTGTAGCCATGCGAAACCCGTGCAATGGCAGTTTAGCCGGAGAATTTATGTGCGAGACCACACAGAGAGAGAGAGAGGGAGAGTTTCCCCTAACACTTTTGACCGTCGACCCTTTCCGTGCCGGTCCAGCGTGTCCAGCCTTTTCGGCACCTTTAAAGTGGCGAGGCGGTTTCAGATGTAGGCACTCACTTATGAAATGTGTCACCTTCTGCTGCCAGCAACCTCTACGGTTGCTCTATCAATGTTATTTGCCTCGGTGGCACCAGTGCATGAACACAGTTTCGCAGGTAGACGCGTGCTGTTTCTTGGTACTCTTAACGCATGAAATACTACACCACCGCGGGCTTTTTCTTACGCGTTGTTCCTTAAGTGTTTGCCACCGCTTTTATTCCATGTTGCTTTTTCAACATTTGAGAGGCGCCGCGAGTAACTGGAGCAAGAAGAAGTCGTCGGTTTCCTGGCCTCTCTTCCGTTGTATTGAATGAAGAATTACACATTGCAGCGCGCCGGCCAGTCTACCACTAGTTAACAAACAGATTCTAACTGGCAGGATACACCACATGCGAAACCGTCCATTGAAAATACTCGGTAAAACGATATCGGTGGTTGTAACGTTCGGCGAAATTAAAATAATCGCTGGGCTTGTCAGGTCAACCGATATTCATTGCACTTTTAAAAGAAATTTGGTTTAATGCAAATAGAGCGAATCTGTCTATTTGTCTCGCGCTTTATTATAGAAAATCGGAAATTCTCGTTACTCGATACCGCCTGTTTTTTCAGATTTAAGCACTATGGTGTACCAATACGCGTTATCGGTATATCCAACACGTACAGCAGGCTATGAAATCCGAGAGCCGTGTTTCTGTAATGTCTCAATACATATCAAATTTAATAAATCAACTGCAACGGTGTAATCCATAATCGTCGCGGTACCACAGCGCACCGTACACGTACACGTCCGAGCATTAAACCACGCCGAAATTAATAATAATAAACTAGCACAATGTAGGTTGGGAAAATTGAATTGGAAGCCGCTCTTGAGACCAGAGAAAATAATTCAACGATTGGTGTGTCTCTATTGTATATATTCGGTTCACCGAAAGCAGTAGCAATTGGAGGAATAGCCAGTGTGTAAATGCGATGTGTAGGTACATGACAAACCAAGCCACTAGCGATCAAGCGGCAAGCCCTACCGCAATATGTAGCGGCTGTGCTTCGAACGGTTCAATTTGAAATGAGATGGAGAAAGTAGAAACAACCCCACCCCCAAGGGAACGGAGTACCCAGTGGGGGTTGATGTGGCGGGAAGGCTCGTCGCAGTGGAAAACGTACTCGTAGATCCTGCGATGGTTCGGAATTTCCCGTGGAAGACGAGGGGTGCAGAGAGCGCATGCAAATGCGAGCCGCAGAGCCC
This sequence comes from Ectemnius cavifrons, assembly GCA_964023945.1. Taxonomy (NCBI): domain Eukaryota; kingdom Metazoa; phylum Arthropoda; class Insecta; order Hymenoptera; family Crabronidae; genus Ectemnius; species Ectemnius cavifrons. The sequence goes on from OZ030377.1 coordinate 18,386,570, forward strand.
AGCGAAAAGAGGAGAGATCGAAGGACAAGTAAAGGGTGTACATATACATATAGTATAAGGGTACGAAGCTACGAAGGGAGCAGAGTATTGCCAATATGCTGTGTGCGGGTAAGCGAGGGCGCTGCGCTCTCTTTTACCTTCTCCGTTTCTGACTCTATCTCTACTTGAACCAGTGCTCCCACCCGTTATTTCCTGGCCTCCTCGTCGAGATTCAGCTGGTATTTAGCGCACTTACCTTCCGCTAAAAGAGCCGTGGCGATAGCTGGTATCGAGTGAACTAAACGAAGGCCAACACCAGCGGCGAACGAGCGAGCGGGATCAGGTGGGAGGGTGGAGGCGGAGAATGAAAAGCAGAATGAAAGCTAGAGAGCCAGAGAGCCAGAGAGAAAGAGGGAAAGAGGGAAAGAGGGAAAGAAAGCGAGGAAGGGAGAAGCTCGGTGGTTTTGCTCGAGGGGAAGGAAAGCTCGGGCCAATGTTCGAACGGTGAATCGATCCCACAAGATTCCCTGGGTCTCCCTTTTACTAGGTTACTGAGCGCGCAGCCAGCTCTCGGCTTCCGATCCACCGACGTGTCTGGACTATCCTACTCTCTGGCTTCTCCACGATCAGCCGGAGGTAAAACTCACATCCGCTTCGAATGCGCCGCCACCTAGCTTGCGGCGCGCGGGGCCGCGTAATTTGTTGTAGGATTCCGAAAGCGTGATCTCAATTAAAGAGCGGCGAGCAAAGGCGCGAAACAATAGGTATGCTGGAGTTGGCTGAGAAAGATCGTCGAGCGTCCAACGGTTGCTTTTTGGGCGGTTTGTGCTCCTTTCAAGCGCAGGGTTTCCCCGTCGTACTTTGAGGACTAATATCGATAGAGGAGAACTAACCTTTCCTCAGTTGCACGGGAAATGGATTCGGTTCCGTAGGTTTGTACGCGAACCGAACAGATGAAAGGAATGCTCGGGTGGTGGACTGATCGAACCGATTCCCCCGGACTCACTCCCCTTTTGAGCGGGTTATTTGAGCGCGAGGCAGCATTATCGGAATCAATCTGCCAGCCTGAATGCTTGCTACTCTTTTTGGAGTATTCTTTTTGGAGCATTCTACTCCTCCGTCGTTTCCCCTGCCCAGCCAGCCCCGCCGTACCTCTCTCACTGTCGGATTGCGCGTTCCATCTAGCAGGCGTAGCTACATGCGTTCCGCCGGTAATCTATGAGCCGGATTACATCCAGTGATTGCACAGACCGACGCGTCTTTGTGGCCGTGCACGCGAATACGATAAATCATCGTGAATACGAGCTCGCGCGCTCCGAGCGCGGCACGCCAGTCGAAATAGAGTGAACGTCCACCGCCAACGTTTGCAGTTTCCCTCGGACTGCCCTCTCCCCTTCTGCCACCACTTTCCTTCTGTACCTTTGATCGATGATCACCGGACCGTAAAATTAAAAATCGAACTGTTACGCTTCTCATCATCCATTAAAGTAAGCTTTAACATAGTTTCTGTCTGGCCACCTCTGTATTTATCAGTCTAAATCAAGCCCGCCCGAAGAATCATCTCGAAATTGGCGGATGTACAGAAATATGTTTCTCTCTTATTTCATGCACACCATCGAATAACAGTTTTCTAGAAGTTTTACAAGCTTTACCGGTGTCAACGTACGAGCAGTCAAGCGACAAAAATGCCTATATTTGAGATTCGAGAGACATACTGAAGTTGAGACTGTTCTAGCATTGTTGATTTAAGTCAATGCGCATAACCGGTCTGGCATTACATAAATTATCGTGGCCGTTATTGTCAAAAAGCTTCTCGCTCGCTCAAGGGAAATAGGAGACAAAGGGTGGGGAGCGAGGGCGTAGAGAGTGAGGCGTAGAAACAGGAAACGGGAGAGAGCCTCGGGTGAAAGTTGTTAGCAGGATTATACGCGTTTATGACATAACAAAGTACCAGAAGCACGAAACGAATGCAGGGTGCAGTAAGGGAGACACTGGGGTAGCAAAATAATGCAGTAGTATTAGCACGGAATAACAATGCCGGTGTTACTGGATTTATCAGGGAACATTGTAACTCCGACGACTGGCAAATTTCAAAGGGTGCCTGTGCCGAGTTTCATATATGTAATCTACCGTTAAGTATTTTATCCGGACAAGGTAGATATTTTGTTGTTAACTTGTGTTAATTAGAGCGAAATTTGCGGAGCCCGTCCCGCGAACAATTGGAAACCGAACCCGTCGGTTTCAAATTAATTTACCTTTGTTTTCTATTAATTTGAGGTATCCAATTGAAGTAGATACGTATTGATCAATCTGGAATATTTTTCCAAGTAGGACTGGGGATGCCGATTTGAGGCAAATGTGTTCTGCATATAGCTGAGGGCATGCGCATGTTATATGCATATCGCCATAGGCAACCGGCTAATAAGTACGTGCTGCATTTGGAAATTCACATCATGTGACTCGCCATTCGCCCAAACATTCCTCTCACTCGCATTCTATGCAATAACGAAAATATAGGAAATTGAAACTACACTGAAATAGCGCAAAACCGATAGCAATTCACTAGAATATCAATATAATACGTCTCAGATCTATTAAATCGAATTTAAAGGTACACCAATCGACCAACATAAAAGCATTCGCGACATTTTGTCAGAGTCAACTTTCAGGAAATAGTTTCGCATGATTCGAGAAATCCCACAGACTTTTTGTTACCCGGCATGGTATTATTACATATTCCAGTGGTGGTAGGTTGCAAGCCGACAAATGAATTTGGGGATCGGACGTTCGCCGCGAGAGATTTCGGGTGCAGCCGGGCCACTTAGTCAGAGCCAGATGCGGTGGGAAGTGTGGTAACAACGTGACATTCCGAAAGGGTGGCAAGCCAACCGCTTCCATTTAGGGATATCAGTAGCGGTATCACGGAGATCCAAGTAGTCCGCGCAATTTACGAATACGCTTCCACCTACCACCACTGCAGCATATACATATATATCACATATATATGTACAAATGTATACAGGTAGATATATATTGACGGGAAGGCGTACAGCAACGTGGCAGTAGCATTTACAAGGAGCGTGCGGAGTGTCGCAGGGGCCATGAGGTTTACCGAGTAAGGACGTGACGGAAAGAGAGAGAGAGAGAGGGAGGGGGAGCACATTGAATCCAGTCATTTCTTACTCTTCCGTTGGCAGTAACATGCCGCGTACACATGCATACAGTTACACAGACGGGAAGAGAGCGGAAGCCGGAAAAAGAATAATATATGCGAGGGTACAAAGGGCACTTCGTGCAGTCGGTCACGGAGCATCCTGTTGGCAAAAGTAGGGGGGGGTGGAAAAAGTGTGCTTTCGGGTCGAGTCTAGTACCACCTAGCGCGCGCCGCAACTCGTTTCCGAGTTGCGAGCCTCTCCAGAGAGTTCTCTCACCCCCTCTCAGCCATCCACCCTCTTCCGCCCCTCTTTCTTGGCGTGCCGCGAAAATCGGGGGCCTGAGTGAAAGCGAAACAATGTGGCCGGAAAAAGCTGGATTTAAGCGGTCCGCTATTTCCCTCAGATGGATACATCACATTAAGGGGTAGTTTGGTCTAGTTCGCATTACGATTTTCCTTCGTCGCTCGAAATTTGCATTGGTAATAGCCCACCAGAGCAAACCGGTTGCGAGGACAAACGGTGAAGTTCGATGCACAGGCGTTCTCTGCCTCTCTCTCTCTCCCCCTCTCTCCCTCTCCTTCGCTACCCCCCTCTGACTTGGGCTGGAGCGGCAACTATAGACAACGTGTATTAGCGTGCTGCATATAAATCGCGTACTCGCTATGACCTGTGCATGCTTGCACGCCCGTCCGTTGCAATGCATGGCAGGCGATATTTGCCGGAAGTGGTAATACAGAAAAGTACATAATACCACGTATTCCGTTGGGCTTGCACGGTCTCTCTCCGCGTAAATCCGCTTGCCCGACGAAAGTTGCCCCGGGGATGGTCAGTTTCGCGCGATCGTATAGTTTATGGTACGCGCGGAATCCCCGATGAGAACGTATTATCCGGCTTGCGTTGATTGCTTATTCGTCGAAGGACTTGCTAATGCCAGGGCTATCGCCATGCGAGCACTATCTTCTTATGATAGACTTGTTCATGGTCAGTGCTCGAATACAAAAAGGTCCGAGCACTCTACTTTACCGGTTGAATTAGCCAGGTGAGAGGAGGGGTTGAAATTGCAGAATTAAAGCACTCAACGAAGCGCCGGCTAATTCGGATTTCGCCGGGTGTGTGCGTATGTGTGTGCCGATTGACTTCGTTAACATCGACTGGAACGCGTTAACGCCTGCTAACCCCCGGCAAAGAAGAAAAATCGTGGCTCGTCCGGCTGTTCGGCAATTTGATTATCAATTGGCCGGCTCCCCTTTTTGTTATTCAGTGGCGTATTGCGTTTCTATTTTACGGTTGGGCGTAATAAAATTTTGTTTTTGCGAGTACGCGGCCGCGGCTATATACATGGTAGGGCATAGATGGGCGTGCTCGCCAAACGGTTGCCGCTTCAGATTGTAGAGAGTTATAAAGCGAATACGTGGATGTAGTCGAGCGTAATTACGTTACGCCCGTGGAGAGAACGTACCTGAGATCCAGACTTGTTTTGAATTCATGGGCGGCGCCAAGGTGTAGAGCCGCTCGCGTATATCTGGAGAGCGCCGTAAAGCGTTTCCCATTACGCGTGTACTTGTCACGAAAAGACCTCTCTCGCGCGCTCCCGTTGGATCCTTGCGTTACATGGGAGATTTATTCGAATCAAGATACTCTCCGTCCCGTGATTGTGAGGCTCACCAGCCACGAAGATATATCTTCCGTGGCGGAAAGAAGTACGGCGGATTTTGTAAGGTGGCGTGGAACGGTAATCCTTTCCAGCCGCTATGCGAAAACGAACTAGCTCACACCCTCGGCTGCTACTCGACCCTGTTATATCGAGCTTTTCCCTTGGACACAATCCACAGATCTCCGGAATGATTCGATTAAAGAGTCGTCCGGCCAAGACAATTGTCTAATAATCAAATATCCCTCTTTAATAAAGCTAATGAAAGAATCCTTTCTGATATGAAGGCGGATGCTATGTTTGCGTTAGGTCTTATTATAGCGAAAGGAAAGAGAAGATCTACCTTGATATTCTACAGCCTCTTCCGATGCGCTACGCGATTCGCAAACACACTGAGAAAATATTGTTAGCTATATTAAAGGCCGAAGTGCGCTGCTATGTCGCACACAGGGCGAGTCTAAACATTTGCAAGACCTACTTTATGTACCGCATTGCGAGTTTCTGTCCGGTTTCCTCGTTGTGTAAATAGTTCGAAGGGAATCTACCACGGTAAATATGCTCTTCGATTCCTAGCAGTAGTTTACTGGCGGAGGAAAATGGTGCCATTTATAATGTGAAAAAGTAGCTTATGGCAACGCACATTTACAATAAATAATAGCTTGTAAGAGAAACCTCGCGGGACTTTTGAGTCCCGGTAGTACAGAGTATTCTTTCCTGGACTGGGGCGCCAACGAACACGAAACCAGAATACACAGTGGGCCGAGCAAAATGTAACTAGGCGAAATGCAGAGCAACGCGCAACGCGCAATGTTACCATGCCGAATCCATTATCGTCGTATCAAGCAAATGGCTATTCTTTTTGTATCCCTATAAATCTTGGCCCGGGAAACAATCGCCGGGCATTTTTTCCGGGCGTCGTTCGTCGCCGGCGGGCGGTTACAGGGCGGCTACAGGGTGCGCGGTGCCGACCATTAAAGATATAAAATTACAACAAAAACGCGGACGTCGTGTCGCGGAACAAACGATCGCATCCATTATCGTCGGTCCGTCGTAAACCCGGAGCAACGACGGCCATTCCCGTCCGGGGTCCGCGCGCATTAAACGACGACGGATCTCCGTTATCCTATAGAACCGATGGAGCTGGGGAGAACTTTACTTTCAATTCTCAGGTGCTCGATTAATTCTAGGGTCGGGAAAGAGCGCGCGCGCGCAAGGCTCGCGCGGAAGCGGTGTCTCGGCCGTTGCCACGACACACACGTTGGAATTTACGGCTTTGGATTTGGTGAATTCCGCCCTCGGGGATGTACACACGGCCTCGATCTGTTCGCCCGGTAGGGTCGTCGGTGCATACGTGCCGGGTGCGATGTACTCCCAGGAAATCGGCGAGGTAGTCTGTATCGCTATGTAGACACGTATATTTACAAGTGTCCTAGGTTGGAGGTACGGTCAGTCCATATTCCGGCAGCGGGCCTCGCTCACTTCACATATACCCTCTGGAAGCTATCTCCGCCTGTCTCCTATAGCCAACCTCTTCCCACCCTCCTGCAGACGTATAGCCCCGGCGCTCCGAAATAACGGCGATTAAACTTTATAGAGTCGATCGTTTTCAACGGCGGACGGTCTATACGCGCGGCAGAAGCCGAGGCTGATTGCGGAAGGTGGATCCGCTTTTGGTCGGGTCCGCTCCGATCGTTTTATACCATGAGCCATTTCATCGTGGAAGCGCGCGCCCGCCGATCTATGTGTACACTCGGCCACTCACATGTACGAACACAGAAGAGCATTCCTGGCCCGCTCGCTAGGAAAAAGTGAAAGAGACCGAGATAGAGGCGAGCGAAAGAGCGAGCGCGCAGACTATTCGGCCCGAGCGGATCGAGGATCCGCGCGGAGATTATCCAGTATGCCAACGTCCGCCCATCGATCTGGGTGTCGGCCGTCGTTCTTTCGGACGGATACATTCCCTGCCGCCGGCTGCTTCTATCCTCCCATCATAAATATATGGACACTCCCGATCCATCTCCTGTCTCTGCATACGCATCAATGTAGAATTGCCTCCGTTCCTCCTGATTCATCGAAATTACCTTGGACTCTTGGACAACTTCGGCATCGGCTTGTCCATCGATCCTTCCCCCCGTGCGACAACCATCTCTGCTTTCGAGCGGCAAATCTTCCATGGCAGCGGCCAACGAGAATCGAGTCATCGCCGAGTCTAACTACGGCGACAAGAGGAAAATGGGTCTGGGCTCAATCTGAAAATCGTGGGACGGGGGTTGGGGGTTGGGGGTTGAGGGGTGCTAATGGCAAGGACGCTTTGGCGGGCGAGAACGGGAGCGGCCGATATCCCTGATACGCGCGAAGGGCGCCAACGGCTCTCCTGCTGCGACTATGGCTCGTATTCCACGAAAAATTACGAGAACGTGTAACTCGGCATCGACGTGCGACGCGTCGTTGGCCCGATACCGGAAGAGGCATTCCGGGCCATTGGTCGCGACAGCGCTTAAGCGACATTCTATCTCTCCCGGGTATGTGCCGTCGTCGTCGCGCTTTACGCTCCACTCTGGCGACACCGAACCACCCACCGTTCACCCCTTCCTTTACCAACCCGCCACCCCGTTCGCCGTTCGCTTCGAGAATCCAGCCTTCGCCACTGGATGCTTACTTCTTTCTGCGACGCCGCCTTCACCTTGCCTTCTCATTGCGCTCGAGACTTCAAAGCCCCGCGCGTCCTTTTCGTAATAAGAGCCCGCTCGTTTACCGTGAGCTCTGCTCGCGATAAAGATGCTGCAGCTCTTGGCTTTCTTCATTTCCCTCTCTCCCTCCTTTCCCTTAGGATGATGGTACCGAGAGCGCCGACACCGAGAGGAAAGTGGAATTAATGACGATCGAAAGGCGAAGCCGTCCCCGGGGACTAAATGCATTTTCCTCCGCGCCCTGCTCCGCCATGTCCCTCGGCAAATCGGGCTAATAGACGCATTGCTCTATCCCCCCCCCCCCTCCCCCTCTCTCTCTCTGTCTCTGACTCTCTCCCGCTCACTCTACTGTCTCTCTTATCGCCATTCGCCATACATATCGCCTATCGTGACTGGATACTATCCCGCATTGCTCTCATGAAATATGTATCCCACTTCGAGTCCATTCACACCTTGAGATTTGCATTAGTAACGCGGCGACCGTGTATCATTCGATTTGAAAACAGGAAGGCTGCTTGCGAAATTATGACGTTGTTTCTCGGTTCTCGTCTTGATGCTGGCAAATTGTTTCGATTTTTCGAAGGTTCTCGGACTTTGGCAAACGCTTGTTAAATCGATTGTTTAAGGATCAAAACGGATAGAAAACATGAAACCAATGGCAGAAATGCCGGAATTGTATCGAAAACACGTGGGAGCAGTCCCGTGAATAATCGGTTTCATCTAATTCAGACGGTTTTCCTCATGTTTTCCAATCTTCCCGACCTTCTCCGGGGCTGAAATTTGGTGGAGAATGTTTTCTTGCATCAAGGAAGAAGTGATATAAATTCCAGAGCCCTAGCTCAAAATTCATTTTTTCGCAAATTTTTTAAGGCATACCCCTTCAAAAATTTTCGATTTTTCGAAGGTTCTCGGACTTTGGCGAATGCTTGTTAAATCGATTGTTTATGTATGAAAACGGATAGAAAACATGAAACCAGTGGCCAAAGTGCCGGAATTGTACCGAAAACACATGGAAAACCGATCCTGAATAATTAAGTTTTATAGTTTTTCCCATGTTTTCCATACTTCCCGACACTTTCCGGGGCTGTAATTTGGTGGAGAATGTTTTCTTGCATCAAGGAAGAAGTGATATAAATTCCAGAGTCCTAGCTCAAAATTCATTTTTTCGCAAATTTTTTAAGGCATACCCCTTCAAAAATTTTCGATTTTTCGAAGGTTCTCGGACTTTGGCGAACGCTTGATAAATCGATTATTTGAGTATGAAAACGGATAGAAAACATGAAACCAGTGGTCAAAGTGCCGGAATTGTACCGAAAACACATGGAAAACCGATCCTGAATAATTAAGTTTTATGGTTTTTCCCATGTTTTCCATACTTCCCGACGTTTTCTGGAGCTGAAATTTGGTGGAGAATGTTTTCTTGCATCAAGGAAGAAGTGACGTAAATTCCAGAGTTCTAGCTCAAAATTTGTTTTTTCGCAAATTTTTGAGGCAGTCACAAAAGCCCACCGGTAGTATGCAAATCGAAGTTAACAGTTCTTTTGGCCAACGGTTGACTTTTGGATAGTACAGCACTAATACAACGACCTTAATAATGAACTTTGGGAGAAGGAGCATTACGCAGTATGAATTATTGGATGTACTTATGGGGTGGAAAGCGTTCCTTGGTAGTGGGCATTCAATCCAAGAAGATGAGTATGTAATATATAACTAACAGTACTGGATACGTAATAGCAGTGTCCGGCGAGGAGATTCCTCTCAGGGTGAGCAGAGAGAGAGAGAGATATATATAGAGAGAGAGGAGTCGACGCGTTGCGGAAGCTCACGGCGTGTGACGGTCTTTCGTGCAATTAGCCGTGAGGTAGCGTGCATTAACATCCGGATTTATGGCAGCAATTAACGTCCCTCCACGCGGATTGTTGCGGCCTATTTGACGCCTGATTACTGGTACTATTGAGATTTCAATAATACTCAGGGCTCGCAGAGGGCCGCGAGCCAGAATTCCAATGCCGATGCCGATGCCATGCCACAGCTTCTATCCCGTCCCCCTTGCTCCCCCGCCGCCCCCGCATTTCCACCGCCAAAGGATCCGGGGAACGTTCATGTTTCCTTCGTAGTGTATATTCCAGTCACTGTTAGGTTTGCGTAATAATTCCCGTCGATTTTCGCGCTTGTCAACCCATCCCTCAATATTCATGAAACTTTTGCCCGCAAACGACCTCCTGCGTCTAGTGCAGCGGCACTTTTTTTAAACGCGCACAACGGCCAGTTATGCGAGTAACATTCCGCGTATTTCGTTATAGAGCCGAACAACTGGTCGGACGAAATATCACCAAGCCGACATCGGAATTTGGGTTGCGGGCTGTAAAGCATAGTGAAAGCGATACAGCGCAGATGCAACGCATCCATAGAGTCGGTTACAACGGCACATGGATTGTAGTTGAGTCGGCACGCGCCCCAGAAACTGTACAGTTCGTTGTCAGTATTACTTCGATTTGAGTGAGTACGGCGATATATGTATAGATGTACCATGCCCAGGGAATATAACATAAATTCAAATAGTCCGGAACGAAAGAGTCTTAATTATTCCACACGTATATACGCGCAGTTGTAATAACTTTGCAATTGTCGTAAAATAACGGCCCTGCTGGTTGGATGGAATGCACTACTGGAGAAAAAAGGTCGCTGGTCATATAGTCACGTTGGATTATTATAACTTTGTATCCGAGCGCCCGTAAGGATTAATAATGATACAGATCATTATGCGCGGTAGTGGCATGTGGAGCGCTCTTGCAAACGTTTCATAATAGAAACATTCGTCCTGTTACAAATGGCAGTCCCCGAACAAGCAGTTAATTGATCATTATCTCATGTAAATTATGTGCCAGCCATTACGGTTTTATCCGCTTCAGGGCGAAACTGTGTCATGTACTTACGAGGTGCATTTGTCCGCTTTAATTGCGAAACAAAACCGGATAACGAATCTGTTAAAATTGCCGCAATTCTCTTTATCCCAAGTGTTATGCCTGCGGATGCTCACTGAATTGACAATCACGAGACTATAGTGATAAAATTTACGCCCCACGTGACAAAACACGTGTATTTGTTGACTGCTACTTAATGTTACTTGATGGCTACCGATGAGCTTTGCACTCGGTGCATCAAACTACTGTGTTCGATCGATTATTACCAAGGCAGAATTGCGTATGCGATTGCACAATTATAGAGCACAGTAAGTCGATGCCTTCTTCGGTGGAAGCCAATTGCAATGGATAGTCCGCCCGAAGCGACGGATCCGGTATTAGTCTTTGGCTCGTAACCCAGAGTGGATCGGTTGCATTTCGGCTGAGCCCGCCAGAGAGAGCACCCAGCGATGCTTAAGCTGAGCCGATAAACTCGTCAGCCGTTTGAATTGACTGCACGGTATCAGGTTGAACTTAGTAGCAGCCGTGGTCCACGCCTGCTTTCGTCAAAGGTTGCTTCTTCTCCGTTCAACAGCCTACGCTCTCCCTCAAGTATGTACTCGCTATGTTGCAAGCATCAATGAGCGCGCTTGTTGAACCGTTGTTTGTCAGAATATTGGCTGAACATTTATTAGACCACAAAGATCATTGAATCGCCAGTGTATCATGCATGGCAAGGTTTTAAAAGGGCGTGTAAACCTCGGCACTAGCTAGGGTGAATTTCTACTCGGGTTAATCTGGCAGGGGCATCATGGAGTTTGGCTTTCAGAGCATTGTCGCCTGTCTTAGGATGTCGAGAATGACCAAGCCTAACACTAGTAGAAAGATATCTTTTCTCAGAAAGGGGTGGCACATTACGGGAATGAGAAAGGAAACGAGAGAGATAGAGAGAAAGAGAGAGAGAGAGAGAGAGAGGGAGAGACCGAGCGCGTAAGGGTGGAGGTGAAATAAGTGAGGAAGAAAATGAAGGTAATGAAGTGAAGGAAGGGTGACTGGAGGAGGGCGCCATTGCTTGGAATGGTGATGGTGCGACTGGGTACGGTGGCTTCCGAGAAGTTGAGAGGACGGCTACACACTGAAGAGGAAGTATGGTCCGGGTGTGGATACGGCCCTCTCCACGGGAGGACCTTCTCAAGGAAACAATGGGTTTCATCTGCATCCATGGGACTTCCATCAGGAGGAAGCTCTCAAGTAACTTCGTGTCTACTCGATCGCAACTGTCTCCCCACCCGCTTTTCGGCAAACGGAACTTTCCCACTGTCATAGTCCATCCTCTGCCTTTACTGTTCTCTTGCACACTCTCCATCTCCCTTTCTCTCTATCTATCTCGCGTTTCTCAACTCTATTTGATCATTGGCGGTTGTATCGATGGAACCGATTCCAATAAGATTTCCTGGATGCTGTTGGCTCGTAAGCAAAGTCTAAACCGCGATGTAACTGGCATATTCTCTGCACATAACTGGCCAATACCGGCATGTTATCGGCCATAGCATAAGGGCGTATATGCGGGTACCCGGTACTCGACCATCCACACAAATGCGGCCGCTCTGATAACGTCATAAATAGCGATAGGTGCTGGTCGCACCTGGGCCAAATGAACAATGCAAGGGCTATGAGAGCCCTAGTACTCTATTCCACACTATTTACGAACTTTAAATCCGGAACATGCGGAGCTCGTATGTGCTCGACTTGGAACAGGGCGGTGCAATTCGTATATAGTATAGATATATGTCTAGAAGTCATTAAAGTCTGCATGAGGAACGGTAACGCCGTTTCAAACTTGAAACTGAAATGAAACTTCTGGTTCGCCATCGTGCGACTCTTACATAGCTGGCGATGTATCGCAGAGTGTTCACGTGTCGATACGAATTAAACTTAACCGCAATTAGCAGTGTCGGTGCTTGGCGGTGTAGGCGGATATAACCGCGTGTAAATTGTAATAGCTAGTCGAAGCGACGCCGGCGCCGCCGACGTGAAGAGCGGGTGGGTAGGACGTCCGACGTACCCAGCGAGAGCCGGGTGCCCGGCAATACTCAGCCGAGATACGTTACGGAGAACTGGCCGGCAGAGCAGGAGATAGTGGCGTGTGTTAGATCGCCAACGCTGCATGCGAGATCAGGTGATTGCGATCGCATCGATCCATACGGTCATTGGAGTTCAACCAGAAGGGAAAGGTAAGCGGGCAAGCCTCATCCCTACCGGATGACCGGCAGACAAAGAGGTCGCTGGTCCGAACCGACTCCACGTAAAAGCCCGCTTCTGTCCAGGAATTAGTATCTCGCTTCTCGAACTCACTCATCGCCAACTAGCCAACTAGCCTTTTTTTTTCTATATCAGCCCAGCCCGATTGCCATTGGCACGCTCGTGCGCGCTCTGCTATCCATCGCATTGCCATGGAAAAGTTTGCCAAGGATATATGGACTGTTTTGTTCGAGCAAATACGGGATATTAATGGTAATTCGGTATACGTGGACAGCCAACAGGGAGAACGTATGGAATTAGCAATTAAGTGCTGGCCGGGTGGATATTTTTCGGCAAACTGAAACAAGGTGCGCGCGCGCGCGCGCGCACGCCAGCGACCTCTCGCTATTTATCGAATTGCATTCATTCCGAGTGTATTTGGCCTTTACATGCTAATTCGGGCGCGTAAAGCCTGTGGATTTATCTGTTAATAATGTTCGCGCGACACCTAAACTTTCGGATAATTCGCCGTTGCTATTTACGATACGCCCCCGGACGGAGTACAATTCGATGGGCATCGAACATCTAATTTCCGGCGTGTACATTCGCGGCGCGCTGAAATAATTCCTGCACGGTATCAGCGTCACGCGATGCCCGAACGAGGGGCGACATTGTTTACGAAATAGTAATTGGATCGCGCTGCCGGCCCGCAAATGCAAAATGTAATAATTTATGCGCATCGCGTGTAAACCGGCGAAAGTAAATGCAGCCTACAAAACACAGGGAGCGTGCGCGTGTCAGGGCGTGGAAGTGGCATGCGTGTATCGGTGGCAGCGACCAATGTTGAAAGAGGGTAACAACCGGCACTGGTTTAATAGTGCAATGAGAGGAGATGGTGTAGGTTAATTGCTGATAAAGCCGGGCTCGTCTAGCAGCGTCTCTGTGTCCGCAATAAATCTATGTGATCCAGAGAGTAGCCAAGATCGTAGCCGGACTCGGAGACAGATACATCTTGATTAGCCTGAGCGAAGCCACCCACCTTTCGTGTTCAGCTGACAGCGCGATCAGCCGAACAACGCGATTACCTTGTCCGTGGCGTGACACTTCGAAATTTGCCCTCAGCATCAAGTGTTACTCAATTCCCTATCGATCGGATTTCGCTCTTGCTTCTCTAGGAAAATTTGCGTTCAATCGGCCGACAGCGAGCCGCTCCGTGTTCGGTCATGCTGCGAGAGGATTCAATAGCAAAGCAATAGTGCATCGGGATTGGGTATGATTCGACGCTTCGAGACCTTACCCGCATCTCGAATGTTCTCGAGCAGACGATATCGAATTACCCCTTTGTTGCACTTTCTCTTTATAAAAACCCCGAACCGCACAAGCCACTAAGTCAAATCGCTAGCTCGGAATATCGGCGTTCGAAAGTAATCGAGACACGTCGAGATTATCAAATATGAGTTGAATCTGTTCGATTCTCAAATACCGATGTACAAGATGTTTCAAGGCTGAGGTCAGTTCAAGAGTGATGTTCTCGGAGACAGCTCGTCGTCGGGTTACCACCGTCAACGTGGCCAAGCTTGGTGGGTTTACGATACCCTGGGGATTCCCTGACGGAGAGAAACTCTAGGTACTCAACGCGCGCATTCCTAAACCTATTTCAGATTTTCTAACTCCACATTATCGACAGCTATGGTCACACAATACCACATGTCACTTCGAAAATCAAAGTCAAGCGAATAAAGGAAATAGAAGACTTCCTTATAAACCTTATCTACATTTCTCAAATTTGATAATTATTCGGTGAAGCCTACAACTTACAATTTCTACATGGAATCAGGGAAGCAACGAGGTGGTTTCTAACGGTAGGTCAGGGGGTCAGAGGACAGAGGAATTCCGGGTGCAGGATCCTGTGCGTGGCCAACGTAGGTCACGAACGCGTGCTTTCATTATCGCAGGCAAGACTGTATTACGTTCTTGGTGTCGCGGGCCCTGCGTAAAGCTAGCGTGTAAGTACGAGGCGGCTCGTATACACGTATGCTTGAATGAGCGCACCACGTTCGCGCAGCTCGTGTTATCCAAGGAGGACATCTCGAGTTTCAGAGGAGAACAAACGGCACGTCGTGTACACGTCTACTGACGACCCTATAGAGATTGCGAGACCGTTCTTGAGACTTAATGAATGGGGTGGTAGGAGAGCGTCGAGATGGGTAGAGAGAAAGAGAGAGAGGGAGCGAGAGTGAGTGAGTAAGGGTGGGAAGAGAGACGTAATAGAAGAGGAGAAGGAGGGCGGTGGGTTAGACGAAGGAAACAAGAGGCAGAGCAACGACGGGCGAGAGAGCGAAAGGTAGTGAGAAGGAGTAAGGGGTGAAGAAGAGGCAGAACGGAAGCTCGACGCGATGGAGGAAGTCACAGCGGCTCATAGAAGGAGGGTTGAGGCTTGGGTGGCTGGTTAAGACCGGGTCGTTACTCGTTACCCGATTTCGCCTCTCTTCTTCGTGCGCGCGTCACAAACTTCCAGGCAAACTCGATGACGCCGCAAAGAGACGCGCGTAACCCGCTGCATTTCCGGCCCTAAAAAAGCCGCGCTACTACTCACTTCCTTGCAGCGGCGACCCCGATTTTTCCTGCCAAGAACTGCTCGCCTTCTCTCCTCTAGAGATATAAAGCCCTGACGAGCGCCACGCCGGATTAGCCTCGACGCCCTTCTCTATCTATCTTTCTCTCTCGCACTACCACTTTCCCACTCTGCCATTCTCTCTCCCTGAGTGGCGTTGCCTCGTAATTTGTATCACGCCGACGAGCCGCGCGGAACCAACCGCGCCCCGAAGGAGTCAGGGTTTTAATCTGCATCGGATTATACCGTCAAAGGACGATGCATTTCATTATGTCGAAGTCAGGCGAGAAACTGGGCCGTTGTTTGCCGACGACGGCAGTGCCACTGCCGCCGCTACCTGGAAGACGAGACTCTCCAGCGAAGAAAAAGCATTGCCCGGGAAAATCCTTTTACGTTATCGCTCCGGACACCCGTCTATTTACCATAGGGAATAGGAGTAACGCGGCATCGTCTTTCCGGATTTACGGAAGTATTTTCTTGATTCGCGCGCATCTTGAATTCCGGGGATCTCGGATATCTAGCACGGTCTTCCATGGAGAATTGGAATTTTCTGATTTCTAGCAATGCAAAATCTGGCGTCTGTATCCTTTCTTTGGTAGCCGGTGTACGTAAAGGTTGATTCAATTGTCTTTGACTCGGCACAGTCTCAGCCCACTTTTTTCTACGATTTTATTCAGCCTTGTTCTGTGGTTGTTTACCTGGATCAAATACCTATTTGTGATGACAATATGATATTTCGTCATATTTGAGTTTATCCCCTTCGGTTTCTTATATACAAGCAAAAAAAATTCGTTGAAAATTAAAATGACTAGATAATTTATAATCATCCAATATCATACAGTAGTGTATACCCGACACTATTGATTGAAGAACAAATGAATGATTCTGTATACAGTTTACAGGTCCTAAGCCTTAATCCTGTTTTCTTTAGAGTGGGTGTGCTATGCGAGCCGGGTGTTCATATTTTGTTCATTGGCAGCGAGCCGTTAATTTGAGCCTCGTTCAATCAGCGTCGGAACAAAAGTGCTGACAGGCCAATCGATTTGCGTGACAGCACACGCATCCCCCTCATTGTGCTCGCGAGTGATAAACACGTGTTTGCGGCTCCGTGGAGTCCGCCAAAGCCGGAATCCGAATCCAATGATCATTGTGCGAGCACGAGCGCGCGCATTTGTCCGCCTGTTCATTTTCGTTGTTATTGTTGCAGTTTTGTGTATGCGCGATATGCATTCCACGCAAACAGCCGTCGCCCCTGGCTTTATACCAGATCGGGAACATAACAAACGCTCCACCGAATCGAGGATGGATTTTCAAAACTAATTTGTTCAATACGCGCGAAAGGTAACCGATGAAAGCGAGATAACTAACTGACCGGGTGAATATAGCGTTAATTTAATGTAAGCCGTTATGCACTAGTTTCCGGCTACTGCAGTGCATTCTCGTGGAACGCCGCTATACAAATAATCCTCATCTGTTGCTTTGATGTACCGAAGACCCTTCTCTCCCCCTTTCTGTATGCTTTCAATATACCAGTTACCAAGGAATACCTAAAATATTGACAGTCCCTGAAACTTATCGTCTCTATCTATTACTTTTATTATTTGATTTTGAATGATCAAGTCGTAGTTATACAATATCCGGTATCTTCACTGGTGTCTTGTGACACCGACACAAAAACTAGAGCTTTAGAGAACACCCGAGAGCGTACACGTCCCCTTAGAAAGGCGCTTCAGCACTCAGATATTCCCTCTGCGAAGTGCGACACGGATCATCTGGTTTTCCGTTATATCTCATCGCATAGCCGAGCGGAGCTCGAATATTGCCCGTTTGCAGGTAAAGTGGCAGCGCTATTTCACCCAGCCGGTGAAAGAACAATACCGCGGGCACGTCTATGGAAATCTCGTTGGCGGATTCTCAATGTTAGTCGGACTGATGAGAGAGTGGAATTCCCGATTGAAGCGGCAGCGAAATCGCTTCATATAATACTAACTAATTTAAAACAACATTTTCCCGATAAGAACATACTTATTCCAATGTATATGGTCGGCTGGAGCAGCAGCGCAAGAATAACAGAGCGCGTCCGTGGCTGGAACTTGGGGAAACACGAGAGAAAGAAAACACACTGCCACATGGGACTACCGAAGAGCGAAGTTGCGGCCGCTGGTCATCGGTTGCACGTCACCGTCAGGACTTTCGAGCAACAGCTTGCGATTGGCGAAAGTTTTTGCAATACTGCCGGGTTATAGTTGGATACACCGTTCGGCAAAAGCCATCGATCCTCCCGCGGGATGTCGTTAGATTAGTTAAAGTTAGCTAAGATAGTAAGTTCATTAACGGCAGATGCTGCTCGACACTTTGAACGGTAGCCTATGTGCACTACGTGGACAGGCGGGCTTGCGCGGGAAACCAATATTCCATTATACAATGACTCGTATTAAAATTCGGCCATTCTCGAGTTTCATATAATATTGTCGTGCACATTTGCTTCTAATAACATTAGCTAATTAATTATTGTTTACTGAATTCTGATGCATATTGTAGGTTCTGGATTCATATCATTTATTTAGTATAAACTAAATGATCATTGTATACATAAAAGTATACATCAAATTTTCACCGTAAAAAAATAGGTTGCAAGCCTATTTTCTCTTTCAGAGTACGTTCTTACATTCGTCAGCCGGAAGTCTTGTAAGAAGTACTCTCCTGAAGTTGCCTTGAATTATAGATGAAGTTTGGGTTCCTACTGTTTGTATACTTATAATTAGCCTAGCTTTCGCCTCATTTAGATATTTTCGGTTGGTACATTTAGGTACAAGTATTCTAATAGGGTAGCGGGATAGCTAGGCGTTTCGTGCCCCTTCTGTTGACGAGACTATTGTATTGTCTCTTAGAGTAATTAAGCTATTTTTGTGACGACCCGAATTATAAGATTGTTCGCTCGTCACTTGTCTCTGACTTCAGTTGGGTGTCTTTTCCCTGTCGCAAACTTCCTCTTGTGGTAATCCCAATGAGACGGAGGGGCGAATTACTGCTCGCTTTTACGACGCCGGCGCGTAGAGATTCAGAGAAATCTAATCACTAAGCACTGGCGAAGATAGCAAACTGCAAACCGACCCAGCGGGAATACGATGAAAACACGAGTAACGTGTAGAGAATGCTGCCACGAGAAGAATTTCAAATGCAAGCGCGTCGCAGGAAGTGGAGCTTCTTCTTGATTGGACTGAAGCGGGAATGTTAGGAGCGCAATGTTAAACCACAACAAAGCCTGGCGCGCTTAGCATAGTGCGGCTACCCTCCGGAGAAGCTCGAAACATACGCGTTCGTGTAATCGGACTGGAGGGGAAAAGAGCTACCGTTAACTCGGGCGATTTGCCGTTCTGGGATTCGACAGAAACAGCCGATACATATGTATGCAGAGACGGCGATAAATCTCACTCGAACAGTGAATCCCTCTTGGTGCTTATTGAGAAATATACGCATGTCGACGCCCAGCCTACGGAACTCGGTCTGCATATATGAGAGATCGGGATCGACCGTATAAGTAACCGCACTCCTTTTATAGACGCAAACGAGAAAGTAAGATCGGGATATGATGTATATCGAGAATTATATTTATATTTTTATCCAATACTTAGGTATAAATACCGACAGATTTTCCTCTACCATCGCAGCGTAAAAATATCTTGCTGGCAAATTTTTGTCATGTGTTGCTAATGTAAAACGAAGCGAATAACAATTCAATGTTTATCATACCAGAGATACAGGTAAAATATATTTTTCACTCGTTCCTACAACAACGAGTGAAAATATATTCCCCCATAAAAAAGTGGAACGTTTTTAGCAGCTTTTTTGTTATGTTCATTGACCGGGGAAGGGTTAGTTAAAACAAAGAGACCTTGCGAGTTCATTGATATTACGGATGCGCGTGTGTATGCAGCCGTGTTTGTGGAGATGATATCTGCAAAAAGGTATGATAACGTTGCTGAATCCATTCTGGTCGGCGAAATACGCGGTTTACGTTTGCCGTGATTCTATTCGCACGTAAAGAGCACTTCGCTCTTTGTACTCGGAGGGTGTGTTTGCTATCGATTCCGAATGCATTTACCACTGATAGCCATGTGCAATGGTCGCTTTGCTCAGCTGTCTCTCGTTATTCGCCATGGAATTCTGAGAATTAAAAGTTCGGCGGAAAGTAGACATTCGTTATGCAATGAAGTTTCATCATTAAAAGTTGCTTTCCCGCGGCCGGCGATAATAACTTGCACCAAAGTACAATTAAGCCAGCTGCGATGTCGGGTGAGTACTTAAGTGAAAGCCGATGCACATTTATTCGACTCCTTTACATTCCCCACCTGAAATGCACTATTGACTTTGCCAATGGTTTTAAGGAGTTACGCGAGTACACAAATATATTTTTTTAAAGATCTATCAATATATCAAGCGCACAACAGATATTATATTATTATTATTGCAATCAGAATTAGATTGCTCATTGATTACTGCCAATTTCATGTCTTTCGTCCGAATCACAGATAATTTACAAATTTGTTACTTCATTGTAAATTGCATACCATTAAATTCTATTAGCGACATTTCTGGAAAACAGAGGGGCATTGTGTCAAAGGCCATTGCTACACGACCAATTCATTCTAATTAACTTCTATCGATTTCTCTCCCCAAAATGAATTTTCGTCATTTAACCATTTTCATCACACGTAAACTTTCCTCCTAAAAAACAACGCGGCAAACAAGACGTTGGCAGTGAGCGCGTCGCGGCTAATAAAATATAAAAACTACGTGAAATAAATCTCATTGCGGGTAGAGCAAAGATTGACTTGCAGGGGAAGGAATCCTGGAAAAGTGAGAGCGAGCAAGGAATCCCCACATCCCACATCCAAGGGAAGCCAGTGGATTCTCCAAGGAGAAAAGTTCTCTTCTTTGCTTAACCTCCTTAACTTTTATCAAGCTGGGACTCGCGCGGGCGCGCGTGCGGCTCTCTTCCGTACTTCAGACTCTCATAACTTCTCCATTTACCCGGTATACCGTGCAATTATTTGCCGGCTATCACCGCTATATATTACAATGTCCATGCGTGTGTGTGTGCGACATCGAACCAACCCTTATACTATCAATTTCGTAGGAACCCTTCGCCTTACTAGCCAGCGTAACTGAGGATTCAATAACGGTGCTAGGAGTATAGGTATCAGTAGGTATCACTTACCGGCACGTTGTTCAGGGTGAATGAGAGATGAACCGGTGGTTTCGAGTACGGCAAGCTACAATTTGCCTTCAAAGTGTCTCCTGGGTCGTAACGCTCCCGCTCCGATACGATAACGGGCTTACCCTCCGGCAAAGCTGAAACATAATGATTTCGTGGATAGGACTCTTAGACTCACTAGCAATCAAGCACCTGATTCATTTGCCTATCCAAGTGCGTCGTCGTTACTCCTTACAAGTCAACGATCATTGTAGGGATTTAACCAGCACTTTCCAATTTAATCAAGAATAGTCGGGTGAGCATCACGTTTCACGCTCGAGCTTTCCCTCTGTTCAACATTCAGGAGGAATCAAGAGGAGGACGGGAATGTCTATGTACTGTGGCGAAATGGTAGTATTGCTGGAGAGAGATTATCACAAAAAGATCGAACCCAAGCGTTGGATGCTGACTGGCCGGGGTTCAGCGGTAGCAAATGGGGAGAAAAGCCGGATCAGAGGCGGCGATATTTGCTTCAACTTTTAATTCCAGCATCGAACAGCTACCACGGATTTCTGAATCAATATTGCTTATGTATGTTTAGTACGCTTGCGGTGAGACTAAAAGCCGCTACGAGGGTTGTAAACGTTACCATAGAATGAGTGCATGATCCTGTCCTTCCTTCAGCGCGATACCACGGAACGCTAGTAATAGCACTGATGACGAAGTTTATGCGTTTAATGCTGGTATCAAAATGACGATGCAATAGAATTTTATTAGGCCGATCAGCTTCGAATATTAGGGAGTGCCGAATGTCCACGCTGCTTCAGTGGATAACACCAGCATTGGTAGGACGATAATGCTGGTCGACAATGACTCGTATTTAGATACAGATCGCCGGTCTTGATCCTACGCTTTTAACATCTCGGATATACATATTGTGAGAAAGTGAAGGTTGCACAAGCGGGAAAGAAGCCCGACAGACATTTCCAGGCTTACGCGCTATTGCACTTTTCCCTCTATCTCAGAGATGGTCTTCTTGCGCGAACAAGGCTGCTGGATAACAATGCAAAATGGATTCGGTGGTATGCACCTCAAGGGACGTTGCCACCCTCGAAACAACGAGAGAGAGAGAGAGAGAGAGAGAGGGGGAGAAGTGCACGACAAGTTCACTTACTCGCCTGATTATACGGTGCTGCCTTTCTTCACAGGCCGTTCATTGCATTAAGGGGCGGTCTTGTTTGCCGCTAATTAATTCCGAGGAAATACCATAACCTGCACGTGCGCCGCTTATTCCACGCTGTCTAAAACCCAGCCGCTACTTGTCGCTCGGTTCATTTCATCCGGTGTTAATTGGCACTGATTCCTACATGGCTCTTGGGGAAATGCTACTCGTTATCGCGTTCCATTCCGCAATAAGCGCAGAATGAGTAAGGCTGTCGCTATACCAGTAATTGTGGGTAAGTAATACTTGTCGTACTGCGGACGCAGGGATACGCTTATCTAAAAGGCGCGCCGAGAGGGATGGAACTCGAGCCGATTAACGGTAACTCCAGCCGATTAACGGGAACTCGGCTGGAGGAAATAACCGTTTAGCCTCTCTCAGACTACGCCCGCGGCGGTTGATTCGCGCCACGATGGAACGATTAATCGAATTTCAGTTATGTTACGGCTGGCCGTTTACGCTCAAGGTAGGAACGAACGCGCGCGCCCGCGCGCGCGCGATCGCTAACTCGGACGGCCAGGCCGATTGGCGCTCGAGCTATTTGCCGGTGAGAACGGGTGTGTGTACCGCTCGTTCACGAGCTTGCTCCACATATGAAAATGGATGGGGCAATAGCGAAATAAAAAGGAATATGGAATTTTCAGTGATATCAGGCCCGCAAAGATATAGCGCTATATTCAGTCATATTCAGACTCATATTCAGTCATAGCGGTATAATATATGCATGCACATATAGTTTAAAGTTTCACGTACATGAACTGGTCATCATAAATACACCGGCCGGCCGGCCTTTCGTAGTGGACTTTAACTTATTTAAGAAGTCTGCATTGTTGAAGGGTGGGCGCGTGCACTCTATTCATATACAGTCGACGATCCAGAAAAATTGTGCGGTTCCGCTCATGGTGGGTGGCTCTTATCTTGGTGGAGAAATGGGAACAGATTTAAATTAAAAGCGAGCAGAGAACCAGCTAGCTAAATACTCTCGGAAACCGGGGAAGCTACGTGGGAGGACCTTTATTTCTCAGGTCCCTTTCATGCGCACTTTAATCTCGGGGCTATTCAACCGAGAGAGAACTGGGCATGGAATTCGACATGGAAATGAGCATGGGGTCTACATACAAAATGATCGGCGAAAGGTATGCTCGGCCAAGAAATGTTCGCGCGCGGCTAGCGAGTGATCTTGAACGCAAGCCCGACATTTCGCCGAGTACGTCTAAGGCGCTGCCAGCCAAGATTCGGTTACTTCGGGAACATTCTGTGGTATTATCGTAAAATATGAAATTCATATCCGGCTGCTCGACGGAGCAAGCGATCGAAGGCGCGCGCTGCGTGAAAGACTCCAATGGTTGGATTCGAAGTGCTGCTAATAAAGAAGGCGACTCCACCGGGGATATTATGTCTCTGCCAATCGTAACGAATCTGCACTGCCGCTACCTCGATTCATGAGAACACTGATATCCTGCTGAGGAATCACCTTTTTCGCAGCTCATATTCGTCGACCCCTTTTTCTTCTCACGCAAGTCTGTCACATTGTTACGTATGGGATAAACATCCGAGATTTATAAAAGGATTTATTCTATATGACGATGGTAATTGAATAATAAATTATTTTGCACATGTCGATATAACATGTAAACTAGATCGATTTAGCGTTGCTTCAACTCCAATAAGCAATCAGTATGTTCCCAGTGAATTTATAATGTATTACATTACGAAATTTGTGCACCCATTTATTTACTCAATCCCAATTATTCAGCACTTATTTTAATCAACATGTTTCGGAGCTTTCAGTATTATTTCCCTTGATTAAATAACCACTGAAAATAACATGTTAGTGGAAACATAATTATCTACCAGATAAAAATTTATAATAATATTTGCGATTTGTTTTAATTTAAAACCGTGTAACCAATAAGGAACGTTTCTGGATTCTGGGTTCTCGATTCAGATTTCTAGGCGAAAAATAATATAGTTAAGCTATCACAAATATGCAATATCCGAGCTTGATACAGTTCAGTGAGCCCGATTATTTTTTCAACATTTTTACCGAAGCTTCCACAAAAAATATAATATAGCCGAACGTGTATATCGAAAATATGCTCGCTTATTCATTATGCAATTTTACGGCTTTGCAACTCGATGGTAGTCGCATATTTCGTGGCCCGTTCACACATTTTAACATTATGGAATCAAATTTGCCGTAACGTTCCCTACTAATTCGTATTGCTTTCGAAGTATTTTGTGCGAGCGATAGCCGTTGCCGGCTTTAGTGAAGCCTGGGATCACCATGCTGATATAAACGATCCTTCAATCCCACAAATTTAAATAGCCAGCGCTGGCCAGGGATTTCGACAAGCATCGCATATCATTTGATCATCAATCTAGCGCTTCGCTTATCGGCCAGCCCGTTTCAAATTCGGACGAGCTGCAATCCTCGTAAAGATGTTCGTTCTGGCATGATGCGTAATGCGTGTTGCGTGCGAGCAAGCGTGCCTGAATACAAGTAATAATAATCACACTGTCAACGAGCAGTAAATTTCAATGATAGTTGGAAAATTGAAATGGCTTCATTAAAAGAGAACGAGACGGCTCCCCAATTTTTACTAATTGGCCTGCTGGGAACGAGATATTCGCAATGATTTCAAAGTTCCTCGATTTCGTTTGCTGAAAATGATATTCGCGGTATTATGGTGTAAGCCCGAGCGAACAATGGCATTCCTGGAAAAAGCTCGAGCTGCTCTGAAGTCTTTCAGTGCGCGGCGGCGGCAAACTCGTTTATTCAAATCAGGCGACTCTGGTTACTCGGTTACGCCGTTGAGCGAATTTGTTTTTATCCCATCAATGGAAAGTGTTAACTTCTAATTGCGAATACGTCGTGCATTACCGGAACTTTCCAATTGCATTATCCGCGTGCTCGCCGCCGCTGCTGCCGGTTTGCTCAATGTGGCTGCCCCCTTGTCGACCTTTCCAGTCGTACTACCATTGCCCGCGCAATTCTCTCCCTCTCTCTTGGGCTCACTGATTAAAATTAAAAAACACCTAGCCCGTTCACGAGATGTGCACGTGGCGAATTAAATTGTTAACTGCGCGTATTAAATGGATTTCAATTTTTCAAAGCAGAGCCTGCCAACCGCACTCGCGGAGCTACATATGTATGGGCATATACATACAGTGTCGCTCTGTGCATGAGAGAATAATTGCATTCGATGCACCCACACTGCACTTCAAATTCGAATGAACATGCTGCCCCCAGAACAGCGTGAAAAAGAGCATTGCGCATGAAACTTTTCAAACCTCGTGCTATACTCGCTTATACCGTTTACCGCTCAAGTTCTTGATTGACGCGTGAGGAATTTGGTAAATCAGTTCGCGGAATGATAATTTCACGTGTACCGAGTGTTTGGCTTGGCGAGATGTTTGGACCCATTTGCCTGAGCTGGTTTATTTGAACTCATTGATGAATCCTACATCTGTTTATTCCTACACTCGTAATATGCCTCAGCTATGAATTTCTGTTGCTGAGTTTTTCGCTTCCAAACATCTGGTATAATCTCCCGAAAATGAAGCACCGGTTAATTCCGCATGACAAAGATTTGAACGACGAAAATTTCTCGCAATAGGTGTAGTTCGGGCGTATTTCACATTTGATTTCAACCGGGCTAGAAGTTTTCGAGAGAGAGACCCCTCGAGTTTCGACGGTCAGTGCAACTTGTCAGGGGAGAATTTCACAAATTTCTCAAATGCAGGCCCGCGTCATTGCTCTCCAGCGAATAACATTTCATCTCATTTTCGGAGGCTTGATCTCCGAGTAGCGCGACTCACGATAACCAGCGCTGCTATTTATTATTTAAGCGAAGACTTATAAACGGGATCGTAATACGAGCAGGATCTGCATACCCCATCAGAATTTTCATCTCTCAGACTATATTACCGTGCTAATTTCCCCAAAAAATACAGTTTTTCCAGTAAGCGTAATTCGGATGGCAGACACGTGTAAGATTTCCGTCGGGATAAAAATCAAGGGAACCCCGAGAATCTTAAAGGAGTCGGTGTGACCTGGATTTCTCTGTGGTAGAACTTTCTCATGGTACATCTTGCTTGCGAATTATCAAAGAGAGAAAGAGAGAGTGAGAGAGAGAGAGCGAGAGAATGGATCCATTATTTGCAGCAAGTCACCTTTGCCCTACAATAACTTTGCCCTTCGCGCGAGTTACAGTGAAACTTCGTTCGAAGCTTCCCTGGTAGTCGCGAGATAGGCGAGAGATTATTGTAGTAGTCTCGAAAAGACGATCGAAGAGGGCGAGATAGCACAACGATCGTTGTATAAGGAAGAGAAACCCTTCGGTGCTTGTGCTCACAGATACAGCTCTATCGGAAAATTGCTGCTTCGCAGTCAGTCTCGCCCCTCTCTCACCCTCCCAACCTCTCTCCGTCTCTCCTTCTCTCCTTCTCGCCTTCTCTCCTTCTCTGCCACCTCACCCCAAACGAAATTTCGTTCCGTTCACATTCGAACGCGCCGGCTTAAGTGGCTGTCGAAGTGCGGCGTGCAATGCGGTTGCAAATTCGATTGATTCCTTTAATTCAGCGTAACCGCGGCATCGTTACTTCGGCAGCCACGTTACTTCGCCGGCACTCAGCCTGTCGGTGGTCGAAACGAAACTCCCCTTGATATGTTATTCGCCTCGCGTTCCAACGGCTCGCATTTAAACTTCGGCCACCTTCCGGCCGGCTTATACACTCTCGTGCGCATCGCTTCAATTTGCTCTCAAATATTTATGCAGCCAGCATTGTTCGTGTAATAGCTGGACCTATTGAGTTTTCAAATTTAAAGTCACCCCTTCACACCCGCGGCGAATTGTCCTGCGGTTTGGCATCTTGCTAACATCGAGAGACAGTTGTTACTCTTGGGTATAAAGAATTGGCTGCTGTATGACCAGTGAAGAGTAGAATTCTCTTGAGATCCTGGATCCAAGCCCAGACAATCTGGATGTCAAACGACGGTAATTCGTCGGTACTTTTAAATCTTTATAAATACTATAAGTAATGCCGGCTGAAGAAATCAAATACAGTATTTTGGTGTAAGTGGGTTGTACCAGTTTATATTTAAAATTCTAGAATTACATAGAATTATTTAGCCACGTCAATGGCGTTGTAAAGTTGAATGTGTCGAATAAAACATTTTGAAGAAGCGGGAGACGCCGCAGATCCCCAGGGTGGCATGCTTTTTTTCGGGGAAGCTATTATAATTTAGAAAACTACTGTACTGCGCGTAACAATAAACCACGCACTATTATGCACGTCACAAAGGATTAATCCTAATGGTGCGAGACCAGCTTTAATTGTAAAATACGCGTGTAGTATAAAGCTTCGAATATACGTATAATAGCGAGAGAGTCTAGGGCGGAGAAAAGTACTTCATAAAACCAACTGTGTAGAAATACAAATGTTATTAACGAAAGACATTATTATGCTTGCAATATGAAATAGTATTTCTTGAGTTACTGTTGTATGACTAAAAGGAAGCTTTGCAGAGGATATTAAGAATATTTTTACGTCGAAGTCGGAAAGAGCAAAGGAGGCAACAATTCCACTCGACGCCATACCGAGGACCTGGCTTATAACCGGCGCATTAGAGTTTCTCCCCAATTTTTCTCAAAATTCCCGATTTCCATTTCCCGAACAGGGTTCAAAGAGCGTAAAAAGTCATCCGGCAAGTACTCCAGCAAATGCCATGCACCACAAAGGTGAAGTCGATGCAACTTCCTCTTGCCAAATTCGTTGAGCCGTTCGAAATTGATTGCCAATTGGAATTACATCCGCATGGCGGAGGTTTATTCAGAGACCGCCCATAATCTTAACCCAAATTTCCACCACTCGCGCTGATGAACCTCTAAACAGCCTTGGTTCTCTGGTTCTCGGAACTCTTGTGGGGAAGAAACACGAGATTGTCAGCAAATCTTCGAAACACACGTGCGACTAATGCAGAGAACGCGAAGTACAATTTCCTGGATGTCAACGCGGTGCATCGATTTACTGATTAAATGCAATCGTTGTCAATAGTAAGGAAACGGGACAACTTTCTCGAACATAAGAAATTCCAGCATGCTCTCTCTGAAATTCCGTCATCCGTTGACTAAATTCAGCAAGAGAGAAGACTATAGTACTTTAATTAGGTAACGCGCAAATAAAAAACCAACTATGACAAAAACATCCAAGAATTTTTATCTTATAGTCAGATACCCGGATAAAATTCACAGGATCATCTTCATAGTCCATTTTTCTCTTCACTTTTATGCCACGTAATTAAATTCTCCAACTTGAGAACTCATGAAAAGCGGCAATTAAAGAAGGTGAAAATTGCTCTCATCTCAAATTTTTTTTCCACCCTCAACGTTTATTATTAATGAACGATTACTTCCACTGATTGTATATTTTAGTTAACTTATTCCTAACTGCAAAATTCAACAATAGTCGAATATCAGGGCGTAAATATCAATATAGCATTTGAAAAGGAAGGGTAAAACTCGTCGTGTCATTTGAAGAGCTTTCCAAAAGAGTAATAAGAGGTTTTGAGATTGGGGTCTGGAATGAGGAATGAAGCGGTGGATGAAAGAGAGAGAGAGGGGACGAGCGATAGAGGGAAAGGGTGGGGGAGGCTGACGGAAGTGAGTGGCTGGTGTACACGCGGAGTTTCGTGATAGCCGGCAATGCTGG
Source organism: Ectemnius cavifrons (assembly GCA_964023945.1). Classification (NCBI taxonomy): domain Eukaryota; kingdom Metazoa; phylum Arthropoda; class Insecta; order Hymenoptera; family Crabronidae; genus Ectemnius; species Ectemnius cavifrons. The sequence continues at coordinate 18,414,936 of OZ030377.1, forward strand.
CGAGTAGAGCATGTACTTACAGACTACTGTGAGATTCTTGGAGCCGCTGGCTGTGGAGAAGGACGGCGCGTCCGCCGTAACTTCGCAGCTGAAACTACCCGAGAGGCCGTAGTCGACGTTGCGCAGTGTTACCTGGCTCTTGTTCGACTTGGCAACCTGCAACATACAGAGAAAGAGAAGGATGGCTATGGAGTTAAGTGAATGCAAATAGATATCAACCGGCGTACGGCAACACATTATTACATAAGCCTGGTAATCAAGCGAAGGGAGGATCGGAAAAGAGGGCATTAGGTTGCCGGCGAGGGTCGCCGATTAGCATTAACTCGATTTCGATGAGCGTCACTCTCCTAATTGAGATCAAGTTTCCATCGCACCCCGGATAAATTTTCATACTTGTTATCGCCCGGTCGGTACGTGTATCACATTTCATTCATGTCTATGTATCTATGTATGTATATCCCGGACCATCTCGCTTTCACGCCGGTATTCGCAGTATCAACTTTCAATTACAACCGGTAATTGGGACTTCCGAAAGCCGGCTTATTACCAGATTGCTCGGCTCACTGCTAACGAATGCCCCTGATGAATATTATAACTTGTAAGTGACTTTGTTGGTTCATCCGCGGCGCTGTATTCCCAGTAGCTTCGCGCAGTTATTTGCTTTTTATTTGACGCTTCTATGATGGTCGCTCTGCCCTCTACAGTTTTCGCAGAATATCGACGAAACTGGAGCGGTTTGCTCGAGCGAGCTCCCGTTATCTTTCTTAAATATTTCCTTTGAAATATCGCGCAGCCAGGAGTAACCCTCGAGAAACTCGTCATCTTATCAGGAATTACCCACCTACCACTCGAGCAAATTGGTTCGATGAACCAAGTGCGAGGGCTGCCTTGCCGGAGGGGCGACGCGGAGGGGTGTTCTTACCTTCCGGGTAATGGCGAGAGGAACGCTTAATCAGAACAGGTGAAGCAAGCTATGCATAATTAACTGACTTTAAATAATTAAGGGGGAAACACTGAAAGGCAACTTGTCCCAAGATGTCCAATATATATTTTCCATACAAGGACGAGCACGTATCACGCAAAATCATCCGAAATTACACACGTCCTTAATTAGTGGACTCGTAAAAGTGGAGGTTCTGGACAACAAATAAACAAAGGGAAAAAACGCGCAAATCCTTTTCTTTTTTCATTTCCGGCAGAAGAAAGCTATGCACTAGACAGTGTCGTGCTCATTTGCAGTATATTATTTGTACGTGATCTGCCTCTGGTAGCACGTTGGCTCGAGAATTTCGCAAAGCAGGGGCTTCGTTTTAAAGGCATCGCGCGAGCCCCTGGGGTGCGATTGTGCCACGGCCGGCTGCATGTCTTTATCACTTTCAATTACACAGGGTGAAGCGGATGATGGTAGGGTAGTTGGACGGTGATAGGGAGAGGTGGACGGGGCGGGAATACTCGTAGAGCGAAAATAATCGGATTGTTTCGAGATTCCGTGGGATTGTTCTGTTCAAAAGCGGACCGATAAACGAATTAAACACTCGGAAACGCGGGGCAGACTCGCATAACAATTATATCGACAAGCTCTTTGACGTCGTAACCGAGGTAACGGTAAAATAGGAAATCCACAAAAAAAGTCGAACGAGGTTTATTTGCAGAATGCTATTTCAAACGTTTCTACTGCGTTTTATATGTATAGCTACAGCCATCTGTGCGTATGAAAAGTATATCAGAGTTTTTTGTCGGAGCTTTTTTTTTATCTGGCGCAACAATTCCGCTTTTCCTTTCGGAGCTTTATCCGCGTGATGCTCCTCGAATGGAGCGCGACCGTTGCCGCGGCAGAGCGGCGCGTGGATGAGCGAATCCGATAAAGGCAAGCGCTCGGAGTTAGCAGTGCGATAGCGAAATAACGAGATGCGTAAGTGCGTGTTTTCGCTAGGCATCGATGTGTGCGCCAGTTGGATGGGAGAGGCGGTGCTGATATGTCGACCTTTCGGAGGATGAACCATGGAACGACAGGGGCTGCGACCGCGTGCGTAAACGTTCGAGCGATGATAAAAGCGGTCGAGCTGCGGACTGTTTTACGGCGATTACAGGAGTCAAGGGCTGCTGTTAACGAGAGAAGCACGCGCGCTCGTTCGCGAGTGCGGCATGTGTGCCTGCGATAAAACCGCATATTTAGCTGGCTGGTACGCGGCATCATTGAAGCCTGGCTCATTGGAAGGAGTAGAATCGCGACATTCGATATTATTTGCCTACTCTAACAAGCAATGCATGTTGCGCACCCGATACGAGCATTAAGCCCTTCCATTCTTGCCATGTTGGCTACTGTTGTGTGTACATCCCTGGCAGACCGAGCGCCGCGCCAACATCGCGACCCGCCAAGAGACCGCGCGGCGATACGGATGCTGAATCGATTATTGCCGAGGCTGATGCATCGGGTTGCTAAGCCCCCTGGCCGTTCACGGATTTGGCTGAATCATTCTCATTGTACTACTTTTAATGAAAGCTAACGGCGACGAGAACTGCACATGCGCGCCAACCGAGGAATGGCCGGATTAGTCTGCCCTCGATGCTCGAATGAAGCAAAATTGGCCACACTGCAGAAACACGTGTGTTCGCAAGGAATAATTCATAAGGAAGCGATTCGCCGGTGGAACAATTGGGAATTCGTCGTAGGAAGGACTGAAGGCGGTGAGAAACGTAGCTGGCAAAATCTTTGATATATGGTTTGGTTTCTCAGTGAGAAGAGGGCACGGAGCACTCGATTATACTAGGAGTAATAAGGTAATAAAGAGACTTACGTCAACATAAATCCCGGAAATGTTGAAGATCTTGGTGGCCGGATCTTCGCCCGGTGCAAACCGGTAGAACTCGTACCTGCCACGGTACCACTTGAGCGAGTAGAGAGGGGCCTTCTCGAGATCATAATGGCACCGTAGAATCGCCTCCTGACCACGTTGCACTGCCTCCGGAACTACTTCCAAGTTGACGTCCCGCACGCCCCTCGCACCTTTGTGGGAAATGAGAACAGGAACGGAGCATTAAGTCTAGTGTGCATCATTAGTCCGCTTTTACTCCTCGTGCCGGAGGTTGCACAGCACGCGTCAGCGAGAAATTGCAATTCCACCGAATGACAATTCCTCTCATCCTCCTGCATTCTCTCACTCTCTTTCTCTCATTCTCCCTCTTTCACTCGCTCTCCCACACCTCCTCCCTTCTCTCGCACTTCAACCACTCCACTTTCCGGCTCTCCGACTGCCGCACATCCTTCCTCCCCCCTCCACCGCCCCAGTGCACGCACACTTGCACGAAGGGGTCCGAGCGTGCATAGGAACGCAAGCCAACTCCCACAAGCCTTCCACACAAGCGCCCAGTTTTTCTCCCAACGATTCTACCTACTCGCCCGCTCGCCCGCGCGCACGCTCGCGCGTGCCTTTCATACACCACCCATTTTTCCGCCCTGTACGCTTTTTCGTTCCCCTTGTCCCACCCCGCCCCGCCGCGCCCCACTGTCTCGTGACGAGCACATTTCTTCTGGAACTAGCGTGCGCATTCTTTCCACGCCTTCCGCTGACGTGGTGCCGCTCGCTCGGATTATCGGCGATTCGACCTATTAAAGCCCCGAGGAATTGAACTGTGCCCATGTACACCGTCCTCGTTGAAACGGGAGGGGGCGATACTCTTTACCAGGATCGTCCCTTCTCGTCGATGCTCGCGCAGAATGGAAACCCTTATTACAGGCTGCATACCCGCCGGCGACGCGGGAGAGCAGCTTGCCTTGCTATGCGAGCGAACGTTCAGTGATATCAGAGCGACGAAACACCGTAGAGCACGATATCCGCTCTGAGAGCGGGAGCAGCCTCGGTGAGCGCCTTGCCGCTAATATTTTAGCTAACCCGTCACTTTGTGATGTCGGTTGTCCCATACATTTTCCAACCGCACCCGCGGCGACGCACGTCCCGTCGTCTCTCACCATCCAAGCGTACACCTCATGAACTTCTTTCTCCTACACGCTCGTCAAAGTGAGATGTTTTCGCAATGCTTATGCAAACAATGGTATCTACGATAGATGGAAGGAATACACCAGCGGCAAGTCTGAATATTCCTGTCACTAGTTTGCGTGCCATGTGAACGACCTCCTAGATCGTAAGATTTGTATGGATACGTGCTGCAGTTATAAGTGTTGCGATACAAATCTCAATATTTGTTGGACTGTCTCACGTAAAGATGTATCAGTGTCAGCTGGTATCGCCGTTTCTGTGAGCCTCCTGAAACTTGGAAAGTTCGTGCCTGCAACTTGTGCATCCAACTTGCGCGATTACCTATGTGCTTCGGCGTTTGAATGTTCTTGTTGGTTGTATCGCGTCACTAAATTACAGTAACTTATTAAGTTTAAGTTATTAGTTTCTCTGTTCGCATTGCAGTATAGCGTCTCAGTATGAATTTGTGTGTCTGGAGTTCGTTTTAGAGGTGGTTGGGAGATTAGGATCATCATATTATTGTTTCTAAAGTATCAAAAAAATGTTCTCTTTTTTTCGCGCCCCAATCTTTAAATTCATCCCCTGCAGCGTACATCTCAATAAATATTTTCACCCAGTATATCGAATGAGAATTGATTGTATTGCATTCTGAAGAATTAAGGGTTTAAATATTACTTAGCTCGAATACGACACATGTGGGACCAACAGACTTCCTACAATCCTTTGATTTTGCCATTCCTATTATTCGTTGGTGCTCTTGGCAAAGATTCGATATGCCTGCCATTTTTAGGAGTGCCAAAGGAGCCATTAGGTTTTAATTACCCCGGCGGAAACCTCGGAGCCGCAAGTAGGTCGATGGCGCGTTCGCCCTTCTTTGAGTGCGAGAATAAACACGTCCCTTTCAGGCGAAAGCTCCGCGGTAATTGGAAAGGGGTTTATGCGCGATATTTTGTTAATGCCGCGTCCTCCAGCGGTAAGCCCAGTTGTCCTCGGCCCAGCAGTCAGCCAAGTGGAAATCGACGCTTCATTGGGTCAAATGTAGGTACGATGAAGGGAAGTTTTGTGGATGTTTGGACTCGAGAGCGCCCACTCATTCTCTTGCTGGTGGTTTTCCTGAGAGGAAGGAGTGTCTCGTAGCAGCAGAGGAAGAGAAAAGAGAAGGAAAGGGAAGGATTCGAATTCCCCGTTCTCGAAAGTATAAGACCTGCTAAGTTGAAGGAGGTTCTTTCACCTTCTCATCTCAGTCAGATTGAAAGAGATCTCGGAAAGCGTAGACAGGTACGTGGCGTATGCTGAAAGTTTCTGGCGACCGCTTTGACGACTGCAGTATTTCCTCTACATCTCTCTTCCTCCCTCTATGTCTCTTTCTCCCGCGCACACTTGCACATATGTGTAGTATAGCTTTACCTTCCCTCCCTCTCAATTCACTTACCACCAGTTTCTCGGCACATGACTCGATATTGCATATACCTATTTACATTGAACTCGACGGCACTGGTACACTTTTCTACTGGCAACGAAAGCAACGGTAACTTCTTGGAGCCAATTACGCCGAAAAATACTAATTAACTGTCTGGTCGAGACCTGATGTTTCGTTGGCATCAAGGGGGAGAAACACGATACTCGCGGCGCGGTGTATTACACCGTCTGTATCCACTTTGCCAGGAACTTGAGCTGCTCTCCGGCCCATCATCAATAAACTTGACGCCCCAGTAAGCCCATTTCAATGAAGAAGACGATGTATGCAACGAAATATTGCCGTGGCATTGATACACTTCATTACGGCTGGGTTGATATTTCATCCAGCTGAACTAATTACAGCCTTGGTAATGAAATCGTTGGCGCGTAGAGCGTTCGCCACTCAATGACGAATTGTTACCGGAAATGTGATTTAGTCACATCACTCTCCTCTTATCCAGACAGTGGCCTACTTCGATGAAAAACGTGCCACAGAAAAAACGGCGTTTTCGACCCCCGAGGCGGAAACGAAAAGATATGTCTGAAGGACGAAGAGAATACATGTCTGGAACTAAAGGCGAAAGTGGGTCGCAAGCGCGAAGGGCGAGGAGGGCGAGGAGGGCGAGGAATGCAAGAGATCCACTGGCATAATGTATATTTCATGAAGGGTAGTATTAATAATAAGAGCGGAGCGTGGAGTTACTATTATTTGACGAGGTTACTACTAGCCAAACTCTCCCCTAAGCAAGCTATCTCTGTTGGTGCTTGTATCGCCCTTGGATTCTTTGCTGCAGGAGCTTAGCTTTTAGTAACTTTTCAATTTATAACGAAGTTTTAATAACTAGTGCCCGGAATCTTAAGTAAGAAAAGGGAGAGAGCAAGAGAAAGAGAGAAAGAGATAGTAATAGGTGGGGGGAAGTAAACGAGGGAAGTAGAGAAAGCCAGGGATCCATCGTGTCTCGAGTTAGGCTAACGAAGAGAGATGCGAACTCCAGTATTCTTGAATCGTAAAGTCAAAAGTCTGGCAAAAGTGTATCAAGAGCGATCACGGACCAGCTTCGAGTATAGTCGGCGAGCATTACATCACACCGCCTCGCTTTCCGTCCGAGATGCTACGAAATTTCTAATTAAATTTCCGCACCAACTACGTGATTTCCTTTTTTCCCCTACCAACGCTATTTAATGGAGAGGAATTACGGGCGCTCGAAGAATGCTCATTTTTATAAGCAACTAATATATTGCGCAGAACGCTGAAAGGGAAACTATTTGATCCTGGATGAATCCCAGACAAACTGTGCCAGTGGCGCATAATTACTATTGAATAAGGTAAGGTAAATAGCCTAAGTCCACACATGCTTAAGTTCAAGCGAGCCGTCCGGTGGAGAAATTAGCTCTAACGTAAGGTATAGCGGAACGTGGTCCTTTGCCGTATCTACCAGGCAGTCAGGGTCCACAAAAGATTTTTACAGACTGCAGTCTAACTGTTCGCACAGTGGTCAGAGCCACTGCGGAATTGCACGATTTCAAGAGAGGGAGAGAGAGAGAGAAGGGGAGAGAAAGGTAGACGAGTTCAGTGAGGAAGGCAGGCAGACAGGCACACACCTGCGCACGTGCTCCAGGCAAATTAAGCTCCGCTCGTAACTGCAAAGGCTGCGATCAGAATTGCAAAGTCCCGTTGCCTGTTTTCCAGCGCGCGCACGCCTCTTTTCCAGGTCAGCCGCGCAAATAACCCCTTACCGCCGCGTTACTATTCAAAGCGACGTATAAGATGAAACAATCTCTGTTTCTCTCTATCTTTCTCTCTCTCTCTCTTTCTCTCCCTTTCGCTCTCTATATTTCCTGTTCCCAATACGCTGCCATCGAGATTGCAATACTGTCCCGACGGTGTCTCTATATCAAATTAGCATTCCCGTACGGAATAAATTGTCTGTATGGACCACCTCGTCCGAGACCAACCGTTCCCTGAATTAGCAACGTTTAGAACGTGCGCTGCACGCACTGCACATTTCCATTTTGCGCTTCCGCGATGCTGAGTGCTATTTCCAGTATCCATCAATTGCCACGAAAATACCGATCCATTATAATACCAATATTTCTGGCGGACGGATGCGCGTCGGGACGCCGCCGAGCGTACCACTAACGCAGCTGCGATCGTACTCCACTCAAATTATATCCCTTCGCGTATCTAGAAACACGCATCCACACATCGACTTCTCCCAATACAGATGCGGGTCTCAATAACTATTGTGAATTGGAAGTACGTATTTATACGGGATTCCTTTGAAAGCGATTAAACATCATTTTCGTTCGCCTTTGTCTGAAATACTGATTGATGGTTCAAATTAATTAAACGTTGGAAATTCTTAGAACGATAGAACGAGAGGTAGTAATGAGCGTATTAAAAACAGATACTGGAGAGAATTGGAAGAATGATAATAATAAAGGATAAAGTTAATATTAGCCTATGTGAGAGATAAAGTTTCATTCGAATCGGATGATCTATCGGAAAAATATCGTTGAATAAACATTACACGAAAAGAATTTCAATGTGAACCAAAAGTGACTGAACAAAGTAACGCAAGGAATATTGAAATATGGAAGCACTTGGATATCCTTGAAACGACTAACATATGGATCTGGTTTCTATCTGGGTATAGCGAAGTCTTGGTATCAGGACAGCGACAACAAGTGCGGAGTGGATGGGTCTGGGTAAAAAAGAGGGGTCTGGTACAGTGACTGGTGCGGTTTAAGTTGGCGTGACCCGGCGGAAGTGGCAAGCATTACGGAGCCAGGATTCGTTAACGGCGCGGCGCGCTTCGGAAGACTTGCGAAAGCGGATGCGCCGCGAAACTGCAACCGCAGACACGTTTCTCGGCTCTTGCAGTCATGCCGCCGCTGCTCTGGTATACACCAGCACATATGTATGAAGTGGGTAGACGGCGCACACACGTGCACTCTCCTCGCGAAAATTCCGACCGGACGGACGTAGCCGAGGCTTGCGGAAGTACGAGTGGAGGCTTCAATCGCTCCCGTGGGAAAGCGGGAGCGTGTGTATGCTCTACCTCTACCTCGACCCACCCGTCGCCATTCCAGCGAGCAGCGAACTTTGGACTCGAAGAGTGGCGCAATGGCGCCGGCTCCCACTGAATCAAGCGGAAGTAACAAGCAGATTTAACGTCGCGAGCGTTCGCTCGCATCAAGAGGTTCCGGAGACCGAGCGCTCCTCTTCTTGTGAACACAGCATGGCGGTGCGATGTGTCCGGGAGTTGCTCACACAACGCTACGCTTTTCGATTTCCCTTGTCGAGCCGTCCCACAGTGCCGCTCGACTCTGCGGGATTCGTCGTAACGAATTCTGTGAATTATTACGGGAAGTTCGCTCGTTCGACGTATCCGAAAAAGCGACAGCGATTTTTCTCAGTTAACGAGAGGCATCGGGAGTTCCCCCCCAGCAAGCGAACGAGGGCGGAACTACCTTGCTGCGGGTTCCTGATAGCCGACGGAAGGGAGCTCGGTTTTTCTTGGGCCGCGCTGGCGCCAGATACGATATTTGTCAAACGGATGCGAACACCGGCTGCTGGCGCTGCTGGCCAATAATGTCCTAGGGGTGATCGGGTACGCAACCTGCTGGATTCGAGCCGGATTTCCGTGGGGTTACGATCGAGAATCGATCAAGCAATCGCTGCCGGGCATACAGTCCTGTAATCGAGGGCGAAAATGAAACTTAAGCGGAGGGTGTAGGGTGGAGAGTGGAGGGTGAAGAGTGGAGGGTGGAGCACGATCGAGAGTAAATGGGCGAGCGGTATATCAGAAAATTAATAAGGATCTCCCGCGATGAATTAATCTCTAGCGAGGAGGAAGCTGGCAGGACTGGAAGCGGCCTTATCGGAAAATGGAGAGGCCCGATAAATCTTTAGCGTTGAAATCGGGAGAAAATGGAACGGATTGTCGGTGGGGCTAAATTAGTCGCAAGATGTCGAAGTAAATCTTAATGGATACTGTTCCGCGGCTGGGCAATCGGCGAGGTAATCACTCTTGAAATCCGCTTGGCATCGCTGCGGAAAGCGCGTCGAAATGAACCGGCGGAACGAGCTCGAACATATAAAAGTTACGAGGGACCAGGCCACTAAACGTGTCTGGGTCCGTGTACATGCAGAGGCAACACAAGCTCATCGGCAAATGAAAATGTAGCGGCCGAGCAGCCGGCTGCGGCGCACTCGGACATCAAAAACCCTGGGAAAATATCGTAATTGCGTGAAAGCCGGGAAACCCGTCGCGTCGCCAATGGCTCGAAATGAAAAGCGATACCACCTCGAATGGAAAACAAAAAAAAGCGGAGAGCGAGCCTCGTAAAATTATAGTTTTATAGCTCGACCTGTGAGATACTACCCCTTGGGGATGGCAGGAGAGACGCGCTCTCGGAGATGGCATAATATAACCGTAAAGTGGAGGCGCCAGATTCGCCGAGGGTGGAAGAGACGGAAAGTCGTTCCTCGATAATCCGAGTGCACCGGCTCTTCACGAATCCAGCGCGAAAAACGAAATCGGCGTAGGGCTCAGGGTATGCACTTAGCTGCTTAAGTACAGCGGCAATGGACTTCAATGAGACAACGCATTACTGTTCAATGGACTACTCTTGAAAAAGAGAAATAAAACTAGAATCTCTCCCTCAATTTACTTAGCTGCGAATGCTGTTAGAACCAGGCAGGAACAATTCGGTGAGAGCTCTGTTGCATCTTTACACGGTGAACACCGCATGGACGATCGACCAACACACCATATACGAATCGTCTCCGCGTTAAAGTAAAAAACACCCAAGGATAATGTCTTTCAAGCAACCAATACGAAGAACTCGTATTGCTTTCTTGCTTGCTACGATCGATTTAAGAAACCCCTTTTTCCTACCGTAAATCGTGAAAAGTTTGGGAAGCGAGTTTCTACATCATATTATGGGAGAAAACTGTCTCGCCGGGCAAGAGTTATTAATCCTCGAGTAACAGAAATCGCGGCGAGCCTGGGGTGAAATATATTACCATATATCCAGCAACGGCAAACACGTCTGTATGAAAAATTGTCCCGGAGCTCGTCCGGTGGATAGAAAGTCTGGCGAGCGAACGGGAATAAATTCTCGAGTAACATTAACGATAAAACGTTTAGCAGTCACCGTTATTGACGAAGTCTCGTATTACGAGAATTATATGTATGTATTCTCTGTTCATGGTGTTCGCTAGTCAGAAGCACTGCAGAGCCAAGGAAATAAATGCACCGTGAAGAGAAGGCGTAAACGGTTTCGCCGATATTCAGTGCTCTTTCTTCACGCACGCTTGCTTGCACCTTCTCCACGGACAAATGCCGGCGCATCGATACATCGCCCGTCCGACTTGGACTTACCCGGGCAGACTTCGAACATCTGAACTGAATTGAAGTAGATGCCGTCGACTCAAAAGTGTACTTCTACCGTACTCACCCGGAGCGCAGTAGCTTTCACCGGCGCACACGTAGTGGTCTGGAAATGGCCAAAGGAAAGATCGAAATCCTTTGATCAGGAGGAGAGCGTTGCCAGTTCTGCGCCATGCATTTCGACATTCTCGAGGAAATACTCGATATTGGGAAATCGGTAATTGTATCATAAGCGCGCAAATCGTGAATATGCATGAGCGGAAGCAGGAAAACGCACGAGTGTGGTAGTTTGGTAAACCACCTGCCAGCAATATCACAATCTCCTAGCAAGTCGATGTGTTTACGGTTTCAGCGAGGCTCCCCCAAAGTTTCGCGGTCGCTTTTACGATAAATTAATTAAGGATTTTAATTACGGTGTTATTCGCTGTCCCGCTGTGTTTCCTTATTTTCCTGGTATGGGCGCTCACACGAATATGTGTTGTTCCAGGCCGCAAGTGAAAAATTCAATTTACACGCCGTTTGTCACTGCATTATTCATACCGCATATTAATTCCATTATATTCTCTGCCTTTTACCTTGTAACTTAACCAAATGGAATTACATAATGAGACTGTTTTTGTTGCACGGTTCGCTTTTCATAAATGGCTTTCGTGTTCGCGAGATGCAACAAAGGTTATCACATTTATTTATTAATAGGAAAAGATGAGCACCGCACTGGCCATCAGCGCTGCATCTTCCATGACGAGCGGGTGGGATGAGAGGGGCTTTATCGAGATTTTCAAATATGCACGAGGCAATATACTTTGATGAATTAGAGTACAGACTTCCTGCAGAAGCATCCTAAATATTATACTCCGCTATTCAACGCAACACGTCTGCCAGAAATTCAAGCTACCTAAGACAATAAATATACACGTCCAATGATTAAAATATGAAAAATTGAATTAGGGAGTATAAGGCAATGTGCTTTTTGTGTTCTTTTTGTAGAGCAAGATGTTTATCGGAATTTGGAACAAAACTACTTGACGCTTTTTTAACATTTCAATGTCTTTCTGGGGGAATGCATATATCCTAATCATCGGGTATCCGGGGCATGTAGGCCGATCCACTGCACTCTATCTGCATTTGCTCTTGTCTAAGCGAAATGAAGATTCAATTCGAGATAATGCGGGGGTAGACACACACACACTAGCCATTAGTGATGGCGTAATTAATACAACAAGGGGATAACGCTAGTACGTTGCAAGACGATAGTCTGTCGCGTTAACGAGGCATATTTATTCCAATTAGCAAAGCGAAGGCAGGATCGAGCTATATAGAGGCTGGTCGGTGTAGAGAGAAGGAGGGAAGAGAGCGTGTACTTGAGACAGGAGAAAGGCGAAGCCATCGCTGTTTTAACGCGTTACGCATTACGCGCCGTCGAGTGTAATGAAGATACATACTATACGGTGCGTTGGCTGCCGTTCATCTCCGGCAATGACGAGCGATCATGAACGAACGGTGTATGTAGGAGTAGCGGGTGTCGTTATTACATTTTGCCGAAGAACTTTTCGTTAATTCAGCGGGCGAGCATTCGAGAGAGCTCATTAAGAATGAAGAAAGTGAGTGCATCCAGTGCCATTAGAGGTAGAGGGACGATTAAGAGTACGAAACGAGCGGAAGCCTCGCTGCATTAAGGGATGAGATTTGATTTTGCGATCACTTTATAATGCCGGGGAGCATGGCAGGCACTGTTGGGCCGGGCCGGGCCGGAGCTGTCGGCGCGCATTCAAGTTCCAGCGATTACAACTCCGAAGTGGAATAGAGAGAAGAAGATAGCAGCCGCTCTCGACCACTCACCCGCCCGGACGACTGCCCCATCCGCCCGCAACTTCGCTCTACCAGCTTCTGCTTTTAAACTACGCGAAACTATTGTATTTTCTTATGACCGACGAACTAGAAGCAACCGGGCCGCCGCTCCATCCTCCCAGTTTCTTCTGCGCTAGACACTGTCTGCCAGATCTCCCTCTTCAACTGTCTTACCGAGCAATTCCTACTATCGACTGACTATCTGCCAAGAACTTCGTCTGCCACGGCCAATTCGCACGGGGGCACAAAGGGATTCGGGGAGGCCGGGATCGATCATAAAAAAGGAATTCAAGTGACTGCTGTGCACTCGAGTGCCTCGGGCGTTGTTACCTCCCACTGGATTCGTGATCCATTGTAATAGCGCGGACTCCGTAACTGAACATTTTCCAGAAACTCCTGTGACCGCTTGTTTGAGAAGTTCGACGATGAAAAATCCTACTGGCGTTTAATTCGTTGATTAAAAATGCACGATTTCTGGCCGCTCCCGGAGAACTCGCGCCAGCCTTTGTAAATGCGTTATGCTGAATTGCGCCCGCGACCGTTTTTACATTCCCGTCCACTGGTATTCGAGGCTGAAAAATAATTCCCCCAAATTTGACATTAATTGCGACCCCCACTGCCGGCTCTTACAATGTCCGACTGAAATATCGCGCGACAGTTATTCATCCTTCGGGGAAGCCCGCTCATTAATGCGACTTCAGTAATTTACGGGCCGGATAATTCCGACGAATTTTTAGGCTTCCGCGCATGCCGACTTTACTTTCATAACCGTGGATTCATTAGATTATTCGTTAGGAGCGGTTCTTCCAGTCTGCAATGTCTGAAGTTCTGCGTGGGGGCCGCGTTTCAAGCGGATTGTACTTAAACTGCCATTAATTATATTCCTTAATAAGTGCACCAAATTTTCACTCGGAAATACCAGGCGATTTTTTCAGAGACGCGCGCTAATTTCCTTTATGACAGGGGATGCAAGAAAATGCAATGTAACTTGCAAATGTACGGCGAGCGACGCATCACATTAATTACACCGGGATAACGACGCGCTGGGATTTTTCCTCGCGGTAATGGTAGCGCTCCTCATATTCTCGGCGATCGCCTATTTTTTTCTGCACTCTCTGTCGCTCTGTCTCTCTCTCTCTGCTTTTTCCTTTTTAGGCTGCGCAAGCCGAGTCGTTCTCACGGGGCCGGCAGCTTGATATCGGCAGAATTTTGCAAAAATTGCTGACGAGCCTTGTGGGTTCGGTGCGTTAGACATCACCAGTTTTTTCCATGAAAGAATTTGTCTTTCCATACCAGCAGAGTAGTGAGAGAAGAGCAAGGTTGGTACCGCCTGTGGCGGCAGGGAGGATGATAAAACCTTGGAACTTTCACGATTAGATCGGAGCTAAGGGGAGAAGAAGAAGCGCGAGCGAGAACCGTAGCGAGTGGGTCTCGATATATAAGTTTGACTGGAGTGTCGCCACTCGAAAGTGTACGTCGTCCATCAAGAAAAGGAGTGGTTCGTGTCATCAGGAGGAGTTGGCGAAGAGTGTGTCAACGGTTGGCTAGCTGGCTTTTATTAACGCGGGCGTGTGCGCTTTATCGACGGCCACCGCTAAGAGCTTTCTTGCCGCTGGGGATCCAAGTTTTTGGACGTCCGCATTGGGCCGAGACGCAATACTACTTCGATTGTCTTTGACATCGGCTATAATGGAATTTGCGGTGAGGAGAGGCAGGGAGAGAAAGAGAAGAGAGAGAGATAGACACAGAAAGTGTGTGTCTGTGTGAGAGAGAGAGAGAGAGAGAGAGAGAGGACGGTGGAATTGGGAACGCGCACTTGGCATGAGACACCGCATTCGAGCGAGCCCCACTCGGAAATTACAGGCAGAGCAAATACTGAAAGTTCGAGCACACAAATCGGGCTATTGTTGCGTACGCGCTCAACTCCCCGGAGCATCGAAAGCAATAAAGCATCTTTATAAATTGTCTACGCCGCACCGCCTCCGTGTGAAACTCTCTTCTATTTTACTGTGCGCATTATACGTTTGCGAGTTTCCCGCTCTGCCAGTGGAATAGAACGGACTATGTCCGACTACCGCCGCTGCTACTGCTGTTCTCCAAGCCTTTACTGAGATCAGATGCAATGACCGTCAACCAACTATTTCATCTTGAACTCGCTTCGTATTCGCCCGGTAATAAGTAGCCTAAGCCAATTATGGTATTAGTCCCAGTAGTATAATGGGAGACGGCACGGCGCTGGCGCTTTCTTGCATACTAGCGTCGAGGCGCGCACAACTTCGGACGTGCATTGGATTTCCAAGCCACAGCGTAAACCACCATCCGGTTCGTCTCAAAGGAGAAGCACAGCCGGGAAAGGGGAGAAAACGAGAAAGTGTGAATAAATCAAGATGATGAGGGAAAGAGAGAGAGAATAATGTGAAGGAAGTACTTTGATAACACATACATTGAGTTGTATTTTATGAATCCGTATACGCCGGCTCAGAACAGAACCGCTTAGATACATTCCGGAAGCGAAATTAACTCTCTTCGAGTGAACTATTTCGCGAGTATACCGGCTTGAAAAACTGGCATTCATAGCAGCGAATGGACGCTCGAATTTTCCTAACTGTTTCAATGGCCCTTTGGATGTCTCTCACCCTCTTTGTCTCTCACGCGATGCATGGCATTTTTGGTAGCACGCTGGCTACAGTGCCCCACGCAGACACAGAACCGAGAGATACCGAACACGCAGAACTTTGACTGTTGCGAACTGAATGAAAAAGGCGGAAATAAATAAACAAAGTGAGGCTTGAATCGGCCGATTTCACCACCTTTTATTGCCCAACGGCGCAGCGCGACGTGCTAAGCTTCGGATTGCTGAAGGTGCGGCCAATCGAAGGGAAATGCTCGGGCATTGGATCTCATCGGCATGAGTGAGAAGACCTAATAAACGTGATCTGGATGGCCATCCGCTGCACTTGGTTCGAGAATTTGCTCTCTGACGAGGTACTTTTGAAGTAGCTACTACACCCCAATAAGCAACGATCTGAATGAAAGAGCCAAAAGGAAAAAGGAATGGATATAGCACCAGTTCGTTCCCGTTCTCTTTCATGCCGAGTGCGTGAACTCTTCTAGGACTTCTCCTTTTTCCATTCGTGCCCAACTGTTTTTTTCGGACATGGAGCTGCAACGCTTGAGAATACTATAAAGAATAGAATATGGTAAAATCAGGCGAGAGAAGTATTTGTAACAAAGATATGTCGGAGTAACGAGCGAGTTGGCTTCGCGAACAGTAGTATACGCTTCATATTGTTATGTATCTTTATTGAGATAGTTTTCGGTAAGAGAGAGTCGAGTTCTTTAACTGGTGCGATATTCCACCATCTTCCACGTAACATAATATCGACGAGCGTCTCTCTTCGAAAGCGAACCCGGGTTGCTCCATGTTACCGTTACCATTGTGCGTTCTTACATTACATTTAGCATCTCACAGCTCCGTGTCTGTTCATTTCACCGCTTCCGCCCGTCCCGCGTCCGGTGGAAGAACTGCATCCCGCTGTCGGGCACGAAACGAAATGCACACCGGGCAGAAGTGTTTATTTCGCGCGTTCCTGCTACCGGCCTATTATTTCTCGTCCGTCGAGAAACATGGCCGCAGTTGGCTCGAGCGCTAAAAACGCGGATATGTAGCCAGTTTTACGAACTTCGAAAACAACAGTTTTTTAGCCTTTTCAGTTCCGAAAAGGCGCTTACGTGTGATCAAATGGAGTTTTGCGAACTGTAAATTCAATCGTTGTTTTTTGCAGTATAGAGAGCGACGCTGAATGAAAGAGGATAGAGAAGACACACACTTTCAAAATCTGAATACGCTATCTCACCTTTTTTTCCTACTCGATTTCGAATAGAATAAAAATAGGTACTCAACTATATGGCAATGCAATTCTGTAATAACAATTACGTTCAAATGTCGCAATGAGTAAAAGAAGAATATTAAGACAGCCATAAATAAAAAGGGGTCGACATTTATTAAGCTAGAACAATGTTTCATACTAACGTCCGCGTATTCCCTCAGCCTTTGAGCACGGAGCGCGGTGCGTTGCGACGCGACATGGCGCCCTCGACGAAAGCGGTGCTCCTGTATACGCGCAACCGGCAACGAATTGACTGCGTCAATTACCAGCTAATTCAATAACCTCGGCAAAATGTAGCAATTAACAGGCGCGACGTTAATGTAATAAGTGTAATGGATTGGGTTCTGCCTATTTAGCCGTAATTGGCTTGTAAAAAGTGCGACGGTAAATGCATTGGGATTTCCCTGTACCTAGGAACTAGCTAACGGCGCGGCGCGACGCGACGCGTCCACTGGCTGATGGTTCGACGCTGGACGCATTGCGTGCCGGAAAGCATCGTCAATGCACAGCCCGTTGGAGAATACGATCTGGCAATCTCGCATAATACACACACACACACACACGCGGACGAGTTAGCAAACATCCTTGAACGTTCTCGAGTAGGAGATACATGCCACAAATGGAATTTGCTAATGGAAACAATTAACCCTTTCACTCCGGTTGGTTTCTGAGAAAATGCGCTCGCCGTGAATGAAACATGGATGAAGTCGATGGCGACGTTATACAAGGGTGTATGTATACACGCCCTTACTTCCTACCTGTAGGGCCACTCTTCGATGCCATAAATACATAACCTTCGGGGCGAAGGGGTTAATTAGCTTCGTTAATAAGAAGCCACTGAGTTTAGGTAGCAGGTATGCGAAGCGAGCTTCAATGGCAATCAAGAAGATGATACAGTGGTATGTCTGGTTTCCGGGGCACGCTTGCCATACCCGCGACTATAATCAGATTTTGCAAGCATAATGCGGCAATTAACGGGCTCGCATTCTCTCCAACCGCAGGCATAACGACGAACAGAGAGAGGAACGAGCGTGCATCGCGGTATGATATACAGACCGCACCGCCTTGTACTATCAAGCATGCACTGCCAGGAAATGGAAAATTGCGAACGATGTTGCATGAAGGGCGCGGAAGGATGAATCGTGAGAGGCGGTCGTTGCCAGAATGCGTGAAAGAGTGAGGGAAAGAGAGAGAGAGAGAGAGAGAGCAAAAACAAAGGGAATATAGAGAATGCAACATCGTGGTTGGTATAATAAAAAGAGAAAGTTTGAAATTTGTATAAGTCGGAGGTAATTTCAGAAATTATTCAGTTGATTCGAATAACTCTTTTACAAATGGCAAGTTTATTTCCTTCGGATAGACATAGGCTGTACTTTATTAAGCTCGTTCCTCAAAGAACTGAGCAGTCAGCATAAATGGGGCTGCAAGACAGATTAAAAGAGTACAGAAAACTTGATATAATCTCGAGAACCACTAAACGGACTTTAATGCAGTTTTCTCTCCTCCATAGAGTTATGATCCTAACAAATTATAGGCTATGAAATATTGCAATATTTATTCCTTATACAAAATGCTTAAAGAGTAACTCCCAAATTTTCTAAAAAGTGGAAGATTCTTGCAACAACTTATTATTCTTTAAATTGGAGTTATTGTCGACCTCTGTACGTTGTTAATGAAATTTCTGATTACCGTGCTTCCGCACTTTTTCCAACTTTTCCGTGACAGCTCACCACGTCCGGCGACAATTTTTGTTCGCCTTGTGGAAAAATGGAGCCCTGGAGAAGAAAGGCGCTCCAGCAGCTTGCTAGCCTCGACTGTGTTGCTGCTGGAGCGTTTCAAACAAAGTACTTTCCGCCGACGGCGCTGCTAGATAGTAAACGCAGCTCTGCAACTGAATTCAGTGTTTCGGCACTCTCGGCGGCCGCGTATACACCCTATGTAAATCCGTTCACTTTGTTCCTTAGGCCGGTGCTGCCGCGCTTACCTTTATGAGCGTTCGCCGCCGGGCTTTCTCGGATTGATAAATTGTATGCAAATCGAAAAGGACTTTTCGTGTCGAGCGGCACTTTGTTCTACCTTGTTGAAACGTAATAACGCGTTAAGAATTGAAGTCGTCCGTCGACGAGCGTGGAGGAGCCCCGAGCGTTTGTCGTTTAGATTTTAGAACAGTCTGTTGCACGCCGAGGTACAATTCCGAATGCCACGTTGAGTGAGTGAAATCTTAACCTCCAACGAACTGCAGTCCACTGAGATATATCCCGTTAGCTCCGAGTGACGTGATTAAAGGAATTGAATTTACAAAAGCACGTCATTTACCTGGAGGAGATCTTTTGTCCATGTGCAACGCGACAAAGAAGTCGCCGCGCGTGGAAGTCTCCGGAGTCCCGTGTATCCCTGGGAACAAAAGGATCGCACGACCCACCAAAAGGACAACCCACTTCCGCGCGACAGCGCTTCTTTCATCGTCTCTAACTTTCTATGAACAGGAGCCTGCGCGCCGAGAAGTACGTCCCAGTCTGTATTAGGACGATGCGTCTTCCCGCACCACTGAAATTACCAAGCGAACTGTGCTCCAGCGTCGCGTCGCGTGTCGTCGGCAATACATAAGCCAGGTCTTCTAACGAAGTGTTCGAGGCCCATGTAAAAGGGTGAAAGGTCCTGTTTCGAAATATCCCTTTTCAACGCCTCTGTCTTATCAGCCATTGGGACAGGCGCGCCTCGAGTACTGGCTATTGTGCTGAGGCATACTGGGAGAGAGCTACTTCGGCCCTACTTTCACCGGTTCCATTCATGGCCATCAAGTGAACACGCATCGATCACTCGCAAGGATTTACGAAATATTGCACTACAAAGCGGGACACTCGAATGAAGGTGCGCGTACGGTAGAAGTTCTTCGAGGAACTCTCGAAACTTCGTAGCCACCGGCAGACGCGACATCGATCTGGCGTAACTCCACGAGCGAGCGTCGGCTTGATAAAGCTTGGGAAAGTACCCCGAAAGATCACAAGTTCGCCGCCGCCGCCGCCACCGCCACCATCGTGTATTGGTTCGACTTGCTGTGGACGTCCATCATCCGGTGGCAAAGAACTCGGGGCGTAGATTCTGGCGGTGGCGACGGAGGTAGTGTGCCGATTCTGTACGAATTTCCCGCTAGCAACGGCAACAGCAACAGCAACGAACGGCGGAACTTACGGAAGCATGAGGAAGCGGGAGCAGACGGAGGAAGTGGGAAAAGACGAGCTGGTACATTCACTTCTGGTGTATCGCGTCCCGGGCGTGCTGGCAGCCAGGCAAGCGGACAGAGTGTTGCCGACTTTTTGAAGTTTCCAACAGCGACCAGGAAGATCACCTTCCGGTGCGAACGGGAAAGAGAGAGTGGGGCAGAGAAATTTCTCTCTTTAGAAACTTTGCCGTAGCAGCCGCGTGCTTGTGAACGAGTCGCATAACGAGCAGGAAGCTGTTTTTTTACGCGAGATACTAGACAAGATCGGCATCGCTTGGAGTTAAAGCTACAACTGCCGGTCCACCTATAAATCTCATCAGCGAAATCATTAAAGTTCATGGCGGAAGGGCGCAAATTGCTAAAGCTCTTCCAGCGAGCATCTTCGCTGTTTACTTACTTTCTTCGTTCGAGTCAACACTTTTATTGGATGCCCCGATATTATAATATTATCACATGCAAATGCGTCGTGTTATTGTAAAAAAAGTTCACGATGTTGATTCGTGACTCAGACTGTTTGATTTAGACCGTTGGTGGTTTGCTTGCGCCACACGCATCCCGCCGCACACAAAGTACATCGTTAACGTCGATAATTAACCAATAAACTAAATCAATAAATCAGCGAATTGACTAGGACTTAGGTTGCGCAAATATACAATGAAAACGAACGCTTGTTTACAGAGGGGCCTGTGGACATAAATGTTTACCAGTGGGTTAGGCGGATAGTTTGATTCTTGCACCGCACTTCCGAATGTGGTACACGTTTCTCTCCCGAATCGACGTCAACTCGTCCTGATATATACCGCTCTGTGGTTGGCTTGCTACTCTTTAGTAGTCCGCCTCCTTAATTACTTCGCCAAACATGCCCGAATTCCAATAACTTTTGTGGCTATCCGTTGGAAGCAAAGCGACCCCAAACACTTTCAAAATTCAAAGCGAATTTCTCTGATAAAGGACTCGTTCGTCGACAGAATAAACGCTTGTATGACATTGAAACCGTATATTCATTCAAGCGAGCTTTCGAGCAGATATTGCTTGATTTCTTGCCAGATTAAAGAGGAATTTCCAATTTCCCGGAAAGACTTTCCCTGCCGGATGCCGAGCGCACCGGATGACATTGACGTAATAATGCAAGATTGGAATTCTAGAGGATAGAGTTTCCTATACGCATGTCGCAGCAACCCGCCTGATATCCGCTTCCTGTTATTCAAATGTCGACGTTATCGCCTTTACCTCTTCCATGCCCGGCCGGAAAATCATTTTCTGCACTGGGAAACATAAATATTCTATCCTACTCAATAAGAACTGGTTACAATATTTTGAGTGAAGAGCTCATGCTTTCGATGCCGGAATACTAGAGAGTTTGTTGGAGTGATTGGTTGGATCGAGCCAGTACGAATCTTACTGTCAAATCTGGAAGTTATTAGTATAATAGAGGCAATACCACACATAATCGGCTCGGCCGGAGGTGATTATTAGCGAATATTCAATTGTACCGAACAAATAGGGTAGTTGATGCATCATTCTAATCAATCGCTGATCACTTCCGTCCCGTTTGCCAATGTGCGCGAGGAAGAGAGAGGGTGGGAGAGAGTGAGATGGGGGGGAGGCAGAGTGTATTAATTGAACTGACATTTTCGATAACTATGAGGAATGGTTACCGCCGCTCGATAATATCGACAGTTTCCCATGCGTGGCACGCGGAGTCCAAGCGCGCCTCGTAATTCACCATACGTCACAAACTTGATTTGACGCGGCCTGCTGTCCTAATCATCATTAGCGCGGAGATTTGTGGGCAAAATCATAAGACAGATTATATCGGCTGATCAGCATGATGCGCGATGGTTATAGAGCTTTCTGTCTGAACTCTGATGAAGTCCGCCTGACGCAGCCAATCAACTTTATGGGCCTCGACTCCGCCGAACATCTCTTTTGATTCGATCGGTCAGTTGGCTGAAAATCATTACGCGGAAAGTGGGATTTACGTGGTAAAACTGCATTCAAGATTGGAAATTTTCTATCGCCCTAGTTAAGAGATATGTTGGTAGACGAATGCAATTTCAAGCCCCAGTCAAGCAGCAGCGATCGACAGCTGCACCGGACAGGAACATTCCTTTAGTCCCTTTGCACGCTGAATTCCCGAGATTAAAAAATATCGACTTCGCCAACTCCGGAATTCTCCAATTTATAACTTTAAGCGTTTATCGGGACTTTTTCTCTCTGACCCCCAACGCGCCGCAATCCCGCTCACTCTCA
The DNA here is from genome assembly GCA_964023945.1 of Ectemnius cavifrons. Lineage (NCBI taxonomy): Eukaryota > Metazoa > Arthropoda > Insecta > Hymenoptera > Crabronidae > Ectemnius > Ectemnius cavifrons. The sequence goes on from OZ030377.1 coordinate 18,436,984, forward strand.
CTCTCTCGCTCTCTCCTCGTGTCTCGTATTTTTCCCTCATGTTCGAAGCATTTCCTTCAATTCCGTGCTCCCTTCAGTGTCCGAACGACTAACAATCGAAAGACTATGATTACCAAGCAGAATTATTACCGTCAATCTAAAACCTGAATAGAGAAAATAATGTGAGAAATCTTATAATTGAAACTGCACTTTGTCAATCTCTCACTCTCTGACAATCGCTCGGGGCCAACTAATACTTTCAAGCATTAAGATCGATGCAAAAATTAACTCTGCAAACTTGGAACCTCCGGGCAAAGGAATCACGAATCTTAGACGTTTCGAGTCTTCGACGATGTGAACAAGAAGAATTCTCACTGGCTGTGAGAGAAGTTGCAGTGTTTCCTTTCATTAAAATATGAAAGCAAATTACTTGGAAAGGTACGCGTAAGCACCGGCTTACTTCGACTCGGGCGGAATAAAAAACGTCGTTCTTGGTGGTTATCGGGCTTCGAGGAAAGAATGGGAAGAGCTGAAGTATCGCGATATCACGCTCTCGAGAATTTTTCGGGCGAATTAATCGGTGCTGGCAGAGCTGTAGCTTGTTAACGGGGACACATTAAGTACACGACGAGGGAGAGGCTCGGTAAAACCGGCTCGGAACTTTTCCCAGGATCAATGACCGGAGGTGGCTTTATCTCGAGAGTAGAAAAATTCGTCGGAGTAACCCGGGCCACCGATTGTGTCTCGGTGATGAGCGCTCGCTCTGCTGTTGCTTAGGTCAGCGAAAGAGGCATCGCGACGCGCCGTGGCATGGCGTGTCCCGGGCAAAGCACTGCCAGTGGCACATCACGAGGCAGATAATAAATTTAACATTTTACGTTAATTTCGCAATGCTGATGCTGGTGGTCCCAGCAATACAATTCCCCTCGTACCTCACCGCCTCTTTCTCCTCGCCGGCTGACGACCTGTTCTGCGATAGGACAAATGTCCCACTAATCAGCTACCTCTCATGCCTGGCAGACTATTTGTTGTTCCGGGAAATTCGCCCACCGTATACGATACAATGTTACACGTGCCTGTCAGAGGAAAAATGACTCAACGAACCTTGGTCGCGTGCGGTACAAACACTCGAATTGTTTTCAGAAATGATTGAGCGAAAATAAATGAAACTTCAAACGCGTGTCCTACTATAAAAACGGACATAATTTTCACAATTTTCCTATGCGTAAGGCTTCATCAAAGTTCTCCAAAATAGCAATTGGCTAATGAGATTTTGCTATAAGATTAAGCCCCTTAAAAAAGTCATGCATACCCCGGTTATGCATGCTACCAACCTCCACATTTTTACCTGGCAGCGAGTAACCAAAACCTGACAACTATTTTGCCGGAAGGTGGACTTTTCGACTTTCGTCGGAGTTGAACGCACGAGCCTAAAAGCAGTCAAACGGGCTACGCACCGCAAGAGCTTGCATTCATGTAATCAAGCGAATGTACCTCGGATTTTAATTTTTTCTGTCGGCTGAAAAATCGCTGTAATAGAATAAAATGGAACAAGAGAGAAAGAGAGAGAGAGAGAGAGAGTGAGTGAGGGCAAAGAGAGGGAAAGGGAGAGTGTGTGGTTGGAGAAGGTTTTTCAGGGCTTTAATGAGAAGGCATTGCTCTCGCTGTCGCGTATATATCTGGCCCAGTATAGCAGTTTAAGTGGTTGGTGGCACGGGGAGTCACGTCGGGACCAATTACACTCGACACGATGATCGATACGCGAGTAATTATTCCGAGGGTAATGCAATGTCAACAGCGTACGCGTCCGAATGCAAGCGTCCGCTTCGTTTTCGCCGGGGACCATCGCTCCAGCTCGAGCTCTGCAGCTGCTAGTGTTGCTGATGCTCACTGGTGCTCGTTTGCGTTTAACGCGCCGCGGTCCACCCTCTCACCAGGGACACACACTTCGACCAACGCACATCTACCCACACACACACACCATCTGCTAGCTGTGCGAAACTTTCATTTGCACTTCGGGCACCGGACATTACGTCACATGCCAGAAGACTATTTGCACGCGCACTCAATGCACCGCCGGCCGTTTGTCCTCCTGTTTACCGCCGGGAATCGAAAGATTTCGGCTGCTGCACTGAGTGCACTCGCCCCCTCATCGGAACCGCTGCCCGCATCCATCTCCACACGGGAAACACCAGATGATAATCGTTGATATTCTACCGCGATCCTCACCACCAACACCAACTTCTAAAGCCACGCACTCGAGAACCGGGGATCTATGGTTGCGGATCAAGGTGATGTTGGCAAACATAAAATGTTGCCACGTGCGCCCGTATTTAGAAAGTGTTGATATTGTTTGGTACTGCTAAGTGGAGTATAATTTGTAGATAAAGTTGGTTCATGGATGTTACTATTTCACGCGGTAGTGTAGACATTTATTAGTTGCTCGAAACACAGAATTGTGGAAGCGCCATTTTTAAGGTGTATTGTTCGTGACTGTTAAATCAAGCAAAATTTGCAGACTGTGCTAGTCATAGAGATTTTCATTTCCTAGTAAAGCGCATTGCGCTGGGATAATGTTACAAGTGTAATATGCAAACATGCCGACTGCTGACGGGTCATGCTGAGCTAGCTCAGCTTCCAGAAGAATTACCAACCACTACTTGACAGCAGGTTGATCCGCCTAAAACGACCTTAGAAAAAGTCAACGAGGAACGGAAATCGAGTGACTAAAAAAATTCTACCTCCGAGTGAAAGTGTCAAACGCGACGTGTCAGAAATTCGAAAACAACGGATTATCGGCAACAAATTCCCAGTAAGTGCATTATCGGACCGTTACGGAAAAGCGACGGAAAGCAAGTGCTCTAGATTGCAAGTGCAATATGCAAATGTGGCACAAAATTGCAGAGTAAATATTGGCGTGACTAGATTAAAATGTGAAATGCGAAATGTATGTACGAAAATGTATAATGGGGGAAAAATTGAAGCGGAGAGATCCTTGCTTGGGCAGTTCCGGTAATACTGACAGGCTGGTAGAGAGGAAGAGAGTAATACACCTGGGTGGGTAGAAAGGAAGCGACAAATACGGGGGACAGCACAAGATAGGTAACAGGATACATCTGTCGGCGAAGGAAAATGACGGTACAAAAGAGGGAAATGGTCTTCGTCGTAGTATCTCTGGGAATCACGTTGAAATTTGTCCCTGGCGACGAGGCGAAGGACGACAACGATGGGGACGGGGTGCCTCGGCTCTTCTCTCAGAAGGCAAGGATGTGAGTTGCGGGTAAGATGTAATCCTCGTGTAGGGCGCGTACGTGTCTTCTTGCAAACGGACCGATGGCGTTTCGGCCGTGCCAAAAATGTATACGTGCGATACGTACATGCTTGAAAAGGGAGAAAGAGAGAAAGAGAAAGAGAGCGCGTGCCTTGCGTTGCAGCATCTACGTGACCCGCAACTGGCCGGCAAGAAAAATGGCACTGTCATAGGGCACAGCTGATCGTATTATCCGAGACATACCGTAGAGCTATAATTTTGTAAGAACGAGACTACCACCCTTCCCCCCCTTAAAACTTTCGCGATGGTAAATCGCATGTTGCGAAACCTTTCAAAACGAACAAGCGAGAGAAACTTTTTGTAGATTTTTATTTAACGCAAGACAGACGGAATCCACTAGTCATCCATTATCTCACTTAAGTTTCACATCTATAGACTGCATACTATCATTAAGTTCTCGAGCAAGGCAAGCGGAGATGAGAGAAAGATGATGAAATAACAGATGGAAAAGATTGTAAAAATGTGTTCGGAGGGAGTTCGTAAACAGTGGATTTCTGAATGCCGGTGTGATGAAAGCGGCTGGAGGCGAGATCAGAGCCGGTCGATCGATCCTCTCTTAATGCCTACAATTAAGGAATGATAAAGACCCGAGCGGAAAAGAATGTTAAATGGAAACGAAGGTAAGTGAAATTTTTAATGAAGTCGAGAGCTTTCGAGAGGCAAGACAATCAATTTATCCAGGGAGCGTCGTTTGCCCCCTCCCTTTAACTGGCGCGATTACCGCCTGTTTGTCATCGGAGAGGAGCCGCCGTCGAGCGTCGCCCGTCGCTCGTCGCTCGCTCTCTTGCCAAGACGCTCGCTGCCATTTCCGGCTGATAATTAATTCATGATCCGGATTCTTGGGGAGCTGGTTCAGAGATAATCCTACTAGAATGGAGAGAAAAAGAGCGCACGGCCCGTCAACGTGAATTCTTCCTGGCGGCAGTTGGAATCGTCCTCTGTCCTCATCATCCCCTGTGATAAAGTGCGAGCTTGGCGTTGGCGGACGCGCACCCCATCCTCGCAACCCGTCTCGCTCCACCCCCAACACTCACCCCTTCGGTTTACGGTGATTTACTGTCCCGGATACTGCTGGCATATTCATACAATCTCCTCTCCTCCCGATATCCATAAGGTCGACCTCGCTTTGACTCTGCTTTGCCTCTCTCCCGATAACGATGCAAATCTCGCAAAAATACAGAGAGACAGCTCTGGCTTCCCCGTCGACTGAAGCGTCGATCGTCATCGATATGCACCGGTGGAACTGCCACTCCAGGCAATTATGCTCCTTTAAGTAATAACAGGAGAAGACTAGCAAAGGCAGCCGTGTATTAAGCATTCAGATTTACAGAGAGCCAGCTCAACTATAATTGAAATCTCCTTGGTTGTTAATGTCCGTGGTTACGGCACGCGCGCGGAAACGTTGAGAACTAGCCTTTAGAAGGGAATCTCTCCGGAGGCACCGAAGGATCCTTAATTACTGTCTGTTCCGTGTTGTTGGTAAATAAGGCTGCGAATAATATTCATTGTTTGCAGAGTGCTATCAATCGGCCTTTGTTTCATGCCGCCAATAGAGTCACAGCATTCAATTAGAGGCGGGGATGCCGCGTCTCAATCTTCGCTTTATTCGCTTCATAGTCTGTTTAAACTTCTTGCTCTCATATCAGAACGTTCACATGGACAAACACGAAGGACAGGGGGAAAAGGGTGAGGCGGGGAGAGACGGTGGCGGCAATTTCCTTGGCACACAGTATCACGTTTTCGTTCTCATTCCTGTCGCCGTGTCAGGCGTTCCGATGTAAAGTGTGCTTTTCTTCAGTCATCCTTTCTTTTGGTACGGCCGTATCTCGGCCGGCGCGCACCCTCTATCTTTCTCGCACTTACTTCTTCCCGGCTTGTGCGTTCTCGCGGCCGACTCTCTTTACTTTTCCCCGTACGTTCTCGAGGTTTACTTATCCCACAATAGAAGAGTCCGCGTTATTTATACATTCAGCTCGCCATATGGGCCCATACGTGGCCGGGGAAAAAGGGCTCGAGCGAGAGGGAAACATGAGGAAGAGACGAGAGGAGAGAAGTGGAGAGGAAACGAGAGGAGACGAGAGAAGACGAGACGAGAAACAGAGGCCACGAGCTTGACCCTTTGAAGATACGAGAGTGTCTCAGCAACATCAGACAAACAGTTCGAGCTTCTGAGGAAGGAGAGCCTATGAACTCGACGGCGGGCACAATATCGCTGGGGACCCCTCGAAACTTTTTTCTTTCCACGAAGGGCCTGTCAGCCTTTTAGAATCTGATGCAGGCGCCGCACCGCCGGCCGACGCCGAGCGTTCGACCGCCTACGAACTAGACGCCAGTCACCCAACTGCCAGCTTGCACTAGGATTCCATTGTCCGGGACAATGCGATGAAGCAAAGGAAGGACAAAGGGTGTTCGACTGGATCGTGTTTCCGTTTATTTCGAGCTGATTCACGATTATGCGCAGTAATTAGAGCAGATGTGCCACGCATAATATGAATTTCAGCCATGCGCGTAGTCAGACCGGTAAGCAGCTCGGTGAAAAAGAAAATCGGTACAATGCGGCGCTGGGAGAATAGCTGAACGCCTATCCGGGTGCGGGCGGGATCGGGAAAACTTGCTCCACATTATACACTTCATGGAGATGTCAGATAAGAATCTCCAGAGTACAGTTGGCGAGAGGACGGGAATTTGCGCGGTTAGAGGTACGTCGGGAAAGAGTGAAGGAAAGCGAGCGGCTCTCGGGGATACAGTTGAGAGAGGCTTATGTCGCTTGTTCGCAGCATTAAAAAATGTCAAGCTCGCCGGATTTCGTTCCATGGCAGATGATGGTTGAAAATGGAAAAGTTTAAAAGCCGCATTCCTATGGGAGCGTCGTTTATTTCGGCTCATGCTAAGTCATCCTGTGAATTCCAGCTGCACTGGTTAAGGAAACGAGTCCTGGAAGAATATCGAAACATTGCCTTTTGGTCACTGGGACGCTTCTACTTTTTTTCATTTCATTTCGAGTTTATCCTCGCTGCAATATAGGCATGATTGGTTTAATAAAAAATATTTGAATTAAAAATTTAGCTCTCCCTTTGTTTGCCCTATATTAAAGCGGGTCGGTAGCTTTTTAATGTTTTCGCTTAATACCGCTCACCGGCGGCTGCTCCTTTTATTAGCATGGAAATACTATTCAACGTATATCAAGTCGGAGCTATGGAAATTTCGCTGTGGTTTTGCGACCTGCTTTTCCTCATATTCGTGCACCGAGCGAGGAGGCGCCAGTTTCTGAATATTCGAATCCGAATCCTTTTTATCCAAATTTACAATAAGCAAACCAATTACGATAATACGCACAACTCGATGTACGAAAATTCCCTATAATTAGAGCGTCTCCATAATTCACTGGGTTAAAACATCCCCCGGCTACTTCCTACTTTGCCAATTAGCAGGCTTCCGAGCCGACTGGGCGAATCTTATTCGCGTCTAATTCGGTTCAACGGGACGAGCAATATTTCACTACTGTTGACCCAGACGTTTCTATCTGTTGGCCGGGTATCCGTGCAAATAAACATAATACCACCTAACGGGGTAAATCCACGAGGAATGTAACTCTAGAAGACAAACGCCCGGTCCTCTTTCCTTGTTTAAGCAAGGACGAACGCGCGCGCCACTAAGCGATACGACCTCCCGCCGAACGACTACTTTATTGACGGTGAATCTTCCTCTCCGAGGCAACTAGGAGCAAGCCGAAGCAGCTATATAGTATATATATATATATATATAGTAGCCGAGTCGAGCGAAGGGTTAAATGAGTAATGAAAGAGGGGGATTAAAATTTAATTTTATGGAGCAGTGCTAATTTCTTCTTTCCAATTCAGTTAGAGATATGAAACGCGCATTATTTGTCAGGCTAGATTTCACTTCCTCCACTATCGTTCTCTTTATAACCCGTCATTCCACCTTCAGGATGATATCGCGCGCGCTTTCTCCTGTCACGCACTGTGCAGGACTCGTAGTATGAGTTCCTCTAGTGAATTTGAAAACTAAGAAACTAAGTTGGTTGCTGGATCGATTCGGCTGCGCTGTGGCAAACATGCCCCTCTGCTTTTTTTTCCAGCCACTGCGTCCACCGACAACCAAAAGAAAGACAAGCCAGAGAGAAAGGAAGAAAGGGCAGGGGGAGCGAGGGAAGCGGTAGGAAAAAGAGCGTTCAGCGGGTGGGAAAGCGGAAACGGAGAAACAAAACGGAGAGGGGAGAGAGATCGAGCGCGAGAGGGGAGGAGAGGAAGGTGAAGGTGAAAAAGTAGAGAGAGGAAAATTTTTACCGCTTGAATTTCCTTGGCAGTGGTGGAGTTCGAGAGGGTCGCGGCAGAAGGGTGTGGGCGGGTAGTTGTTACGAAAGGACGATTTTTCTTCTAGGGCGACGTATCGCGCGACGCCACGCCCCGCGCGGATCTATTTCTATATTGAGAAAAAAGGACTGGCCAAATAGAGAGAACAGGAACTAGGAGGCCGGAGGACGGCGAAATGTGTAGTATGCGCCGTGTGTGCTCGGCTTTAAAGGAAGACGAGCGAGAAAAAAGGAACAAGTGGCCCACCGTGTGCTTACGGTGGGACGTGTCGTGCACGACCGTACGCGCCCTCTCTTTTTTTTCTATCTCGCCGATTTTTTTCCACCGTATCCTCTTTCACTAGCACCATCGCCGGCAATGTTCCGCTTTCGAGCGGGGATTTCTAGGGATTTGGTCCGCGGCCGGAAACCCCGAGGGGAGGTGATCCATTAAGTCGACCCCTGTTAATATACGAAAACCTAGTGCGCGCCGGGAAGTTGCTGTTCGGAGTTGGTCGACAGGCAGGCAGACAGAAAGAGAAGGCGGAATGGCGGTCCGGTTTGAGGTAGTTTTCACGCAAACATCAACATCCCTTTGGCCCCGCCGAAGCCGGCGACCCGCTCTCCACTCCGAACTAAATCCGAGCCAGAGATTGCTCTCGCGTGTTTACAGATCGTTTAGCTTACACACGACCTTTATCCACTTCCTTTCGCTTGCTTCCAGCATCGGCGATTTTATTTTTCATTGTTGGAGGATTCCCTTAAAAAATTTGCAAAAAATGAATTTTGAGTTAGGCCTCTGGAATTTATATCACTTCTTCCTTGATGTAAGAAAACATTCTCCACCAAATTACAGCCCCGGAAAATGTCGGGAAGTATGGAAAACATTGGAAAAACCATAAAACTTAATTATTCAGGATCGGTTTTCCATGTGTTTTCGGTACAATTCCGGCACTTTGGCCAATGGTTTCATGTTTTCTATCCGTTTTGATACTAAAACAATCGATTTATCAAGCATTCGGCAAAGTCCGAGAACCTTCGAAAAATCGAAAATTTTTGAAGGGGTATGCCTTAAAAAATTTGCGAAAAAATGAATTTTGAGCTAGGGCTCTGGAATTTATGTCACTTCTTGCTTGATGCAAGAAAACATTCCCCACCAAATTACAGCCCCAGAAAATATTGGGAAGTATGGAAAACATGGGAAAAACCATAAAACTTAATTATTCAGGATCGGTTTTCCACGTGTTTTCGGTACAATTCCGGCACTTTGGCCACTGGTTTCATGTTTTCTATCCGTTTTCATACTCAAACAATCGATTTATCAAGCATTCGGCAAAGTCCGAGAACCTTCGAAAAATCGAAAATTTTTGAAGGGGTATGCCTTAAAAAATTTGCGAAAAAATGAATTTTGAGCTAGGGCTCTGGAATTTATATCACTTTTTCCTTGATGCAAGAAAACATTCCCCACCAAATTACAGCCCCGGAAAATGCCGGGAAGACTTGAAAACGTGGGAAAAACCATAAAACTTAATTATTCAGGATCGGTTTTCCATGTGTTTTCGGTACAATTCCGGCACTTTGGCCACTGGTTTCATGTTTTCTACCCGTTTTGATACTTAAACAATCGATTTATCAAGCGTTCGTCAAAGTCCGAGAACCTTCGAAAAATCGAAAATTTTTGAAGGGGTATGCCTTAAAAAATTTGCGAAAAAATGAATTTTGAGCTAGGGCTCTGGAATTTATGTCACTTCTTGCTTGATGCAAGAAAACATTCCCCACCAAATTACAGCCCCAGAAAATGTTGGGAAGTACGGAAAACATGGGAAAAACCATAAAACTTAATTATTCAGGATCGGTTTTCCACGTGTTTTCGGTACAATTCCGGCACTTTGGCCACTGGTTTCATGTTTTCTATCCGTTTTCATACTCAAACAATCGATTTATCAAGCGTTCGCCAAAGTCCGAGAACCTTCGAAAAATCGAAAATTTTTGAAGGGGTATGCCTTAAAAAATATACCCATACCTGTACCTACCCATTCCTGTCTCGACGAGGCCGAACTATCTTTGCTTCCGGAGCTTAATCTATTAGTACTGCCACTATGTACACGCGCGGTTTGACGATAATGCCCCACCAGATAATGGGAGGGGCGGGAATAATAAGGTCACGCTTCAAGAGCAAGGCGTGCATAACTAGATTCCTAAGCGCGAGATGCTCTGCCGATAAACCGCCGATGTGAACTCCGCTTGCACAAGGAGAGTATCCTGCTTCGCCAAGGAACACAGATTCCCCAAGTACACCATTGGATGGCACAGCGCCCACGTGATTCTCATGCTACCTGACAGTGTGAAATTGTGTGCATCGGATAGTAATCTTCGCGACTTTCCTCCACTTACTTTGCTTTCCATCTTGAGTATCACGCTCGATTAAACTCGTTGGCCGTTGGCGCGTGTTTCTGGCTGCCCAAGCGAGCATATGGATCAGTTAGGTTCGAAGAGTGCGATTATACTATAGCGAGCGTAAAACCGGATAAGCAGTATCCATCTCTTCATTCCAAGGATAAACAAACCTGCGATAGAGTCCTTGTTTACCACAGCAATACCTCCCCAAGTCACTGCACCCGAAGATATATATCTTCAAGACGTATTTTACACCGGTAGAAAATAACAAGTGACAATGGATGCGCCATAACCGAGAACGCAGGCACGGTTAACTTCTGGCTCGGAGGAGAAGAATGCCGTGTAGTAGTCGGCCGAGCGATATCGCGGGCGGCACTCGACGTTTCCCGAACGCTTAAATCACGGAAAGTAATCGCCGCGCGTTTCCCGTGCGTTCTCCGCCCGCTAGAACCGGCGCGAAGAACGGGCGCAGAAAAACTTATCGTATTTTTGCGCTGATCTGGGATTACTAAGCGCGAACGAAGAAAGGAGATACTCGGGTTTCACGAGTCCTCGCCTCGAAAACCCACCCTCCGTGTCGCGCGCGCGCTTCCTCTCTGCTCCGCCAGTCGGGGAAAAAGCCAAGAACCGACATCGCTGAATTTCCCACGGGGAGCTGCTGTTTCCTCGACCCTGCTTTGTGTGCGACAAAGTGCTAAGCGGCGAGACTTTTTACGGAGTCGCGATAATACACAGGGGTCGTCGACTGATGACATATTATGACACATGAAGCGCCCACGTACGCACGCCACCTCGCACCGGAGCTTCGATGATCGACGACCCTCCGACTGATTCTTAAGGAACGAAATGTCTTTTTTCTCTCCCCCGCCACATCTCTACGCTTTTTCTCCCTCTCGCACTTCCCTCTGTGCTTCCTCCTTCCATTCGGATTCACGTCCCGCCGGGAGAAATTTCCGTCGCCAGTACCGGTGGTACTGTTGAATTTAGATTCCACCTGGCCCCTGCGACCTCCTTAAAATTTCACACCGCCGACGACACAGCAGCTTATGCTCGCTGCTCGAATCAATGGAACGGAAAGGCAAAGAAAAGAATGTCCTATCCCATTCTTCCTCCCTGTCGGACCGCTATCTCACCGTCCTCTCCTGTCTCTTCGCCAGCGTCCCTTTCCACCGGCGGCTTCCTAGCTGCGCACCGTAAAACGTTTAATTAAGTGTACGCTCACTCGTAAACGGCCGTGGAAGGCGTAGCATGCTCCAAGAGCGCCTTTTTACATAATTACTGAACGCGACTTTAATGCGCTTATGGCCTTTACGAGTGTTTTACTAGTCGCAACGACCGCTTGGTTAGGTCCTCCTTTCATTTATACAATGAGTAGGCGCCATGTCTCCAATCGGCGTCGCCGGCACTCACTTATTATTACCTCGTACTAGTTTCTATTAATCACTTAATACTTTCGAGGTAGCACATAGCAGTCATAAATCATATCTCGTGCACGCCATCGGGCACTGCCGTGTCACGTTTGCGCTGGAGAGTATACGCGAACTTGGTTGTATCCTGGGACAAAAGTTGAGCACACCTTGCGATCGTGTCGGGGATAAGGTGTGCTCGCTCGCGCGCGCCCTCACGGAACGGCGGACTTGGCGTTTTATAAATATGGTACGAGGGACGCTCGTGCTTCGGATCGTTTACGGTCCATTCAGAATCTATAGAGAGCTGCTGGAACGGCCGAAAATCCAGTGAATGACGCTCGGCACACGCGATAGGCAACTACTGCGTGGCGCGAGCGTGTCAGTAAATATACGGTAGGAATGCGTTTCCTGGCTGGGCAAGGGAAGCGGGCGGAGAGTGAACGGCAGATTCGACAGTTTTGGTGAAGCCGGAAATTGAAAAGTTCCAGACAAAGTTACTCGTCCACGGGCGCGCCCACATGTATGAGGAACTCGGGGCGCCAACTGATCGTCCGATATCTGAGCCGTTGAAGTAGGGAAATGGATCTTCAACCGTTGCTGTATAGCGTGATAGTAGCATCGCATCGAATCACGCCAGCCTTCTACAAGATTTACACTACCGTCAGCCATTTCTTAAAGCTTTCCATATTTACACTAGAATTAAAATCGCGTGCCCTATTCTCTAAACCCTCTAACAAGATTATGAATAAAGACGCCTACCAGACATAAATAGAATGACCCTTTTTCCTATCTCGATCTATCTCGGTCTTGTTAATTACATTGTACCACTTTTTTATGAGTGTATGCAAATCCTGCTGGGCGTGACACATTCAGTATGTCACGGTTGCAGAGGGTGGCAGGCTAATGCAAGCGCAAAATTGGAAGTGAGGGGTGTAATCGATCATCAGAAATGATACTTTTACGAGAGCGAATAGCGACGGTCCGGAGTACCCGATCCCACCGAGAAGTTTCCCTGAATATGGTCCTCGGACGTTTTTGATTATTGAACTCGGAGGTCCGAAAAATTTTATGAGCCGAGAGCTGCTCACTGGGAGTTGGCCGAAGTTGGCGCGACAAGTTATAGCCCTCGGTGATATACAATCCCGAAAGTTTTAAGCTACTTTTCTATAGGGATTGCTTTATCCTGTTCGATCTGGCTGAGAATTCGATATGACATCGATAAGCTTTGCTCCCGAAAATCCTAGCTCCTTCGGCGGACTGATCAATAATTCAATTCCTCTCTTTCAGTCTCGGGGGCGAGAAGGAGCACTTAATTATGCGGACGTCGCTCTAGTTCTCGCCTCATTGTGCAGCTGGATGGACAATGGAGCGTGGTCATGATAAGTTATCAGTGTCGCAGATTGCGCTCCTTGTAAACTTGAACTGGTGCCGTGCCCGGATGCGATATCCCATTGACATACCGATGAATGCCCAACGCAATTAAGTGCCAAGGCAAGGGCACAATATTGGAATACTGATTACTCTCGATCGTCTGGGAAATTGTGGCGGTGTTATCAGCCAGCAGCCGTGAGTGGATTTAACAAAGTGGTAATTAGTTATTGGTTCCCCAGTCATTCTGGCGATTAAAATCGTTCGTCGGCGCCACAGCGTGAAGATGAATCAGCGGGTTAAATGGCCCGAATTGAAGGAGAGGGATGGATCTCGCCGGATTAATGACGAGAGAGACTTAAGCCGCGTGTTTCATCGTCGGTGGTGAACTATTGCGCGTTAAAGGTTCGAATTAAAACTAACCGTAATTTAGCGATTGAGAAGTAATCGGGCGCGCGGCACACTTTCCCGCCGTCCGTGTAATAACGGCGATAATCGACTCAGCGTAAGCCGATTAACCTGCACACGCAAACCTTGGACGCCATTGTAGATTACATTTACGCCGCCGGAAAAAGAGGAGGACGTCGCACTTGCGGTCGATATAAGTGCATTATGGGACCCTTAACTTTAATGGCCGGAGAAGAAAGATAGGCAATAACTATTTCTAAGAGTAGCCATTCCCGTTAATTAAGACTACTTGAGTGTCTTGCTCGCGAGAAAATCCCAATGAGACCAGCGTCGGAAGAAATAATACTGCGAGGGGTGGAAGCTCATGCTTATTCAAATTAAATATTTCAGTCTCGGCAAACGAGATCGAACTCTGCTCAATCGAGTTTCTATCTGCCGAATGATTTTTCAATTTTCCCTCCACAGATAGATGGAGGATATCGGAAGACCGGCGGCACGGCGGGCCGAGATTCTTCCTCTGAACTCTTCCAACTTTTTTTCTCTTCTCCCCGGATCTTTATGTGGGGGGGCGTGAATAAAGTGAGAGTAAGGAAACTCCGTGGTCGCTGGATATCAAATGAATCCTGACTAATGTGCTCGATGAACTGAAACAATAAAAATTCCCTCGGCACCCCTTACTACACTTTTTCATCGTCTTCTCTAGTATTGATGCCAAATAATCCAAGTCATTTCCGTCTTTCTTAAACACTTTGAGAAATCAGAAGCACCAATAATCTATTTTTATTACGAAACTGTATTATCAATAGACTAATTAGGAATACTTATCATGGACGTTGCCGTTATTGTTCGCTCGTAAGAGTTCTTACTTTAAAAGTAGCCCATTCTTTTCCCTGGGTGATCCGGCTCGCGTAAATTGCTATTAATTAATTCCCACTGGAATTGTTTCCAGTCTCACTTTCGTGAAAGGATGCGATTAAGCTCCATAAGGTGAGAACAATGGGCTGGTAGAAAGAAAGAAGGGAAAAATAATTGCCCATTGAATTCCCAGAATTTCGTTTTAAGGTGTTAAGTATAATTATCGGAGCTTCCATTAACATAGCGACAGAGTAGAGCGCCGAATGAATTGAGCGAACAAAAGGATGAAAAAGTCTCTTCGCGGGGATTGAAATTGCAGGATCCTCCAAAGTGCGAGACTTCCCGACTAAATACTTTCTTAAAAAATTACTACGATATCCAGGATCTCGAGTTGCACGCGATAAACCTCTTCCGAGGACACGCAAGAATGTGTGAAGAAGAGAAAACGCGAGCTTATTCAAGCTCCAAGCGATTGTACGTATGACCTGCTTCCGGCAACAAACCCGCTTCGTAAGTTATAATCCCGCCGGTAAATTCCGAAATAATTATGCAGCGCGATAAAACTTTCCACGGAACTCCAGGAGTTCGTCTGTAAACTTGCGCGCTGTCTTCACCGCTTCGTGGCAACCTCGAAAAAGGGACTTCATTAAGGGGATGGAGAAGTGTGGACGATGAAAAAATAATCATTCGCAAGAGAGGCTTCGTCTGCAATGGTCTGGTAGGGTGGATGCGATAAAGCGAGAGGGTAGTGTAATTAGTTTGGCTGGAATGAAAATAAGCCGAAGGCAAACATTGGGATCGGAATTGCTTGGAGGCATGGGTAAATAGGAAAGCATGGTATGGTCGGCAGTAAGGAGATAAAGTGGGAGAGAAGGAGAGAAAGAGAGAGAGAGAGAGAGAGAAAGTGAGGGTGGTGTATTCCCAGGTGTTCTTGGCGCGGGCCAAATGGTATCGAATATGTATGACTCAAGCTGGCGAGTAGAAAAGCGGCCTAATCTCATCACCGACACGTTCTTTCTACCGACTTATAGCCCGAGGCGGCTGAAATGGAGTTTCCGGGTAGGCGCCAAGGCGGACTTCCCACTTCGCACTTAACGAAACATCATCTCCCAGGAGGGCCTACGAAATTCTATATGCGAGCTTACGTTGGAGATCCTTCGACTGGTAAAAGCGGCTTTACATCGAGGCGAGCCCCGCGCGCTCTCGCACGAATAAATCTAAAGCAGAAAAATCCGCGAAAGCTCCATTATCCGTCCTGGCAAATAAACGGCCCCCGGCCGCCGCTTCCACCGGCCCGATAACGCCCGCCCGAAATGGGATTTCATCGTAGCATCGCCAGCCATCGCAGCTAAGAAAACAATTCCGATCGCCGTGGAATCCCTTTATCTGTAACTCTTTTGTGTGATTTACCTTGTACCATTCCGCATGTGTGTGTTTGCTTGCGTGCATTTAGGCGGCTAAGTGTGTATAGCCTGGGGGAGAGAGAGAGAGAGAGAGTGAGAGAGAGATTTAGTGGCGCGAGAGATGTAAGAATACATTGTTTGTTATTCGGAGCAGCGTTCGGAAGAATCCCATTTGCCGGAGGAGATCTATAATCATTTCACCCTTTGACGCCAGTACCTCCTCCGCGCTTCGAGCGCAAAGCACTCGCACAGATTACAGTGGAAATCCGAGCACCCACATTTCGTCCTAAATAAGTTTCGAGGGTACTCTTTGCCGCCCCGGCCTGCCTGCCTGCCTGCCGCTGTTCAGAACTGGCTGCCTTGTTAGGGGCGCACTAAATCACAGTTGCTAATTTATTAACTTCGAAGTGGCATGTATAGCATATGTTAGCCAGTCACGCCTCCTCGTGTAAAGTTACACCGGCGACCTAAATAGGAATTCGCGGAGCAACCGCGAAAGTGGCGAGCGATGTAATTTTATAATCAAGTAAATGCATCGAGCGGCAACGTTGCCCGAGAGCACTAGAGCGGCGCATTGAGGAATTGGGCTCTCTTTCTCTTTATCTGAAGAGCAAAACCAATCTGACGTTTCCGTGGATGCTCCGTGGGAAGTGGTCGCGCAAAGAGGTTTCACCAGCATACTTTGCAAAAGTCCATTCCTGACGGAATTCTCCGCTACGCCCCACAAGTGCATACATACTCGACGGACGTGTGGAAGCTTGCGCACACCTAGATGGATATGGACAACGAGGCGGAAACGTAAGAGTATTGCGCTCTCGAGCAGAGATTCTTCGATGAGAGGAATACAGAGCGGGATTCTCGCTCTCACCGTCTCTCTCTCTTTCTCTCTCTCTCCCTTTCCCTCGTTTTCCATTTTCCTTCTCTACTGGCTGGTGGTGAAAATCGCCGGAGGAAAATCGGGCAACCCCTTTCCCGTCGGACAAATTGCGCGCTGCCGGAAAACCGGGCGCACACCGCTCTGCTGGCGTGGCCACGACCGCCGAATGGCAGCACTAAATGATCCCTCCACGTGTGCCAGCCAGTGCCAACATTCGATTTCTCGGGACTACGTCGGTCGGTTTTAATTAATCAAGCGGAGAAAGAGAGAGCTGACGGCAAGCGGATCTTTTCTCTCGCTGGAGTGGCGGCAGGCCTTTTTTGCTCGAGTAATCGTTACCACCAGGTTTTCCGGAGGCCGCCGCGTACATTGGGCGCCGGCCACGGTCATACATCCACGCCACGCCACGCCATCCCCAGCAAGCAGCACTCTAGCACGCGAGAGCGCCAGAGAGCGCTAGCCGCTCCAAGGAGGAGAAAAAATAAGGAATGGAAATCGAACCCGAGAGGGAGAGCCGAAAGAGCATTTCTCTCGGCTCCTCGAGATCTTTCGCTCATTGATCACCTGTCGCTTCTCCTGCAGGTAGAAGGACGAGACCTACCCGAAATTACCCGGCCGAGCGATCGCCCTCAACTGCCAGACTCACCCCAGCGATATTAATCGTGCCCTCGGTGAGCGTTTACTCACTGATTTCCAGCCGCTAGCTGCGGAAGAAATCCGAGCCGTTTCGTTCACCTTTGACGAGCATACGCTCTACCTCTCTTCGTTGCCCTGCCACTCCACAACCCTGTGTTCGCACGTACGAGACGCCTTTCAGAGCCCTACCCATTCAAAGCTCTCGGCGAAAACTGTAAATACTTAATGCTGCTAACTCGCCGCCTTGGCCAGCTTGAGTTCAGCGTGCGTAACTACAAATTATCGCGATTAACCACTTCACAAAATCAACGGAGCGTCCTTTCGCCCTCGATGGTCGTCGAAAACATCGAGGGATTTGCACTGCCCGCAGCCCATTGGCCACCGCCCATCCATTTATCCCGGTTTTTGAACGCCGCATGCAGCGCACGATTGTAATGCATTTTCGTTAGAGCCGAACAATAAAATAATTCGAGACTCGCTCGCGTGAATAGTAACAAACACAGGCACACGAATTCGTGCTATGCAGCTGGGAGAGCAAACAGTTCTCTGTGTTCTCAATATTTCGAACGGCCGCCCGGTACCATGACTACATATAAATGCATCGTTAAGTGTCACCAAATGGGCATCGAACATACGCTCGTGAAAAAGTTGAACGCGTTGGCAAATTGCAGCAAGTCGATTCCCTACTCGCTGCCCTCCTACTCTGCCCCTCTGCGCGATGACACTGTGGGGCTTTCACTGTGGGTGCGAGCGGGGGAACACTAGCCAAGGCATTCAACCTCGGCCTAACGCCTAACCCCACGGAGTTTCAGCTACAAGGAGACAATAAAATATCAGGTAACGAAATCCGAGAAGTAAGACGAAGCGGAGAAGGCAACGAAAAAGTGCTGAACAAGGTACGCCGCTCACAATTGTCTGAATATCGAGTTCCATCGTGAAACCGGTGACTATACAGGGAGGAGGATCCTCGCTTCCTCTCAGCAAGAGAAAATGTATGACGGAAATGTTGACCATTTTAACGTCTGTTACTCGCACATCCTGCTACTTCATTCGCCCAACGCTTGCATTGCTACGCTCTAGCATGCACAAGCGACCGATACTCCTAGCCGGGCAAGAGAAAAATAATATATGCGCACATGTTTCATCCCGAGTTTTACACTTTATACAACAGTGGGTAATTATCGGATTTAGCTATCTTTCCAACAAAACGAAAAGCGGCATTGATTTTGTTTTTATTATGTTCACTGCATGATATTAAGCGATAATTACGTAGCGTAAACCGTTAATAAGCTGTACTTGTATGAAATAATTGTGTATGTAACAAAACCGGGCTTGTTCTCGTGATAGTTTTATCGCGTAAAGGCATAACGAGCGATCCTAAAAATTGCAAATGGGTTGAGTCTAAAATGTTTAACATCCCACTGTCATCGTATAATGATATATTGAAATTAGTAGGATCAAATTTGCATATAATTATTTCATATATGCACAGCTTTTTATCGCTTTCCCCCAACTAGTAATCACGATATATCACATAACGACCTATGAATTATGCGACCGTTAAAAAGCTGTATTTGACAGCCACTTAAGCTAGCTGTATCAGTACTGTACCATCCAAAAGTCAACCGAAATCCATTATCTCAGAAACGACGTGGTCAAGTTCAATAAAATTTGGTCAGCAGTTGCAGAACTTTATAAAGATTATTCTGTCTAAGTTTAAACAAAATCTATGAATCCTATTTTTTTATACAACTACCTTTAATTATCACTTGATATTACATTCGGTAGGGTATTTAAAGCAAACAAAAGCTACTTTTTATTCTCGTGGGAAAGGAGCTAAAACCGATAATTAGTCAAGCGCGCTCCCCTCAACTGAATCTCTTCAGGGTGGTCGTACCTAATCAATGCAGATTTCGCTGGAACAGTCGAGAGCGAATGACTAATGTGGGTAATCCTGCGTGTTAATGAGCTTTGATCCAACAATAGTTATTACAGCCATCATCAGAATGCTCAACAGTACTGCCATGCATAATACCATTCACCAAGAGCCACAATTCAACCACGAATAATGGTACCGGCTTAATGAAATGAACGTCCTCAAACATGAAGTGTACAACTTAATCATTCCGTTTCGTAATACTTTTAGCAGAGTTGGGAGCTTGCCGTTATCAGTTAAGCTTACACAGTACTTAATCCACATGCACACATACATACACATCATAATATTTCCTTGAATCGTTCCATGAATTACCCAGAAGTTAAACCGAGACCTGCGCGAAGTTGAGGTCCGCTGGGAAGCAGTTACTATTTTTCTGTACTGCCTCAAAGGGCCGCGTGCAGTACAGTGGCCGGGGTCGTCGAGTACCAAGTAAAACACAGTGGTGCACGCGCGAAGGCCCTATTAGAGAGGCGAGATAAATCCCACGGCAGGCGCGTGCCGAGTAATTCGCAAGATGCTTAGTTAAGATGGCGCGTGAATGCATCCGGGCAAGCTGTCGAGTATAAAACGGCAATGAGCACATGTCCGGGCGGCGTTGTAACGAAGAGGGTAGCACGTGAGAGGCAGCCGGGCCATTCATATCCTATATGTATACGTATAGTATACAGAGAGAGAGAGCGAAAGAGAGAATGAAAGAGGGTGAGAGAGAGAGAGAGGGGGGGGGTGGAAGAGATCGAAGGGAAGCTGGTGGCACGAAGGGGGTGAGTTGTCCGTTTATCGGGTCCATCGTTAAGGCACGCGCTCAAACAAGCTGGCGCGCGAGGCAGCGTGCGGACGAGGAACGCTGACCATTTGATTGCCGCCATGTTCGTACTTGGTAAGCGGAGCCTTTGTGTACGTATGCGGCTAACCCACGCTCTTTCACGCTTCCTCCTGCGCTGCTGCTTCAATCGAGCGCCACTCTGCATTTGCCAGGAGCGAGACAGCAAGAGAGAGAGAGAGTGAGAGAGTGTGCGAGGGAGGGACGAAGGAAGGGGGAAGGGTGGAAGGCACAATCCATCGCCTCGGAGCTCGAGCAACGTGCACGCATACATACCGCACCCGAGACCCAACCCCTTGACACTGTCGCACCTATGATACATCCCCCAAGTTGCACCGTTACGAGCTGCTTTTTACTTAAGCGTTTATAACCGCTTGGGATAATCGCACGCTTCGCTCGCTGCACTGGTTATTTATTAGCTGGGCTCGCAGGCCAAATAAAGTGCAAACTTTTGCCCTAGGAACTCGAACCAAGAGTTTTTTGTCTCAGTACCGAAGAAATTATGAAGAGCATGTAAAAGCGGAAATTGTTTTATGGTACTACACGCTTGTCTGTGTTGTTATTTCTGTCCCGAATGATAGTTGGAGGCAACGGGAAAAACATAACAACGTTGGATGCATTCGTAAGGAGACTAGTTTCAGAAATATTCTTTTTGTGTTTCAGTGCTCCAGAGGAAAGAAGAAATCGATGGTACGAGCAGAGCGAGAACCGTTGACGTGCCGGGTATAATCATAATCCATCAAGCTTCAATAAAAAAGTAAACTCTAATAACAAAGTTCGTGTTGATAACACCGAGAGAATGCGGTTCAATATTAGCCGTATGACCAATGATTGATGCGGGCAGATTTTTTTTCTCTTCCAGACACCGGCTCGACAAAGGCAGGAGAGTTTGGCGACACACTAGTCGGGGGAATCCCCGGAAGATTGGCCGGCTAACGAATTCCTGGGAGGGTGGGTCCGTGCGGGTAATAAAGACCTCGGAATAATTAATATTAGGAAGTGAGTGAGGCGGACAACGAGGGACGGGGCGACTCGATCTTGCGTCGGCAAGAGAGCCACGCGATTAGAGGGGCTCCGAGCAGCAAGGTGTAGCCGAGTGCGAGGCTTGGCACCAGCCGTTGCTGAGAATATGAAAGAGTAATTAGCGCGGAGGACAGTCGCCCGGTAACGGGCGCAAAAGGCACGTTAATGAGCGATCGAAATTTCTCGCTCGCCTTGGGCATACTGGGCGACTCGAGGGTGGAAGACTGGGGCCAATCCATCGGGAGTTTATTCCCTCTCAGTCGTGAGGGGGTCTCTCTTCCTTTCAAGGTGCTGGCCGTTCATCGATCTTCGGAGAGGGTGGGTATGGGTGTGGGTTGGGGCCAGCGGAGCCGAACAGGGACAGTGTCGGTATAACTCCGTAATTGTTGTACTTGCTCCGAACTGGCGCCGGATGCGCTATAATGTAAATGCAATTAGCGCTTGATCTCTCTCGGCTCTGCAGCCCTCTGGCTCTTTATTTCCGCGTGTGCGGCTGCCTTGGCAGGCTCGGCTTGACTCGACTCGACTGCTACTCACATCGGCGTACCTTGCTACTGTTCGTGCCACCTATTATCAGCTTATGGGGCGCTTGAAAAGCTTAGCTTGACGAGGAGTTGGTGAGTGAGCGAGCGGCTCGTGCACGTGCACGTGCACGAGCTTGAGCAGCAACACACTTCGTGCTCTGAGCATCGGCGAGCGCCTGCTGGTGCTGCTGCTGCTGTTGCTGCTACTTCCTGCAAAAAGGCGTCGCGCCACAACGGCCGCTCGTACTGTAATTGCGAACGACCTACGGTTTCTAGGCTCTTCTCACTATGCTCTGTGTGCACGAGAGTGCGGGCACAAGCTCACTCTCTACTCGCTGCTCTCCTCGCACATGACGTGCCCGGAATACGCGCCGACAATTAAATTGCCGAGATAATTGGCGCTTTCTTGCCGGGTCAATTGTTACCGTGACGCTATCCTCAACTTAACGCTGGCGCGCGCACTCTCAATTGCCCCCTGAGGTTTCCAGTAACAGTACGCCGCGTTTGCCCTGCAAGTTCTTGGCCCGCGGAGATATCGGCCCGACAGACTTCTGGCTCCCGGCTTCTGACTCGTGAGAGCAGAGACCTCGCAGCTATGTTAGCCGATGCGACGAATTCCTCTCCTTTGACGACGGTGCAGGGCCTATTGAGTGCACAGCCTCCTTTTTAAATAGGGGCTACAGGTTAGGTCTGGGTTAGGCAGAGACGGCAGTTTTCGAGCCAATGACACTTTCGGACAATAGCACCAAAACGCTTTGCACAATTAATTGCTTTTTTCCGTACTCCTTTATTAGCGCTCTCGAGTCCCGAGTCTGAGAAAGCGAACGAAAGGACGGGCGTGGCGGGCGCGTAGTTTTTCCACCTCGCTTGTTACGAATTAAACTCGAGCCTGTACACGCGCAGCGGGCGGCTGCCGGCTTTCTCCCCATTTCAGCCAGGTGCAAGCTAGTCAAGACAATAGTGCGAAATCATATTCAAGAGTAATTCGTGATTCCCCCGCACCACCACTCATCTCATCGCACTCGCACGAAATACCGGCCTACAATGGCCATTACCGGAATTTCATGTAGTACTTTGGTAGTCGGTTTTTATTTACACAAGCAGTTTGCACTGGCCAATCGCATATAGTCCAATCCCGAAATGCTAAAAATTCAACCGACGAAATACCAATGCCGCAGATAAATGACGCACAACCACACAAAAATAGCAGTTTTCATGAAAATATTTGCGAAATCGTGTTTACCCCTGATGAATTGCCTCCATGGCGTGACATTACAAAAAGAGCAACGCGTGGGCGCAGACACTGAAAAATAATCCGCCCGTAATTCATGCCGCTGTAAATAAACGCAACATCTGCACGTAATTCCGGTGGTGGGATGTGCACAGGGGGGAGGAAGAAGACTCGGGTACTAATTATGCAGAGTGGCAATAAAAAGGGGAGCACAGCACCACGAATTCCACAACACGAGTAAGGTGGATGGCCTTCGAGACAGGATAAACGACTTGGCGACTTGGTTTTTCTTAATTATTATTTCGCGCGAATTACAGCTAATGAGAAAGTGGCTCGTGCGAGAAGTCGAGCCGCTGACCGAAAGTCTGGAACAGTTCCCGGCGACCTGGATTTTCCCGCGAGAAATCCCTCTCTACTTAGAAATAGTGGGAACATATTTATGGCAAGATGAGTGCCGAGCATGGCAGGATGTCGACTGCTTGCTAGACAAGCACTTTAAGCTAAGGACACTGTACTCGGTGGGCTACACAGCTATTTTTAGGAGAACCCATTGACGAGGTCGGGAGGCGATTTGTAGTGATGTTAAGTGGGGACAAATGTCTGTGAACGAGAGTCTGTCTATTTTCTCTGGCCACCTGGACGAACGAGTTAAGGAAACCCTTGATCTACAACTTCCACGCACAAACACGCTAACCGCACACACAACGTGCAAGCAAATGTTCGAGGGCTTGTATGGCAACAAATAGCGGACGATATGCGACGGTCGGCTCGATCTTATTTTAAGAAAGAACATAAAGGGCAGATTCCTATGAAGAATATAAATTGGGCCGTGTCGAATAAAACATTCGGGGCGACATCGTTAAAATATACTGGATGTCTCGGTCGGGCAGATTGGAGTGAAATTCAACGTATGCGGGGAACATATGCACTCGAGTGTGTGTGTTGCTGTGACCCAGAGCCGTAAGCCTTTACTTAAAACACCGTGAACACTGAAGCCGTGATTCTGAAAGGGGCCCTCAAGGGTTCCAAAGCATATGTCACGGCTCGGGAGACAAAAGGCTCTGGATATAGAAAAAGTATTTTGGGCAACGGATTTCTCACATTTTACTGTCTCTCGGACGCTATGTCCCTTTTGGCTTTCCTGCTGGAAAGCTCGGTTTATTTTCGAAATCTAGGACTTCCTCTAGGAAATCCCGATGAAAATTATTACAGACGTTAAGATATACCAACGGTCGAATTTCGTTCGATCGATCCTGGTTCAGTTACCCCTGCCGGCAGAGTTGTCAGCTAAATAAAAGCCGGATAAAGCAGCGGTGGCGAGACTTCCTCCTTCACGTGTGAGCGCGAGCGTCTTCGATAGCTCTTTCCCATTCAACTTTAACAAGAAACTTTAACGAGAGACTCCACTTGTAACCCGGCGGATCCCATTGGGATCTAAAAAGATTCCTCGGCACTCAGCCGCGGTGCGAGCGACAACGACGTACTTATGTAAAGCATGTGTTTTTACGCCCCAGCCCGTTAAATCATTCCCAATTGGAGTCGACGCCCCGTTGCCCCTGCCGGACGCCCGGAAGAGAACGGGCGTATAGGTATAGTATAACCATGCCGCTAATGGCGAACAGGCAGTTATCACATCTGGAAAGGTTAAAAATCAAAGAATCTTTTTCCCCTATATTCTCCATGCGTTTCTCATCGCTTTCCTTAAAAATCTCAGCGCATTCCACGTTTCTCGTGAATAGACAATTCCAGCAAAGTATACGAAACGTTCCTCTAGAAATGCGTGGTCGAGACGTCCCACGACAGGTTTCTGACCCGTAATGGAAAAAGCAAGTAACACGAAAATGTTGCCAAGTGGGACCTGTTACTCAATTCGTGTTCTTCTTCGTCGCTTTTCGAAGAGGAGCGCGCCGGGCTCGCGTGTGCTTCAGGCACGCTCCGGGCAAAAAAGAGAAAACTTCGTGTATGCAAGCGTTCCGCCAGTTTTCAGAAGGTGACCAAACATAAAATTTGTTTCACGCGCGTCTACCTTCCTTTCACACTAAATGCTCTAATAGTGAAAAAGACTACTACGACTACTTTGACGTAGAAAGTTATCGAATTGGCTCTAAAGAATTTTCATTAATCTTCACACGTGTTTTGAATACCCAAAAATATATCTGATTCGATAGTATAAAATTTGTCTTAAAACCTTAAACATCGACAATTACCGGCATAAAAAAAATATGTGTAGGCTATTTTTAGGATGCCAATGTGTGTACAAGGTTAGATAAGGAAGGGAACGAGGCAATCCGGAGCGACGGTGTTTTCCAAGTACGAGAGTAAACAATTCACCCGGCCCCGACGAGTGGAGCACGTCGACCCAAGGGCACGCTGGCATTTCGACACTTTTTGCGAGAGATATTCTCGGCCGCAAGTATGCCTCCGTTCGATGCGTCAGGTAGGTGAGTGCAAGCTCTTGCCGGCAAAAGAGGGGCATTCTCCAGCGAATGGGAACTCGAGTTTCTCGATTATACATACACACTGCTGTGCTAGATATTGAGTACAACCTCGTTGCTGTATCGGTTGCTAGTGCCGACTAGAAAACTTCGAATCATAGGAGAGAAGAAGAGGAGACCGGAAGTTAAAAATGTGCAGTGCAGCACTGTATGTTTTCGGTTTCCTTGTTACTGGTTCCGCGCGAACATGCTCGCTACTTTCCGCGACTACCTAAATACCCGGAGCGGAAAGTGTCCCGCTTCAATGCAGGAGCATCGATCCACTCAAGCGGTGGAAGAAGCACATTTGCCGGGCACGGACTTTCTTCAGACTGCGCGCGGTATGCTTACCGTAATTACTTCCCGCCGCTCATTGAGCACTGGAGTAAACGAGGCTTTGACAAAAAAGCCGAGCACATGCAGAGGAACACACAAACGCGCGCGCGCGCGCGCCGCACACAGACGAGGTGCATTTGTACTGGCGAGAAGCGAGAGGAGTGGCCTGTGAAAAAAGTTGATAACGAAGTGGCCGAGGTAAAAGCTAGCTGAAAATTACAATGACAATTGTAACGAGGTTGCGATTTCCCCGGAGCGTAACAGAGCGAAAGCCCAAGCGCAGAGGCCATTTCTGAAATTAATCGTGAGTTTCCTTGAAATCTCGGCGTCACGACGAGAATCGTCGGAGCTTTAAAGCTACGAGGCGGGATGGATCTTCTTGAATTGGTCAATCTCGAAGGACGAGGTGCGGCTATTCCTGGAAGAAAATGCGATTTGTGGTATGCCTGGAATGAGGTCGACGTCGCCATCCTCCCGCTCTCCCGGGACGATCGGTTCTGCGATCGCATGGCATTTCCCTGCCTGTACTATTCGAATCCCGTTTGCATATCTCCCTATCTCCTCAAAGTATCGAAGAGCTTTTGCCAGTATTTCCCTGCCGAATTGCCCTGCGTACGAAATTGAAGCGCTCCACCAATCGTGAAACCATACACGTTCTAGGATTAATTAACTACGCACTTCTCCTAGATCCAAACTCCTATAAAACATAAAAATTCGATGGCAAGAATTTCTTCCCGATACAAAGAATACCTGACTAAATTTCCTAGTCAGTCGAGCTATCCGAAATATTCATGTGCTCCTTTATCCCCGCCTTTTATATCAAAAGGGAAGGGATTAGTTCGTAGGGTTTGATCAAATTTTTTACGACTTACAATAAAGGGATACACCATGTCACAGACGGTTGCTCGAGCATAGCAAATCATTTATATATTCTGCTTGAAAAGCGCTACCATCCTGTGCGCGCTATCAGTAATCCGTAAATACTCCGGTAAGCCGGAGCTTTTTTATGGGCCTGCAGAAGTACGTTTTGTCGATATACGTGGATAGTGCACGCTCGGAATAAAAAACGAATCTATATCCACGAAAATCTTCGTATCTGGCGCGCAGCCTACATTTCACGGAATCACATAGGAAAGCGAAAGTGATGCGGTACGGCGAAGACAGAACAGCCGGAGCACTAATGCAATACACGTGCATACTAGAGAAGGATCGTGGAGTTAATATTAAACGTGTTAGGCCACAGTAAGCAGCGTAGCTTGTCAAGTCGTTCCTGGAATGAGAGACCTATCGGTATCGCCACTTATCCGTGAAGCAGTACCAGCAGCCCCACTCTGGGAAGGTAGTAGGACTGCGCTTTTCATAGAAATACGAGGGATGCATGGCTCTTCTAATTTTCGGCTTGCTGTCTGGCTTGACTCATTTTTGCATAATGCAGCCTAATAAGGGCTAATGAATGAAACTCCGTAAGCCCCGATGTTGCGCAAATTGGATTTACACCACTTGCCATTCCGCTTCTCTTCTCTCTCTCTGTCTCTCCACAACCCCTCACTTTCGCTGGCCCCTTATACAGCATGGCCCGTTGTCATACTGTAATCTCACCGTCCACTCGTCCTCCCTTTCTACCTTTCGCTTCTCTCCCGACCGCTTTTCTGTCCCATCTCGCGCACATTTGCATACTTTATAATCTCCGGCACTACCATCCGAGTGAGAGTGAGCGAGCGAGCGAGCGAGCGAGCCCATGCCGCGCACGCCCCAGCGGATTCTGTGGATTCCAGCCCCCAGCGAGCGTGAGGAAGCCTATCTGGGGAAGAGAACTACGATTTACAGACGAATGAGGTCGTGTCGCGATCCCCTCATTTTTTTAATTACTCTCCCCATTCCCCTGCCACGGGGTGGAACGGCCTGTCGGAACTTTAGCGTGCAACACTCCGACCACCCTCATCTTACTGGCTCCAATTGCTCCAATGGAGACTGAACGAAAATGATTTATCGATCGGTGAAGTATGTAAGACACGATATTACTCTAACCGCCCTCTCTTTCTCTCTCTCTCTCTCTCTCTCTCTCTCCTTGCCCATCATCTACCTCCTGCCCGCGATACCAGAATAGCCGTAATGGAATAGAATATTTCAATCGAACTTTCAGCCAGACAAGACTCGATTATTGAGTGGCCGGTCGAACGCGCCCCGATCTACTTATAATCCATCCTGAACTCGCAATCCTCCTCCTTTCTCCTGCCTTCGCCTCACACGCCGGAACATCTGGCAGGCAAAGTGAGTCGGTCGCTGGCAATTTCAGTTATGTCGCCGGCCGCGCGTTACTCCGGGCTCATTCCACGAGTGCTACCGAAAAATTCTTGGTCCTGGCGTTTCCCCCTAAGAAAGAGTGTAATTCATTCCGGGTAACCCAATTACCGGCTGGCCGACACAAGCAGGCCATGCGTTACAGTTCTGAGCTTGAGCGGGCGGGCTTGATCGTAGGCGGGGATCGATGCGGGCAGAACCAGTTGGAGCGTGTAAAACACTGGAGGAGTTGGTTGAATCACTGGTGCTAAAGTGCCACGGGAAATCAATTACACGAAGGCCACCGGCAGCACTTGCACGTAACGTTCCTGGAAAAATTTCAGTTGCGACCCGTGAATTATTCCGGCGTTTCTGCCGCCAGGAAGTTCTTGGACTATGAATCCCTGCTCGGCACGCTGCTGCTACAGTTCTTTGATCGACGCGCCGTGCCGTTTCTTCGTGTCGGCCTGCTTTCAGCCGATAGGCGAGGCATGGTCAGGCAGGCAAGTAGGCAAGCAGGCGGCCTGAATCGGTGAGCAACATTTCCAGTTGCCATTTCTCTCAGATCTGGATTATTCATCGCTCGAACGCCGCGCGCCAGACCGAGTCGACTGCTTCACCCAGAACCTTTGAAGCTCACGATCATCTGCTGGATCTCGTCCGTGAAATATATATTTCGATGCTCGGCTGTGGCTGCGTCTTGAAAAGCATCTTGCTGGAGATCGAGCTTGCGTAATTGCTGCCAGACATAGTCTGACCTTTTCCACAATATTTCCTGCAGACATACACTCTCTTCTCTTCACTAGATTCTCCCAACGTACACTGATCAGCTGTGACCCGCAAAGCTCGACTTGCACTTCGTTAGTGGTGAATCCGTAACACAGCATTGCAGTATTGCCGAAAAGCGAAGCGGAGGGTCTTGGGTTTGATGACTGTTTCAGGTGGTTCAATGTCTCCTTTGTCTCTCCTAACAATGTCCCCTTGTCGGTGGTACGCTCTAATTCGAGAAATCCAGGCTGGCCTGTTTAAGGTATCGGCGAGCCGATACCGAGCGCGGTGCACCCTTTGTCATGGCGAGCACCGTTAAAAATCTACACGAAAGGTCACGCTTCCCCAGAAGTAACTAAGTTTTATGCCCTCCGATCGACACGGAAAGCAACTGGAGCGCGACGGGTGTAAAAATTCTTGCCTTTGTAATGTCGAACTCACAGGCTTCACGGCGAGCGTTCATGGTCTATTAGTTCCCCTTATTAAATAAAGTAATGCTGTAAAAGTGGAACGGTTCCACATAATTTATACGAGTCAGGGTGCTTCTGTCCTTCGAGATATCCGAATTGTCCCTTCATTATTTCCTGAGATATGTGTACCTACATCTATACGTATGTAAGTACATACGATCCCTTTTTCGTCGGAATGATCGTAATAAAAGCGCCGAACGGTTTCTGCTTCGCGTTCACGGAGCGTGAGAGAGTTTCAGCCCCATTTATTGCTAACGAGCGATGAAAGCGGGGAGAACGAGTAACACTTTGGAAAAGTAAGCAGTGACCCCAAGCACGAGGACTACTTCTCTCGGTAATGTGAAGCTACCGGGAACATTAAGTCTAAAGGAAACACCGCCGATTAAGAAGGAGCAACGGGCGTTGCTTCCGGACATAAAGAGTTGATAATTACGCGGCAAATATCCCGTGCTCCTCTGTTCTGTGGTGCGAGGCTTAACGATAAACACCCACTTGACTATCCCTCGCTAAGATCCCGGGAGACAAGTTTCCTTCGTTCTTCAGGTGGAGTCGTGTCGCTCGGTACTGGCTACCACTGTGCCAACCGCACTCCCAAACTCCCCTGCACACTCCCCC
Organism: Ectemnius cavifrons; assembly: GCA_964023945.1. Lineage (NCBI taxonomy): Eukaryota > Metazoa > Arthropoda > Insecta > Hymenoptera > Crabronidae > Ectemnius > Ectemnius cavifrons. The sequence goes on from OZ030377.1 coordinate 18,466,439, forward strand.
TCTTCCGCCCCTGTCAACTATCACAAAGCACTGGAGCGTAACACTTGCTTAACATTAAACAAGTTTACAGTGGGCAACTTTCCGGCGTTACAATAACCTGGGGTAACTCGGTTGACACACTTGCAACTCTATACTTAACCCTTTACGCAGCATTTGTAATTACCAGTAATACCAACTCCGCTCTCTGTTATTCGACGCCAGCAAGCGCGCGCGGTCTCGGTCAAGAACGAATCTCCGCTCTCAGGGAATTATTCTCTGCTTTCGTCAATTCAATTTACATTGGATTTAAAAAAAAAGAGACGGATAAGCGCGCGGGATAAGCAGACTTTTCTTCTGACTAATCTGAGAGAGTCTTCTGTAAACATGAAACCAATTCCCTAGCATGCAGGCTCGTCATAGCTGTGAACTTCATTGGCGTAGTGACAATGTAGTCTGCTTAAGTTTCCAACTATCCTCGATACTAATGTCCCGTAATGGAAGTGAGCCGCAGTATAGCGCCTCAATAAGGCACGATGTCATCAGCGGTGCCCGGTTTTAATTAATCTACTTGCAACATGTTTATCAGGGTGCTATTAATCACGGCACATGCATACACATGGCAGACTTAATCTACTTGCTGGTTAAGCACGGTCGTCATAACTGATGACCGAGAATCGCGGCTTACTAAGTGGATACTTACAGGTATAACTCAAGTGTGAAAACAAGCCAATCAACGCTTCTTTAGTTCTGCGAAACAAGGACTATAAATTGTACCACTTGGTTCTTTCTAAGTAGTAGGAAAGGAAGACTCTTTAGGAACATTCATTTGGAATATTACACGACATTACTATCAATAAGGTAGCAGAATAATGTTTAAAGTAATAACAGATCTTTCACGAGCAGATGAGAGTCTTCTTGATATCATTAAGGCATGACAGCACCCACCAGAACTCAAGGGAGGCTTTCCCTGCAGTAATTATAACAATTCGCAAATGACATCAGAGAAACATTGTTCTAAAGTAGAATAGCATCTGTAGACATCAGGTTTCGCTGGCGCTCTGGGCGGGAATTCTCGCCTGTGCAAGAAGGGCGTGGCGGGTAATTGAAGAAAGATTAATTAGAGCGCGTACACCATAAGAAAAGCCGAGGGGAATATTTGAACAGCATCGGATGGTGGAGGTTTCCAGCAGGACGCGGGACTCTCTACCGAATTATGCGCCCAATACCGCCTCGCCCACTCCTTTATCTGTCTTCTCCGAGAAGTCGTGGGAACGACCCTCGACGACTTGCTCCGACGACTAGGCGAGATCTTGAACAAGAGTAGGGGGAAACCTGCAAGTGACTTGGAGAGAAACTGATGTGAATGAAACTGAACACTTCCAGCCAGGAAAAGGGATTGTGCAAACGAAATACTGACTTTTTCCAAGCGAAAAGCGTAGGGTTCGCTGGAAAAATACAATCATCCTGCAATATGGGATCGACGGTATCTAATACCGCCGCACTGCAATGGATTTCTGTTTGAATTTCTAGCATCCTGTTTGATTTCTTCGTATTATTGACATTGCAATGTGAATCTGTACAACACAAGTTATATTTTCATTGAACGAAGCAATGAAAACAACGATCTTACGCGTATTATGAAATACGATTTTCGTCCCAATTCATTGTCGATTTCCCAATTGTAATAACACAAAGGCTGACCATTTTGTCGATTCGAATATTCACTGTGTATCTTTATACGACACAAAACTGTTGAAAAAAAATTGGCTACTAAGAGTCTGTCGTGTGTGGTAGTCTTAAGAGGAAAGCATCCTTCGCAAAAGTAGCCACGTCGCAATTTTCTTGGAAAATATCTTCAAGTTTCGACTAAGGCATTCGTAGCCGCGAAATACCATAGCGCAAGTCGAATGCCAAAGAATCCTTTCTGCCAGTCGAATTTCAACGCGACAGAAAGACATCGTCACGCACGCGTGCCGGCAGCGTCGCTTCTAACGAGGGAACACACGTGTGCGAAGCAGGCCGTACAAGAAGAAGAGGGGGGGAACGGAGAGGAAAGGCGCGATGGCTGGTATTCAACCAAGTATCCCAATAAAAAGCCAGCCAACGCAGCACGGAATATATACTGCGAAAATATCCTGCACATCCAAGATCCAGCCGATAGTAGATAGGGCGGTGAATTCCGAACTATTCTGATATCCCGAACGTCCTGCATCCGCGTGTTCGTAGGGAGAACTGGGTAGCACGGCGCCCGCCGATAAAACTCAGACCTTAAAGTTTTGTGTACGAAACATTTTTACAAGCGGCGAAAGCACTACGAGCACATCACCGCTCATAATGGCTAGAGCTACTTCGGGTATGCGGGTTACATTGTGAGAGGCAGAAGCCGGGACGCGATCAAACGTAGCGTGGCCCACATCCTCGCGCCAACATGGAAACCAGTGTATCTCTTGTCCTGGTCGGTTTTCAAAAAACGGTGCTTCATCACGACGGGCAAACCGAATTGTAGTGGCGGAGAAAATAAACCCGCCAGTTTGCTTGTGCGCGCCTGAACAAATTAATAATTGAGCGACGCTCGGATGAAGATGTGGGTCCTGTCCCGTGCGTCGACGTAGAATTATTTTCGTGCTTCTCGGCACTACGATCATATGGATAACAAGCTGATGATTTTACACACGTTGGGTGAGAATGCACGCTCGAGAAGTCGGTATCACCGCATGCACTCGCGTACCCCTGATCGTTTATTATCGCATTCGCGCCAGCTGGACATTCGTGTGTATTATTAAACCATCTTCTCCCTTGGCGAGCGCCGTCTCCTTGCGTTTACACACGCTCCTCTAAAATTACACGCGCCTCTTCCCCACCTATTCCAGCCTGCCCGCGGCACGCTCTCTTTAAAGCAGCCCCTCTTGGATCCACTTGCTCGCACCCGATGTATGTTCCTACGCATCTCTTCCCTCTGAAAAGCGCTCGAGAATTCCTTCCAAGTACGTACCAACGCTTATCGAGTACGTATGCCACGCTTCCGAGCACCTGCTACTCTTCACAGGATGCACCAATCGAGAACACGTATTTCTTTCGCCCGCACAAGATGGTTAATGGAATCGTCAATAAGTTTCAGTTCATTCAAAAGTTCCAAAAATCCGCAAAATGATATTTCACTTTCTCATTCTCTCCTCGTCTTTCCTGGCTCGGTGGAACCTCAAAAGCCGACACGGTGAATTTGCGGTGACTATTTCGAAGGAACATTGCGCTCCAAGGTAGAAGCGGCGTCAGGAGCAAGTGCTGTCGGAATACATCAAAAACGGTGCGCTCTGGGATCTCTGCTACGGACACTTCTAAGGGCATAATGATTTAGTGGGAGGCCCCGAAACTCATCGGGGTGGTGGCTCTCTCGAGGCGTTAAATCACAGCACACCTGTGCGAGGCTTCGATCGCGGCTACGGAATGTCTCCGCACGGTAGCATCAAGGCATTTACACCGCGCCAGTCTCCAAAGAGTCATTGCTGCCCGGGGAAGAAGAGAAAGAGCGTCGCTATCTGTATGTTTCTCTCCCGGCCAGCAACCTCTTTCTTCCTTTATCGCCTTTCTCACAGCTTCACCATCAAGAGTGGTTCCCCGCGGGAATAACCACGAAAATTGACAAGAGCGAAGCACGTGCGATAAGTTCCCGCCCCTCTTTCATCCAAGGTTCCTCCATACACATTTAAAATATGCAATCGTTCTCTTTCTCTTGCTCTTTGCCTGATTCTCTTTCTCCCTTTGGTGTGTCGGCAGTCGGTACGGTTGTCGTCATGTGCATCGCGCCTTGTCGCGCGATGCTGGCTGCAGAGAGCATTTACGGCGCAATGGAAATCCAAGAAAGCAGCGGGCTGCCCGGGCTCATTCAAAGGCTCACTGTGTTTTTTCTTCTGCGCCTCTGTGCTATGCTCCCTGGCGCGCTGGAGGGAGCAAGAGAGAAAGAGGGAAGACCGCGAACCGTGAGACGCATTCAGCGCGTATATACCGCGGGGACTTTCCCCAGCTAATGCGAGATGAAATTACAGCCCCCCCGGGGTTCCGGTCGACAGTCACACGCGCATACATAGACACCAGCCAGGTATACTGGAAAGAAGACAGTACCACCGTCGACTCTATTCTCTCACTTCCCCAACCCCTCTCCCTCTCTCTCTCTTTCTCCCTCGCTCGCACACACACCCACGCCCAGGGCTTGCCTTACACACCACCCCTCTTCCTCTTTCGTTAGCCTTTCTCTCCTCTCCATCTTGTGCAACCGTGTTCTCCTCGTTCCACGCGCGCGCTTGCTCTGCCTTCTACTTTCGCGCGCCCCAACTCTTTTTTGCCTGCTCAGCTCCGTCGTCGTCTTCTTCTTCTTCTACTTGACGGTAGCCTGCCGCCTCCAGCAGCTCCTCATTGCGGCCTGCCATCCTTCGTGCGCACACTCGCACCTAGCGCACATCTACCTGCACGTGTATACACGCGGCCGCGCGCATCGAGGCATTCGTTTCGAGTCGTTTGCTCGCGAAGTGGAACGAACGCTTACCCTTACAAAAAGCTGCCCTTAATCTCACGCCGAAAGCAAGAGCGAGAGGGAGCGATGGTCGACGGGGGAGGGGAAGAAAGTCCCTCGATGCCCGTCTATCTCTCTCTCTCTCGCTCTGCCACCCCCCACAACTTTCGAAGAGTTTTCTAGTTATTAGACGGGAATATTCCACACGCCGCTCGCCGACCCGGAGGGTTAACGAGATAACTTATAGCTTTACCGTTGAAGATTGACAGTCGAGCAACATAGTGGCGGGATCCTCCCAACTGCTGAGTTGCATTTTCTCGGGGAACGAGCCCGCAAAAGATTGCTGTTTTACGAGGAATGGAGGTTTTTTTTTGTCCGTTGGTCGGTGGTTAACTCACCCCTTACGTTACTGACCCTTGGAGCATCATGATATTAGTTTCAAAGAAATCTCACGGCAGCCTTTCAGGAAAGTTTCCTATTGATATTGTATATATGTATCTCATTATCCGTGATCGAATACTCGCAGAAGAATAAAAGAGGCCGGGGCGCGCAGGGTAGAGCGGGAAAGTTCATTTCGCGAGTCTCGAGATACTTGAGTCCCTAAGTTTCATTCATAATGTATATAACGCGGCGTGGGGCGACCCAGTCTCCAGTTTCATTTACTTGCATCACGACAATTCTATATTATATCTTGCTTTTCACCTTGAGTTTCATTACCAAGCGAGTTCAGATGGCGGGCAAGTTAATCAGAGGAGAGAAGGATATTCGGAAGCGGCGAGTGCTCTCCCACTCTGTACGGGTTTCCCGATCTCGGTAAATATAGTCCGAGGCGTGGAGAGTCGAGCCGGCAAAAATTATAATTAGTGCCGGTGCGCATTCGTAATATATGCTAATGCATACCATGAGCACATATACCGCTAGTTTTCGACACTTTTTAGCTGCATATAACTGGGCGCAATTATACGCGGCATAACTGATAGACGCGGCGAGCACTTTTAAAGCCGGCCTGCCAGTGTTGGCAATGGCGGTATCAACAGTGGTTGCAGAAAAAAAATATCGTGCATTAAATGTGACAGATGAGGCGCGGTAAACATCGGAAGGAGTAATTACATCGCGTATGGAATATGACGGAACGATTTGCGAAATATTTGCCGCATCACTCTGGCAAAGAGAGGAAGAGCCAATTTTGCCAGCATTCGCGCGTATGCGAAGTACATAATGAATGAACTGTCTGGAACTCCTACAATGAACCGTTTATTCGGCTCTTGTTGCGGGAAAAATAACTCGGCAACTTTCTGTCTTCATCGTAACAAGAATAATCGCGGATTTAATTATGTTATATGTTTAAAGCGTAATTAAGGGAACTACGAAAATATCTGCACCGCAACCGCCGGCGCTCGTGCAGAAAAAATGACTTGGCTGAATGCGCTAAGTAAATAAAAATACTTCCTTGAAGGAAATCTCATCTCGCTCGTTATCCATTCACATTTTCCTCGCGGCTGTCTCGCTGTTTTTTAATCGATGAAATCCAATATCGGAAGCTGTACCAAATCTTTTCACTCCCGGCTGGCGGCTTCCAGAAAATCCCTGTTATTATAATTAAATTGAAATTGTACGTCTGTGTCTATCTCAATGAAGAAACTGTAGACAATGCTTTCAGGAGGATCGAGGAAGAACGCTATTAATTGCGGAAACGGAACACGTTCAATCAAGCTGAAAAAAGATACGCCCCGATATCCTCCAACTTCCGCGTGCTACGGGGAGCGGGATACCTATTTAAAAAAAGTGGTCCGTAGAATGCGTGGTACGCGCAATGGAACAGCTGCTGAATCGGTTATTTCGTATTGAAGGTATGCGAGCGGAGAAAGGAAGAGAGGGAGCGTGAAAGAATGAAGCGCGGTAGTAGGAAAGAATAGTGAGTGAGTCGACTCGCGGCGAATAAAGATGATAATTCCAAGCGAAGGGGAGAGAAAGAGGCAGAGAGATTGGTAGTGAGAGAAGTGTGGAGAAGAGATAGCAAAGTGGAGAAGAGAAGTCGGCGTACACTTGGGGCGTGCAGTAGCCCGCTTATAACTGATCCTGACAGCGGTTTCACTCCCAATGCACGCGTCGAGGAGCTTGAAGCAGCGACGGCAGTAAAGAGAGTTCCTACTGTACACTAGACGTACGGCTGAGTTAAGTCACTCCGCAAAGTTTGCCAGAGAGGGAAGCCAAGACCCGTTAATGTGTCGTAAATCGTTCCTCTCGCTCGGTGCACGACCCGACCGCAAAGGTTACACTCGAGCGCGCGCTAGTCAAAAGTCTCTGTAGCTTAGTCAAGTAGCCGGTCTTAACAATGTACAGCCCCGGCTTGGGACTCGGGATCCCCGATGCGCCCTGCTGGCTGCTGCTGGTACGCTAAAGCTTCCACCGCGCCTAGCACCGTGAAAAGCTTCCGCACTTTTGCGGCTCCGCACACATCCACAGCCCGCTCTCACACACAGGGGGAAATCCCTCGCTGAACCCTTCTCCCATAAGAGACAGGACGGAAATCGTCGTGGAAGTTAGTGGGATCAAATAAGTTTGCAGTGGAGCAACAGCGGAGTGCCGCAATCAAGGCCACTTTGCCACGATGAAACAGAGGGTGGGATGTGGTGGGAGGCGTACAGGCTGAGGGATGAGAAGAGAACTGCTTCATATCGATAGGCCAATAGAAAATCTGTCTAAGGGCAACAACCAACGGTATTATCATTGATTTGAGATTGGAATTGTTGATCGATAAAAGATAATTAGTGAGAAACTCTTTGGAGGCTATCTATTCGATGTAACATTCGACACTGGCAAAGCGGACTTTTCTACCGAAACCTTACTTCCACTTTCTGTATATGTATATGTGTGTCTGTGGTTGTGTGGGCTGGATAGAGAGAGGCAGAGGGAGAGAAGCGGTACACATGAATCGTCTCGTCTCACAGAGAAATGAAATCGATTTGCATTTTCGAAGAGCTTTGATTGCGCTAACCCGCTCGGCCGGCGGAACTTTACCCCACCGATTTCGGGATCATTGCTTTGTGGCCCGAACAACTTTCATTAAAGGATATTGTCAAAGGCCCTTGAATTCTATTATCTTGACGTTCTGGATAGCGTGCGGACCTCGAGAAGATTGATGCTGGCAATTAATATTCCAGTAATAACTGCTCTCTAGCCTTTGATTACAGTTTCCTAGGATATATAAGCGTCCACCTCGCTTAGGGCAGCACGAAAAGAGATGAATTTTGCATGCATTCCACCCTTTTACGAAACTAGCCGTGTAAACCACTTTACTTTTAAACTGACAGCAAGAACGTTCCGGCGAAACTTCTCGATTGGATGCACCGTGTTACGCCGACTCGCCGAGAGCGTATAATGAAATAATTTCGCTATCTCCCGTCTCAAAAGATTGAATGGTCAGTCTTACTTAACGTGGCGGGGATCGGTTAGATTTATCGAGCCCGTTCGTTCGGCCCCTTGATTTATACCAGAGAATAATCCCAACATATAGAACTCGTTCGCCGATGTCTATCGGCCGATACTTTGTCCGAATGAATTTCTCTGGTTAAAGGGATCGAAAGAAGCGAATGGGCTACGCGTTTTTCTTCGGATTACATAGCTTTCGGAGACAACAAGCTTCTTTGCCCTCGTTGATGTCAGCCGAGCTTGCAGAGCGCGACACTTTTTTTCGTCGGGTATTCACGCCCCGGGTGCGACGAGAAGGAAAGAATTCGCGCGGCGAGCAACTACGTACAAGGAAGAGAGTTAAGAAAAGAGGAAGGCGAGACTCTGGCTGGCTGGCTGGCAAGCCGGCCGGCTCTGCTATTTATCACTCTGTTTTTCGTAGCACCAGCTGACCGAGCGCGCACCGAGCGCCGAGCACTGCGAGATCGAGCTTGCTGGCCAAGTGCCGGGGAAGGGCACTACGAAAAAAGTTGGGAGCGAGCGACGCGTGCACAATGATCTTCCGTCCAACGGGGGGCCAGTGATCCCGCTGCTTCCAGTGTATTACACGCGATTACACACGTCCCACGCGCCACTTCACCATTCAGAACAGACGAGAGCACGTATATTCCATGCTTCTCGACGAACCATCCTCAAATGCACAATCGCATATACGTAAATCAAACATGTATGCATTCACTTCGATCTTGTGCTAGCGGCACGGGTTATGGTGAGCAGGAGCCTCGACTTACCTGATACGACGAGGAAAATGAGTGCCGCTTTTAGCCACAGGTGGCAAGTCATCTCGAATCTTGAGCTCTTCGAACCGCGATGTCTTTTCACACCTCTCCGCAGAGAGCTTTTTCTCCTCCGTTGGAAGCGTGCGAACGGATTCTTCTCCGGTCACCGGTCTCTTTCTCTCCTCACAAGCGCACACCACTCGCCACTCTCCGACTGCTGTGTTAATTCGGGAGGACCAAGAAGGAACAATACAGCACGAGCCGCCAACGCATTGGTGAATGCCGAGTGAGAGGCAGCCAGCCGGTTGCCACGAGTTTCGCGTAGTTTCACCCGATCGGAGCGGCGATCATCGCATACACCGTGACGATCGTAGCCGCTCTCCCAAGATTCTTGTCGTATCACACCCGGCACGCGATCCTCGTGGATTCTTCTCTCGGTGCTGTGAGCCGCGGAGAAACTTGCCTCGTGCGCTTTTCCGCTGCTCTCCAGTGACACGCAGTGAAGACTGTGCCTCGGAAGAGCTTGCGCTTCCGCAGCGAGTAGCGGCGGCGATTCGAATCGGCGGCGAGAGCCGCGCTTTCCCGGCAGCCGACTTTTAAGTTTTCTTCCTCGCGTGACAGAGGATCGCCGCTCGCGTTGACAGGCCGCGGGATTTCCGGCGATTACCGATCGAATCTCGGTGCCCGATCGCCCGGCGAACCCTATCGATCACCGCGTGCCAGCGGACGGCAGCAGCGCGAGAACGGATTTTAAGCACTGTTGACAGGGTAATTGCACGTATATCTACACTGGATTGCGACAGACGAGACTGAGCGTCGCCGCGCGAAGCTATTCCGCCGCGAGCCGCGCGTGCGCAGACCGCCCTTTCATCCCCACTTTGCGAGAGCGGCCGATCTACCATCCAAACCACCCGAACCACCAAGAGGGAGAAGGATCGCGATAGAGAGACCGACTTCACTCTATTCCACCCCCGAAGCTAACATTTCCTTCTCTCGCCCCGTTCTTGCGCCCCCTCTCACTCCCTCTTCCACCATTCGTCCCCCCTCCCAACACACACTCCCGACTTCTCCCTCCCACGCTCTTACCCTCTCTCGTTCTCGCCCGCGCGATCTCTTGGCCGCTCGCGCGCTCATTTCCAGAGCATCCCGTGTGCCGCCACTTACCCCCTGCGCTGCACGCACACGATCAAGGAGCTGCGCCGCGATCTTATCCCACACCTACTTTCGGCTCGAGGGAGTAAGTGCGGGACCTAGAAAGTGAGAGACAGACTGAGAGAGAGAGGGGGGGGGCAAAGAGAGAGAGAGAGATGGTGCGGGAAGGAGGCATCATCCTGGAGAAGGTGGCACGGAGGGTGCAAAAGAGATCGTAAGATAGGACGTGGATGCTAAGGGTGGAGGTGGAGGAAGCAGTCCGAGGCGCCCTCGATTCAATTTGCCGGCCGAAACTTTTTGTTGAATAAGGTTTGTTACGTATCATCATTCACCCGCATTAGGGCTATTGTCGGAATGGGGAAAGAGAAAGAGAGAGAGAGAGAGAGGTTGGAGGAAAGAGGCCGAAACGTCTACGTTTACAGTGCACGCGGAGGGTTGAGACTCGTGTACTGGCCGGACTAGTATGACCAGCTACCCGCTGAATGGTAGGCGGTAGACCGCAGACACAGTGCCCTGTACTCGCCGTCACCACCGGCGATGCTGCTGGCATCGTCGTCAGCCGTGACGTTGCCGTTGCTCTGGTGTCGCGGTGGCTCTTGTCTGCGACGCGGGGTCACTCCTCGCTCCGGCCGCAGGCGCCAGGGTGTCGAACTACGTAACAACATATGCTGATCTGCCGCCCGAAGGAACACCGACAACACAATTCGAAACCCCGTGTAACTTGGGTAATGGCCATTGCAAGCACCGCCAGCGACAGTTAGGAAATCTAAGCCCGATGAGTAACGGTTCTCGCGGCAGGGAGAAGCAGGACGGAGCCGGACGGAGCCGGACGGAGCGGAGCGGCAGGCAGAGTCTCTATATCGCGTCCTCCGCGTCGCGATTACGTTTATGCGCGATTTACGGGGCGTGAAATTTATAGCCGAATAAACTGGCCGTAGACGGCTGCCGCGTTTGCCCTGGCCCCGGCTTTAAATCTGTTTTCACGAACCGTAAGAATTTCGGGGAGCAGCAGCTCCTCGAGGCTGAACTATCTAGTGGAGCTCCCCGCTGGAATCCACGGCATCGCGACTGCTACTCCCTCACTCTCCTGCCAGATGCTACACGTTCTCAGACGTGTCCGACTGCTCGTTGACCCCTCGTGAATCTCTAATAAGCAGTTGGTGGCCTAAGCATGCCATCACTCGCACGCGTCACCCCATGGACCGAGGATAGACGTCTCTACGGAAGCTAGGAATACCCCCAATTTATCTTTTCTCCCAGTCGGACTCGCCCTCTGCCCTTTCTTTTGTAGCCTTTCTCACCCCTTCCGTCGCATGCCTTCCTGCGCTGCGTGAATCTTGACCCCGGAAGTACCCACGCCGAGGCGGAAGGGGACGAGCCAACCTCGTGAAAGGCAGGGGAAGAGCGTGCTGAAATATTACGAAGACATCATTCGTTACCATCGCGTCGTTTATCCGTATATCGCGGTGCCCACCCTCCGAGACGCATAAAACTGCGCTCGCTCCCCGATTTCGAGGGAGCCAAAGGAAGGATGGACGCCGGCTGACCGGGGCCTCGCAAGATTGTCCTTTAATAGGATAGCTCGCTCAGGAAAAGTCCGAGAGCAGGAAAGTTTTTTGGTGTCGAGCTGGCGGTACTTTTCGCCAGTAGAGGAAACACAGAGGCGCTGGGTTGGACGGCGGCAGCGCATCTCTTGAATTATCGTCCACTTATTTCCTCTTTGTATATGGGTTTCGCGCGAACATGGACTTGGGATTTGTTCTCCGCCTTCTACTCCTCGTGTGCACCCTTGTCTACCGATGCCTGGTGGACTAGTGAAATGGATGCGTTACCTACCTACACTGTCACGTAACTTATGCGTTTGCCCGCCTCACCATCCACTCGCGCAGATATATCGGGCATGGAACCGTGCAAAAAATTCGAGCGGTATAGGCGGAGGAGGCAGATGCAAAAACCCGCCAAGTACCGTCTCGCCAGAAATATTGAACGACGCAGCACTACGCACTTCGGCAGCTGTCGAAGCTAGCATACCAGCCATGGAGAACCGCGCCACTCACTACATATCCCACTTTTTTTTTCTACTTATTCCTATTTCAGCGGTCTGTATCTACTTTGACTCTTTCCACCTATCTACTTACTTATAGCGCTTGACCAACCGTCTCTTCGACTTTGCGCAGAGCTCTGCGCTTATTGCGGCTCCGGATAATGATACACACGCACCACCTGCATTCTCCCACCGGTGCACTCGGAAATCGTTATGCAAATTTTCGTCTTTTTGGTCACCCGAGAACTTTTTTCCGCCTGTTCTGACTCCCTCTGTTATATTAGGAAAAAAATGTATGAAGTCGACTCATTTTGATACCGAATTTTGTATGCGCACGTATTTACTGTACTTCGTGGCACGCGCATGAAATTGTATATATATTGGACGCAGTTATAATTACGGTATTTTAGTCAGCCCTTTTCAAGTTACAATTAATACTTGCTCGCAGAGGGTTCTGTTTTGATAAGAGCGAAGTATGGATGTAAATATATAATATTCCTACATTTTTTACCGTTTGTTCAGCTGGTGTACAGATATTGACAGAGGCAAAAACAGCGGCACACTGTCACAGGCACGTTGAAACACTTTTTATAGCAGCATGTGGATAGATTTTTGGCAAAATAACTCCTTCGGAAATATCGCGGTACTATAAATCAATTTCTCCGGAAGATGTAGCGCCCTTTGAACTACTCTATTTCGCAACAAATATTTTGTCGACCTTCTCTCTCTCCTTTACCGATGCTGTAAACTAAATCAATTTATGCCCAACCATAGCAAACTGAATGATACAAATGGCAAATGTGTCACTATACACTAGGTTGGTTTTTACGAGCGTCGAGCGACACTCGGGCATAATATAAAAATATTCGGGGGCATTATTCTCCCGAGGTGGTAACGTGACAAAGATATCGAACGTGCCTTTCAACACACGCGAATTACTTCCTAACGCGTTCGCTCGTATGTGCGGAAGATGCGACAACAGTTTTGAAAGTGGCCTTCCCCCTAGCGATGTACGCAGCTTTATAGATATACTGAGCGCACGGCACTGGAATAACAAATGCCCCGAAGACTCGTTCTTGCTTGTCTCGCTATACCCACCCTTCCATCTCCCGCTAGCGATTTATAGCCTTCAGGCTCATTGCAAAAATTGTTTCGTCACATTTTTACAGTCCGAGTTTCGTGGAATTTCCAGTCCTACTCGGAGACGAGCATCTTATTCGCTGGCCCAAAGAATTCCTTATCGCTCGCCTGACTTTCTCCCTCCCGCGAGATGCTTTATATACCCAAGAACAAAAACTTGGTAGCTCATGCTGACAAGGGATATCGCCCGAATACGAATCACGCCATAACGCAGAGCTACAATTCTCCCTGCCATCCCAAGCACAATCATGAAGATAGAAAGACATTATCTGTATTCGCAGTCCGTGCCAGATATCCTATTTAAGTAGCCCAGCAGACTTCTTCTATTCCGCTTTAGAGTTGACGAATGTCCGTTTTGCTGTAGAGAATATCACTTCGAAAATGGTATTTCATTGGTTGACAGCTGCATCTGAGTCGGCGGTAACATATACATTTGGAGAAACGATTGCTAAAACGGTGGCGGCGGTGGTGGTGTGATGCTGTCCAGCCTGAAGTGGTTCCTGTTTCTCTGGGGGTGGGTGCGCTGTGGCGCAGCAAACGCTCGCGTTTTATCCAGGCGTGTTCAGTACGAAAATGCGAGTGAACCGCACTCGCGCTTGGCAATAAAGTATCTCCCGTCCAAAGTGTCAGTGGTGTACGACTCCAAGTATATACACTCCTCTCTTTTCCCGGGCAGCTTCCTCTTGCTTCCTCTTGCTTCCTCTTGCTCTGGCGGTCGGCCGCTTTTCCCGTTTCTTTCCATGCACGGGCCAGAGGGCTACGCGCGGCGGATGGCAGTGATTAATCGTGTAAGGCTCGGTATTCCCAGCACACAACGAGCGACGTGTTGCTGCCGCTCTGTACCTACGTACACCCGGAAAAAACCGCTTGAAACGACCCTCCCGCTCTCCACTCCGACCTTATTTTAACTTCTCCTTCTTTGCGCTCTTCCGTGTCTCTCGTCTACGCTCCGCAGTTCCGTTCGCTCTTCCTCCCATCCTCTGCCTAGCTTTTTCATCTCTCGCCAGCTCCTTCTCGTGCCACTTATATGCCCTCTTTCTTTCTCCCTTACCCATCCCTTTCCCCACCCTCTTTACCACTCGCTCACAGTGCTGCTCCCACCGCCTCGCTTTTTCCCTCCGCTTCTTTCGGAAGTCAATGCGAGCCAGGGTGTTTTAATTCCTGCCTCGCACGAATAATAATGGACGGAGCTGTCCCTACACTGTCGAGAGAGGGAGAGAGGGAGAGAAAGAGAGAGAAGCTCCACCCTCCGGCACTCGGCAACTCCAGTCTGGCAGGCTCGTCAACGTGCCGGATATATATGTATATGCATATTACATGGGCATATTCGCCTCTGAATTACCGTAGTTGTGGATCCCCTTCAGCCACGACCGCCTGCGCCCAGAAGCCCGTGGGTAGGAAAAAGTTTGATACAAAAATCGACCGGTTGTCGCGCTCGCGCCACCGTCAGCGGGAAAACAGTGGCGCGCGCCAGGATAATTAGTGCCTTCGCGAAAACACCGTGGGATACTTGCCGGGTAACATTTAACTCCTGGGGAACTCGGTCTCCCCCTTTCTCCCTCTCGATCTCTCCACCGATCTCACTTTCCTCACTTTGCCTAATTACGTCCTTAAATCATAAGCCCATTACGCTATTGCAGACTCCTATGCCTGGCCCACACGGTGGATCCGTGCCATGCTACCCTACGGTAAGAACAACCCAATCATATCTGAGCTAACGAACTCTAGATCGAGACCCACATCTTGTCGAAATTATCTATCGGGTACCCTCATCTAGTAGGCTAAGTGTTATACTACTAATTCTACGAGATCACTCGATATTATCTTACTAGAGCATTCAAGCTACCCACGCACTCGGTCCTTCGCCAATTAGTTGTCTAATTGCATTCAAGAATTATATTCGTCATGTAATTTCATAAAGGACGCACGGTGGATGGGAATATTAATGGCGAATGAGCTAACATAGAATGTCTATTTTTGTGTTTTATTTCTACGGGTGGTCAAGGTTTCGACTCAAAATGTGGACAATGCGGGCCACTGCGGTCCCATTAGCAACCACTAGCAGCAAACACCCGGAAAACTTTAGGTGGAATGTGAATCGGCCAGGAATGAGGATGTATGCGTTTATGGAGCAGTGGTAGTGTATCTTGTGTGGTTTAGCCGTTGCTCTATCTGCAGAAGGAACCAGGACGATTGGGAGTTGGCCCCGGCGGAGTTCTTGCGCGAGCTTAGCTTCTTCTCTCTTGGCGTTTCTTGTACGGCGCGAGCTTTGCTTTCGGAGAACCGAGATTAACTAGTGTTCGAAGGCAGTATCGAGGGGCCAACGCTCTTTCTGTTCGTACTGCTTCCAGGCATTCAGACCCGGCAACCGGACTCCTGCTATGGCGCCTTGGCGATAAAGGCACGCAAAGATGTGCACATTGCCCAAGATCAGACAGTAGTTTATGTGTGTATGAGATACACAGCGTATAATTCCTACGGTTATTAGTAGAGGCATTGACTAGATTACTCGGAAAAGTGAGCGTGCGAGTAGGTCAATGGAGCTTTAGAATTATTTTCAAAGGCACAAAAGAAGCAAGAATAAAGAGATCGTAATCCCATAAGTTTCCCATCAATCTCCCGATCCATCTTGCTCTCCGCCAGTATGAAATGAAGAGGGAAAGCTTTGAAAGAGGCTGTAAAAAGAGTATCTTATATTTAGAAGCAAGCGTGGCAGATACGTCGACGTGTTATCATCGTCGGTAGGCACTGAGAGCTCCTTCACACGCTGCTTTTAGCATGCGTTGATTCGATTAAGACCGTCAGTGAGATCCGCAGTTAAGTGGCCTCGCTGATGAATGGTTTGACCACTCGCAAGCTACTTTCTAACCCGACGATACTGCGCAGCGAGTTCATCGTGTCGATTTATGTGCTCGTTACGGACTCGTTGCGCTTCTGCTCGACATACAAGGACCCTACTCACCCTACCCACATTTTCCTGCTAATCGCGAGGCTAGAATCTGTGCGCCAATAGCGCGTCGAGGAACGTCCGAGTGCGAACTACTGCCGGATACTAATACTCATATCGGAAAGCTCGTTCCGTCAGATTACAACATCTCCAAGAATGACCTTTTTCCTCTTCTCATTTGGCCCTTCGCACCCGTAAATTGCGATCAACGATAAAGGTCAAGAAACGCGCGGTGGATTTGTGTCGGAGAATCGGAACGCGGCCGACCCTTAACACCAGCAGCGCCTCGGGTGGAAAGGCGCGATTCTATCGAAAGCGGTATCGGAGGGAAACGCACTCCGATAGGACTGTCGGGAAAAAGAGAGACGAGTGCAAGGAAGAAAGAGGGAAAGAGGAAGGACCTACGCGAGGGACGCAAGCGCATGTATTTCCCGAGCTCTTTTTTTCCATGTACTTCCAGGGAGTCGGTTTCGCGAGAATGAATGGACACTTTATCTGCGGCGCGGAATCTAAAACACGGCTGGGAACACACGGCCGCGTTCGAAAAGCCTTGCTCTCGCAAGGGCCCGGATAATTTCTCGAGTTATCGCGATGCTCCACCGGGGGCTTTTACAAAAACGGTTGCTCGCCGATGGAGATAAAGAGGAGTGAGTGAGTGAGATAGAGCGACTGAGAGAGAGAGTGAGAGAGGGAGAGGAAGACTGCCTTCGTGCCGGCGCCCACCGCCGCCATTGAAAAAGCGCGCGCTCTTTTCGCTGGCTGCAAAATGCTCCTCTTCCACTTGGTACGTGCAGAGTGTGCCGCCGCCTGTGATGCGTCCAGGCATTGCCGCAGGTGGAAAAATACCGCGATGCACTCGTTAGCGTGCAAATTGACTTTCAATTACCGCTATTTGAGGAAGATGAAACATCGGCCTCGGCGGGCTCGCATATTGCATTGTCAGCAATGCAAAAAAGCTGGCCAGGGTAGCCAGCGCGATCGGCGCTCAGGGTTGTATTCTCTCTTGAAGCACAACACTTTTCAAGCATTTTATATGCGAAACACGCGCAGCAATGTTTTTTCGCTCCCAGCGATGAGCCGTTAGTTTTAGATAAATCTGACGATGCGAAATTTGCTTTCGGTTGACATTATGCTTGCAAAAGAACAATTAACTTGAAGAGCTGAAGAAGGAGTCTATTGAGGTTGATGTGGTGATAATGATACATCAACTGTATCCGTATGTTGAATAGTGCGAGCTCGTTGAATCGTAAAAAGTGAATCTAGGAATAAGGAACTGGCTTGCCAGGTAAAAAAATTCCAAGTTGAGTAATTACGAGACGTGAGGTTGCAATGTCTACAATTAACCCATTCTGCTCTCGCGTGATACGTGCTTCCGCGTCCGCTGTATTTACGTTATATGGGTGACCCTCGCAGTGTGCCTTTTATTTTTATACGGTCCATAAAACGACTAGATAGTAGACAGTGCGAGGGCGAACCCTTAGTGGCATCAGTGAGGCGTATCACCCATGGACCCTCGCCCTCAATCTTTGTCGTACTTGCCTGTCAGATGGTGACTGTAAAAATGTTATTTCGTGCTTCTTGACAAAGAGACCTTTAATTGCTTTTCTCTCTTTCTCCGCTCGTCACGTTCCTTCTCTCGCCTTCTATTTCGATACAAATACATTTCGCCTATATCTGTTCAAGCGAATATCGGCAAGTGAAAGTTTTCAAAGGACCGAAGACACTCAAAGGTCCACTTAGAATGTCTGACTCAAGCATGATGCGATTGGGGGAATACTGCTTTATTAAATATTGATTTCTTCCCGCTTTCGCGGAAGTGTGCGGTTTGTCTTGCCCTGTGACGGTTCCCTGCTTATTCATGGCAAGGGCCACAAGCACAAAGTTTTGGAAAGGGAGCTCGTCACAAAAGAAAGCGAGCGAGCTCAGAGCACAACCTTCCAGCACCGATTTCTCGCCGAAGCGCACACTCGAGTGGCGGATTTCGATTTTTCGTCGAGTGGCAAGACCAACGGTTATTGGAATACCCGCTCCCATTAGTCAAACGTTTTCCTCGGCAATGGAAAACCGACGAATACTGCAAATATGTCGAGCCAACCCGGGAGAGCCTCAAAGTCGATGACTCCTCCGCAAACTTCATTCCGTACCGAGTGGGAGAAAGTATGTGTGAGATCGGAGGATGCTAGTCACGATATTCCCGGTGGAATCCAAGTCTCTTTCCTCCCCTTGAACCCACCAAGCCCCCCGGCTCCTCCTGGCGCACTGGACGCGCCCACGATTGACATTGCTCTCTAATTTTATATTGGAAAGACCACTACGATCCTTCTAAGCCGATTACTTAACCAACACACGAGTTTAGGACACGCGGCATTTCTTCAAATAGAATAAAGAAGAGTAGTAATAAGTTCCTTCAATAAATGTTAGATAATTATGGTACTTGAGAAGTCCGCCTTCCTGGTTAACCGTTCGCCGAGTTGATTGAGTCGACGGAGAAATTAGTTTACCAGACATACGATTCCCCCCCTCTAGAAATGTGTATCATCCGGCAAGGGGGCGGGAGTGGTGGTGTGGGGGGCGTACGATCTGGCGAGTCGGACGGGCGGCGGAGTCTCGTGAAAATCGAGGAAACCCGTGAAAAGTTCGAAGTCTGAACGAGCGTTGCGCAAACTTCGTTTTGCCTCGTGGGGCCAGCGAATACCACGAAAAGTGTGCAAGATCGGCGAATCCGAGTCACGATATTCCCTGGGGAATCCTCGGTTAGGGAGGTCTGCTCCGCCCGGAACGCAAGTGCTCGCGATGAGGAAAATGAGGTTCCACTTGATTCTTTTCACATTCAGATTTCCAAGCAGACACGCGGACGCCAGCTGGCCTGCTTGCCTTTCCACGTGTCCATTACGAACTTCTGTTTGCCGTCGGTTGCTCGCATTGTGTGAGCTCTCGCCGAGCCGATAACCAAATAAGAGTACTTTGAAACGCAGCGCCGCCAACGAGATGAATAAGGAGATTAACGCTCACTAACCCGGCATCATCTTGCATCGGGAATACAAAGCTGACTACATAAGCAATTCGGCACGATCTCTACGCGAAACGCATAACTTTAGGTGCTGGGAATTTCAACCCCTTTGATACTCTCTCCGCTTACTGTGCCCAATCTCCTGAAATCCACCTGCTGATACGTGCGTTTCAGACTCGGTTGTGTCGAAATTAGGGATAATTGATAAGTGGCAATCACGCGACACGCGCATACATGCGTGTCTAATTGTCTATATGTGTATTTCAACGTGTGGTGTTCTTGAAAGTGAGAAACACGATGCATGTACTCTTGGCATTTCCATAGCCACCAGTATCAATACCAAGCTGCATCGTGAAATGCCTTGCAGATCATTCTTGTTCCCCTACCAAGTGAGTTCGTCGAATTGGTTCTCACACAAACGAGTCATTCAGTTAAGTATACGCATACACGCCACGCCCATAATACTGTGCGTTGATCTTCAACGAACGCGCGGGAGATTTAGTGCCATGGCTCATCTATCAGCTTCTTGTTTCTTGTTTTTTTTTGCGGAAGCCAACGAAAACTACGCACATCGGAGTGGACGAGGAAGGTGGAACGCGAGAGCGCACTGTTTTCGCTAAAAGGCCACTCAGCTCGCAGTGCGTCATCGACGGTCCTGCGAACACATTCCTGATCCTCCATTTTTAACCGGTCGTCTATCGTTAATGTCACCAGGTTCTATATTTATCTAATTTGACATATGTTCGGCCTCGAAGCCTAACAATGTACAGCAATCATAACATTACGTAATTTATCATCTCAAGTGCCTGTAATAATACATTCTCAATTTTCAATTAGCATCAAGTTTGAATCGTCTCATTATTCCACTCGATATAAAAGATGTATCTGTAAGCTCTTAGAATTAGAATGTCAAACGGTAGAGGCGTCTCGAACAGGAAGGAAATTATTACCAGATAAAATTCCCGTCATTAGCTACTTTAATTAGTCTCTGAATAGCGCTTCTGACACAAAGGGAAAAAGAATTAAATGTTGCCCGGGCAGAAATATATTACAGTACAGGAGTCAGAGTTGCCCGGGCAGAAAAATACTATAGTGCAGTCAGGAATGTACAACTGACCAGTGCAAAGCTTGGATCTTTCATAAAGTCATCCTCACAACTCATTAACTTCATTAAGCTTTTCCATTCCATACTGTAAAACACGTCTTGTAAAAGGAACACACTAGAAATTAACATCGGGAAGCAAGGCTAGCGAGTCGGCAGTTGACATCGTTTAAGGATGTCAATAAGCTTCGTTCGAATGACATTTGATGCCCGTGGGTCTTTCCGGCGGGGGCTCGCGTTAGCAAAAGCCCTGTGAGCTACTCATGTTTCAAAAGTACACCGCCGCCACCCTCGAATTCCTAGGCGGTGGCCCTGCCATACCACGCTATGCCGTGTCAGGCCGTTTATGCCGTTTTTGAAGCGGTGTCTTTCGGCCAGCTGAAATCATGCTGCGTCGCGTCCACTATAAAACCATAAAGGTATCGCAGACGAGAGAATAAAAGAGAAAGAAAGATCTTGGCGGAAAGCCTTGCATAAATCGATTACCTTCATAAAACTGTATGCAGCTTCGGGAAATGAGGGAGCGGAGCTATCCTCCCTCGATGGAGCGTCCCCACTCTCTACCGAACTCCCAGCGCACTCCCCTGCTTCTACAACAGGTAAATACTTAATCTCTTTTTTCTTTTCTCTTCCCTGCTTTTATCCGCTCTTTACGTGTAACTCAGCTTCGCCTGTATATCCATATAATATAAATTCCACCAGGCGACTCGAATGTGCGCTAATATTATTTTATAGAAAAGACCTACCAACGGCAGCCTTGCTCTCCCATCTTGTTTCTCAAATATTGTGCCGTGTTGAAATGATGCAACCCCTTAATGAATATTCAACCATCGATCGCTAGGCAGATACGCGATACTTGACATAATAATTGCGCCCATCGAATGTGTGCGTTTCGCGCATACTTGATCGTAGTTTTGATAAAGGTTCTTCACAAGTTGTTAAATACATAACTGTAGGGTATAAAAAGTGTGTGTGACAGAAAAGTGAATGTAAAAAAGTGTGAAGTATGGTGAGCGAACGATGGTGTGACAGTACATGGTGTGGTTGCGGATATCAATGAGAGTGTATGCAAGCGCTTGTGTAGTAAGAATGATCGAGTGGCTGAGACGACGGGTTTCAGAATGACCGCGGGTCACCCTCTGAAAGAAGATGAGAACGAACAGGCATGAAGAGTCAAGAGTTCAAGGAAAGATTAAAGCTTTTTGCAGCTAAGTACTTAATCAATATATATTTTATTATCATACAACATTCGCATGTATCATCTAATCATTTCAATATTCCTACTATACGTTGGTATTATTTCGAAAGACGGTTAACCATAGCACAGGGTACTGCTGAAGATAATGTTGCCAAAATGGAGATGAAGTATTCGACAATTAAACATCCACATGTATGCGTGCATGCCCGTCGGCATGCCACTCATTGTCAGCCATGTCGGACGCGGCTACTTTGCGCTGCGACGGAATAACGTGACATAATGGAAACTCTAAACGAGGCCGGATTTGCGTGTCGCGTTACAAACAATGCTATTTTCACGGGATCCCTCGTCGAGCCGTCCGTCCTGCTCGACTGGCCGAGCGAGCCTGCTCGCTTGTGTTTAAGCCAGTCACAAATAATAATCGGCCCACATTGCCAACGAAGAGATAATACTCATGGTTTTTATTACAGGATCTGCAAAATATAAAGTATACCTACGTCCTAACTGTTCGGTGCGGGCGTAGATACGGTTCCGCACGATAACAAAGCGATCGAAAAGGAGCCGTTTATACGGCTTTAATACTCGCAGCTGAGCACGCAGGAAAATCCAGCAAAATACACTGAATCCAAGCAATGAGATGCTAATTTCTTTAGTAGGCAAAACGGAAATAACTTGACACGACGGTATTATTCGATCCGGCTTTTAGTCTGGGTTAAACTTTGCCCTGCGAGATGCGAGTTTAGTCGAATTACAGATCTAAAATTAGCACTCTTCAAGAATAGTTGGGGAAAACATATGCAGAGCACAAAGGTTAAAAAAATATTCATTAAAAAGGAAAAGGGGGAAGGCTTGTCCCTTGATTAGTTAGCCGTGCTTGCTATCATTAAGATTTCTCATTCAGAGATAAATAACCCGAAGTCTGACAAGATGAGAGTGGTACAGAAACTCGGGTACTCTCTGAGTAAGAGATGTACGCCGACACCGAGAAAAAACTAGGAAAGAAGAAGCGGGCGGGACGATGGCAGCGGGCGAGCACTTCGGCATTTATCATAATTGCGTTTGGTTAAGCAATATTTCTACTCAACTCGCAGTTACGTAGAGCGGGCGCAGAGATGATCCAGATTGGGAAGAGAGAGGAAGTTCGTGTCTCGGAGCAAGAGCCGTTCGGGACGGCGGCATCGTTGCCATCGCGTTGCACAGAGGGAAGACGACGTAATATTTTTCTGCAGTTATTCGCCGAGTACACTCGCAGAATGAATAGAAATTCAATGGCGCTGTTAAAGCCGGTGCGACGGAAGGAATTAGATAAAGCGCGCACTCAACGTGCTGCCTCTTCCGCAAGGCTCTGGCTTGCGAGTCGTGCGATAAAAGAAGAGAAAAAAGTAGAGGAAAGAATGAACAGAGGGCCGACGGGCGGTGGTTAGGCGCGTCAGGCTGAATGCTTAACTGATATTTCAATGGAAAAGTAATATTTCCCTTGGTGGCAATTTCCCCGGTGCCACGCTGGACAATACTACCCCCGAACCCGTTCAGCGCACCCCTTTAATTATGCGTGCCGTACACGGGCCGGTGGATTTAACAGGATTCAGAGTGCTAGTGGCTTAATTCTTTTCTGTTAATCCTTTAGCATACGAGTCTCTTTTTCCGCGTCTTCTGATAACCTCCATGTCTACTATCCACTTCTGTCTGCCCTGTCTGCCTGCCTGCTTGCTTGCCTGCCTGCCTGCCTGCCTGTTCTAGCAACCAACATGCGAAAGCCACCACCCCCATCTCGAATACCGGTGATTTCATCTGTTCTACTCTGAAACAGGCATTGTTCGAGTTCAAAGAACTCTAGCTGGCTGGCCCACTCTGTTATGATAATTGTGTTTTACGTACTGCCTGTTACCGTGGCCCCTTTTATTCCATTGTGCGCTCGAAATGCAACGATAACAATAAATGGGCAGAGCTGTTTCAATACTGTCTCTGTTTTGCCGAGTGTTATTTACATCCCCATTATTTGTAACTTTCCTATTATTGATTTGATCGCCCACCAAATTTTCTTGCGCAATGTTGGTAACGCTACTGTAATGGAGACGTGAAATTCATTTATGCCAAGTCACCAATCTAATTTTACTCACTGCGCATCAATGTGTCATCGATTACGTAGTAGCGCTGCCTACGATAAATGTCGATACATTTCTTTTATTGACCCGTTATCGATCAAAATAATGAAGGTTGCGTAGATTTCAGCGAAACTTCCGGAGCGTGAATATTATATGAAATCGTACAAAAGTCCATCCAATTTTACTGTAGCGCTTCGAACGGCTACTATTGAGTTTTGTTTTTTCAGTAGAAATGAACGTCCCATTGGAGTTTTAATTATCTTGCAATGTTAAGCCTGGCGTAACGAGAAAATCCGTGTGGACGTAATGGAATTATGAAATGAAGGATGCTTGAAAGAAGCTTGAACCCGTCGATGCCGCTGGCCTTCCTTTCTTTGCATGCTTTATTATTAATATCGGCTTATATGCCATTTTACACGATAACTGGTCTTGTCAAAGCCATTAATTCCCAATAGCCTGGCGGGGGTGGTACGTTATGTAATTACTCGAGAGGCAAGCAATTTAGTTAAACTCAAGTAGCACGCTGCTATGTCTGGACAACGATTTACTAGTGGGGCTTATGCTCGCCTGCTTTAACCGGTATAAGTATTTCATTTTTATTCCCGAGCTTCCTGCCTTGCCGCGGCTTACCAAGAATCTGACGTAAAAAATCCTGTTTGTGATGTATGAGTCTGATACGACTTAATTCTTAATTAGCCAGGCTTTCGCTTTTCTTGGATCGGTTGAATTTCAACAGTGAAAGGTATAAATCTACTTTGAGAAAGAAGTAGCAGTGTGAGTTTCTAATTCTATGTGATTTGGGGTGGCCGCGGTAGTTTCGGAGTAATTCCAGTTAACCTTGGAGAAAAGCATTGGACTGCCGAGGAAGGAAAAGTGTTGCGTGACCGAGAGGTTGGGAGAGTCGATTGTTAGCCTGAAAATTAATCGATGATCATTGTCCTCTTAATTGATTTTCGTTACCCAGAAGGAGTTCCGACCGTGACATATTTCACGTTAATCAAACTCAGGCGGAAACTTTTTCCATTCGTTTTCCCCTTCGTCGTTGCTAACCTTACGGCCATCGGCGTCGGTACTTCTACTTTGCCGAACTGGCCTTTTTTTGGATATTTGCGTCGCAATATTTAGCCGTCCCCGAACTTCCCGTGGCTTTTCTCTTGCGTCCAAATTTTCGAGAGGAAAAATTTGCTGTTTTTCTGCCGGAAGCTTTGAAACCGGAGTTTCACGGAAAAACTTGCAAGTGAGCGCCGTGGCTTGTTGTTTGGAAAATTGTGAGTAAGCGACTAACGATAATGCTGGTGGGAATTACGGGCGGCTTGCACGGATGAAGGCAACAATTGTATTTTCCGTCAAAGAGCTCCTGTTCCGCAGGAGGACGGCAAATACCACGCTACACTTCTCGCAATTGGCAAATATTTATATTCCCGACTGTCATGTCTGCAAATAATCCAATCCCACCGTATTAGTAAATGCAGCTGGTGACGAGTATCTGCAAGTATTGGTCTCACGGTTACATGAAACTGTAAATGAAACACAAATCTGGTTTCGAAAATTGAATGCCAACCAAATGACGAAAAGTTAGCTAGCAACGTTTCAAATTAAACTCTCTGTGAAGCTCGAACAAGAGAAGGTATCGGGCCGTGGAGAATGTCGGGAGAGTTACCCTCCTCGAATCCTCATTCGAATGTAACGCAGCAAATTGTTCTGCCTGTCGAAGTTTATTATTAGTTAGACGAAAATTCATTCCCACGCTCCTAACAATTGACCAGCGTAATATTGGTTCTCTAATTCCAAAGGGGTAGGCACTAAACTGTGCGATAGAGTGCAACAACCTTGGGAAAAGTGGCATATAGGGGCTTTCGATATTAACATACACCGATACAACGATTTTCCAAAGGAGAGAGATTTTCTCTCTTCGGCTCTCATCTTAGAGATAGAGTGAGAGATTGAAAGAGAGAAGAGCACGTAAACAGCCTTTATATTTTATTCGACGGCGCCCTGCCACCGTGAACTTTTGCTTCCGGAGTACATCCGCGAAGTAAGGCTCACGCATACATATAGAGCGGCATACACACACTCGAGATTGCTGAGGCAATGTGTCCTCGAGGATCCAGCCACCCACCCATCCAGCGGCCGACATCCGCAAGCGTCGAGCAGAGCGGAGTCTCTGCCAGGGGGAGGGCAGAAAGTTTCTGCGGTAACTATAAAGGGAGACCCGAGCTAAAATATTACCCGCATCGCAAAAAAGCCACTTTCCTGCCGAGCACACGACGTTCATCCCCTTCGATTCGAGCGGGTCGCAACTCGGCGACATTACGTCGACGTCCAGCCACCGCGACCTGCTCGCATCCCTCTCTTGCGCCACCCCCGCGCGCCGCTCTCGCGCAACCCCCGCCCAACCCCCGCACCGCCTCTTCATTCGCGGATCAGGGCGTGCCGTACCACTGCAGCTCACTCTCCATTAAAGTGATACTACTACAAGGAATTTCGAGTTCAACTGCAGAAACTTCCTTCCCCTCAATCATTTCTTCCTGAGAAAAAAATCCAAAGAGCTCTGGGAATGCACATGTGATTATGCTGTTGATATATGATTACATATATAGACAATATAGCCATAACCATTAGAGTAATTTGAAAGGAATGGAAATATAGAAGTTGCGAATTTCTCAATCTTTCACCCCTGAAACTTCTTTTGCTGTATCAGTTAGTAGTATCGATGCACGCGGATATGTATGAGGGGCGAAAGCCGCTTTCGCTTATTTCTTCGGCACATTCAATCCTTTCTCGCAATCTCTCTCACCCTGGATATCTGTAGCGTAACCATCCCGCACTATCCTCGTTTGTCCTTTCTCTTTCTCTCACCCTCACGCGCGCACGCTTCAACTATCATGCCGGAAGTCGGAAGTAGAAACATAAACGCGCGCACCCGTCCGGGCGCCGGGCATAAAACAACGAAGTGAGTGCCGCTTCCGCACGATCTCACGCAGAGTTCGCAGAGGAAGTCCCAACGTACCGTAAACGCTCTCCCGGCGAAGTGTGTCGTTTCATTTCGAGTAATGCGACCACGTGGTCTGCTGTTGGATGCAGATAGAGCAAACGAAAGGACAAAACGTGCGGGAATACTTCGTCAAACTGATACTACCGAGGCGGAATTTGTAATTATTAGCCTTGTATTTCTAACATAGTTTTAATGTCGAAGGTGAAATAAATAAAAGGGTACGGATGACGTTGGAAGGGTGAAGAGTGAGTGCTCTTCATGATCTTTGAGTATTATAGAGGTTGTCATAGATCGCTCAGTATTAGAAAGGGATGTCTTATGTTTGGTAGGGGTGAAATGGAGAAAAAACTATTCGGAGCGAGGTAAGCGTTTATTGAAACGGAAAACTGTCTCATGATTCATAAGCCGCTTGAGCGTCAAGGATTTCCAAGCATTCCCGGCTTATAAGTCGAAAGTATCCCCAGAGTGATCCCCTTAAATTAGGCCGACCTGCTTATAATACCAAGAAGCTATTACCTCCCTTATTCCTTTCCGAAGCATTTCTTCGACACTCCTCCACTTCGAGGTCCCCCTCTCCTGAGTGAAACACGAGGCAGTAATACCGTTCTGGTGATGGGGAGGCGTGCACTCGCGAAAAGTTGAAAAAGTAAATGAGATCGAAGGGAGCGAGTGGCAGCGAGAAGAAGGGAAAAAAGAGACGGAGGGATGCGAGCCATTCTCTTCGAAGAGCCAGTACGGTCACCCTTCGTTAGAGACAAAAAGCTAATGCGAGGATACGCGACATTGGACTCCGATCAGCCATTATACGAGTGCGATTGATCCTGGTTCTATCTGCTGTTGACTCGATGTTAAACGAATCGCTCGTTCAAAGCCCCTCACAGCGACAAATGGCTATTGCACACGCGAAGCCAGCTCCGAAAAGCTCGCGAGAGGTGCATCGCGCGTGCAACACGCCCCTTCAGCTTAGCCGCCCCAACACACACTTTGGCTTCACAGCTGTCCCACTGGGGGCTCCTGTCGCACCACATATGCAAAACCTATCGAGCTATAGGTGCGCATCGCCGACTAGTTAGTATATACTCGCACCTCCACTCGCATCGGGTGAACAAATAAATAAGTGGACGCTCACGCGAGAGTACAAACACGCACGTATTCCCAGTGATATGCGTGCCTGTTTGCGCAGCAGAGCGCGTAAATAGTCGCAGTGTTCGACAATATTCACGGATGTGATTATTTTTCGACGCCACTCTTTTTAGCAGCGTTCTGTTAGCCGTGGGGCCCGCGGAGAATGGCGCCACTGGCGCTCCTGTCTCCGCGGACTGTTTGTTATGTTAGGCGAGGCAATTTGTTGCTACGCATTCGGCCGTGCGGCCGCTTTCACCAGGGAGCGCAAGCCGTCGCCGCCGCCGACACCGGGAGCAGCTTTAACGCGGGCGAAATTACAGGGCGAAATTTCCACTTTACACGCCACTTTGCTTACAAACAAGCAGTCTGCCGGCCTCGCGTTGACCCGGAGCACGCACACGCGAGAGACGAATTACCATTCGTGGCGTAGCCCTCGCTCGCCTGAACTTTCATTGACGATTAGGGAACATGTGTTGGCGCGTGTGAAGTATACAACGAAATAGAGGTGTAATTCTCTGTAGCTTTATTGGCCCTCTATTAATTCAGGCGTACCATCCCTTCCCCGTCCACCGCCACCGAGATGAATGAATCTTATCTGACAATGAGTGCCGGGTGCACCGGTTCACTGCCAGGAATTTATCGTGCGCTGCTCGATATTTAGCCGTAGATTGATGTATCGACGTAGCAGGCTGGACCGGGCGAAGAATGATCGTAACTTTCGAGCGGGCGTTATTTCTGTTAACGACCAAAGCACACGTGATTGACTTTCACTCTCACTAAAGTGATAATTTCATGAATTGAGACGTTGGCTTAGTTAGAGAATCCGGCCTCGGAACAGCCTGGCTGGCATTAGGGTTGATTGAGCAAGAGGTTCACCGGAAACCGAACCGCAACTATGAGACAGCATGTATTCCATTATACCGCCGTATGACGGAATATTCATTGGCAGAGGACCCACTAAATGCTGAATTTACTATCTCGAGCATTCCAATTGATCGGTAGAACTGCGGTGCATGGAGCTTCAGCCAGAATCTCAACTGATTACAGAATCCAAACGGCTTAGGCGAATTCGCTGGAATCCACAAGACCCTCCATTTTGAAATTAATTCAACACGTTTGATGACATGTTGGAATCGAGAATTATTCTTTAATTCAACTTGTTCAAAGTTGACCTGCTCTGAAATGCGAAACGTGCTTTGATATTATTAGCGCTCGACAGACGCGCTTTTGATATCACGTGATATCTGTACCGGCGTTGAATTTTGCAATGAAAATGTTGGGGTTAATAGCTCTTCATAGATGGCAGAGCCATTTTGAGATTTCCAGGATTCACTGATCGACGAACTTGAAAGTTTGATGAAAGACCATCAAAATTTCCTTTAAAAATAAGAGAATCATTTTCCGTGGGAAATTATCGCCGGTCCAAATAAAACGTGAACCGGTATTATCGTTTCATTTTAACGTTTGCTAACTAAGGACACTTCAAATGGAATCAATGGAAAATTATATGTGGCTCCGGGGAACAGTGGATGAATACTACGTAAAAGAAATATTACAGCTATGCATGGAGGCGAGCTATGGTATCCGGGGAACGTTGTGAAAAGTATTACGTCTCTGGGAGTTTCACCTCAGAAGGAATGCCATATGTCATTTCTGAAGTCAATAGATATTCCTTTCACGAATAGCACTTTCTTATGTAATTCGATTTTCAAAGGTTTTTCTATTCTATCCTCTCTCTTTACTTCTCTCTTATCTTCGAGGAGCCATATTAAAGTGGCTTGAGTTTGTACAACTTAAGAAAACCTTTCTTTGTGTTTCGGTGGAAATTTCGCGGCGCTTCTTGTATGGCGGTGCCACAAAGTCAATGTAATCCGGCGCGGAAAGAGCCCGGAAATCTAGAGAGGATCTTGGTACTTTATGGCGGATTAATGTGTGACATGTTTCTATTTATCCCCGCGAACCCTATTCAGACCTACGAAAATCTCCCAGCGTCTTAACCCCCGGAAATATATGTAAAGTAAACGGGGTCGCCGACGCCCTACGAAACTTATATTTCACGCGCTCTTCGTTTACCTTAGCTTCCTGCCTACTTCTCCTTCTCATTCCTTCCTCGCAAAGAATACTTCAAATGGCAATCGGTATTTTCGAATCTACGTTTTGGAAGTTTACATTGATAGTCTTTGAATTCGTTCACAACGACCAAGGAATTTTGAATCGAAACAGTTTCACAAGTTGACTCTGTCACAACGAAAGCCGATTTCCGCTTGGTAGAATGTAAGAGATTTGCCAGCAACTTTTGTTTATTTCCAGGGAAAAGCTTGTCTTTTTTTAGCCACGACTGACAGCAATAATTCGGGAGCTCTTGCTAACCTAACGAAAGAGACAAAAAGCTTTTGCCTGGTTAAGAGGATTTTATTGTAAGGATTTTCGCAGTACTTTCTTTCGTGTTAATTAGATCGGCGGGCGAGCGCGTGTACGATACAATTAATAAAGGCAAAGGTTCATGCGACATTAGCATCAGTTATTATCGGTTTCATACCAACATTAGAGCAGGCGACTGTTTCGATATTCGGCCGGGAGTGTGCCCTGAAGTGCCATCCGGCAGAACAATGACAGCAAACATTGTCTCACGTAACAGTCTTTGCCCTCCTCTCTTCTCCGGTTCTCTCTTCAATATTCATTTCCGAGTGGCTTGGCGTTCAAAGACACGACATTAAGAGAGAGACTTATCAAGTGAAATATTCTGCGAAGAGAAATAAAGGAAGCGACGTCGAGCTATGCCGTTGTCCCTCTCTTCTCGAAAAGGGAGTAAATAGAGGATCGCCTTTCTCGTTCTGCTTTTGCATGGGATTCCCCTTTAACTGAAAAATGCGGCCGTCCGTTAGCGCAGTAACGTTGTACTTGCCTCACAATGCGATTTCAAGTTAATGAGATTTCGAAACTGTTGTAAGGAGCAAAGGAAAACAAAGTACAACGCGTGTGCTCCTCGCGTCAGCAAAGTAGAGGTGTACGTCGTTTGTTGGATACCTATTTTCTTTAATCTTTTTTCTTACTGTCTCGTATAATACAAATCGTTAACTTCGCTCATTTTCGCCCGTTATTTAAACTCTTGGATAATAGGAGTTCTTGTTAAAGGAACATTCGACCAATTCCATTCCAACAACCAATTGTTACTTATATTCCGAGTAACGCTTTTCCATCATTCGAGTATGACTGGGAATGGGAATAGCGGTGGTACGTTGGAGAATAATGTAGCGAAGCAGCGGTACACGCGGTGGAATACTTTTCAGCAACGCGGCACCGACGTGCATTCAAACCCGCAGAAAAGAACATCGAGCAGGACGCGAGGCCGCTGGCATTTGGTAGGCAATCAGCATTCGTCATGGGCGCTATTTTGTGACGCAGTCATTGTGAGTATATAGTTATCGCCGGGCGTAGGGCGAATTTTTGTCACGTCGTTCCTCGAAATATCCTCTTGGGCACGCGTGCCCTACGTGCGAGCAGTTTCGCGTGAGCTCCACTTCAAGCCTGCATGGAACTACGGGGCGGCTTCCCAAAGTACCGATCGCATTACCACGGCGTAACAGCAGAGCGTGTAGGCGAAATTATTGCGTTGTTGGTGGGCCGCGCGCTTGCTATGTCCACACTGACAATGTCACACATCCCGATAGTGAACACTTTGCGAACTGTGTGCGCCCCGTTGGCTGCGACCACGCGCGAACGAGCTCCCGAGTAATCCTACGCTGCCACGCCAAGCCGCGCCATGCCAGGGCGTGCAGCAGCAGCAGCAGCAGCACCGCCCGCCGCCACACATCGAAAGCCGGCCCGGGGAGTTTGCAGCAGTTAGCGCAGCTGTACGTTTAACCGAATTTCCCCGGGAAATTATCTTTAATTGGTCCGAGTGAAGCGGTTCTCGTGACTGGATTCATGAAAAATCTTTGCCACGCTACTGGTGCACGAAAAACGAGAGAGCGAAAACGAGGGAGGTTCGAAGTACGTCTTGGGGTAGAAGGTAGAAGAAGCTATCGCGCGAACGAGAGTGAGGTCGGCTCCCGTCGGATGATTAATGGATCATCGGAGCGCCCGGCACGGTCAGTCGTACGAGGAGCTAGGATGAACATTCTAATAGCGTCTTGAGTGCGTTTTGACCCTCGTGGTCCTTACGGTCTCTCACAATCCCAGTGAATTACGGCTGCCGGGAATTCTTAAAGCTTCTCACGTAATGAGAGTCTCTGGAATATAGAGAACGCCCTACTCGAGCGCCCGCTACCAGTTTCGAAATTCATTAACGGAACTTGCCCTCTCACTTCTGATCTCATCCTCTCCCTCTCTTGCACCCCATCCTCCTTTTTATCTCTCTCTCCTTCTCTCATGTTTCATTGTTTCTTCCTATGTGCAGACCTAACCTTCTCGGCGCCCTCTATCGTCCCTTTCTCCCTTTTTTCCTGCCATTGTTCTTTCACCACTTTATGGTATTTTTATGGGTTTACTTGCCTCACACCAGCCGAGTGGATACGGTGACCGACCGCGCTAATTATTTCCGGAGAAAATCCGAGCTCGCTGTACACGCCCTTTCTTTTCATCTTATATCTTCGAGAGTGGCTGACCAGCATCCCCCTCTTCTTTTACCACAAATCCTGCAAGGATTTCGCACGTGTCGTGTCACCACTGCCGTGTTCAAGACGCTTCTTTTGATACTACTACAGTAGACAGAACGCAAGCGTATAGATAAGATAGCCTGTGTTGTTGCCTCGCCTTCGTTGAAACAAACTTTTTTTATTTCAGGCGCGTCCCTTTGTTTCGCTCAATCCTATGATTAATTGATTTGTCATTGGTCGAATATAGTATATTAATTCAATTATTACACAGAACAGTATTATTCAGATAGCATCAATAATCCAGTTGAATTCTTTCCGAGAAATTCTTTGTTGTGTAATTAGCGTACGTGTAAGTAACCCGTTAAGGTTCTTTAGACGAGAATGAAAGAAAACCAGCCGATGCCGGTGAAAGGCGCTGCCAATTAACAGAGCGCTCCTTTTTTCCCCTGCTCTCCAATAAAACTGCAGCACTGAATGTTCTCAATTACGCGTTTCACGGCGATAGCTTTCATTGGGTGTATCCAATGCCGCCAAAAATAATTTGCTCGTAGCACACACTACTCCTCGAACACGGGTGGAGGAGGGTTGGAACTTTCTGATTGCGAGCAGTTCTTCGCGCAAGTTTCGTGCTCTTGGCTAAGACGTGCACGGACACGTTCGATCCTGCAAAGTAGCCTTGATCCAGTTAGAATTGATAGATACTCGAGTTTTGAAAGCTATTTTGATGTCTATTGATGCCGCTCCTCTTTCGTCTCGCCAACCCCACTTTCTCCTCCTTCCCTTTACCGCTCACTCTCTCTTTCTCTTTCTCTTTCCCTTTCTCTCACTCTTCTTGACTGATTTGTTCCACTGGCGATGTTGCACAGAGAGCGAGCAAGCTCCCCGTTTATTTCAACTTCCACGAAGGTATATCCACCTCTGGCGCCTCTTCTTCCTATCCGCTCGCTCTTCTCCCTCTCTAACGAGATTCAAGACTTCGAGAGTTTCAGCTTGCTTTTATTACCGCGCGCCGCTTTCTTCAACCAACAGGGCCATTCAAATTTATCTACTCCCTTCGGCTAGATATTTCTCTTCCCCTCTCGCTCTCTCTCTCTCTCTCTCTCTCTCTCACCCTCCTTAGCCGTGAATCGCTGTGCGCTCGAGTGTTGATGCTGGAATTCGCGGCCTGAAGTATGTATATTGCCTGCTCGTGTTCTTGTATGGAAATGAGGCTCACGAAGTTCGCCGCCACGCCTCTAAATCGCGGCGTATGGTAACTGGAAATACAATTTTCCAGTACGACCGGGATTAAGGGTCGCGATGAGCTCGGCGGAAGGGCTGGATATTCACGGAGCTCCGCCAGGCCTCACGATATTTCAATAAAAATTGTTATCAGCCTTCAGCTCGATCCGCCCCATTCCCCCGATTCGGGATGATGCTCGAGAAATGTTATTGAATTATTATTCAATCAGTTCGCAGAAACTCTTCGAGTAACAGGAACCATCCTACTGCCGGTGGAATACCTTCACTTACGCTTATACTGGCGTTATTAAGAAACAGGGAAATTCTCTCATGGTTTCATCTGTGACTTGTTACGAACATGCTTGCGAGAGGCACATGCTTGCAAGAGAGCTCTTTCCTGGGATTAGACTGCCAAGTGACAAGTATACGCGGACAAAAGACAGGGAAGTCCCGACAAAGCGAATAATCCCGACAAGGTAAATAAGGGCTAGTTTCAAAACGACATTAGATAGCGCATTACCGTAACAAAGGGTTCTTTCTTCCCGACAACATGTCAATTTCATCCATGTATTTGTCGCAATAAACTCTGTCGTGATGCATAAACTCGAATCTTTCAGTGGTTTGCTATTAATTTGATAGTATGAATTTTTCAAATTATTTTTATTTCTTGTTCAGTAATTCTAAATAACATGATTACAGATGATAATATTGTCACCAATCAATTATTAGCTTCTCTATTGTGCGCAAAGAAATTATTGCGCTTTGCCAATGATGAACGTTATGGTTAAGTATTAACGTTTATACACCATTATTCACTTTGCACGAGTGGTCGGTCGAATGGATCACCGGTATTGTCCTGACTTTTGTCCAATAATAAATTTGAATGTTTCCGTTCCCATATTTCATATCTTCGCATTGGTACATTATTACTTAAAGCGTAAAATAGAACAGCGGTCCGTGATTCGAACATTTGGCAATTTTTCCCATATATTCCGTCGATCTATCCACTTTGCCTGAGTTTGCCCCGAAATATGCCAGGTTCCGAGAGATGGAATAGCGTCGCCAGAGAACTGATTGATGCGGCGCTACACTAAATTTGCAATGGGATGCTCATAGCATAGAACCCACTTTCAAAAGGGTGGCAGTGAAGCAGGGTGTGCGTTAT
The DNA here is from genome assembly GCA_964023945.1 of Ectemnius cavifrons. Classification (NCBI taxonomy): domain Eukaryota; kingdom Metazoa; phylum Arthropoda; class Insecta; order Hymenoptera; family Crabronidae; genus Ectemnius; species Ectemnius cavifrons. Next base: position 18,500,917 of record OZ030377.1, read on the forward strand.
ATTCTCCCTACATGTAGGGGCGCGTTAGACCATAGGAGCTCGAAGCCCCCGTCAGCCTATTCTCGCTTTATCGGCTCGAATCTCAGAACGGAATGGGCCCAGTGCAAACTGGTAACTTCTATTACGTTGATTAGAGCAGAGAGTGATGGAAGCACAGCCGTGTAATCGTTGCCGCCGTACGTAACGCGTTCCCAAGCCGCGAAATCCGCCATCAGCCCTCGCTTTAAAGCCATAATTCCTAAAATAGATCCAATGTGTTTATGCAGCGCGATTTCGCACGATCGCCTGGGCGCCCTGCTCTCATTTCGCGGGTCGATCGATCCCATCATTGCCAAGGATTATTTTCGCCCGTTGATTATCGGGGTCGCCTGGTGCATACTCCTCGTGGGGTGTCCCAGGGGTATATTCTCCATGTGAATCATTCAAGTGTGAACAATGCACTCTCCTTGACCGCGCGCTTGAGGGATCAGTCGATCGGGGGATGTTGAACCGATGACGCTGAAGTTTGACACGTTAATTGCTACGACGATCACAGGTCACTGTAGCCACTATTCTTGATACTTGCTTCCAATAAATTTCGAATAAAATACCCTTTGCAAAAGAGCATTACACCAAAAGTTCTTTATATGTTAATACTTAAATGCGCTAGCAATCAACTGTGTACTCGAAGCGGAGGAAATTGGTTTGCCGAGTAACGTGGAAAATGGAGTATTTAGAAATTCGAAAAAAGAAGAAAAAAGCTTGCCCACTAGCCGGGCAATCTGCATAAGTATACTGAGGCCGGTAAATCGATGTCTACCTGGGTTCATCACTTAACCATAATGGATCCGATGGATAATTGTGAGGTGGGTTCAACAGTGGGACTCAGTAATTAAAACAGTGCACGTTGCGAAGAATCGTAGATTCGGATTAATTGTGCGATGTCATCAAGGCGTATCTTAAGCGAGGCCGCCGATTATACGTTTTTGCAAAAGAGCGCGGTAGATTTGCGCCTGCTGACGATGCTCGTAACGCATTTGCTTGAAATGGGCAGTAGGAAAAGCGGGAGCTTTGACCGGCGAGGTGCGCTCTTGCGCGTCACATTGGGGGAAAATTCTTCAAGCCCTCTAACAACGGGCAAGCACACATGGCCACACAGACGTGTACAGAAGAGGAAAAGAGTGAGAAAGAGGAAAAAACGTGTGCTAAAGGTTGAAGCATGCTTACGCTAACACTCCTTCGCGCATGATCCCTTAATGAAGAAATCTAGAATATAGGAGCCTGCGTTACCGGTTTTCCGGCCACGTTTGAGGTCGCGCGTTCTCTAGCTTCCCTTGTGCTGTCTGGCGTGCGGCGTGCGTCAACCCACCCGTTTCGTCAGCCCAGCAACGCTTCCACCCTGAGCTCGAGCTTTCTGCCTCTGTCGACCAGGTTGCCGGCATGCTCTCTAACTATGCCTCCCAGCCGCTAGCCAAAGCGAGTTGCGTCTGCCTGGAAGAAGAGAATCTTTCTTTCTTCGCGCCACCTTTACCCTTACCAGCTGTGCAAGCTCGTGCGAAAGAGAGAGCGGCACGCTCTTGGACCCACAGTGCTGCACACTGTTGGAGATGCCCTGAATACTTTCTTCCTCCCCTAACGACCCCGACCCTCTAGCCCGAGCTTTTCTTTCTTCGAGCCCTCGTTCCAGTTGGCCGAACGAGCGGAGTCTCGGACCACCAACGAATACACTAGGAGTGGAAGAAGGGTTTGCCGCGATGCTGCTTTAGAGTCAGCGCGCACCAGCCGGCCGCAACAAGCCCGCTATATCTATGTGTAGAAGATTACCTTATTTGTTACGTCCTCCTAACAAACCGCAAACATCCAAGAGAGATAGGTCGGCATTCGGCTGGAAAGGATACCCTTGGGAGATCTCACCTTTTCCACGAGCTTTGGCGGCCTTGCAATAGAAGAACGTGGCGGACAATCGAAGCGAATGTCGACTCGATAAAATTGCACGTAGGATGCCAGGCTATTGTAAGGGGCCATGCTGTAACGTGGACTGTCGCATTCTGGGCTACTTGCCTTTGCACGTGGTGTAACGGCACGTGAAGCGTTGCTTGAGAGAAGTCCGATCCTCAGGGAGATAAAGCTTTCTATAGATTACGAAGAGTGATCGCTTGACATGTCAAAGGGAATACACGTGCCAGCCGTTGACTGGGATTCCGATGCGTTCGATTTCTCTCCGGAATTGCGGAGCTAGTGATGATTCGACTAGAAAATGAAATCTCTGACATGTCCTGCAACGACCCCGCAATATCCATCGTGCGTGCGGAGTTGCTTAGTCGCCTGGCTGTGGCGTCGATCTCGATGACTCCACTGGATAATTCGAGTATGCGCGCTCCCTCTCTCTCTCGCTTTCTCTGTCATCCTTCCTCTCTCTATCTGCCTATCTGGCAGGCTCTCCTCTCTCGCGTGCATATACTGTTTGCGGGACTTCGATGCGAGAGATCGCACTGGCGAGATTGGGACAATCCGAATTGCATTGGAGATATACAGCAATGAGCATGACTCTGGCTGCTCGACTGGACACACTGACCGTACGACATCGGCGTATGTGTGCCTGTCCATTAGAGTATTTGCATCGCAGCTAGGACTAGTCAATACTGGATGGAAGTATTGTGTCATATTTCTGATAATGGCTTTTCAGGTGCGCCTCGACGGATATTCATCGAGCTATGCGGTTTGGTTATTACATCGATGGGAATAGACTTAAATGAATATGCCTGGGGCTGACTGATTGTGCGGCCGAACAAATATGCAGATGATTGTTGCCTTGTCATCTCCCGTCGAGTTCGGATGTTGACTTTATGCCCTATTGTTACCCCTCTCTGTAATAAACTGTAATGATCAGCCAATACGTATGACAATCCCACAGATTTCACTATATTCTAAGACTGCGTGATTGGTTTTACGTCCGGTTCCATTCAATCGGCGGAGTGTTTTCAGGAGTAAACAAGGGCTTGGGTAATCAGGGTGGTTGTCGCGTTCACCGGCGATAAGCCTAGTGGGACATTTTACTATTCGCCGGCGATGCTCATCAACGGGAAGGAATGAAAAACGGAAGGCTTCGAAAAAGATCAGGACGTAATCTCGTCGGACGTTTAATCACCCTAATGGACAAAAAGTGTTATCGCGGCCATGCAAAGCAGACTGCTGCCTGAAGCCCGGCATCCGGTTTATCGGGCGGTGTCCGCCTGTCACGCAAGAAAAGGTTGCGGGAGCGCGAGCTCCATGCTGATGTCGCGTGACTTCAAGGTCTAATTACTTCATTCGTGGACGCGAGCCCACCCGCACCAGGCATTACATTAATTAAAGTTGAATCAAGCTAATTGCATTGCCCTCAGTCCATTGTCGTGGTGCGACTGGCTCGTGACCATGATGATTTCGTTATCGCACCGGCACTCCGTCCTGTTTATCAACCGGAGCCCGTATCGCATCATTTTTCTCCCGACTGCTATACGTGTCCACTTACTCTGCTCCTGACAAACAAACACCTCTTATCACTCCGAACCTATCTCTCAATGTTAGTACTCCTATCTTGATCCGCACAATTTATCCGATTATTAACTCTCCAGACTCCTGTTAGGCGGGGAAACATACGACAGATTTTCCGTCGATCGACAATTCACTGGACTTGCAGTGTTCTTCTTCGGCTTCTTGTCAGGATGCATTCAACCGCTCTTTCGTTGAGTCCGCGAATTGTTATCGACGCACGTTATGAAAACGTGTGATTTAAACATTTATTGTTTTCAAGGGAACTATTCGATCGTGAGGGAAATTTCTAATATACGGAAGTCTTTGAGGCAAAAATGGGGCGTTCCAAAACTCCAAAGGTTCGCGTTGTAGTTTGACTTGCACAGTTGCATGTTCAAACTTGTAAACTTTGAATTGGGTATACCCGGTAGGATTTGCTTTTATACTGCGCGGTACTTTAGCCTGTCGCGTTCAAGGGACTTTGCGCAAATCAGTGGGGGTCGTTGTCGGCGTTCATCGGGTGTCGCTAAATTCGGAGGTAAATCGGTATAGTATGCGAGGGAGGGCGCCCTTGGGAGCGGTGGGAGCACGTCGCGGTACTCGCAGCAAAGTCGACTTCCCGAAGTGCTTCAGGAAAATCTTGGAGGCAAATCACCCACATCACCGGAGTTAAGTTTGCGAGCGGAGCGGAGCGAAGACGAGCCCGTACTCCGCCGTCGTCGATGTAACCTTGTAATGCCCATTATTAAGTTAACCGATCCGCGTTATTGTTCGCCCCTCCGCCCGCCTAATACCCACTTATCTAGCTCGGAAGAGCGAGCCTTCGACCGAGTGGCTTCGCATTTAGGAAGGAAGCTCCACAACGAAGCTCGAGTGGGCTTACCGGACCGAGAGAATAGAAACTGGGACGCACAGGTGATCCCCAGCGGTTTCCCCCCTGATTTTCGACGAGAACACGCGTCCGGCCTCACACGTTGGGCGTACAAATTACAAAATTACTGCTGTATCAGCTCCAGAACTACCACGCTGAAGTGCACTGTAATGCATGCCCCTCTACCTATTACGCTCACCTTTCTATATGGTCTGAACGTGCAATTTTACCGCGATCTTATGCACTGATAAACTCCCGATATGTGAGTATGAAAGTCCCGGCTGGCGCTGATATCGAAAGCGACGTTATATCTTGATTATCGAAATTTGCGCTGCGTTCGTACCAGCTTGTTCTTGAAAAATCGGATCCCCCGAAATCAACCTGATCATTTATTTTAAGTAGCGTTACGCTCTATCAGTGATTTTAGATACTCTCGCAATGATATTTGCAAAACTTCCTCTTTACTTTCACCCAGTGCGCTAAGTGTTAACGCTGCATCTGCTTTATTTGACAATGATACGTCAGGTGAAAATTCGAGGGGAACTGGCGAACTTCCAGGTAACATCATAAATCTCTAGACCGACGCGAGCAAGCGCCAATGCTTAACTCGAAGACGTATTTGGCGCGGCTGCAGGGATCGTACGTTTTGCATAACGAAGCAAACCCTGACGCATGCATACAAATGAACGAGGAATGTGCGCTTCCTGCGCCGAGAATTTCATGGCTGGGTTCGGTGTTACGCAGTCCCGGTCGGAAAGACTCCCAGGGGTCGTGTAAATTCGGCCTGCTGCACTTCGTGAGAGAGCGCAAATGACCGGTGCGATATGTACTGACAGAAATCGATCGGCATCGACATACGATTTGCGACTCCACTGTTCCAGCTTACACATGTATTCTCACAACGTCAAAGACAAATTGAAAATAGAAGACTTATGACCGAGCGTTTTCTTCAAACGAAATTATTTCCTCCAGCCGCGAAATCCTCCCCCGCTCGCCACCGCCACCGATAACTTCCTTTCCACGCGATTGTCTTCGGAGGCCGAAGTAAAGACATAACCGTACTGTACAGGAGTTTCCTTCGCTCATTGAGAATTGGTTTATCGACTACTTACGTCACAATCGCTCCCAGGGAAAACGTTTCGCGCGCCCGTAGAAGCCGGGCGTAATAAATATAACCGTAAAACCTGGACCATAAAATCCAGCGGCCGGGTGCTGCTTCTCTCTCACTCTCTCCCTTCGGTTCGTACGCCCCCGCCTCTTCGACACTTTCTCTGTTTTACTTGCTCTCTAGTTCTCTCATTCTCTCTCTCTCTCTCTTTCTCTCTGTCTTGTACCACTGTACATGTATATCTACATCTACAAGGTGCCAAGCTATTGGCACGTACGATGAGAAGATACAGGGACACTACCGCTGAAAGGTCTAAACCCTAAACCAAGCTCTCTTACACATGTACTGGATGCCCTCTGAAATGCTATAGCGAGCATGACTAGGCGAATTGCTCCAACATCTCTGCTGTACCGTGCGAAAATGTAGAAGAATGTGCGAAATCCTCAGCGAAGCCATCTGTCCTAGTTTGCGAGAACGATAAAGTGCTTTGAAAGCAATTCCGAACAATGCGCGCTAAGATCTGCACGTCCTATTGGCTTTCCTGGGTATTCAACCGATTATGGGGGAAGTTGTGGAAGTAATAATGAATGAACTGTTGATTAATAATCCACGAAACAGGAAGATAATTGGAGGTATAGTGGTGCATTATTGGACCGTAAAATGTATTTGGTTGGGAAAGTAGGCGGGTCAAAGTGCCGAGTGCCGAGTGCCAGGTATGGAAGCATATTATACTGTCTGCCCTTGCTCCAAAAGGGCTCAAGCGATCTCTGTAAAACCATGGTCCATGAAAATGAACGTAAAGCGTTTCTCTGTGCGTGGAAACGCTTATCGTTGGAAATTCTCTGCTCTTTTGCTCTTGCCATTGTTCCAGCGGGCCATTGCCCGGGCGTTTCATTATGTGTACCTTAGAAAAAGATGCCGATTCAAGCGAAAGGGAGCGCCGCCGTCGCCACGATCTTGAAAGAACCGTTCGTTCGTCAGTAAGCCTTATCGCGTTTCCAGATTGCAGAGCGTTGTTTCTGCAATGTCCGCTCAGCGCTCGGCACTTTATTCAGTCCTGAGAGAGGAACAAACTCGCCCCAAGTCGAGCGTACTCTATGCGGAGGTTGGCTATTCCTACTAAATTAGTCACTACACTTTAATGGTAACCTGAATGCTGCATTCATTTTTTAATCACGAAAATCCGTTTCCATCTTGGAGTCGTGCACCTAAGTAAAAGCTGGACAAAATTTCTGCTATTGCTGCGCTCAAATACCACGTTTTAACATTTATGAGTAATTACTAATTGAAACTTATGAAATTTAATGATGTCCGACTTTTCCAAGAAAATACCACTTTTACTTTGCAACCCTTCATTCCCGCCCTTTTCTTCGGTCGAGGCGTCTTCTGGTTTAATTTGAATATTTTCAACTATATCATCCCAGCACTCCCGACAAGTACAACCTTTGCCAATTGAGTGTTATCCTACAGAAAGCCATGGCGGAAATTGAGCACAAATTTCTTTCCCGATTTTGCGCGAGCATCGACTTCCCGTTGAATTCGAGGAAGATGTTACACCGGTGCCTAAGGGATACGTTTGCACCGGTAACGTCTGCAGTAGCTTGGCATTCGCCGCACTCATCTGGTACGATAACGCTCCCCCGCGCTTCTACGACTGCGATAGCTGGTGCGCGGAGTGCGAGAGTTTCTAATCGAGTCTTTAGCTAAATGCACGGTGGTAAGCGAGTAACGGCAAACTTTAAATCGATGCCTGGCATTCGTCGACGAAGGTGTGAGAACGAGGAAGAAAGGCGGCCAGCTTGGAGTAGGAGAGGCTCGAAGGCCATAGGTGCGAGAAGGCTGGTACAACCGAGAAGCCGTGAGCACCGTTTCCTCGCCCTTCCGGTACGGAGTTACCTTCCACCAAGCGTACTGGAGGGTGCAAATGGTACATCCATTACTTCCCACAGTCTAATGGCTGGAATTTATTAGGCGATAAGTTACTCGAGGCTGCCCCCACCACCTTACTCGACGAGTTCCGAGACTCTATCCGAGCGGAAGCCGAGAGGGACACATTTTGAGACTGTTTCTCTTTTCTGCACTCAACAACCACCCATCTCCCTCTTTCCTATCCTCTTCTGAACCAAGATGACGAGAGCCCGTGGTATTCCCGACGTCCTCGGCTTCTCGCTCCGCGCTTGAACTTAAGTCGGAGCAGCCTAAGATTCACGAGCGTGGTAAAATTAGGAGGGCGGTAATTTAGGTCTACACTTCGAAGGAGTGGGCCATTATCTCCGTCACAGAATTACGTTCGCGCGAGCTGCGTGAAAGGGATGCCCGGCGTTTATTTTTATCGCTTTTGTGAAGGTTCAGTTACATCCGTTGCACTTTCCATTGGACTGGAAGGGAAATCTATTGTGGAAAAAGGACGCGTTGAATATGATGTATGATGCATGTGTCGTATGATCGGACTGGCTTAAACTTTGATTTTTGCCAATCACGAGCACTGAATACAGATTGGCTGGGAGTGCAAGGTTCTCGTTATAGGATGCGAGCGATGCTGCTGTGGTAACATAGGAGATCCGTCGTTGCGACTGAATGACAAATGAGCTCCGTTTGAATTAATCGGATCTCACAGGGTGGTGGAAGCGGGGGCGGTAGAAGGGTTGTTGCTCCGAAGCAGGCAAGTGCAGAAGAATATATACATGAAATAATAAAGCCGTGAACCGGGAGCGAAGCATAGTGGCCACAGGTTGCACGTAGCCAGGGCGGATGGTAGTTGGGCGGGGGTGAGATTCAGTCGGGCAACAAGGAGGCATCAAGCCGTGGATCCGGATCGGCCTGTAATTTCGCGCCACGCGCCCACTGGAATCTGGAGCTTCGATTTGTCATTCGGCACGACTCGCGGCCCATTTGTCAAGCGGCGAATTCGAGCGACGAGTAGCACGGCGAGCGTTTTATGTGAAAGGCGCCGATGATAACATGCCGGAACAACGACGGGGGCCTCTGCTCGCTCCTGTGCGGTCGCTCGCATTACAACGCACACGAGCTACGATTTCATCGGTATAATTGCTGGTCGCGCGCATGCAAAATCGATAAGCTTTCAATTTCGAAACTTCCTCCGCCGACAGATTTACTGCCTGACCCGTGGATCCGCGGGCGCTTCGTTGCGAGTAACCAATATTTCGCTCCCAACGGCGGGGCGGTGGCGGCAGCGGCTTCGGCTGCAGCTCGCTTAGGGGTTCACGTGCGCAACCGGCATAATTCAATCGGCGGAAATGCCGCTAGCACCCGCGACGTTTTAAATGAACTGGGCCTTTATTTATCGGACCGCCAGCAATTAAATGCTTGACGTAAGTCCCGCGCAGCGGGGATGTTATTAAAAGGCCCCTCCGCCCTGCGGGTTGCTGCTGCTGCTGCCGGTCTTCCTTTTTCCTCGAAATATCGACGCTCACCTCTGACACTTTAGCGTCCCTCCACTGCTGCCTCTTCCCCAATAAACCTCAAGCCGCGTGACAGCAGCCAAGTGGGCTGGAGCGGTTCATGCGTGCCAATCAACGTGACGACGATCGAGAGTGGATAAACATACTTAAACATCTTATATCACCGCAGGAGTGCATTTCTACCTCTACTTTTCAGTTAACCGTTGCACAAACGCGGTCATTTGTATCGATGTGCCAATTGCAATTAATCCATAACACGCCATTTTTCTCTCCTCTATATTCGGAGCACAAAGGTAATGTGGGGAATGAGCGCCCAGTGTGATACATAAATCCGCAGATTAGGCGGTGGCAGGAGGTTCGAGTGTAGCCTGTGTCCGCGCGGATCTAGTATTAAGCGGTCGTATTGCGTTGCCGCTTCGTTGCCGCTTAAAACGCGCCTGGTGCCGGCTTAATGACATCGGCGAATGTTAATTATAGGTTATTCCGGCTGCATCGCTATTCTATGGGAAACATAGGCGATGTCGGAAGAGAGGGTGAAAGGGAAGGGGAGGGTGAGGGTGAGGACGGCCGGCGTGGCACAGAGCGGTGGTTCTCTGTCGAAGCAAGGTAGGCTGCAATTTTCGAAAGCGCACCACCAGCTCGACCTCCTCCCGGAACGAGCAGTTGGAGCGGCGCTGAGCACTATTGCATAGAGCGGTCTATTCGTGAGAATAGTTGTGTTGTAAACATTGCGGCTAACCGGTGCATCGAAAGGGGGTTTAAAAGTACCGGAAATTCGGCGTACAGCTGATTCGGAAGCCGGTATTTACTGTAGCTCCCGTGGACTACCGTGCACGCCTCTGGCCTCGATTGTTTACACGCCTGTATGCCTCTTGCCTGCGCCGCGCGCCGCCTGCCGCCGTTGCTCTCGCTTCTCCACAACCTCTAGAACTGTAAATGCGACTTTTAGCACGTGTGAACCCGATCGAGCTACAGAATTTTTACCTCCCGATTAACCTCGTTTCACCTGATTTTCCTGGCGTACCAGCGGAGCAGGAATATAGGAGGAATGTCCGCCAACGAAATACCTCGTTAACACATCGTCCTGATTCGTCGAATTCAAATCGCTAATGATCCCGTGTGCGATAATTCAGTACTTGAAATTCGGTATCAGGGAAACCAATATCTCCATTCGTCAGATCAAGTTTGATGTGGATACCAACTAACTAACTAGACCAACTAAAACGGGGATATTGATAACTGTACATAAATGGCCGAATTGAAAGCGTTGTCTGAAATGTTGCCTAATTCATGCTGACCTCACTGGAACGTGCACAGTGTTTGATATGGAATTGATATTTAGGTTATTGGTAAAGTTACGTGGTATGACGAAAACGTGCTTGCGCTTTTAAAAAAAATGAATGAAATATCCGTGCACTCTGTGCACATAGCATACGTTCTACGAAATTTGTTTGATTCTGTTCATAAAGCATGTAGAATTTTGATCGACCGCGTTCGAATCCTCCTCGACTATCTCGTATTTTACTCCAATAAAAGGAATATTAAAAAATTTCTTGCCGCGTGGAGAGAGTAGCCTTCGGGAAATAGCCGTAAATCGTAATTGTCAAGCGAATGGATTCACGGAACGACTGGATAGAATGGGAGTCCACAGGATCAGCGAAATTATAGTACGTACACTGAAGTCAACCAAGCGAACTCCAAACGTTTGAACTTTCGTAATGAAGCTCAGTCTTTGGTATGCTCGGCCGACGAGAGCACTCCCGAAAATTTATCACTGTTTGCGGATAATACTTTCCCTCTGCGATGGAGATCAAACGCCGGAGGGCTTATCGATCGATGGATCGATCGGCTAACGATTCAATCCGGACGGTTACCGAGGGCTCCTAATCCCAGAGAAAGAGAGGGAAAAGGGCAGGATGGCGGAAACGCAAGTTGACCATTGCAATCCGAACAAGCCCTTGTACGGCTTACACAGTTATTAAAATAATTTCTCACATTGATTTCGCAAATGGAATGGTCGAACAGAATGAAGCAAAGAATTCAGGACGATTTAATTCATAGGCCATGGACGGCAGAACTCGATGAAATTCCGATCAAAGTTAACACTCGAAAGGCATTAATAACTATACATTTCTTAAAAACTTCAATTTTACTTTGAAAGAAGAAGGAATAATAATTTTTTCTAAAAAGATTTTGAATGAAATTCACTGGAGATACTGAATGGTGGGTCGAATGAGCTTATACTTGCATGCAAATCTCTTAATATTACGCCGAAGAGCAATCGATTCTATGCTTGGCACGCTGCCAGCCACATCACAATGGGCTTCTTATAAATATTGTTCTGACGACCCGGACCACGCTTATCCATTACCATACATGAAAAGATTGTAATTCGTCATCTCACCTCATTCGTCATCCCGCCCCTGTTTCCCTTATGCTGGCGTTATGCACGCCGAGAGTCCGCCCCAACATAGATTCATATTCTCCCTGTATGCAATCTCCCTCGTTCCTCTGATATCATTAAAAAACGGCTCGACAGGGAGAGAAAGAGGGAAAGAGAGAGGAAGAGAGAGAGAGAGAGGGGAGGAGGACGTAAAAGTTATTCAACATACCGTATCCTACCCGTTCAATTCTCTCGAGCGTAAACTGTTAGAAAAGTCGGACGCGACACAATTGAAATGATCGTATTATCCTCATCAAGCGAAATTCTGAAACTTATTACAGAGCGGATTTATATTTAAAAGGGTAGACGTGTCTTCAGCCGAGCGTGCTTCGTATCGTGTTAGTCTTTAGTGAATTTCACGTGGTTTTTATTGCACCGAGAGTAAGGATTGTGAGAACCATGCTCGGCTTCGCACACTCAAAATTCCGAGGGGCTTTGTGGATAGGGTTGTAAATAGCGTGAAACCATATTTTAACCCTATTGCTACTGCTCGTGCAAAGGTAGTTCATGCGTGTCGGATGCGATTAATGTAAAGCTGCTGCCTTTAACCTTAAATAACACGCATGGACTGCACTCCGAGCGAGCATTAGTCGCGTGAGATTCTGTGAAATTCCACGCCTAGCACGGGACTGCGGCGGTTCCGTCTAAATTCGCGCCTTTCAAAATTCTGAAACTGTATTTCAGGATACAATGACATCGTGCAAGTTTCCCATAGGAAAGTTCCCCGCACGTTTTCCAGCTTTCAATGTGGCGAGAGAGTTCCAGCGGGTGCCGTCGGCTCGTAAGTAGTAGTAGTCGCGCGTGACAGTAGAAAAGTCGAGGAGTGCTCAGCCAGGCTTACGCTAGCTAGTATATACCAGGTCGATAGAGTAAAGGTCGATTCATATTATCGGTGCGCTCACGTTCCACTCGCGATAAGCTTTCCCTCTCTCGCACACACTTACCTTCCGTCAGTCAAAGGAAAGCTTAACGTCACTCCAACTATAAACTTTCCCGTTTAAGTCAATGCAATCAATGTTTTATTGTAGCGGAAACGTGCATCGCGAGAATGTATAGAATGTGAATGGACCTTAAGGCACATCGTCCACACAGATACGTATATAGGTGAAAGTTCGTTGCCGCCTGATCAGCCGTGTCGAAGTAGACGGATCAAGATTAATCGTGACACTAAAACCCATTAGTGCCAGATCATCTTCTCGGACGTCGGTGAACCAATCAAATAATCTCGAGTACTCAGCTGACCAATTGAAGCAGCAACAAAAACGAACCCTCCTCCGGCACTCGATCTATGTACAATTCCGCGGGTACATCGCTTAAGCGTGACACGAGAATACCAAAAGCTCTCGGTCTCATTCTGCGGTCTTCGTGTGAGGGTGCCGCACGCATTAACTACCGGCAAATGGAAATTAGATTGTGTCACGCTTCTCTCGCCGACTGCCTCCCTTGCCACGCTAGTTTCAACCTCTCTCAGTCGACAATCCACAAACAAGTATGTCTTCTGCCATGCTGTTTTGCACGTCGATTTCGCTGCCGGGCCAATGCCGCAGTCATAATGAATCGTGTCGGCTGGCAGGCGAGCCGCGCCCAAAGGGCTTGCGGCTTCTACGGGAACACAAAAGCTCTCGACACGATGCGAGCAGGTTACAACCACAGGCGGCCGACCGTCGAAATTTCTCTTGCGCTTTCTGGTCCGCTATACGAAAGGATGATGCTTCCACGGTTCAGTGTACGAATGAGCGAGAGAAAGAGAGAGAAAGAAAGAAGGAGAGAAAGCTTCGGGTTCCCCGAAGCAGTGGGCGAGCGAGCGAGTGAGCGAACAAACGAACGAACGAACGAACGAACCGGGTATTACGTTCCATAGAGCGCAGCCCGCAAAATAATAATATCGCGCCGAGCTGGCGTATCAGCTCGCTCGTGCGGGAAGCACCAAGAGAGAGTGAACCACTGGCTTTCGCTGGAGACGCTTGAATGCGCAAATGATTGGTGGGATGGTGGTAGGAAGGTGTAGGTGGTGAGCCCGCCGCCGCCTTTACCTTCGCTTGGCCGCTTCGTTGCTTCCACAACGGCCCTTCGATGCCGCCGAGGTCCTTCGAGCTCCGACGGCCCGCGCGGAACTCTCACGCCGATGAACCCACTATTCTAACCTATTTCCTCCTGCCACCTGATACAATGGTCGGCCTACGTCTCACTCCCACAAACATCTCAACCATTTTTCTTGAGTTCTGGATTCGTTAAGTTTTATGCCACGATCTACCTACTTTGGTTAAATGTGTCCGTGCTACCAGCGAAAGCTCAAGTGCGGAAGAAGAAATTCTGTGAGGCTGGAAGGAGCCTACTATTGTTGAGTACTGGGAAGACATTAAAAAAGTTGTATCTCTTTCGGAAACAACAGGTAGCCAGTAAAATTATAGGGAAGAAGGAGTGGGAGGCGGAATGACTCATTCACGTCTGCTGTTACCTTCCTCTTATCGGCAATAAAATTTGCCTCGTGGAATAATGAGGTAGTTAACCGTTAATACAGATTCAATTACGCGCCGGATCAACTGCAAAGTAGTTTGAGGAAAGTTACCTACTCTGCCATTCAATCGTTAATCTGCCCAATCGATTGCGCGTGCGAAGAACGAGAGAGATAGTTTCGGCGTTGAGATTATGCAGGTTTGGGAAGGTAGCAGGAATTCGAAATCGGTCGGTCAGAGAGAGGTTTTAAATAATTAATCGCGCTAACAGTTTGCGCTTTGAAATTTTTAGTACATTTTAGCAGTCTGTGTTGTGATATTCATGGTACTGAGTGTTTGGTTGAAAGTACGGTTCAATGCTTAAATCATGCCGGAGGTAGAAGAGATAGATAAGTAAGGAATATAAATACACTTTGAGCTCAAAGGCTGGCATGGTCGCGAGAGCCCTGTTCCGGCCGATTCTTACCATCGACCGGCAGCGATACATCCGTCTTTCTATTTTGCCAGAGAATTACGTTTCGCACGTGGTATCGCGGTGGTCGAAGGAATAACGAAGTCGGTTTCTCAGGTGAGAAGGAATCAGCACGGTGCCAAGGAGGAGATAACCTATTTTCTCAATGCAGACGGAGATACAGTCATAGTAAATAAGAGAAGGCCAAGAGGAGGCCGGGGCGAGGTGGGAGTGAGGAAAAAGAAGCAGAGCAACTGAAACACGAAAGCCCTGGACGGATGAGAAAATAGTAGTCCGTAATTTTCAACGGAGGAAAACCGGTCAAAGAGGTTCCCTAGTCTGTGTTTTTCCGAAGCTACGACAGCTCAACGGTAGGGTTCTGAATCGAGCGGGGCCGGACTTGATGACACACGGCCCGCTGCGACAGACTCGAGCTCCAAACCCCCTTCTGCTCAGTGCCCCATATACGTTGAATCGAGAACAGAATTCGAACGTCCCCTTCTTCGCTTTCCTTTCTTCGGCTTGTCTGTCTCCTTTCTTCGGGAGTTTCTTCCCTGTTTCTTTTGAGTTCAGCCCCATTCTGAATTACGGCTGCGGGTTGCTTTTCAGAGAAGTTTGTGTGTGCGTAACATTGAAGCGTCCGGGGCAGAGAGTTGGATTAAATGCGATCGTAATCCAACGATGACATGCGTTTGACTGGGCGAGCGCCGAAAGCCCTAAGACCACCTTATGTCGCTGACTCCACTACTTCCTTTGTAGGTGTATGTGCTTCTCAAAAGTCCTCGTAAAAGGCAGGATTGTCCTGATTGCATAGACATAGGTATCTCTTGCTCTCTGGTTGACAAGGAGACGATATAGAAAGTGTGTAACAGAAAGAGGTGCACATGGAGCGCAGCGTGACGAGACAGAACTGACATGGATCGCACGAGTAAGAACAGAACTTGATCATGTTGTCGATGAAGAGGTGAACCGACGTCGCCTTGTTTCCATTGATCGAATCTACGGAACCGCGACACACGAGTCCCTCTTTCCCCCGGCGCTCTATTTTGCCCCCGAGGATTTCGCGCTTTGACGAGGTCGCTTCGGGCGAGAGACGTCCGATTCCCGTTCTATTTCGCTCGGGGACGGGCACCTACGCATACAGGTATTTTCCAATGTGCACTGGGTTCATATGCGCCGATTCCCAGTATTGATGCACGCAATAAGTATGAATGCGGGAATGTAGGTAGCAGTGTCTCCTTGAATGGATCCGCCGTCTTTCCACCGGCTCACATACATATACTTACCTGGCTAGTCTGCCCTCTCTAGCCGAGGTACCGCAACGAGTTACGTATATACGTATGTATCCCACCGTTCATCCGACCAGCCCTTTGTCTCCCGCTTCTCCCTTCCGCTCGCTGGCTTTTTCGCTGAATGTATTCAGAACGACCAAATTCCTGGAGCCACCAGCCGCCAGTAGGGTAGGAAGAGGTAGGAGGAGGGCCTGCCGAGCAGGACCATCCAGAGCACGGGGATTGAAATCGCTTCGCATTGTGTCCGCGAGTCGGTTTTCTTCTTTTATCGTTAGCCGTGCACCGCGGCACACCGAAACCCTGCCACTCTAACCCCGAAAAGATCGACCCCGTAGTCGTGCGTCGCCCAGCGTCGTCGCTCTAATTGTGACTCTTCTACCGGTCCAGCCGGACGCCCGCCGCACCCGCTCCGAATCTATGCGCTTCTACTGCACAGACAAACGTTCCAGCTTTGGCTGACCTCGGCAGAACTAATTTCGTATTGTTCGCCCCGGTAAAATTTGTTTTGGCCGGCGAACCACTTCTGCTGTTGCCCGCTTCGAAAGCCCGATCACTGCGTGACACCGCGCCGGAGGGCGCGCTAGTCGAGCTCGGTGTTACATGCCTACTTCTCGCCAAGTGGTTTCACGATTTCACTGGATCGCTGCTGCCGTAGAATTCACGTGTGCTGGAGCTAACCCGCGAAAGAGCATAAACCCTGTCGCGAGATTATTGTCAGGCAACGTAGCTGTTGAGTGTAGCCGAGTGCCGCAGGATCTCGCATATTATTTTCGAACTATGTTTACTGTCCGCGGAGGGTGAAATGTGAGAAAAGGCGAGAGGTCGAGAGAATGGCTGGTGCATGTGACGGAGTGAAATATCGCCGAGCTCCTCGAGTTCCTTAGAATTCATACAGTTGTGCCAAGCACTCGCTATAGGAACTTTGACGTATGAGGAACCTCACCGCTTCAGAGGTTGCCTCTTTTCTCGGCTGCGATTATTGTCAAGGGGATGCCCGATATTGCCTGGCAAATTAATATCCGAGGGTGCGGTGTATAGATGGATGAGCGATCTGGATGTACGTTATATCAAGCCTATGAATTAAACTTGGGGCAACTGGCTGCTACTCGTTCACTCACTCCCGCAAAGTGTCAACCCGGCTTCCGCCTCACAAGAGATAGGATCGTGAAACGGTTATTTCGATCGCGCTCCAAGAGGAACGGCCGGTAAAAACTTTTTCTTCGTATGTTTGAGGTGATGAGCAAGAAAATCGAGTTCATTTACCGAGCACTTTTCTTCTATATTTCTTCCATATCCATAAATGAGCGCTTAAAGTTTTATCAGGGCAACTCCGGCCCGAGTATAGGTCTGTTACTGATTTATCGTCAAAAGTTATGACGGAGAGCGATGTGTATCATGAAGTTCGGCGTAGTTACAAAGTATCGTTGGAAAGTAATCCTCGGGCGTTTCCGAAATCCGAGTCTCGCCATTATCATAACAAAGGTTTAATTATGTCCGTGAACAGGAAGTCGATTAAGCCTCGGCTGAATTGGCTGGGAGTTGAAAGAGTTAAGAGCAAGCGGGAGATGCCGAGGAGGAGGTAAGCGAAAGAGGGCGAATTGATAAGGCTTTACATTAATACAACTCCCTTTCGGAACATCCCAGTGGGACGAGCGAACTACGGTCTTCCTAAATTCCCTTAACCTCGTCCGACCGTAGAAAAAGAAGCGAACCTTACCTCGGATGTACTTGCTCGTTGGTTGAGATTACATGGATAATTGGGGTCTCCATCAACCCATTCTTTCTCGGGTCCCTTCCTCCTTCAACCTCTGTCTAACTCCATGCCGCTAACTATACATCTTCCACTTCGCGGGGTGAGCGTCGGCCCGAACTCTTTGTGAGCCCTTCGATCTCTCCTACGCCGAGAGATAATTCCTTTCTCATGCCACTCCTTTCTGAGGGAGGCAGCACAGAAAAAATTGCAAAAGAACCTCGGCTAGCAACAGCTTCATTTTTTTCACTCAAACGGGTACTCTTTCAATCCATTTTATTATGTTTTTTCCACCCCTTTTTTTTATCGCAATACCTAAAATAATTCCAATTTTCCTACAGTGATCCAAATCTTATTGTTAAATTTGCAAGACTGGTTATCTCAGGTTCTTAAGCGTTACTTTTCTACTGGTTTGCAAGAAGTATAAAACACTGCATAATTGCAGTAGGACCTTATCACCCCTCGTTTCATCAAGAATTATTAGGGTGCTTGATCGCGTCGGATAAAAGGAGGATGCGCTTGTCTTGTTCAGGAATGTTGAAAGAGTCGGAAGTTAATTTGTCGATGGTTGGCTGCGAGATGAGGGTGTAGGTATAGCTAACAACGAGAAAGCGGATGTGAGAGCGGAAGTCGAGGAGACTGGCCGAATAGAAGGTCGATGAGATACTAGGCCTTAGGGCTAAGGGCGTTCTCCCTCGTACGCACCGGCAGCACCTAAACTCATCGGAGTTTACGATCCCTCGTAAATACGGTAAGGAAACTCGAAGTTCGATGGAAAATTCTCTCGGGGACAGCCAGAAGTCTCGTACGCCCGCTAATGTCAGCGATTGTGGCTCCTTTTTACGTCTCCAATTGAGAAAGGTATATCCCCACCGTCGCCGCAACTTGACGTCGCGCACTAAGTCCTGACGAACTATTGTCGCTGCTCGCTACCGTTCGCACCGTCGCCGTCGTCGCCGCCGCCACGGTGATCTGCCAACGACGGTGCTGGAGAACTCCCACTGGCTCCGCACGATGTTCCAAGATAGAATTTCACCAGCTGTGGAATTCAATTCGCGCGTGTTGTACAGCTTCCTGGTCCGAGAGACCGCGATGGGTTGGCCGCCCTTTGGATATCCATGCAACGTGACGACAGAACACAGGCCGAAATGAGTTGCCGTCTTCCAAAGTAGCGAAGAAGCTGGCCTGTCTGCTTGGATAGGAAGAGACGTCGACGTGGTCTTTTCCCGTTGAATGCGCCAAAAACGAGGATCCGACGCGTGCGAGGCAAAAAGAGGGAAAGAGTGAGGAAAGGGGGTAGTGAAAAGAAGGGACGATGGGACAGGGATAGAAAGAGAGAGAGGGAGAGAAAAAGTGACGTTGCAAGAAGGCACGGAGCACTGGAGTTATTGAATATCAAAGTTTCGAAATTCCGCAGTGCCAGCAAAGTTCACTCGAAAACGTAACTTATAAGCAACTTCGGCACAGCGTCATGCAGCGGAAGAGAAAGTGAGAGAGGGAGAGGCGAGAGTACGCAGTGGATGATGGCGGATCGCAAGGAGGAGGAGTGGGTCAGTCGAGAGAGGGTGAAAAAAGGAGCGGAAGGGCGGAAGTCGGCGAGTCCGCTAGAAATGGAGAAGCGATGCTAGAGCTTGTGAGGCAGGGTAGAAGCGGGACCGAGGGAAAGGTAGGAAGATCATTCGTCTCCGCGGAAGACGGAAGTTAGGCCGAGGGCGTCGTCGGGCGGCAAAGTTTGGTCAAGCTCCAAGTGGCTAATTGTAAGAGGAAGAAGATTTCCGAAAATAAGAGGGGTCAGTGTGCGTATTGCAGCCATTCCAGGAGTTTCATGCGGCCGGAGGCCCCTGCTGGAACTCTCGAACTCGTGGAACAAGCGGACACTGAAAGGGGTAAAGGAGAATGAAATCTCGAAAGGGAGTGGATTCTTGTCCCGAAGGATAGATTTTTCGCGCACTAGTAAACGCCGCCGGGCGAAACGTAGATAGAAATCTTGGATTTTTTGTCTGTAGAAAAAATGTGAAATTCACGTGTTCTCGAAACTACATTTGCCTTTGCTGTTCTCCCATTATCCCAAAACATCGCTTCAAATAAATCTATAGGCAGCATGTTATAGCTATTTTTCTCCATTAATAACGAGCCCGTTCATCGCCCATTATTTTTACCATTCAGACAAACTCCCAGCTGAGTAACGTTTGGATTTAAATGATCGGCTGAAGTTTCGGCTATACAAAATAACATGCGAGTACACAAAATACTGCTGGTATAGCTGACTGTACATTTTTAAGCAAGGCTTTCACATTCATGCAGAAGGGCAACTAGTACACCGAGCTTTACCGATCAGATTCCCCGGTATTTATTTTGGTTGATTCGCTACACAGCTATTAATTTTTGGCGTTACCAATTGTATTGTTGTTTGAACAGGAACGAGTACGCGCAGCAAGCTTTTTCAATGCACGCAGCCACAAGAAAGTGGACGGTTGCTCCAACAGAAGTATCGAGGTAGTATAACATTCATCAGGTGGGGAAGCACTTCTCTCATCCAGTAAACCATTGCTTTCGGCGATAGTCATAAATTGAATGCTATTTGACACGTCGGCGATCAGGCTTGTTGTGTTTCACGTATTGAACTTTCATCGTGGCGCAGCGATCATGGCTAGGCGTCGTTGCCCTGCGGTTCCAATAGCATCGAATATGTATGGAGATATAAATTTGCAGTTAAATACGTACCACAGCCGGTTAATGCGAGTGATCACTCCACCCTGAATCCCGCTGCGATTGAGCCTGTTTCTATCTTCGTCCTCTGTCTCCCTTCCTCTCTATGCCTCTCTCTCTCTCTCTCCCTCTCGCTTTCTCGCTCTCTCGCTCTCTCGAACCCTGCTACCTTTGCCATCTGAATCAATACCTACTTGTTTACTGGACCAGTGCCAGCCGGATTTCGCCGAACGAGGCGATCGCCCCATCCTAATTAATTCCATCTTTTGTTACGGCTGTTTCGCAACTTCGATGGTTACTTATGACAGGGAGAACGTTATACGTTACCCTGTCCAACTTCCCTCTGGCACGGACGTCGACTAATTACCCAGGATCCTAGACTTGAACCACCCGGAGCGCGCTCGCGCGCGGGCGCACGCCCCAGCCAAACTCAGGGTTTCCCTCATTCTCTATTGGCGTTTCTTTAGGAGCGAACTCCCGCTGCTCCTTAACGCTTGGCCTCTTGGAGAGCCGGATGGATGTGATAGCGTTGAAGCTTCTAGCTTTCGTGGAGGATCGAGTGACGGCTTCTTGGGTAAACTGTACTCTGGCCATAATTGTGTTTGCGGTATTCGACACCTCGCAATAGCGGGCGCGGACTTCTGTCTTTAATAAGGTTCCTTACGATGAATGCAGGACACCCAGCATCCCTCTCGAGACATCCTGGTGTTTACTGTATCCAACTTGACGGATCTTTAGGGGTACCTCATTCAAAGTAAATTTCCAACTTGCTATCTAAAATAGTGTACTTTAGTTGATCGAAATTGATTATACTACGATTGTTTATAAACTGATCGTCTTGATTATGTTTTCATAAAACGCAATTTTGTGTTAAGAAAAAGTGAGAAAAAACTAACCCAGTCGCTATACTATACGAATTTTTTATTCCTTTTCTCTCATTATAATTTGTGTCATAAAAGTCTGTTCACAATAGGCTGATAATGCGTTCATTCGCACCGCTTTGAGCAAACCGACCAATTATTATTCGCCGAATAATTCGAAATTCGCGTCATTCGTCGCTATTCATCCAGACTTCCCGACGAACTGTCGGCAACGCCCGGCGTGGCCTCTAATTAAACTGTTTATTCGCCAGTGAAAAGGCGCGCATTTTTGCCGGCTCCGAGCCACGAAAATTATGAAGTTCATAGATCACAGTGTTATTATTCGGTGGTTGTGGGACGAGCGACGCTTGGTCTGTCATGTCATGCACGTATGAAAGGCATGCGTCAGAAACAAAAGTGACTTTTGAAGCGGTTTTCAAAAGTAACATTAGCCTGTTAAAATTTCATCGGTCTCTTTGCATACCGCTGCGCTCTTTTTCATTCAGCAATGGTACGTTGGTATAAACGCTTACTGGCGTTTAGTCCCCTTGTGAGCAAGCCAGTAAGATCAAGCGGGAAATCGAGGAAGGACTAAACTATTAGCTACAGATTCGTGTGCGCGCCAAAGAGTGGGAAACTAAAAAAGGAGTGAAGGAAAATGAGAGTGAGAGCTTTGTGAATCGCAGCTAATCATGAAATTGGAGCGGTGGGCGGACTTGCCCTTTTGCATCGCAATCTTGCCCACAATCGGAACCGCCAGAGCAATCGGAAAGCGTATTCAGTTAGATACGTACAAAGAGAGACAAAAAGAGACGCAAGGAAACTAAGGAGAAAAATGTAGGTCTGGTAAAGCTTTCGCGCGAATACTTAGACCCTAATGTAGGCCAGTGATTGCAAGTGTGGATGGTGCGAGCAAAGCACCGTACCAGATAGGAAACTCCTTTCGTGATCACTGGAATATTTACGCCTCCAAATTCCGATAAATACGGTCAGTTTGCTATTTGCCGGCTATCTACCTCCATTGTACTTGCTGTTTGCTCACGCTTATTGACACACTGATAAATGTATAGTATGTTTCCACGCGAGCCTACTGCGCACGGTGATTGCGCCTTCCTAGCAGTACGATTCGCCGATTGCGAGCGAAGATGCGTGAATCGCCTGCTTTATACTCGCGGACCTATTAACTACCGTCTGGTCGATAACAAAGCTGCACTCGAGCTCGCCAGTAGTTTCGTACTTTGCCAAAGCTCCTTTTGGAGACTCAACTTTTGAGAATCCGACTTTACTGAATTTACTGTGTGATTCAAACTATATGATACCGATCATCGAATATTTCGTATGAATTGTGGCTTCATTCGAGGCAACTTGGAGGTGCCTTCCGAATATCAGGTAAACTGAAAGGAGTTCGTCAATTGTGACCGGGAAATCGACTATACGCATTATACGTTCTTTGAAAGGGTTCGAAAGGGTTATGGACTGGAATTAAATCAGCTTACAGATTCATCCACTTTGAGTGCCACGCGGTGCGTGCATTGAACAGGGCCAAGTATATAATTGATATTCATGGATCAAGCGGATGTGGGTCTTTATCACGCGCCGGATGAGTATGTATAGCACAAGTATATAGATGCATCTGCGATATACATAATAGCTGTTTGAATATTCATGTAACACAATATGGAAATGAATGATTCTGAAATAGATAATGCATCGTAGATTTCATTCTGGACTCTGATTCTCTCTCATCTAAAAATAACATCGATTAATAGATGCAATATTGCGATTCGGCAGGCATTTCGATACTTTGAAACTGCTGATTTTATTGATCGATTGATAATCCTCAGCATTTGTAGCGAGGGCTATTAATAAATCTAGACTGACACGAATCGAAATGCTGTTTCGGACTAGCTACGGGAATAATAGTTATGAGATAATATCATAATAAGCAAGAAGCCTGGTCAGCACAATATTGATAGATGCTAGTAAGAGTGATGAGGAGCGATCTTCCGTTGGTACATCCAGCCATATTAGTTCAGTGAAACAATGGCCACGTACCTAATTGCAAGTGTACCACGGAGCGTAAACAATTTCGAGCCTTTCAACCGCGACGAGAGGGACAAGTGGAACCACGGGGAAAATAAAGGGGGGCAAAGTGCACTTTAGCAGACCTTCTCCCATATTGGTTTAATCGTTCCTCCAGTTAGTCTTCCCCTTCTTTCACACCGAAACTCTCGAAACAAAGTCCCGGCAGATGAAGTTCGAAGTTCTGACGAATTTGGTCGTACTCTCTCCACCCCTCTCTTTTTCTCTCTCTCTCTCTCTCTCACTCTCCCTTTCTCCTTGCCATTCTAGTTCTTTCTCTTCAGATCATGGGAGCTTGTGGAACTTCTTCTCCTTGAGCTCTTTCCCCGTCGTCACTTGGGGTGAGCTGCCCCCGAAAACGCCGGCAAGAAAAACAATCGCGAAAGTACAGAGCCTGCCGGCGAACTTGTTTTTAATCGAATTGCGACTCCCGGACCGAAATTATATAGCTTATTCGTTGGCAGTCGGTGGCTGTTGATGGTGTAGGTGTATGTGGATGCTTGTGAGTGTATGGTATCTTCTAGCTAGCATGCCGCGCCGGCTGGTTCTCGATTTTGCTGGCAGTGGAGTATGCCCCGAGCCTGTAGCGTTCATTACTCAAAACTTTGAGCAGCTTTGATTGATAGGAGGTTCTCCGGCATTATCGATTACCGTTTTGTCTAGGAGATGGACTTTAATGGGCAAGAACGCACCCTTTACCGAGATTAAATCTTTTCCAGATTAATAGCCGCGCCTCTCACCGTCGGCCTCGCTTCAATGAAAATTATTCGCCCATCTTACGATCTTGCCGGTCAATTCCGCGTTGCCTACTAAATCGCTGTTTTGAGTGTGTGCGGAAGGTGAGCCTGCGTAGCACACACCCAACATCCCCCGAAGCGAGAACGGCGCCCGATGTGTTTTTCATTTTCTCTCCCGGCAAAGTCTACGGGCACGGGCTCCTTAATTGTTTACCTAAGTCTTTAATTACACAGAATCGTTTCACTCGCCCGGCCAACTTAATTTGCCGACTTAACTATTCCACTCGTGCAATGGCCGGTAGCTCGCAAAGTAGAACCGTAGTTCCGCCAGACAGAGAAGAGTGGGAAATACTTTTTCGTAAGTCACTCGATTCGACTCATCTAAAAATATCTATATAATATAAACATGTCTGTATGCAGATATTCATATGTATGTGCGTTCATAAGTTTGAATCTGGTGTCAAAGGTGCGTCGGGCTGCTTCAGTGTATTGCGTGTCGCGTGTGCTTTCGCAAGCTCGCACTTGATTAGTTCGCTATTAAGCCCCGCGTATAAATGGATGCTGCGCCTGGTGTTACGTGACGAACACTAATTTCCCGGTAGGGGTAGCAGCGTCCCAGAGTCCTTGCATGGAGATTACCATGACACTATTTCCATCCGGTATACCACCCGTCCACCCTCCGATCAGCATAACATTGCATTCGGAATACGCATCAATGTTTTATTTGGTCAAAGTTGGATTAGTTGCGTGTCTCGGTTCGAGACTCGAATGAAACATCACGCCACATCTGGATGGACACGGTTCGCCTGTACATAAACATCTATTAGACTTCATTGTTCTCTATCGCGCAGTACATTATGCCCGGATCAATCGCTCTTTTTTGCTTAGCGATATGATAAGATAGTCTCGTCTAGATGTATCAATTGTCCCCATAATGTTACTAGGAACGCCAACGCGAGAGTAGTCCCTTCCATTACAGCGAATCGATCCTCATTAAGCTTTATTCGCTTAGTACGGTAGTGAAGTATGTTCAAGCATCGCCTAGCCTTATTTGCCTTATGACAAAGAGCAGCCACTCACGTGGCAGGGCAAAGTTAGTAGCGGGTCTCGAGGAAAATGCGTCGTGGTGGCAAAGTTTATTAAGTGTATTTTTCATTCGCCAGCCGCGAGCGAAGCTTGGCGTAACTCAGCTGCGCGGTTTATGGCGGGCGCGACAAGATGATAAACTTAAGCTCCGTCTTATGGAAACAGGTAATTCCGCGGGCGCATGGAACTAGATCGTAGAGAAGCGTGCACCTTCCTCCTTATGCTGCCGTGCACCGTGCACTACGGCTTACATGTGTAAATCTGCCAAAAATCCCTGCTCGGCTGCACCGAGTTCCCGCGGGACAACCATTCACCTACACATGGAATTTCCCGACCGGTAGTACACCTGCGCGAAGGTACAACTTGGAAATTGATCTGGAGGCTTAAGCCATGTTATACCTCGTCAGTGAAAAGAAGGAACGGGCCGATGTAACGCGAAGATTAGACGTGAATTGCTCCACTTGCGTTCCTCCGGATCATTATTCCTTGTCTTGTTAGTCGAAGTGGAGAGATAAATTTATCCTGCGGAGGAAGCTGTAATGTTTTAACCCTGCTAAAACAGAACAGGGTTAAGCTTCTGCTTAAACTTATCTTCAAATAATTTAATTTTACCATGCTCTTCTTATATATACATATTTTCATCCTCTCCGAAACTGATGTTGATTGTTTAAAGTTTAAACCCTACTTAAGTATAGGTTCGCCGAATTTTATTTATCGTGGCCTTTTTATATTTGTACCTTTTACAGAATTAATCTTGGGTGGTTGATCGAAATTTGTACCCTGCTTAAGCACACGCCTCGTCATATAATTTAATCCGATTATCATATATCTGTTTTCATACACATGTAGCTTCTGTAAAATTAATCTTATACTCCACCTGTAATAAGGAAGAAGTTCCATTGAGTTTAATCAGATCCTCGTTTTGTAATATTAACCAGTAAGCGAAGCGAATGACACTTTTTTTATCTAGTGTGGAAGAAGCTATCCTGGCGTGCACTCGACACGCACGAAAATACTTTCTAAAGAATACAATTCAGTTATTCGGGTCGAGCTCATAATTTAGCCAATTCTCTAATGATTCTCTCTAGTCGTGGCGCCGGAAAGACATATTCTCATCGTTCATTGTTGCATTAACAAAGGAGCTAAGTTTATCAAGTCTGTTCACAGGTGAAATAGTTGAGAAGTTTTAATCTACACAGTAGCGGGAGCACAGCGATATATCTTTGTCGGGTGCACGATTCCCGTCGGACAAGAATCACAAAGGGCTTATTTTTTTCTGTATACTTCCATGGGTCCTTCTAACAACCTATCAGGATGCGAGATCGTGATTTACACTGATACGGATGTATGTCTACAGATTGCATTACAGATTATATTGGATCCGCCAGATTTACAGACACGCATCGTCTGTAATACGATTGCACTGAACATATTTCCCCGTTCCAATGTGTTTCTCCTATGTCCAGTTCAATTGTTACCATGCTTCACGCACCTGTATTACATGCTCCGAGCTGCATGTCGTGAAACTAATTAACATGAATATCAAGCGAGGGTCAGCGAATTAGGAATGCTTCCTTCATATTCTTGCAGTTTCTCGATGCATATTCATGTAGTTTCCCGGCTTGCTTCAGCTACTATCGGCAGCTCCATTTACATCGTGAAATTTGGGTCTTTTGACATAACGACAGGGCGGTTTTTAGCTCCGAGAATTAGAAAGTAGATGGGGATAAGAAGCAGCCTATAGTAGGGGTGGCACGAAAGTGCTCAAGATTTCAGGAGGTGCTGATGCCGATAGACGCGGATTTATCGCTTCCTTGAATTATGGCGACGTCCTTGTCGAAAGCAGTCTAATTGATATTTCCGTCCTTTCTTATCTGGAATTTTAAAAATTCTTCTGCCTCATTGGTGCTCATCGGCTGAATACCTTTACGAAATATCCTGTGGTTTGCAATCGATACGCTGCGGTCGTATCTGCTGTTTCATAAAAGAAATTTGAGCAATCGTCCGCGGTTACTCGCAATGAAATATCTGGAATAACCAGGCGTAACAAGTCTCTTCCAAGTGAAATTCTGCGATACTTATGGGACCGCTGGAATCGATTTAACCGATAATTCTACCTGGTCGTGTTCCAGTGGGAAATCCATGTGAAATATCGGGAGCAAATTGTCCGTGACATAATCTCGCTAATGAATGCGGCCCTTCTTATGCATATGTGTCTCTGAACGTGTGTGTGTGTGTGTGTGTATATTTGTGAGAGAGAAGGAGAGGGAGAGTAAAATCACGTTACTTGAAAACCTGAGCATCTAACAAGCTACGACAAATATCTAAGAGTAGATTTCGTCCCCTGATAATACGATTCCAGGATTGTCAGTAATTACCTAAGATTGGATCGACTAGATTTTTCTATTTCTCGACGCGTTAAGACCTAATTTCAAGTCGGAGGTAAAAGGGTCCACGAAATTCTCATATTAGCAGGTATGTATAGATATGTGGGTGGACGAATGCATAGCCGTCGTCAGCAGCGTGCGCTTGGCCAACGAGGAGAAATGGGTGTGTGTGAGCGGGAGCTTTTGACGCGCATCCCTGTAAGCAGCAGCCCTGATGGGTAATCGATTTTCATTAATGGACGTCGCTCGCGTAACACAGAATTTCAGCGGACACAGTCTCGACCTCGGCAGAGCGGTAGGCGGTGGGGAGAGGGCGCAGGCGGGGGTGGCGGAGGAGGGTTGGGGATGGCAGAGCTTGGGCGCAGCTAGCGTCCTCGTTCAGTGTGATGAGCTCGCTTGCATCCTCCTACAGATAATCTCAAAAGCACCATCGGCTTTGGGACGGCGAAATGGGATACTCGTTCACGCCACTTAAACTATGTCAAGGTAGGCGACACCGGCCGCCACCGCCACGGCGAAAAATGTCCTGCTACACCAACACGGTGTCCCTTGAAAAAAATCCTGGCCGCTTAAGGACTCCTCCCCTAAGAGCTTTCAGGAATATTACCTGCAAAATTCCGCCATCAACAAAGAGCGCGGCGAGGTATCCCGCTAGCAGTGCTTCCGCGGTGACATCGCTTTAATTAGGAGCGCCGAATCAGTTCGCAGCTCGGCGTTCTTGCGCATAACAGAACGTCATTAGAAAAAAACATCGGTGATACGCGTATATCTGAAAATATCCTGGTTGCTTCCGCTAAGCTCTTACTGTTTATTATATTGCCGAATCATCGCTATACATTTTTTGCCTTCGGCGAACCTCGCTTGTTGCTTATACTGGTTTTGGCATTTTCATTTTTCACGGATTTTTCGCCACGCTGCGAACAAATTTGATAATTTGGAGCTAGCGGTATGCTTTACTTTTTTTTCCACGATAACAACGTTGGATCAATAAATATAAGGTATCATGCTAATTGGGTGTATATGGCCGCGATACACGCAAGCACGGCTTTTTTTATGCCTGACCCTCGAGAAATTCAAAGGTTTCAGGAATGTCTATAATTGAGTTTATGATGCAGTATGACCACTTTGCTGTCCTATCGATTCCAATCCCGTAAATGCGGTTTATTATTGCCAGGCAAAAATGGACGGTAATACCTAGCTTTGTATAACAAAGGTTACTATCGATTTGCCGGCGGCGTCATTCACAGCGCTCGCTGCATCACCGGGGTCCCCTTTTTCATCATAACAGCTTTGTAATACATTTTGCACGTCTCTCCACCCTCTGTCTCTCTCATTGTCAGTGCGAGCCTGTTCCAACTTTAAAGCTGCATTCGTATTGCAACTATAACCACTGCGTCAATTGCATGTTGTACCAGCGATGAGAGCCAGTCCATAACTTTAATACCACGGTGCTATTATTAAAAAAAATTCGATGGCCTTTGCTCGTTTGAAAACGGCCACGCGCTACCGCCAAACGAACTGCATGGCGCGCCGGCTAATAATCGAAACCATTTCGACTCATGTAGTTTTAACTCGATTTAGGTCCTCTACTCTTCGTGGTTAGACGAAATAGACCTAGAAATAGAGAAGCAAAAAAGTAGTCGCGAGCACTTTTCCCGGCAAAGCAGAGTAATTCGTGCATGTGATGGATTCCTGTATTTCGACCTATTAAACGCGGCGTTTATAAAGTCTGATGAAATCGAATTACACGGTGAGCGATGCGTACGCTTTCCGGAGGAATACTTAAAGTGGATGTACCTGCCGGATTGAATTCCCAAATTTCACTGCGCAAGACCGCAATAAGCCATCCGGTCATCGAAGCTAGACTTTCAAAGTGCACCGAAACAGGATGTTCCACCTAACTTTACTCGAAAGCTCTGCTTCGTATGCCTGATCCGCGTGCCGGACCGATGTATCGCGTAATCAGATTAATGTCCATCGCAACGACAAATTTCCCTCTGCCGAGTAGTAAGTCGCTTTAGTAGTATATCGAGTTTGTTTGGGAAATTCTGCCACTAATTATGCCGATTTTAATTGCGTCATATTCAGTAGATGCCCTG
Source organism: Ectemnius cavifrons (assembly GCA_964023945.1). Lineage (NCBI taxonomy): Eukaryota > Metazoa > Arthropoda > Insecta > Hymenoptera > Crabronidae > Ectemnius > Ectemnius cavifrons. Next base: position 18,530,162 of record OZ030377.1, read on the forward strand.
GTATATAGTATAGTATTTCAGGAATATTTCGCCTGCCAAACTGGCGGCTCTTTGAAAAATCAACGATGTAAATCCCGTGTGACAGTTCCCATTAAATCCAAATTGCACCAGTAGCTAGCCTGCTTCTAATTATTCCTAATTTGCCTGTTCACTGTGTGCTTTGCAATGAATTACCTGCAACCGAGTACTTCCAACGAAAGAAAGTAATTACAAGCAAATAAATAAATATTATGTACCTTGAGAACATGTGAGAGACGCTTGATCTGATGCAAGGTAATTTATATATGCAAATCTGATTCATATAATTTTATAATCATGGAGCTTTTATCAAGAAAACAACCATAAAGAAACGACTAGTATACTTGCCCCACTTTTGTACAAAAAAAAGCAAGCTTGCTTTTATCTAGGATTTTATGTATTTTGAAAAACATACTAAACAGACAATAATAGACTTTTTTTCTTTCGTTTCGGGGGAAATGATCGTCTTCCGAGCGATCACAAAGCACGCGAGACTGAAGCTCGGGATATCAAGAGGCCATTCAACGTCGTCAAACTCGAAATCGAGGAACTTTTCAGCTATAGGAAGGCGCTTTACAAGATCCACCACATTTGACTTGAAATCAAATGAGGAGGGTGGACGTCCGCAAAGCTACAGCAAGACGAGAAGGCACTCTCCGTCGAATTGAAGGACTTCACAAAGAGCTAGAAGAGAATCGTGATGCGATGGGCAGTACTCCGTTCAACTTGCTCTGATTCGAAAACTATCGGAATAAAACATCGATATCTCTACAAAATCCTTTTTCTTATTTTAAGCATTCGCGCTCGCTCGAAATGTATTTGAAAAGTAGCGTTCGAAATTGGGATTTTCGGGGGAACTGCTAGCGTCATTCGCCGGCGGATCGAAACGGCCTCGGTGCAACTAAATGTTGGGCGGCGCGGTGCGGCGATTGCATTTTTGAGTGCGCGCGCGTGCTTGCGGCTGCGTTTGTGCTGGGGTGCGTTGCGGAAGGTGAAATATCGTCGGTACGAAGCGCGGAGCAGCCTTTTACGATGGCAGGGACATCCGGGCCGCAAGCTGACCGTCCGGCTTTTACGAGCCATCGAAAAAACAGTATGCCCATTGTGGCCGGTAGCGATGCCAGTTGCGCAGCCACCAACTTTCGATCCGGCTTTGACTCATTAAACCCAGTGACGCATTGCTTCACCGCGATTTCACCGCTCCGCGTTTCCTCCCCCTGTTAACCCCCGCGCGTCACACACGCACAGACACACACGTACACACACGCGTGCTCCCGGAAGAGAAAGCTCTCTCGCACCCTGTTTATATTAGCCGTCTCAATACGGAAATGTTTCCGCTCTCTGGTTGACCCGTATGACGAGCGGGCTGAACAATAACCACCTCCCCCGCCGCGTCGCCGTGCTGCCGCGCCGGTGCATGAACTCTGAAATGTTCTCCTGTCTGATATCTCACGGCTAATGGCGATGCAGCGGGCGGGCTCTCTTGTTTACCGGAATAATGCCTGGGTTACGGCGCGAGTATGCCAGCCAGCAGGATGCCGCAAGTCTGAATAGTAGGCGATGTGCGCGCGTGTGTGAAAATTGCGAGATGCGAGCCGCTGAATCTCGAAGGCGAGTTTGATTGAAATGCCTGAGACGCGTTTACGTCAATCCCCCGGCGCATGTATTTTTCTCGGAATTCTTGCGAGGTCGTTCTCTCGAGCAAATGAAGACAGAGAAATAGAAAGACCGCTCGGCGAGTTATCTTTATTAAAAATACTCTCTGCGAGCCAAGTTAGATCTCATTTATGAAATATCAACTCTCCGATCTGCCGTGCTCTTCTCTCATAAATCTGCGAGTGGACCGGCGAGCCTCCGTCGCTCGTTCCTGCGGACGAGGATAATTCCATAACTTGGCAAATAACGCATACTATCCAGAGAAGGGAGGGAATTCCCGCGGATCCGGAAGTGTTTCGTATTCATTTGAAGGTAATTCTCGAATCCAGTCGAATGGACAGAAAGTTCCCTCATATAGCCAAGAATGGGTAAGTTCCGCGGTTGAAGTTCTGCAAAGATGAAGTCGGGCGCGCATTGCCTCGATGGAAAGTAGTCAACGAGGGGATGAGAAGGAGAGACGGTTGGAGAGAGAGAGAGAGAGAGAAAGCTCGTTCCGTATTATGCGCCGAGAACGGACACGGCTTCGAGACGATCGACTATTCATGCGCGGGGATACGAGAATATCGCTCCTCGCAACTAACGGTATTAGTAGTTACATACATAGGGACGCGCTTCAGTCGGCGGCTGTGCCCGGGCGCCTGTGGATTCTCATTTCGCGTGGATATGTGCGAGTCACACTATTCCCAGGCGCTTCTCATTGTTACTGGCAAAATGCCGAGCGTAAGTAATGGCTGAGCATCAGCGAGCCGCGCGTACCTACTTGTTTCCACCGCACCACTTTGTTATACGCCGTGCCGCTTTGACTTCGCCTGCCATTCTCGCCAGATACGAAATCAATTGACGTTCCGCCTTAAACTCGCACGGTGAACTCGGCTTCCACTCTGACATTCCACCCGTCTATTTTTCCTCTGGCTTGCCACGTCGACGGACATTAAAGCACGGATAATTATATTCACCAAATTCCGGAGCTCCCTCTCTCTCTCTTTCTCTCTTTGTCTCATGGCCGTCCCGGAACGTAGAGCCTGCTAATTATCCGTGGAGCGAAACGACAAATTAAAGTCGTGCTCAATGCGATTTCAAACGTGCAGAACAATCTAATGTCTAGCTGGGTGCCGGAGCGCGCGGGGGGTTTTGACAAATTATTAGATGAAGTAATTGCAGCGTGCCGCTGCCCGAAGGAAGTAATTACTCGGTGCGCACAATGGGAATAATGTCGACTTGTATTATGAACGATCGCGAATCACTATTCAGAAACGAGCTGGTGGAAGCCATTTCAGAGACGTATCTTTTATCTATTTCATGGTGCCACGCGTTTCTACTACCTCCAACTATCATTAAATACTAACCCCCAACAATTAGCAAGAGCAGTGGATCCGCAATAATTTCGAAGTGCTAAGATTAGCGTCGGTTTCTCTAACGAGTTGATGGAATCCAAATGCGTTATTAACGAAAGCTATTGTTCAAGCATAATGTGACTTCTTTTCCAGGAAGGACAGACATTATGCCTCGCGTTTGTTGAAGGCAAACAGGCGATAGATGCGTAGCCTAGTTTTCGAGTTTCCAAACGCGCAGCGCGGTGTGGCACTTCTATTGGCCGGGTAGCCCGGTACCGGCGCAACGCCCCATTATCCTGCTATCTATATGGTGGTAGCATAATTCCAGAAATCGGAAATGGAACCAGCACTCTTTATCCAGGAAGGTAAGAGAAGCTAGCGGAGACTTTGGGGGCCGCGCTCGCATGCGTCTCAAGTTATAGCTCAGTGTCATTCTCCCCTTTCCTTTCAATGCTGGGACTCACTCGGCCGCTTGGATTTCGGAAACAAAGAGGATGCGACTCTCTCAGTGCGCAAGAGGGCCGTCCGACAGAAAGTAACCGTTCCATAGGACCGCTGCGTCATGTTTCCCAACGAATGAGTGTGTGCGTGGCTGGGCATGTGTGTGTGTATGCGAGTGTTTGTATGCCAGGCCGTCGAGTCGAGCGGTGGAGAAGTTTCGTCTTTCGTTGCGGGGCGGGGAAAAAGTACGCAGCGACTTTCGGTTGCCCGGGCGAATTGGATCCTTCCTGTGAAGCGACTGCTGCCGGAATTCTTTCCAGGAGTGCGCGCGCTGCCGCGCTGACTGTTAGTTCCGAACACGGCAGTCGTGTTTTGCGCGCTTCCGCATTTGAGAACTACTTTAAATTTGGCAGAACCGGGGCGCACACTGCCGCCATCGGGAGGACAGAGAGCCTGGCAAGACCGCGAAACTTAGGAACAAAGGGCATTGCGAAATTTTTCGACTGCGCGGGAACAGGATGCCTCGGTAGAGGCAGCTCTTCCGGCGCACAATCTTCTGAATCTCCGCACGAACATCAAATATTGTGAATCTCCTCTGACTACCACGCTTCCTTTTGGTGCATCTTTATCCTCGTCGCTTTTTGTTGTTGCTATCCGGCATCCAGTTTACTATTAGCGACAGCCAGTTGCGCGCAACTTCTCCAAAGTGAAAATTCGAGAACTCTTCGTTTCTCTTGTTTTGCCTATTGCTCTTGGTTGTATACTTGAAGCTGAACGGTATATAAGTAGCCATTAATAATGCAGTATTTAGAATAGTCTTGCAACTCAGGTGCATGTACTCTTACAGTACTGCCAAGAATTCGGTATTTATCTCCGAGCAGTAAATAAATGAGAGATACAATTCTATAGAGTGAGAAAGCCAATGAGTGGATACTTTGAAATAGGTATTTCTACTAAAAAGTAAGTTTCCTAATGAAAAGTCGAGACAGTAGAAAATAAGAAGTGGGCAACTTTACGATGGAGCTCATGCACCTCGTGGTACGATACTCACGTATCGCTTTACTAATAAAGAGCTTCGACATTCGGTTAGCCGTTCCAAGTCCCGAACAAATTCGCCGCGGCTCCTCGCAGTCTCTTTAGCTTGGCCCCAAGTGGAACGGCTTGGAAAATAGTGCGATGTTTCGGAAGCAATCATCCGTTTCCGCTTACGGGTCGTGCTGATAGGATCGAATTTCTTGCTGCTCGGTCTCTCGAATACCGAGGCGCAGTGCTGATCCGGTCAGGAGCGAGAGTGGGAAACTTTTTGCCCTTTACGGGTCAAGTTGCCGACCTCAGAAATTCTCCCTCCTCCATCGCTATTAATCTTCGTTCCGGCCTGCAAATTAACTGGCGGGTAAACTAGAGCCATTCAACGCGATATTATATTTAATTAGCTGAGCGCGTGTGCCGAACTGCCGCTGGGAGTGTACATAACGCGGCTCTAATTACGGGAAGCCAGCAAAATGAATGCAAGAATGGTTTGATTATTTTGGAAATGCAGACCGAGAGCAGCTCGTATTCGGTGATGCTTGCATCCCCGAGAAATGAAATGTAAATTGTCGTGTGACGTTTAAGGAAACAATTATACAGGCGGTGGAGCGTCCGGGTCATAGACCCAGTCACTTGTAATTTAACAGCCCGGGGCGCAAGTTCGGCTGCAGCTTATAGAGCTGTCATATCCTATTGTGGTCTTCCGGGCCATAACACGTCGGTGATAATACGGTGCAGACATAAATTTGACCGCACTTGAACCCTTCGGTTGCAAGTGTTACGAGTCGCCGTGCCCACCGTCGCCGTTGCCGTTGCCGCCGCCGGCAGTGTGTACTTGCCCGCGAACACGCGTCGTAAGTTCGACTGCCTTAAGTGGCCCAAGTCGACCCATTATTCCAGTTTATGCCGGGGCTCTTTTATGACCCAATATAGAGACTCCCGCAGGCTATAACCCAAACCACAGTGAACTCGCTAATTGTCTGCACTGGACTCAATTTTGCACTCTATCAACCATTAACACCTCTGGCCAGCTCCCTCGCTCGATCCGCTTCTTGCTTCACGGATGGTGCGCCCGAACGACCTGCTTTAATAAGCTCATTGTGCTTAACAACTTAAACTCGAAATGTACGGCCGCCGGTGCATGCAAATGACTCTGATTTGTGCTGTATTCCAATCGAATTGAGTTAATAAATACTGATATTACCGAGCGCGCCCTGCTATATAATTCGAGAAACCCGGAGCACGCGTTGCCTTTTGATATATGGTGTGCATCAATAACTAGATTACGGTAATAGTATCGTTCCGATTGTAACAATGTGTGCCTGCGCCCATTTAATTATCCCACGTTTGCCGCTACTCAAATGTAACTGGTATGTTTTGCGAATCGAGTGTTTTACCTTTTAGCAGGGAGCGCTGACCTTTTCCAGCAGGTGTGATCCCATGGAATATAGATCACTGGAATACGCTCGCTCCCTCGTTAAAGACTACCTATGTACCCGGCAAGATTAAATGGACGCCAGGGGTGAATTTGATTGGCCCTCTGTGTTTCTACGCGCACACTCATGCAACCTGGTGTGGACGAGTTGGGAATTGGTCATGTTGTCTATAAACAAATCACTAGTTGGCAGAAGGCATTGCATTATGCATTGCGAGAATTGGCCTGTGAAACATTTCTGTTTATCCGAAATAGAGCAGCTGGCTTGCCGTGTCGTTACACATATACAGGTGTTCTCTAATAACACCGTATCACACGTATAATAAATTATGAAGACTCACGGGCATCGCCGACTGAGCCGAACTCAATTACGCTGACATATTTAACGGAATATCAGTGGACACCTGCTCAAAGTGTACATGCAAGTGCCCGCCTCTCTGAAAGCCTGCAGGAGCAGCCACGCATATAAATTCTCCTCGTTTTCCCGTGGTGCGTCCGTCACTTCAATTTCAATTTCGCAATTATTGATAGCCGATAGGCGGTGAAAAGAGCGCACGGTTTTCCCCCAATTACGCACTAAATTTTTTCGCAAAAGGGCATTATTGATTATTACGCTTCAAGTCTAATCGCTCTGTATTCTTTACCTCGGCTCGAGTTAATCCAGGTGGCACGTGGAAGCCAGAGAAATCCTCGACCATAATTGGATACATTTGTAACAGCACCAATACTCTTCCGAGTGTAATCGATGTTTTATTTGCAAGAAACAAGATCTGGGGCGATTTAATCGCGCGATATTTCAGCGGCATTAGTAAGCTGGCCAATCAACGATGAAGCCGAACCGTCGAAAGCAGGAGGTGAGTGACTCCGATTTCCCCGAAATGTCGACCAGGTTGGCGTGGATAGTGCGTACACGCACTTAATCGAGCATCAAGAGAACTTCAGTGACAGGAGCTGCCTGATGATCTGTGCTCGTCATGCGGGACGCACTCCAAGTTCCAGGCGGTCCATTAGCAATTGCCATAATTCATTTCCGTTAATCAAGCTCTCTAACTCAATGACCCCATTGTTGTGGATCACTGTCGATATCCTCTTCGAAAGCTAATAAAGAATAATCGATGCAGAGACACCCTCAACCAATGCCTAGATCATCAAAATGACAGATAATACGGAAGACACAGATTCTAGAAATTGGATCCACTTTGCACTTGCTTCTGCCTTTACTCTCACCATTGTTGCGTCGGTTCCAAATTTCATCCTAACAGTTTCACACCTTACCACTGCACACGTCAATAATATCGATTCCGGTGGGTCATACGAACTTCACGAAGTCTCGGCAAAGTGCCCGACAACGTTGCGATTTCTTTTCTTTTACGGTGGTTTGGATTAGTTGAATTGGGTAGTTGTTACAGTAAAACGCTATTTATTGTATTATTAGACATTCGCTTACACTGACGTGTAATATTAGTTAGAGAAGAACTAGAAGGACTTTGTAGTTCACATGTATGGTCTACGGTTTTAGAAGGTTGCGCAGTGTGCGGAAGAAGCAGTCGTGTACGACGGGCATTTTTTCTTTTTCTGCCAAAGAATAGCAGTGGAACCTTAAAGTGGTACTACATTATGCGTTTTCACGCGGAATACGCAACAGAGAGGAACGGAAGGCCTTCATCTCCCAGGGAAAATGCGCGAAAACCTTAAGAATTTAGTATGTCCTACTGGCGTTCCTCTGTGAATTTATAAATCGTGTACGGCCCTCGCCGGGATGGTAACCTTAAGATCACTGGGAACGCGTCGGAAAGATTTGCTCCTTTGAACGAAGCCCACGGACGCGACTGCTTTGAGCAGGCACCAATATAATACGTGACGCGGCTCACCTCATTCTCCTTTACTTCTATGTCCGTATTGTACAAAGTACTTCAGTCGAGTGTGTCACTTATTTTTGGTCCGGTCCACTCAAACGCCAACTTTTCTTGGGAATTTTCCTTGGAACCACAAGACAGGTAGAAGGAATGGGAAGAATTTTCAGCGACGTGAATGAAACTCGCGACGCTCTTTCGAGCAAGAGTGAGACTTCATTCCCATTGGATTGAACTCGTTGTGTACAGTGTTGTGTTGTGAAGTATTTCGAAGGGATTCAGTTTTATTTCGAAAGAGAAATTTTGTCGAAGATGCGTAAGAGTAGAAAGTGCATGAGCGCACATATTGGTATGTGTTGAACTGTCCGTTTAATGAATACTCTCGGCGCAACTGAAATGCATGTTATTCGCGCTGCGGCCGATCCAAATGAAACGAAATTATATTAGCTGCGAATTCGCCATCACGGAATAAAATTTGAATTTTATTTGAATTGGCGCACGTACCACTCGGCGCGATTGGCTGGGTCCAGTTGCCGGCTCGATTTCGTCCGTGTCAATGGCCTGCCCGGCACAGGAATAAATCGCGCAATCCTTGCGCGCGAATCATGCGGAATTGCCACAATTTCCTGCCGTAACGACACCACCATTAGCCCAGAAACGGAACCACCGTCGCAGCAGCGTTGCGATTATTTCCGTCACCCTACTGTTTTATCCGGCAGGCTCTTCCTCTGGATGTGCAAACTAAGTATGTACAATTTCGTTAGGGGCCTCGCGTTTGTCAAGCGACCTCATCGCATACGACCTTGCGACTGTACCCTGCTTCTCTTCTTGTCTCTGAGATCTTCCATGCGAATGGCAAATAAGATCTGCGCAGACTAGTCACACCTGTGATACTTGAGCTTCTATGCGTTTTCAAACTAGACTCGCTCGGGATGTACGTATGTATGCATGTATATATGTATATTTAAATGTATACTCCGGTCCATTTAGCAAATGGGTAATATAATTTCGTCTACAGTTACGGAAATAGTTGCGTTTCTATACACAGAAACAAGCTGGAAGTCTTCGTACACCACGAATCGAAATGTGCCATTATTATTTAGGCTTTTAACTCAGAAAGACTAATAAATCGATGTTTATTAAGCTGGAAAAATGTTTAATACATACATTAAGTTTATTCGAAGAAATGATTCACTCATTGATTCTACTTAAAATGAAATTGTGAAGGACGGCGGATCGACTTATGTTCGACGGCTGGCCAACACTAGTTTATACTACTGACAGCCAGTGGTGCGTAACCTCTGAGTGCTGCACTGGATGTTGGTATCGCCACTAGTAAACTCTTCTACTACTTAGACGTGGTTGAACTATGAACGAGACTACTTCTTATGAATGAACTACTCACTCGTTGAAAAAGCTGCCGCGGTTAAATGTGATTCTCGAAAACTGAAAGCATGTCTGCAAGAGTACATACTGGTATCTCTCATGAGACAAAAAAAGTTGTTTCAAGTAATTTAATTTGTTCGATATTCTGATCTGATCCTTCAGAGTCGAAGTCTCGTAAAATGGTACTATGCAAATAGGATCAGAAATCCCTTGATTGCAGCTATTCTTTTATTGCTGGGGAAAAGCCAAATGAATGCACTATTCCGTTAATGGTGGGTATCAAGTAGTATACGGCGCCTCCTATAATTTCGCAATTCAGTCACGCGTTATTCTCCATGTAATTTATGTTGGAAGTTTACACTACTGGAGCTTCATTTTGTAGTTCTGAGGAGCTCTCAGTCGGGAAGAAATATCTGATACCACTAGCTCTCAGTTGTGATGATATTTTCAATCTCCCGACGAGCTTTCCAGTGCAGAACCAACTTCGGTCCAACAGGATTAATTTACATCTGGCATCGGAAGACCGTGATTGACTTGTATACTCCGAGTATTAATATTCACTCGGCAAGCTTGAACGCTGAAATGGTTTCATTGAATAAAACATCCCTTATATACGAAGCCCATTTAGATTCGCGTGTAGTAGAAGAATGGGAAAAGGGAATTATGATTCTACGAGACAAGGAGTTTTAAGCATCCTTACTTTCATAAACCGATTAATGTGTGACAAACCCTTTGAGATGTGAGATTACTTCATTGCTACAAATCGACGATATTACTTGAGATGCAAATGAATATTTGTGAGGCAAATACACATCAGTTTGGCTCTGCCACCTTTAATTATTCTAGCGATTGAACAGGATGAACGCTGCTATCTGTATGGCGGTTCCCTCCTGTAGTCCCTGATATTGTAACCGTGCTTTCCGTTCCCGCTGATTGTTTATCGTCACTTAACGGTGTGTATGCATGCTTCATAATTAATTGGTCTGCTTCCCAGTTACACATATTTCACGCACGTCAAGGTCTGTTTACCCTCCAATTCGATTCGGTGCGGTATGTTTGAACGAAACTACGAGGCTGAGTTAACCATTGATTTATTCGCATTAACATAACACTGCTCCCCGAGCGCAGGACAAATTTCGCATTCTAGTCTCATAACCCAGCTCTAATTGGTCTGTTATATTAATAGCACATTGGCACACATATGCGAACGCCCAGGGCAGCGGTTAGAAAACAATCTGACCTGATCGGTCATCGATTCTGAGATAAAACGAGCACTCGAAAAAGTGTCGGCTTGGCAGATTAGCAATCATTATGCATTCAAGTTTCCCGTGACCGTCTATTTTCCCCAGCGGTATCATCGTCGCTTATTCCTTGCGCGTCCTTCTCCTCGGGCAAATCCCTCTCTCGGAGGGATCTAAATTACCGCATGCACGGTAATTACCACAGGATTGGCCAACAGCGTCGGTGTGTTCAGCCTTGCTATAGGTATACACCTAATAACCGTCCTCCACTGCTTCCTCGGGTCACGCTAATCCTTGTTTCTCCGTAGGTTTGCCTAGGTTTCGCGGTGTTAGCGCATTGTCCTGCTCTCGGGAGCTCTCTACGTTTTCGTAAGTATCCTCTAAACTAACCGGGATCCTGATGACCCGCGGTTTGGACGGTGTCCGATAGCAATAAGTCTCGCTCGACCCCCCAATAGATTCTCTACGTCCACCGGTTCGCACTCCTGCCGTCATTATTCTGCCACGTCGTGGTCAATATGCTCGCATCACTGCAAACCTTGCTTCCACCAAACCTCACTCACCCGATAATCTGCACAACTTTTATCGGATTCTAACCGCCATACGCTTCGGCAAGACAGTCGAAAGAGAATGAGTGCGAGAGAGGTAAGCCGCAGGGAGAACTGAAGGGTTGTAGATGGACAAAGACACTATGTGAACCGCAGAACCCACTGCAAGCGTATCATCCTGTCGCGTCGTTGTGTATTTGAAGAATAAGACAGGGCTTTATCGTTCTCTCCACTGACTCCCTCGGAAATCAGGTGTGTTTTACAGAAATTGTTTCGTGATGAACCTTTTATTAAGGCTGGAGGTTCGGCGACTTCGATTCGGCAGTGATTTCGGTCACAAACTAAATTGAAGTTCGATCGTCGACTCGACTTTCTTGAAATGCGCGTTGCTTTGAAAATGGCGGCCGTCATAGGGAAGAAAAGTGACTCGAGTTGTACTCAGTTTTCTGGTTTCATAAGTTTCTGACGCTTCGAGTTAACGTGTAATAAGGTTTGGAGTGATGCTGCCATGTATTTTTGATGCAGGTCTTAATCGCGTGCTTTTAACACTCCGGCGTAATGGAAGTTCCTTGGCCAACTCCGCAGGATATTCGCCGTTCTTTTTGCCCTTCTCGCCATCCTCGCTCACCCCGAACTTTAATTCCTCAGCTTATAAATGCTGCAACACCTTTGAGTGTTCCACGACCGGCTGAATAATTTTCCCTGCCATAATATTTAGTTCGCCCTCGAAAGTCTGAAGATTTTATCAAGAGGGAATCCTACGTCACTTTGCGTCTTGACGAAGTAAAGTCAGTTATCTTATTTCTCAAAGGGTCGCAGTTACATTCTCACATTCATCGGAATTTTGTACTTTTTAGTCCTTACAACTTTTGTTAAATTAAACAGCAATGCCAAGTTAAATCATGCTGAAACTTTTCGTTCGAGGAAGATCGCATTCCTTTATGCTACTGTTATGCCATACATTTCTACTTTTACTGTAACCCACAAGCTTCAACACACTCTTCTCTAGCATTTCCTTTTGCTGCTACGCGGCTCCTTTCAATTTACTTTGAGCCGTTGCTCTCCGCGACGCTTCTCTGACGTAATAGACAGAATAAAAGCTACAGGAATAATTAATACAAACAGTGAGTCGGAAGGCCAGCCGGTAAATAATTCGATTTACCATCGGTTCACGCCCCCCCAACAAGACTTTCTCGCGAAATCGGTGCGAGCTCGAAATTAAAGCCATTTATAAAGCCGCCGCGGAATTATGGAAATCATCGGGGATGATCAATATGGAAATCAAGCGGTCGATAAAATTTGTAAGCCGTAGGTGGGTGTACGCTCGCTGCCGACTAACAAAATCGACGGCCCATGATTTGCGAGCACAATTTCCATAATGCCCGTAAACAAATTCGCAAGAATCCGGAAAGTCGAAAAACGCCGATCATGGTTGAAGGTTGGATATTAAAAATCCTGCAGGTATTCGTTGACCCTTCCCCCTTTTATTCCTCTCACTCTCTATTCTTTTGCCAGCGTTGTTTATACGCCAAGTGAAAATCAGCCTGCGCAGTATAAGGTTAAAAGTTGTATCGGCTACGTCGACACCTTGTCGCGCGCCAGGGAATAACTTTGTAATGAAGTACCGCCACGCGATTTTTCTTGACAGGAGGGATAACGGAACCGTGAAAACTTGACATATTCTTCTTCACTTCGCTCCATTCGGCGAGCGAGAAACAGAGAGCGAGAGTGAGAGGGTGAATTTTCAATCATAAATGGACTTTGCCGCTTTCACCTCCACTTCGGCGCACTCTGAATAGCGCGATGTAACAAACGACGAAGTTTCGAAGGCCTCTTTTGAAAACGTGTATTTCGATCGCTTTACATCGAGCCCGAACTCCGCCGCGCATAGCGTTGGGGCGACAATTTCGAAAGGCGGGGACGACGGGTGAAACAAATTGTCGGGGAGGAGTGAAACAGTGTTAATGGTCTCCAATGTCAGAGGCTGGGATGAAATTTCGCCAAAGAAGGAGTGTCGTAGTGTCAGATTAAGCGAGGCGTTCTCGACTCTCGAAGCTGGCCAGAAACAGCATTCGCGAATCAACGGCGCTGACCCGTTCAGTGAAATATTATTCAAGCGGTGGAGAGCGTACAATGGAGTAAATCTAAAGTCGACCCTGGGGTAACGTAACGCCTTGACGAGATGGTGGCGAACAGCAGCCACCGCGCGATCTAGACTCCCCAGACGAACTCGGTGCAAAACGCGCAGCGCCCGGGGATTGTCTATCCCGAGCGCTAACTTCATTTAAGTTTTGATCCTTTTACAGGCCGCTCCGCGCTAACCTTCCATATTGGGCATTCAAGTAGACACTTTAAAAGCTCGAATGGCAAGGAGCACTGAACGCTCAAGCAGGCAAGGGCGTGGCAGCTCCTACCGCCGCTCTTCTAGTGGTAGCATTAACTACGCTCCGACTTCAGGGCACCGGTTGCAAAGCAACGTCGACTTTTATTACATCGAGCACAGTGGAAATGAGGCGTAGTCCGGCGGATTATACATTGCGTTAAAATGCAGATACATAATTCGCCGGCGGATAGCATGACCTCATCCTTTTTCCCGACCACTTTTCATCTCTTCTACTCGCTCGCGCTACCCCTTCACTCGCTCGCTATTCTTTCCCATCCACCAGTAGCTTGCTTCCTCTTTCTCTTGGAGCTCTCACGAGAGCCTCGCTTTCTTTCTGCGCAGTCGACTTTTCTTTATCTGCCTCACTCTTCCTTGTCCAATGCGTATTTGCGCGGCCCGCTATTATCCTGGTCCCGTAAGTCACCGTGCGCCGTTCCTCGTCGTTAATTCGCTGGCAAAACAGCACCTTCGTCTCCGCCTGGCTCTCAGGTCAGCCGGGCAACGTTTCTTTCCCTCGGTTCTACAACTACCTATCATCCGATGGACTCCAAAGTCTCCATGTCAGGACGCCCCCTATCCAGTGGCGGGATCGTTTGCCAAGTGGACTAACGATACAACGGCATTAAGCTCTTCTCTTCTTACCACCATTCGCCCCTTTCCTACACGATACTGCAGTCTTTGAATGTCGTGTCTCAGTACTCTCTCGTAATTAAAATCTGAACGTTTCTCAGTGAGATGTCATCTTAATTGCATCTTTGCGAATTTCACCTCTTTCGCCAATGTAACTCGAGGAAGAGCTTCTCCTGCTTTCGCTAGTAGATCAGGCTTCTTCTTTACAAGCTTATCAGGGAACGTTAGGTGCGATAAGGTTTCTCGGATAGTTAGTAAAGAGGTAAGACAGGACAGTGTATCTCCCGCGATATGTCGGGCCAACTTTAGGAGTATGCGGTAGTTGGAGCAGAGTTGTTAGGAACAAGTTATCGGATACATCATATATCGAGGGCTCTAAGGTTACTGATATCGATTAAGCCAGTGTTCATGAACTGCTGCTTCTTGGCTTTCAAGTTTGTGCTGGTTGGAAGGGACGCGCAAGGTTGAGCCTGCCGAGAATGAGAACTGTACGAAACGAAGGTAGAGAAATGAATTTTCATTTGCAGAAAAAGAGATCTTTTAATGTCAAGCGAGTATAGGTATGGACGTGCGCGCCCTCGAGCACGTATGCGCATATACCTATCGAGACTTCTTTGTGCTTGTGGCACATTATAAGGGTTGGTGCATTAGACAGAGTAATACGGCTGGAGGAATTCCAATTGCAGCGCAGCCACATCGTTCGGTTTAACGATTTCCTCGGACTTTCCGCACCGCTGTAACACACTGGGAAGACGTTAGTTATGCGCGTCATTATGCCCCACAAAGAGCTCTATGTGAATGGAGGAAACATTTAAAAATACGATCCTGTCATACAGGCTTTCTCCTCGACCCGCTGAAACTCCAACTCCGCTTTGACAAAGCTTACTTTGATTTCGCTAAAGCGGCAGAAATACGCTTCTGTGTCACACACATTTAACATTTTTACGGACCCAATTAAAATCAAAGTATGCCTGCGATCTCCAATGTGACCCTTCGTTTCTCAACACGGAGCCCGTTGCTTTATAGTATCTACGCATGGAATCCTCAAAGAGTGCGTACATTATCCTTAATATTGTCAGTCTCCTGTTACACTGTCAGCTGTGATCTTTGGCTTACAAAGTTATTTAGTAATGGACGAAGGCTTTAGTGCGAATCATTCGTGATATTGATACCGAGTGAAAAACCTTGGGATTCTTTCACCCTCATCCAATCTCTCTTCAATCAATCCACGTATGACTGACTTTAATTTCACTAAAGTTTCATAGTATACGATTAGATTTTACTCACCGAGCGGCTAAAATGTTTCGAAATTGCTCAGTTAATTTAGTAGAACCACGAGCACGAATGGAAGCCTCATTAAATATTTGAGCAGCAGTAAACATCAGTGCCACCACGCATGATTTCCTACTGGTTAGGACCATAATTATGTGCTTCGTGATACGTCTATGTATTTCACATGTATATATATATGTGTATCTACGTATTTCTGACACTGTGCCATATAAAAGGCGTTGCCTTGCTTTCGCATGATCGAAGCCTCGGACGCTCGTGCTTCGTCTTCTTCTTGTCAGCCTATCATTCTCTAATATATTGTTTCTTTTTGCTCGTGAACATCACGCACTTTCGTTCTAAGCTTTGAGTTGCCGGGCCGGATCGCGTGACGTCGTCGAAAAACATCGTGTGATACATGCAAGCGCGCGCGCCAATGAACGAGACTTGGGAAAAGGAGGGAAATGAGAGGAGGGCGGGGAAAGTGTTGGGGAAACGAGCAGTACACGAGAGTAGGACGTCCCAAAGTGGAAGTTTGGGCTTCCCGCGCGGAAATTACAGATGCGCCGTGTTTCATGCTCGACCGAGAGAATTTTCTTGTGCCAAGGAAAAGGAAGGGAGATACTTGTAGCGGACAGTGCTACGGTA
The DNA here is from genome assembly GCA_964023945.1 of Ectemnius cavifrons. Taxonomy (NCBI): domain Eukaryota; kingdom Metazoa; phylum Arthropoda; class Insecta; order Hymenoptera; family Crabronidae; genus Ectemnius; species Ectemnius cavifrons. The sequence continues at coordinate 18,546,033 of OZ030377.1, forward strand.
GAGAAATGAGGGAAAGTACCAGGAGAGTGGATGAAAAATAAACTGAAAATTTGTATTGAACTGGTCAGATGTTTGTTAGCAAGAGTTCGCCAGCCAATATTGGAGTAGGAATACTTTGGTCTCTTTGTGTAAAAACCATATCCCAATTATTTTCATTCCATTGTTTGCCCGATGTTACAAGGGTTACCACGGGCGGATATCTTCATAGATACCGGCTTGCTTGGCGTATGTTTACTGCTTGATTGGCTTTTACTCTGTTTGTTGTCTTGTAACCCGCTCAACTATCCCAGGACTTGAATTTGGCTGCTCTATCTGTGGATAAATTCCAGGTTACACAATCGGACTTCTTGCCCGATTATACGGCGCTCTGATAACTTCCAAATGGCCGCCGTAATCACAGAACAGACCTTCTGGGAGATTGCTTGAATTCACACTCCGCATGGACTAGGCGACGCGCCTCATCACATTCTTTTTGTCAAGTCTGTTCTGAGTAAAGAGTTCATACTGCTGGGTGAAGCAGGACACGTGTAATGCTTAGAAGTTGTTCTCTAGTGGGTGTACTAGTGCCGGACAAAGTACAGGCAGGTACACCCAAGAGTATTACGTGCACTCTTTGCTGCGACATTTTTCCGTGCCGCGAATATAACATACAGCTGCTGGCAGTAAATTTCCCCGATGGGGTATAGAATACCCGGTGCGCGCTTGCTCTACGTTCCTTGAATTGCCAGGGCAAGCGGCAAACTCTCTCGGTAGATCCACTGAAATTAGTCAACAGATTACGATTCGATGAGGGTGGCTAAGCCGGCAACCGAGAAGAATGGTCACGCATATCGATTATCGCTGACCCGTATGTATCCGACGCGCGTAGTGGTAAATGAAATTTCTTGGCATGACAGACCGTAAATTCCCAACTCGAACTTTCCGTTCACTGTACAACCTGAACTCGCACCGAAGGAGTTTGAAATTTCAGCGTCACCCACACGAGACAACGATAGTTCACTCGAATTGCTCGATATTGCTCGGTGAACTATGTGCGATTGATATTGTCTCGCTCAAACGTTCCAAGGACCATAACTAAACCCACCTTGCTACCGTGTTATTTTATACCCGAACGAGGGGAAGGTAAACGCGAGAATAATGAACGCCGAGGGAACGTTCTCTCAAAAGCGTCCACGGAGGTCTGTTCCGGCGGAACGGTCGCCAAAACTATATAGAGGCCAGTCCAAGCGTAATAAACATCTTCTGCAAGTGACGAGGCCATTTATATAAATGTTCTCCTTAGTTCCTGTTTTTCACCTCTTGATTTCTCCTCTCTCTCTCTCTCTCTCTCTCTCTGGCGGGACAACAATTCCCGTGTGTTGCAGACGAGGTGTTCCTGGGATCATTTGTGGCCGGGTCCTCGAGGGTTCGTATAATCCTCACGGTCGCGCTTCACAGTACGTCGCGACGACCAACGACGACGGCAGCAGCGGCAGCGGCTCTTGCCTTCAAGTTCTTTTGATCTCTGGCCTCTTTTATCTTTGATAGTCTCGCTTTCAGCATTCTCGAGTTCTCCTCGTTTACGGCGGAAGCTGTCGTGTTCGCCAGCGGTAAGAATGATCCCGCCGGTACAAGAGCCTGCTCTGCATTGTCGAAGTTACCGCCAGCGACATAGCGCTTGTGTACGCACGTATTAGTCGTGCTTCCAGCTTTAATGCTCGTTAAATTACACAGCCGTCGCTGGATGCGGGGCCATTAAATCAGCGACATCGCTGGTACATCCACGCTGCTCTCCCTTCGTTCGAGAGCGAACGAGACGATCGAGAACGCCAGTGTCTTGTTCCCAGTTTTACTGCCCCGAGCCTACATACCACTGCGCAAAGTTGATGCGGACCGTAAGACATTCGCCGGGGAAACGGTCTACGTCTACCGTCTGCTTGCACTGCCATTTACCATATTAATAACACACTACGCTGCTGGCTTGTATGTTCTCTCCCCTCTATCTGTCCTTCATTCCCTGCCGCAGCCATTGTTGAGGCTGATGAAGCAGAAAGTAGACACACGTTTCAATCCTCGGGCAGACTTCCATGATTAAAGAGGATTCATTTAACTAGAACTAGACCGAACCTGTCTCCTTGCTCCTGCATATTATACAATGACGAAGCTCCAGATGTCAGTATCGACTATGATATAAATGTGTCAGACATGTCGACATCCAATCAATTACGTTTGTCTTTACGTGTTCCCTTGAAGCCTCATTATTCTAATATAGTGTTGGGAAGGACGTCTACGCACGCATGCATTTCGGGCATTTCTCCTTGCATTTCCTTTTCAACTCGGCAAGAAGTGGATTGTCTCTTAGTTGCGTGAATTTTCAAAGCGGCGACAGGATTGTCAGGATCAAATCAAGTTATCGAGTCCCCAAGCGTGTTATCCGTAGGAGGAGAAAAGTTTGAGACGCGCGCGCGTCATTCCCTGCACGGCATGCACGCGCGCGGACGTACGAACGCGAACGCGGACGGCCGGCTGAGCACGGAGAAAACTTGTGAGAGGATCCGCGGGGCGTTTCCCACCGCACCGGCTGGCACGCAAGGTGGGCGGGTGTATTCAAAGTTTTTGGCACGCTTGATATTGATATATCGGCATACTTTTAAGGCTACGTCAGCGCGTATTCCCGGGGAAAGCCTTTCCGATCTGTTTCTCCTTCGAGATAGCGGAATCTCCAATATAACTCGCTCCTCCTCCTTCCCTTCCTGGAATAGCTAGCCCTGCATTTTGTCTTTCCCTGATAAGCCGATATATCCGACGATAACGAATAATTTGTTGCGCGCCTCCTATTTATACCAGAGCCGGCTGAATACAAAGAAGAATGCTTGTTGGGGATATCGACAGCTTCATCTGTCAGAATTGCAAATCTCGAGCCAGTGGAACGCTTTCCCCAGGTTTCGTAGTAACTGAACGCGTTACAGTGTAGCGGGCTATAACAAGGATCCTTATTAAAGTGGGAAAAGCGTAATGCCCATTCTCCCGCCACGGCCTCAGCGCGTTATATGAACTTTCGAAGCTGCAGCGTGTTCCTACAGTGGACTAAGATTGCGTCGGTTCAAGTGCCGTCGGTTTTTACTGGTAGTGATAGCAACAGTGCCGGTACCGCTCGCAAGTGCAGTGGGTTTATTCATCCAAGTGGCGCATTCTCCGAGCGAAAAATGAGAATGCTATTCGCTTCACTGTGTAAATCCACACCGCTATTTGCTTATAAGATCTGAAGGCGTTCCTGCAATGCACGCGTGCTTCTCTCGTCGTTGATTCCTCGGCTGCCGGTATTCCGGAACTTCTACTTCGTCCGAGTTTCGCTCGTTCGGTGAAAACTTGTAAGCATTTCCTGGCAAGGCATCGGCGTGCGCGCTATACTATATGTATTCTAGCTAGTAGGTATTCTGTACTACGCATCCGGACGTGTCTTCTGCATTAAGGAACGAGGGTAGTCGTATATGACTTTGTGGAATTTGACAGTTCGCAATCTCTCTAAAATCACGACAAAGTGGAAACCATAGAGCCAGGTGACGTGTCTATCCATTGACTTAGCCTAGAATTCTATAAGTTTTTGGTTACTGCTTCTTTTTGATTTTCTACTACACATCTGTCCCAGACTTGATTCAAGTTCTTTAAACAAATTGGTTAAAGGTTGACGCGTACTTTCAAGGTAAACTCCCACAGGATGTTTCTATTCTACCTTTGAACACATAGTGTTGGGCTGGGGTCTGCTGCTGTTATGCCACTGTACTGGCCGAGCGTACACACGGTGACCCTCTTGGCGATTAACCATATTCCACGAGCGCGGCAATTGAAACCGCCTAAATCGATTAGCAATGGACAAACATTTAAGTACCTATTAGCCTGTTTATTCAGTTCGCCCGGGATGGTATGTACAGGACTCACTTTACGCCGACGAGGAAGTCGAGCATGTATGTACTTTCCAACATGCTGTTGCCGCCACCCGAAATGCTTCACAAAGAATGGTCACCCGTTGAACGGAACTATCGCTTTCAGGTTAGGACTGGAAAGGTATCGCAATAAGAATGCTAGCGGCAAGACTTCTCCTCGACCACCAAGCACTTCCGTGTTATTTCGCTAGAACGGAGCCGGGGCGAGAAGGAACTGCGGAACTTTCTCTAAGTGCTGCACACATATTTGTCCTGGACATTCGGCCGTATATTCTCGGGGCGGCAGTAGCGGCGTTGGTAGCGGCATCTTGGGTCCAGCGGGGGAGAGCGGCCGGGCTACTTTTTGTTTTCCGCCCGATTGCAGCGTACATGCTGCCGCCGCATGGCTGAGTTTCTGGGTCGTGCTGAGTAATGTCGACGCACCACCACACCGTTTGATTTTCGCCCGCTACACGCTACTCTACCTACTTGGACTCTCGTGCTTTAGCAGACCAGCATCGACTGTCTCTTTCAAAGGCTCGCTCTTGCTGTAATTGGCTGGATTAATTAGAGAAAAGTACGCACGTGCGCATCCTAGCAACGACATTCGGCGTCTCTTCGATGGACACGCTCGACTCCGACTTTCGGGAAACTGTGAAGTACCTAGTTGGACGAATGTTAATTAACACCCTATCCTTTGTACGCATGTCCAGCTATTCGGCCAGAATGAAGAGCTCGCCTGGTCGCAAAGGGCATCAACCGCACGGCATGCATCGGAACGTATGTGTCTAATTGAGAAGAGCACAGGTACGAGGATGCACACAGGCGCGCGGTCTCGGGTACAAAGTCGAATGAGGCGTACATGTCTCTCGTGTCACACAGGGGTCATAATTATATTAAACGAAATGAAATTGGAGTAGGGGATGGGACGGGGAGTAGAGGGGAGGGGGACGGGAGTTGGTAGCTGCCGGACGTTACTCCCAGTGAAACGAAGAACGATACGTCGTCTGCTGTCCCATCCACCCTTTCCTAGTCACGATGAATATTGCTTTTCCTAATTGCAATGTGCGTTGCATAGTTCCCAGCAAACTTATGATGTACTGAAATCCAGAGATGCCGCCCGACGCCCAGACGAGGCAAATCTACGTAAGTAGTTTTAGTTCCCCCGTCGATTACATATACATATACATCTTTCTCGGTTAGTCAGGCCACTATGAAGGAATCACGTTAGCGATACGGCGAGAAGTGTTGCGATTGCTTGAGAATATTATTACCGAAAGTTTCGATATTTTCCATTCCACAACTCCTGAAACAGTGATTTAAATATGCGGTTGCACGTAATAAATATCGCTGAGTGTCAGCCTTACCAGCTACCCCTACGATATATAATTAAGATTGCTTAATGTACATTTTAACTCGTAGCTATGCCGAGTAATGAATATTGCGTTAATCGCAAAGAGATATTGAACATAGCGTATTCACAATTAGTGCAGATTACCATTAGATATTCCTCTTAATAAAAAACGGTGGAATTAAAAAGCCGATGTGACCGAATATTACAGCAAATGTCGTACATTTTTTATTTAGTGAGTCAATTCTTACATTTCAGTCAGGCGATTCTGACTTTTCCTCTCTCTCTCTCCCTCTGTTCTTCTCCCGAGAATGAAACTCGGACTGCAATCTGGAACAAGCATTACCCAGCGCACGAGCGCAGTTCAGTCAATGTTCACCATATTAAAAAGCCCGTTAAACAAAAAGGATGTGGAGGGACACGAGCGCAAAAGTTAGTTGTCTGCAGTGCAGAGCTGGCTTCTGTATTCGTGAGAGAACAGCGGGAAAAAGGACGTCGACAATTGACAAGTCGAAAAATGCATGGTCGCATTCACGCACTGTCGAGTTAGTCACGCGAAAGGCAGAGCTGCGAGAGGTCAAGGGACTAATACCCAGCGAAAAGGGTAATAAAACAATGGAATCCGCAATGGGTTAACGTATGGCTGGAAAGATACGTCACGTTTATGAAACGATAGTTAGTTGCCGCTCTACCTGGATGTCTGCAAATATGTATATGTATGTATGTACACAGTATTACCGCAGGGCAAATATCAGGAGCAGACGATGCGCTCGGTACGCTTCACGGTCCCTTAGGGATTACAATTTGCCACGGTCTCTTCTGCTGACTGTGTACGTGCGTTGTACATCGATCCATTCCTGACATAGATGTGTGCGATCTGCCATTTCCCGATGCCGATCCACGCGACGTTGTCTACTTGTCTGTACAAGACGGTGTGGAAACTTAGACGTTAAGAACGTTGGAAACTTACATGCCGAATATATCTAATTACTGATATTTTTAAGCTGTATGTATCACAAGACTTCCTATCGAGTGCCAATTCGTAATATTCATACGACATGAGTAGAATTTATTTTACCTCATCCCAGACATATAATACCGTTCACCTGAGTAATAGCACCACGTAGCTGGTGGTTACTGATTTTTTAGATCCACTATGTCAGGAATATGAATTAGATTGTCGTAAGAGTATGAGGCGGTGACTCGCATATCGTAGATAGGTCGGCCTAGTCACGAAGTTCCCACCCCTCCTCTGGGCATCAGGAAATAATCAGAGTAAATATGCTCTTACGTACTGGTTGCTTCCGCATCGGTCTCCCGGTCGAGGCTGGGGCATATTCCAATCTGAAAATGGTTAAGTTTACCAGCCACTCCCAGTGGCGCGCCAGCTGCACTGACTCTTCCTGCATACACGTTACAAGCTTCGTTAGGCTTTGAAGTTAGTAGGGCTGTATGGGGGTGGAACGGGGGCGGTTGAGGAGGAGTGCGGGAGGCGACTTTGCGAAGCGCGACTGCAATCACTGAGATCCCAGCGCTCTCGCGAATATGTCTCTCGTTTCCCGCTATCTTCCTGTAACGCTCGGCACGACTCTCCCAGCCTGCCCCTGTGTTTACCACTATTGTACAATGTAACAGTCGTAAACTCGAAGACAACCTAATGTGCTTGCACGCTGAAGCCTCTTTATACGTAGCTTCCATTTGGTTGGTGTTCAACTGCGAGAGCCGGGTGGCTGATTATTCCTGAAGCTTCCTGTTTGACAGCCACATATTCTTTACGCGCGTGTCACTCCACATGTTTAATTGGGCCACATACCGACTGAAACAGTATCTTCTTTCGAGCTAATTCGAGGTTAACAGGCATGTCGCGTGTGTTATTACAAGGGGCGCGCTGCGGGTGAGAGGGGGGAATTAGATCCGGGTGAAATTAGATATGAATCATTACGCTATCGTTGGAAAGGGTGCGGCTGGCCTAAAAATGAGGGGGCTGTCACGGTCGAACCATTCCCGTGGGCGCGTCGTTGATTTTAGCTTACGAAATCCGTGCGCGCGATCCTATCTGAAAGAGTATCTCGGCTTCCGAAGATAACCGCGGCGGCAAGGGCAGCGAGGGACGCGGGGGTTGAAGTGGGAAACAAAGGAAGCCGGCACGCAGCATATCCATGAGCAGTGGGGGTTGAAAATGGCCGGTGGTTCTAGGAGAGACGATTTATAGCGCGAGTAAGAGGGGCGGTGGGACGTTTGGCGCCATATAACCATCATTCATTTTGTCAATAGTGCTCACCCATACAATGGATTTCGTGTACGTATCAAGAGGGAACAGCTTTATTCTTTCAGCGTGGCGTGGCGCGAATCCAAATGCCTCTTGAACTCTGCACTACGTGCGGATTCTTATTATTTTCCGTGCCACTATTTCTTCCTAGCGTCTCCGCACCCCTCTCCCACTCATCCGTGCATTCAAGTTGCAATAGCCGTCTACCACAATTTGAATACGAAGACATAATATTCGTAGATTTTTTTTCCATCTATGACTGATCCGTAAACTCGTTAAGCTACAATTTAGAAGCATATAAAGATTGTTCTGTCAAAATTTCAACGAAATCTATAGAAAACTGTTTTTTGAATGCGCTTAAATTGTAGTAGTCGAAACAGCGAGTAAAAGAGAGATTGCAACTGTTTTAAAGTTCATTACGGAAGGAACGGTTGGTGGAAGGTTGGTATAAATGTGTGCTGGCAGCCCATTAGTGCATCGCTTTTGAAAGGTATCCCCAATAATCACAGCGGACACGCGAAGACGGTGGTTCCAAGGGGAGTTCGTCAATTAGCCAAGTTAATTAAACCGCCGAGAGAACCGGCGAATGACTTGCGGCAGGAGTGTTGCGCTGAGCTGGACCAAGTTCCCCTTGCAGGCGCATATACATATAGCTTTATGATTGTATTCCTCGACGGCATCGCATATCGACTCTTCATCTACAGTCACTTCGCCGGGCAAATTTGCAACGGTAACTAACTCTACTTCGCTGATTAGCGTAGGTACTTGTTTTATGGTAATTAATTTCGTGTGGCAGCCGCGAAATTTTGCAGTCCATTTGAATGCTGCTTGTTAAAGAGAAAGAGCTAACAACGAGAAGAAAAGCGAACTTTAAGAGCAGGGCTTTACAATGGAGATTTCAATTATAGGTGTGAGAAATTGCTCGTTTAGGTTACGCGTTATCTAATAATAAACTGAGCATTATAATATGAAGTAGAACATTCTTTCCAAGCGCACTCCCATTAAACATAGCACGAGGAGTGACTCTCAGTGGTTTATAGAGAACTAGTGGATTCTAATTGGGATGAATTCGCGCGCGAGAATTCCTGCGAGCCGTCAGACGCCGGGCTATTTGGCGGCGGCAGCAGCAGCGGCGTCGCGCTAATTATACGCATTTAGAGAGAAGTCCAGCGGCTCTTAGCTTGACCCTTGTAGCAAGATGGCGTTTCCAGAAACGAGATGTCAATGGAGCACTCGAGTTCGCCTCAGTAGGATAGGGTAGTGGAGCAGGGAGCAGAGCGTAGCGTCGTGGCAACCCGGCGTTTCAACGCTCGGGTTAAAGCTTATGCCAGGTAGTTTCCAGCGGCGATCCCGGTAAATGGACCGGCTTCCATAAACATGAATAGGTCGGTGTGCCTGTCCCCGTTCGAGTACACCGCTTGCTTTCCGCCGGCATCGGAACGGATGTGCGGCCCGACGGCGTTGAATTCCACCGATGGACTCGCCAATAGTGCGACTACCACACTCCCACCGTGTGACCTCTTCTCGCTGGCCGCCCACAGTCGATGCTCGCTGCATCTCATTGAGATCTGTGTGCACCACGCTGGACCGCTCGCTGCTCGCTGCTCGCCGCACACGCATCACGCTCCCACTATTTCAGGCCAGACACTCTCCATTGCCCGGCTCTTTCTCCCCAATAGGAAATTAATGATTTTCGATTCTTATTCCCTAACTGTGCCACACTGGATATTTTTCCCCAAGAATAACCTATTCATCCCTCGATCTAGGATGACCGGATATCCACCATGGACCACTACTCACCAACTATTCTCGGATTACTATTCTCGGGTTTTCGCAATGGTAACCCATCTGTTGCGATAAACATCTCTCGCTAACTTGATAGTTTGTGTTGAAAACTAAGTTTGACCCGGACGCGGAGAAGCTACTGCCGAGATATTGTGATTTCCAACAGAGCCACGGTAGTTGTAGCGTTACTTGTCCAAAGTGCCGGATCTTCTTTTGAGATTCATCCGGGCGAATGATCTGTTTTACTTGGAGACGAAAGCGGCGGCAACCTCGACCCCTCGAGACCTACTGCATTCAAGTCAGAGGAATTGGACTGTCTCTCTTTTGTAGATGGTTTTTCTCGGGACTGATTGAAGTGTGGCGATCAGAGGCCTTGGTTCAAGGCTGAGAGGTTTCAGCGAAACGTTCGACTGGCCTCTCTCCGGACAGCGCCGATATCGCCGGGCGATTTGCCGTTTCATCAGCCAATTTAAGGGCTGGCCCGCCCTTTCGCCGCTCTGGTAATCGAGCCGGGCATCGACGCTCCTCTCATAAGGTCTTCCGAGCACGTACGCGGCCCCGCCGCCAAGGTGGCACGCGCGATTCCAAATTCCCCGATTTCTCGCCGAACCTCCGCTTGCCTGACAGGGGAGAAGGAAGTGAAGGGGAGAAGGGCGAGGTGGAGAGAGGTTGAAACCGTCTATAGCCCGAACATGTGTTCCCCTGGACCTCCGAATCCTTATTGCCTATTCCGTCCCATCGGCGGTCGGCCGTTTTTGTGGTGGCAATTGATCCGTTAGTGCCTGACGGCGCACTGTTTGCTCGGTAATGGAGATTTAGGAGAACTCAGTGTCGACCGCTGAATTTATGCGCCCGATAATCCCCTGGTGAGAATATCGCAATCGTCGCCTACCTGTAATTGCGCCCGGGATATTCAATCGATCATGATTACGCGTGCCACGATGAATTCTTATTTTGGCACTTTATCCATTCGGAATTCGCGCTTGCGGATTCCTTTATCACGAACGATACGCCGAAAGCCGGTCGACTTGAACGTTTTCCTGTAATCTGATTCCTTTCTTCGATCGAGTCTGAAAAAAGTATCCGCAACTGGCAACTTGCGAGCGATCGGTTGCGTGTATCGGGAGCGGAAGAAAGCAGGGTTTCGGGTTATCGGAGCAGGTAATAAATCGCACTCAATGTGTCCAAAGACTTTACACCACTGGTACTGCTACTGCTACTACCGCAGGTAGAAATAGCAACTCCTACCTTTAGTTTCTCCGGTCGAAGTTTCAAATTCTCTGAATGCGGGGCTGAAGGGCAATGCAAGGAACCCCAGTAAGGCGTACTTACACACTATATACTTGCACGGGCTCTGATATTTTTCAGTGAAAGGGACGAATTGTAACGCGTTCCGTTTTATAAACTTATAAGCAGCGCTCGAGACAGAGCGCCCGGTTGGCAGCGGTAACAAAAATATAATTAAACCAGCCTAAAACAAACGCATTAGCCAGTGAGCGAAGGTGCACTCTTGCGCGCGCATTTACGCCCGGCTCGTTATGCATTTAGTCTTTGGCGCAGGCCTGGCGCGCCCCTGTCGAAACAAGCCACTCGTAATGAAATGCAAAGGAAAGATCAAGCAACGCGTGCTCGCGCCCTCATTGTCTGCCGGTAACAACCGAAACACGACGCGCGGCCTTAATTATAACGCAATTCAAAACCAAGTGCCAAACAAAAACCCGCTTCTTTACTTTGTCACAACGACTCATTTTCATCGTCCTTCTTTCTGGTTTAATGAAACCGTTCCTCTCTATCACTCCAACCGCTTTCCCCAACAACTTTTCCTCCCTTTCTCCTTACACACCGTCGGTTGCGCGCCTTGCTTTCTGCCCGCACAACTTATTATAGCTTTGTTTCGCTCTAACGCATTGTGTAATCCGCGTCACTTTGTACCTCTCGGCCGCCTCGCGTTTCCGTAGTGCGCCGAATCACCTGTTTCCGAGAGGTGAATTCAAGCTACTGTGGGAGTAGTTATAATTTTATTAACGACTATGCACCACTTGCCGAGAATTTGCCTCCCGCAACACTGGCACTCATCGCAGAAATTTCAGGCTCGATTAATTCGTTGATTGATTAAAAGCAATTGTTACACGGAAGAGCAGGTAGAATATAGAACGCGGTCTTATAACGAATAAGTCATTTCACAGAATAATCTGTATTGGCAAAAACTGTCTCTCCGCCTTTCTATGGCAAAGTAGACATTTTTACAAACTCAAACGCTGGAAGAAAAATCGCGTTCCCTGTGGATTTGATGGAGGTAAAATATTAATGGGCGAAGGCCGCATTATAGGTCGCATTTCGGGAGCAGTTCCCTATCGGTTTGGCAAATTGTTGAGGACTCCTCATTCACTCGTAGGATTAATTCGTCACACGGGCAAGCAGATAATTTTCACAGTGAGCGACTAATTACTTGAGCTCCTATTTTCCACCAGTTGCGATTGACTACCGTCCCGAATGCTGATTTGGCGCAAGGCTAACCTGAATCTTCAGCTGGCAGCGATTGCACGCCGCCGTCCCCTGCTAACCGGATCGAGAGCACTATCGATCATTCTGTGCCAGACCACCATCTACAAGTAACAAGGCACTAAGCCCCACGTCCGTGATTAAGTATTATGTTATATTAATTAGACTCGGCCGCGCGATCGCGACAAATTGACCCCAACGACCGGTGGTAGAGATTTTCACATAATTGGCCTGCTACATAATTTTGCTGGCCAATTCATGCCTTGCTACTTCTTTTACTAGGCATTAGTATACAATGCGTTCAGTGACCCCTTTTTAAGGCCTTAAAAAATTTGCGAAAAAATGAATTTTGAGCTAGGGCTCTGGAATTTATATCACTTCTTTCTTGATGCAAGAAAACATTCCCCACCAAATTACAGCCCCGGAAAATGTCGGGAAGTATGAAAAACATGGGAAAAACCATAAAACTCAATTATTCAGGATCGGTTTTCCATGTGTTTTCGGTACAATTCCGGCACTTTGGCCACTGGTTTCATGTTTTCTATCCGTTTTGATACTAAAACAATCGATTTATCAAGCGTTCGCCAAAGTCCGAGAACCTTCGAAAAATCGAAAATTTTTGAAGGGGTATGCCTTAAAAAATTTGCGAAAAAATGAATTTTGAGCTAGGGCTCTGGAATTTATACCACTTCTTCCTTGATGCAAAAAAACATTCTCCACCAAATTACAGCCCCGGAAAATGTCGGGAAGACTTGAAAACGTGGTGGTAACCGTTAGAATTAGATGAAGCCGATTATTCAGGGGACTGCTGCCATGTGTTTTTGATACAATTCCGGCATTTCTGCCACTGGTTTCATGTTTTCTATCCGTTTTGATACTTCAACAATCGATTTATCAAGCGTTCGCCAAAGTCCGAGAACCTTCGAAAAATCGAAAATTTTTGAAGGGGTATGCCTTAAAAAATTTGCGAAAAAATGAATTTTGAGCTAGGGCTCTGGAATTTATATCACTTCTTTCTTGATGCAAGAAAACATTCCCCACCAAATTACAGCCCCGGAAAATGTCGGGAAGTATGGAAAACATGGGAAAAACCATCAAACTTAATTATTCAGGATCGGTTTTCCATGTGTTTTCGGTAAAATTCCGGCACTTTGGCCACTGGTTTCATGTTTTCTATCCGTTTTCATACTCAAACAATCGATTTATCAAGCGTTCGCCAAAGTCCGAGAACCTTCGAAAAATCGAAAATTTTTGAAGGGGTATGCCTTAAAAAATTTGCGAAAAAATGAATTTTGAGCTAGGGCTCTGGAATTTATATCACTTCTTTCTTGATGCAAGAAAACATTCCCCACCAAATTACAGCCCCGGAAAATGTCGGGAAGTATGGAAAACATGGGAAAAACCATCAAACTTAATTATTCAGGATCGGTTTTCCATGTGTTTTCGGTAAAATTCCGGCACTTTGGCCACTGGTTTCATGTTTTCTATCCGTTTTCATACTCAAACAATCGATTTATCAAGCGTTCGCCAAAGTCCGAGAACCTTCGAAAAATCGAAAATTTTTGAAGGGGTATGCCTTAAAAAATTTGCGAAAAAATGAATTTTGAGCTAGGGCTCTGGAATTTATATCACTTCTTCCTTGATGCAAGAAAACATTCCCCACCAAATTACAGCCCCGGAAAATGTTGGGAAGACTTGAAAACATGGGAGAAACCGTCAGAATTAGACGAAGTTGATTATTCAGGATTTGTTTTCCATGTGTTTTCGGTATAATTTCGGCACTTTGGCCACTGGTTTCATGTTTTCTATCCGTTTTGATACTTAAACAATCCATTTATCAAGCGTTCACCAAAGTCGGAGAACCTTCGACAAATCGAAAATTTTTGAAGGGGTATGCCTTAAAAAATTTGCGAAAAAATGAATTTTGAGCTAGGGCTCTGGAATTTATATCACTTCTTTCTTGATGCAAGAAAACATTCCCCACCAAATTACAGCCCCGGAAAATGTCGGGAAGTATGGAAAACATGGGAAAAACCATAAAACTTAATTATTCAGGATCGGTTTTCCATGTGTTTTCGGTACAATTCCGGCACTTTGGCCACTGGTTTCATGTTTTCTATCCGTTTTCATACTCAAACAATCGATTTATCAAGCGTTCGCCAAAGTCCGAGAACCTTCGAAAAATCGAAAATTTTTGAAGGGGTATGCCTTAAAAAATTTGCGAAAAAATGAATTTTGAGCTAGGGCTCTGGAATTTATATCACTTCTTTCTTGATGCAAGAAAACATTCCCCACCAAATTACAGCCCCGGAAAATGTCGGGAAGTATGGAAAACATGGGAAAAACCATCAAACTTAATTATTCAGGATCGGTTTTCCATGTGTTTTCGGTAAAATTCCGGCACTTTGGCCACTGGTTTCATGTTTTCTATCCGTTTTCATACTCAAACAATCGATTTATCAAGCGTTCGCCAAAGTCCGAGAACCTTCGAAAAATCGAAAATTTTTGAAGGGGTATGCCTTAAAAAATTTGCGAAAAAATGAATTTTGAGCTAGGGCTCTGGAATTTATATCACTTCTTCCTTGATGCAAGAAAACATTCCCCACCAAATTACAGCCCCGGAAAATGTTGGGAAGACTTGAAAACATGGGAGAAACCGTCAGAATTAGACGAAGTTGATTATTCAGGATTTGTTTTCCATGTGTTTTCGGTATAATTTCGGCACTTTGGCCACTGGTTTCATGTTTTCTATCCGTTTTGATACTTAAACAATCCATTTATCAAGCGTTCACCAAAGTCGGAGAACCTTCGACAAATCGAAAATTTTTGAAGGGATAATAATGGTCAATAAATTTGTTCGTATTTATGTTTTAAAGAACTATTACTGTAACAACAATGTGCTATAATTAAAAGTTCAAGCCTCCTGCTACAGAAAGTCTGGCGACACTAAAATGCTCCGCGCCGCTGGCACTTTTTGCGCGCGCACTATGTATACATAGATATATCTATGTATGTACGCCACTGGGGACAATAACACGTCGCACGGGAAAAACACATTGGACTAAAAATGACGACTGGCGGCGCCGTTAATATCTTACGAGGCGGTGCACACTGTGCGAGATACGTAATTACGCCCGCCGGCTGCACTTCCGGTCGATTTACGGTACTGTGACATTCATCACATCTACCCGAGTATTCATTGTTTGTGTAAGTAAATGAAATCCTCTGTTCCTTCCGGCGAGTATTACCCTTTAGCAATTTCGCCAGAGGAACTCCAAGTACCAACACGCTTTGTAAATTAGCAGAGAAGTGATACTGCAGACGCACGAAATGGCGCGATATGTACATGCGTCTGACCACGCACTGACCTATTCTACTGGAGCCTACTGCGAACTATTCCATCAGAGCGATCTGTAATTGGGCGCGGAATTTATTTATGGTATTTATATCATCGCAACCGATCATTCATCCTTTGACGCGCGGTATGATGAATGGGCGTCCGCGTACAGAGACTGTATTGATTTATATTAATAAACCGCAAACGTGGCGGAAATTGACGCGAGCCGAGAGTTTAAAAGCGCAAGAGCGTTATGATTCCGTGAAGTAGAGATCTAGTGCTGTTGAACTTGTTTGATAAATCTACTTCCTATTGTAAAGGATACGTGATTGGCTTTGAGAGTTAGCAGTTTCAAGCAGAGTATGCTACTTGGAGAGTGTTACTGATAACATTTCTGGTGTATTCGGTGACTTTTCGTGTTTCTCTTGTGCCTGAGGGGTGCCAATATTCTGCCATCGGGGTCTGTGGTCCGCTTCCCAGCATAATACATCGGTGTAATGGAGCTGGCCGCAGATCACGGGTAATCCCGAGCAGAGGCATTGGGATGGAGTTGTGGGTGGGAGTGCGAGGGTGGGGGCGGCGATACTATTCGACGTTTTAGAATTTTTACGTTGCCGATGCCGAGAGAAGCGATGCCCATGCTGCATCCACTCGCTTGGTAGGAAATCTGTCGGGCTTGCCGGGCGATGCCTCGCGTCGACAGCTCGAGCAGAATGAAATATCGATTTTCAATCGGGCATAGTTTAACACTCGGGCGATTTCGAATAAAATTGCCGCTCCGCAGCCAGGCAGGAGCTCTATTTGCCTCCTCCGCCGTTGGCCGTCAATGATTTCGCGATACATGGCCTGGCCCGATTACCGCTGGAAATCGAAACGTTTACTACCAATCTCGAGGAGCGTGTGTTGTCATCCTGGAATCGGAGACTTTATGGTCCGGACCAAGAAAAATAGCTGGCGAACGATCTGGTTTTTCTATCCAACTACTATCCCTCACTATCTGTCACCCTCCCACCACCACCACCGGCCCTCTCCCTCTGTTCCCTTCTCTCCCTCTCTCTCTCTTTCTCCCTCTATACTTCTATCCTATGCCCGCTGGGTCTACCACTGTATCCGCTTTCGAAAAGCGTTAATGAGACCGTGCACATTGCCGTTGTATCCTGCCGATCGCCCTAGCGGATAGCGAGTACTTTAATTGGAAAAGTTTCCAACTGTCCTCTTCCTCTTCCGGCCCTCCGCTTGTGCTTTTTTCGCGTCGGAATCAGGGATTTATGTGCGGCGGATACAACACACGCCTCGGACTCTATCTTAACATTGAGCTGCCGCCGGCATTAATTACCAGGATAGCTGTAATTATAAATTAATCGCCGGGTGAAAACTTAGCAAGCGGTGTAGGGTTGGCGTGACATTAGTCCGTAATGAAATGTTGAACAAATTATTGACGAACCTTTTAAATGGGACGAGTTCGTATAGTGCACATTCAGCTGGGAGGAGAACAAGCGAGCGGCCTGCCAGTTCTCCACCATAGCCGAAAGCGGAAAAATTCTGGCCGACTCGCCAGTGTCGTTAAATAGGCCGAGCGCATTGTCATTTATACGTTCGCGGGACAATTACTCGAGAGTCGGAGATATTTTCATCGAATAAAAAGCGGCCAAAGCAAAGCGGTCCGCAGCTTCTGTTCTAATTAAGCACGCGCCGCGTTTAATTGCTTTAAAAGCTAGCGCAAATATTGTTATTTCATTAACACTAATCCACGTATGCTTCGTCAACAAGAAGAGCGGTGTGCCCGCGTATTATACCATCAATGCCAATTCGTTTCATAGTTGCGCTCTTCGAGTGCACGTGTGAGTGTAAAGATACACAGAGAGAAAGAGAGAGAGAGAGTGGCTAGCTGCTTATGTCCTCATTAACTTGATTGGTAGTGCAGGATAAAGTATGGGTGGGTTTTTTTGCGGAAATGAACTGAACAACTGGCGTACCGTTCTCGTTGCGATATCCAATCGGTGGTAGGTGGCGGGCATGGCGTTAAATTGGTGTGAGAGTATGTGGCTATTAGTTTTCCCGGCAATGCACTAAATTTCTTTCGCCGGCAAATCAAGGATTTATATTCAGTGTGATAGGATACGGCCAATGACCAGGTAGCAGGGCGCAACTGTGCGGGCCGATGGCCGCACCTTTCATCCGCTGGCTAATCGGTGTCGCGCGCCACACCGGAAGGACGTGCGCGGAAATTCGCGCGCGTTTATCGCGAAACACGGGAAAATATGCAAGCGTAGACGGGGAATTTGCATGACAAAAAGCGCCACGCCCCGACCAACTGCCGCCTCGGCGCACATTCGATAGACGACGCGCCGATGATAGCGGTGGACGCTTTGTGTCACGGCGGCGTATCCGGCAGGTACACCTGCCGCATGACCACCTTCCCCTTTCTAGCTCGAGGATTACCGGCTCTAATTAAAATTACATCCTGTCCTTTGTAGACCGCTCGTGAAATTCACCTTTTTCCACCAGACATCCAATGAAAAATTGTCACGCGAGAAATGTGGAAACTTCGAACTATATTCTTTGTCCGATTAGTGTATCTCTGCCTGTGTTAGACATGCCAACCTGATTTAATAGACGACTAGCCAAATGCTTGTATCGTATTACGTTGAAATGGATCAGGTTCGGATGGTCTTGGGTAACCTGTCAATCTTGTTTGTATGCTACCCCGTAATTTTCAAACACCTCGGCTATGCTTTTAGTGAACAAATGTGATCGTTACGTGGAGAATTGAGATTTAATTAAGCGGTTGTTTGAGATGCTAATATGATTAGGCTTACGGCTTCACCGTCGAACAAGATCGATCTCGTTTGCTACATTTAGATACGCCTTTGGTCGCTGACCCATTGATGGATTAGCGCCTCCATTCGCACCCTTTGTCATGCTCAACAGTAACCTTTGACCGGGCAGATGGAATATCCGATTTACCCTGGAGAACAGATTACGGAGAAATTAGTGGAATGGTGGCCCTACAGGAATTCCGGGGCGGAAAGTGCTTAATGAGAAAATGCAGCAAGAGACTCTCAGCTGCAAGGGAATTTTAGATATTATGCCGCTGGTGTTCCTGATTTGAATTCCTGCTCGAGGAAGTTTAGTATACGTACAGCCTCGCGTTGTGTTGACTATTACGTTGTTTGCTATGGTAATGAGGACTCAGCCACAATTTCCATATTTCTTCATCGGGCATGAATCACGAAAGGCAGCGCCATCAAAGCGACGGATTTCGGAGAGGATAGGGCTACGCCAACGAAAATCGATAGCGGGACAGGACAGGCCACCTGGGATACTCAGAACACTCGGCACATGTCGGGCAAACGAACGACAGGACGCGCCACGCATATTTCACAGCTTCAAGTATTTCTCTAACAATGGGGTGCAATCCCCTTTTTGATGTACACCACGCGCCTCGTATTCAAGTCTTGTTTATGGTGGAGTTTCTACCCCTCGCATTCAAGAACTGCGGATTAGTAGCAATTAGCGACATTAAAACTGAAAACTCGCTGTCTTTGAATCTCCTCTGCGTCGCGTCGCGACTACAATTTTTTATTTGTCCTCACGGCGGCCTGATAAAAATGCAATGATTTTAATAGCAGACCCTGCCTGTTCGGGCACACAAGCGGAGAAAGGAGATTCCCAGCTGATACGAGATACAGAGGATATTTGTAACCGGCACTCCCTCGGGAGTCACAGAATCCGACGGTCTCCCGTTCCTGTGCAACCACGCTATTGGAGTAGCTTGGTATCATCCGGCTCTTTTCACACTTCTCGTCACGACGCTAGCCAGAGCTGACTCTGGCGAAAATTTTGTATATTCTCTCGCGCGTCACCAGCTACCAACTCCTTTATCTTCTCGAGTCGGGGGAACGGACTTTGAACTAAAACACTCCAGAAAAATTGTCCATGTGAAATTTGTCAGCAAACGACATTGTAAACAATCGTTAGTGTAAATATAAACAGATTGAAATGCTTCGATCCATGTATTGGCCGCGATGGTATCGAGTGCAAAAGATATGTGCAATTCGCAATGGAAATATTTACGTTTCCGAGAGGAGTTTACGTTTCCGCCTTTCAGTTACCTGAGTTTTTTTGTGAGTATCGTTGATACCCAAGTGATCGTACTAAATTTCACTGTCCAATATAAAACTTGATTCTGTAATCGCAGTTGTAAACAACCACAAATAGACCCTGCACAAGTAACCACATATCACGTGATTGTATACGCTTTTAGGTGTACAAATGTGTACAGGAGCATGTTCACGGTAGATAGAGTCCTGCGAAGGAGATGCAGTGAGTTGTAAAACAGTAATTCACGTCAGTCAAATGGGCGTGATTGATTGATATGCGCTGGCGCCCTCTATACCGTATAATTAACTAGGATACCGCACGTCGGGGAACATTTTCACATCGCTGTCACTTCGACCGAGCATGGGAAAGCTTCGCTGGGCTTAATACGCTAGTTTCTCGTTGGAAAAGGATTAAAATGAATCGGACGTAAAAATTGTCACTCCATTCCCGTGCAAGCTGAGAAAGAAACAGGACGACCACTGTCAGGTAGATCGCGCTGGGATGAAACTGCTTAACGAAAGTGGAATTTCCAATATTATGTGTTCTCTCATCCAGCACCAGTTACCAGTAGATATTGAACGTCAATTGATATACGAACTGTGATACTAGTAATGTTATACCCTGTGATCAAAGCTGACAGAACAATGTAATATATCGTAAAAACAACTAGGATTTATTATAACGGCCTTCGAAGGGAGTGAACTAATTCTCTCAACGTTTTCTGACAAAAATATGCGGCATCAAGGACGCCAGTAGCAACGGCTTCCAAAATCAAGATCCAATAAGCCGAATTACAGCAGGGTGTTCGCACGCGGACTGGCCGAAGCCCAAACCCCCGGGAAAGTGGAGTGTGTGTGGGTGTGAAGCGAGCGCGTGAAATACGGCGAAAATAATTCAAATCGTATAGGGACACGGTGCGCTGTTATTAATAAATCTGCACGCTAAGTGAAAGCGACCGGGCGTGCTAACGGAGCAACTCGAGCACGGGGAGATCGATTCGCGGCTGAATATCGGAATGCATCGAAACGCCAGCGTGAAGATCGCGCGCGCAGATAACGAATGTATTGGAAATATATGGGAATAATCAGTAGCGCTTACAACGAGCTAGGACATATCTGATAAATCTGTAGAAGAGGTGGTTGCGCGCGCATCCTGTACCAACGGCGCAAGAGTTAATCAACTAATGTGAACTAATCGCCGGTGATCGTTAATTAGGTTTGATTACACAGGGAATAAAGTTGGACTCGGCACGGCTCAATCCAATCGATTGCCATTCCGTGCAGAAGCACTAACGGCGATCTGTCCATTTGCCGGGATGGCTTCATACACTCGGTTACCCTTTTCCTTGGCCATCCGGATGCGAAGGTACCGTGCACCATGATCTGCCAGACAACCACCCCCTGCCGGGAACGCTTCGTCCCGAGGGTGCATACTGGGCGTCCGTGTGCGATTGCGCGAGCCACTTTACTCTCTTTAATTAAAATTGGCCTCGCGACGATGAAAACATCAGAGTGAGAAGGATTTTCGGGGGAGTATGTGTGGTATATGTGTGTATAGGTGCTTGGCGCCGACCATTTAATATCTCGTTGTCCTCTGACGTAGCAGCAGCCGCGGCTCGTTGTTGATTACGAAATCGAGCGGAGCCCGAGAAAATAGAGCAGAAATGACAGGGTGCTGTTGTCGCGGACGTTATCGTGATTATTTTAAACATGACGTAGTCCGCCACAGCACCGCTATGCGCTGACTCCACTGGCACAGAAAGATTTTCCGATTGGTTTGCCATATCAAATTTTTCTATCCACGCGCATCGCTCTCCCCCTGCGCTCTCTCACCTTCTCACCCTCTCACGCTCTCTCTTTCTATCGCTCGTTCTGCGTACCCAGCTCCATCGCCATGGGGTGAAGCACTCCATTCCGATTTCACAGTCAGTTCGATGAACAGGTGGCAAGAATACGCTAAATCAAATTCCGCCTGCATTTTCTAGTTGCTCCTGTAATATGTTAATACTCGATATCGTTGAAATGGGGAACCGCGTGGAACCGACTTTTGCCGGTTGAAAGAATATCGGGATCCGAGGAAGCCCAGCGTTATTCGATCTGCCCGATCGGGCGTGAAACTGCGTAAAATTATTTCTCCATATTGCATCCGTACTAGACGAGAGCTCGTTTTGAATGCCGTTTATCAGAAATAAAAGTGCCAAGAAGTCGCCTTCAGTTTGTCGCGTACCTAGTCAGCCGATTCGGTCTGGCTTTATATTACTGCCTATAGAGAATCACTACATGTATCAGGATGGTGTGGTACCTACACTTTATCACTTGATACCGAGCCAGCAAGATATATTGGATTCTATACGAAGACGAAGGAGAAAATTTGGAGAAGCACGGGAAAGTGTGTTGAGAGATGGTGCGGTGAAGGGTATCGGTAGAATGCAAAGCACGGGAGTGTCAAAGGTGCTTGCAAAGGCGGTTCGCATCGATACGCGAGACTACCTGCCAGAAGGATACGAGGTCCATCAACCTTTCCACACGCTATCGGCATGCTGGCCCCCGTGCTCCACAGGTTGTGGCAACATTTTAGTCGGGGATGCTGTTTCCCGGTGTAAAGCGCCGCTCTCCAATAACGAGGATGCCAGAAGCTTTTCAAACCAGTACGATCATTGCTCGAGGCTCACACTTATATGTATATTTCTCCTTCGGGAGCGTGCGAGCGGAATTGTTCCGGCAATTAATGGGGGAACGTCGCTCTCGCATCCGCAGTTGTGTACATATTGCGAAATTCTAAGCTGAGATGCAAAAGTGCAAGAGTGACAGCGAACCGCGGGAATACACTCGCGTCGGATATCAAGATAGTAATTTTCAGTAGGTATGTTTCCCTGGCTCGAGCCTCGGAGAAATTTACGGGACCGCCTTTTTAATTCGAGATTAAACTGTTTCGAGCGATACACCGTGTGCCAGGGGACGCATCTCATTCGCGGGCGCAAGAGCGTAAAGCATAATTGGCTGGTTTAATCGTGACCAAATGTGCAGTATGAATATTCGACTATGTGCGCGCAATCTGTGTCGAGTGAACCGGTCGTGTTTACTCAGTAATTTAAATCAGGCACATTATTGCATTTCAGTCGGGGCGGGCGCATTCTATGACACTATACTCGCTCTGCCTCTTTCCGGAGCGAACATTCATTAGTGCCCGCTTACTCCCTTTTCCATCAAGTGAGGCGGAACGTTCACGCGTGCATTTGTTGCGAATGAACAACTCGTAATAGGAATGCTGACGCGTCGGCTCTCTATTACCCACCGATGAGTTTCCCTTTCTGATAGGAGGCATTTCGACCTATCTGTCTCCTCAGTGCACTGCATTGCTAGAAGTATTCATGCCGCATCACTTGGCGATATTCCGAGCAACTGGCGGATATGCTTTGGCGTAATCCGTCTCTTGGAATGCAGCTCGGCCAAGAAACGCGATGGGAATGGTCGAAATGTACGAACGATGCTTTCTCATTCAAGACACGCAGCATTAGCTTATATGGAAAAGATCATTGCCCATAATGCTTCTCTGTATACTCTAAAGCGGTTTTGAATCCAGCTAGACCGTGGAACGCTAGAACACACTTTGTTACAAACTCTAGCTGGATTTTCTTTTTCGATGCATATCCACTGGACTGAACGTAGACTCAATCTCCACTGACAATATTTGCGGAAAATACCAGCGCGAGTAATTGACGTGTAACGTAATCCCTGACTTCTAACAATGAGGACTTTCGATGAAGTTTATTTAGCTTAAAAATAATCATTTCAACTATAAGGCGCTTTTTCCTTTTCTTTAGTAATTACGGGTGAAAATTCCTTGTAATGAATACATTCAACCGTACTGTTATCAGTTGTGTAGGTTGGAGAGCGTATAATCTGCGAACGTACGACGCTTGAATTGAAGTATCCATATACCAAAGGCACACGTAAAATAAAAGCGTTTTCGGCTGTACCATGACTGCGGCAGTCAGAATATTCTGCTTTCCTAATGAAAAGACCCTCGCAAACGAACCGCGTGCCATTGAGTTTAATACTCGGCTAATAAGATCGGGCGTACATGCTAAGTGTAAAAGGCGGTCCTCCAGGTAGGGCGTGGATGGAAGTTGGGGTTGCCGCTCGATAGTTCGCGCGAAATTCACTGCGAGCGTCTGCGAATGGTATTTATTAACAGGTAGTTATTGGGCCACTCGCACCCACCATTTTAGCTCTCCCCGGAAGCTCTTTCACGGATTTGGACCATGAAAATCGGCTATGAGCTGGCGAGTGCTTATTCCACGCGGCAAATCACTATTTTATTACTAACTGAACTTGGATAGGTTGACTCTTTCAGTGCTTTGGTCGCGCGTAATCACTGGCGCCGTTTTCGAATTCGAATCGACGAGATCACCTCGATAAAGTTGCATGATGGGCGACATGCTGGACTTCTCGGCCTGCTCAGCAAACATGTACCACCATTCGCACACAGTTGCGGTCGCTTGAATGAGGCCGGCTCTTGTCCATGCCAGCCTGTCGACGCACACCAGCCCACTCGACGCAGACAAGCGCGCTGGTGCTAGTAAATATGTGTCCGGATTGTGCGAGTCCATGGCTCGCAGCTTTTCAAGCTTTCCCGGGCAGCCTGCAGTACTCAGAACAGCATAGTAGGCGCGACCGTTTTTTCGCTGCCGATTCTGCAACTGGCAATCCGCTTTCGCTGTGGATCGGCCAGCGGGGCCGGAATGATAGAGAAGAAGATAACGCGGCGAGGGTAAGAGCAGCCCAACTAAAAGGGGTGACTCGCTCTCTCTCTCTCTCTATCACTCTCTCTTCGGTCGTAGTGAAAGGAAGCGAGAGATGAGAGATTACTTTTATCAGAGGACATGGATGTCGGTACGATTATCCGGTCCACGGTGCACCATTCTATTTAATGTCTTTTCACTCTTGATGCTCCATTTGCGTGCCACCCGTGCTTGCCGGTCCTGTCGACTAACCTAGCAACGTACTCTCCCTTAAAGTGTATATGTATAGTATAGTATACATATACGGGGAAGCAGCCTGCAAAGAGCGGGGCTCGCCGCGTTTTTCTTGGCTGGCACACGGGGCGACTGCGCTAGGAGTAGCTTGCTCTTTTCATTCAGTATGTGTAACGGGGACGTATGCTTAAATGGTACGGTAGCACTCCAAAGGAAGTGGCACTCCGTACTGTGATACGATTAGAACGTGCCATTCCAACCCTTTTGGAAGGCGAAAAAAACACAGCAGCCGATTGAGTGCGATAGACAGGGATTGCATTCGAATGCCAGGCAGATTTCAATGGTCCTGCCGCGGCCCTGGTTCCTTTCAGCGAGGCTTTTGCGCAGTCTAGACAATGGCTGTCGTCTACTCTATTACTTACTGATTTACGTGTCGCTTAGCGAACAGTACATCGACCGGGCATAAAACCGGGATCGTGCGAAACATCGTCGTCGTCCGGGGCAGATTGAAACGTCGCGAAACGACGTGCCCTTTCACGATCTCGAAAGCCGAGCCACCGGATACCCGATCCATCGCTCTCCGTTAGCGTGACCCTCGTAAAAGCTTCACGAGCGATTCGTGCTAGGCATGCGAAATGCTCTGCAACGTTAAGACGCGCTCGCTCGCTCGCATCCGCGCCAACGAGCCCGGAGTTGTTGGACAGAGCCGCAAAACAATTAAATTTTCTTTGTAATAGCGTCGCTGCTGGCCGGGAACCATCAAGCTAATTCCGCTGTGCCACCGCCAGGGAAAGTGCTAAAGGAGATATCCCGAGCGCCCTGGGTAAACCCGGAGACTATGTGGTAACGGCTCGAAAGCAAGGGAGCTCAAGCGGCCAGGCAACAAAGTTAGAATCTGATATGAGCCGATCTAATTTCGTGATAGGGAGCAAGTTCCGACAATCAGTATCATCCCGTTAAACCGCGAAAGGTAGCTCGCGTGTTGCTTAATCCGTTGAGGTGCTAACACTTCCAACTTTTATTTTTCATAATCGATACTCGCCTCTAACTGTCTCAGTGTATTTATCTACTCTGGAATACCCTTTTAGTGATTTCTAAGGAAAACAAATATTTCGATCCTATTCAGTTACTTTTTAGTTATATCAACTGAATAGCAGACAAAGGAAAATGGAGTGGAGAAACGTCTGTTATGCTTAGGATGATGTCCTATTGAAAATGCGTTAGCCCGTTTCGACAAAGGATTGCAACTACCGACAGGTTTGGAAATGCCAATCGTTTTGAGATACATCGGTCGCGTTCATCTGTTGAATATCTTCAAGAAATGTACATAGATCGCGGGAGTAAAGAACGTGTCACGGAAAATATGAGGGGCGATAATTTGTGGACAGTTCGATTTTAGGGAGCAGTGCGCGGTGCGGTCAAGGAAAGGACGACCGCATTGAAGCGGCGCGGCGTGGTGCGGTGGTTGGAAAGCGATACGTGATGGGCAGGCTGAGCAAAGAAAGCGGAAATCCTGAAAAAGGAGTCCGATCGGAGTGAGATTCCGAGAGTAGGGGAGAACGGGCCGGCGAGAGGGTGAGAAAGATCAGGGTAGTTTGAGTAAAAGAAGCATCGACGCGTCTCCCGTCAAGTCCCGCCTCGTTTCCATATCGAGCGACTTTCGAGGGGTAGCGGTGACATCGTAACTCAATTTTCTCTCCTCCGTCATTCGAAGGGGACGGAAGTTCCCCGCTCTCGACGATAGACCAAACGTTGTTCGGGGACGAGAGTAGAGACGGAGAAAGGGAGATAGAGAGGATCGATCGATTGCTCGTTGAGTACCGATAACATTCCGCGCTCCTTTTTGTCTCTCCTAGACGCGCGCGCGGATGCTGTCTCCTTCGGCTTCTCTCCTCGCCCTCCAACGCCCCTTATCCTTGCGCGGAGGTCCATTAGTTGTGAGATCGTCGTTACCTGTAACTCAATTCCGATGGATTCTCCAAGTAGAACAAGGTCGAGACGACGAAGGGACAGGTCGAAGTCGAAGGACAGGGGACCGGTCACGGGCGAAAAGGTCAGAGGACGGCTGAAAGCCTCCCAGTTGAAAAGAGAGATTCGTGCTTTGGCAGTTGGAGCTCGCCCGCTCGTTCCTCCTCAGCCTGCTCAATTAATTTGGTTCTTAGTTCGGGAACGTGAAAGATACTGGTCGTTGGAAAACGGAGAACTCAATTATGCCGGCGCGGGCGCGCTGCCTGGACCTGTGCCTTGTGCACGCGCGCTCTCCCCTCGCCCCTCGTCTCCCGCCCCCCGCACCGTTGTAACCCTCTCGTCCAACGCTCCCCACACCACCACCTCCACCACCACCGTCGCCACCGCCGCCGCCGCCGTCGTGCCGCTCTGACTTTCTTGGTACAGCGGCCCAAGCACCGCAAGCCTTCGTTCGTTAGTTGAACGTTAATAGCTGCAAAAACCATTACCGCGTAGTTTCGTGCCGGCTCCTTGCAAAAGCATTGAATGGGGCCGTAATGCACTGGCGTATCTAACGGAAACTGGGCTTGGGCGGGGAACTCTGCCGGACGAGAAAGAGTGGGCCGGCTGCGAGGCTCGAGGGCGTCCGAGCGAGAGCTGAGACCCGGGCGTTTGATAGCACGACCTTCTTGCTCCATTGATTCGAGACTCTACGAAAAGTTCAGCCCCGTGACGCTTAAGCGGATAAATACATCCGTGAAAATTGAAAATCGCTCAACTTGGAAGAAGTCTGTGCTCCCCTACCGATACTGCCGAGGTTTGTATGTAGTCTGCGCTGATCTTCGCGGAACAAATTCCCGCGGAGTTAATCCTGCCACTCCGAAGTAAGCTCATTCACTTTTTCAATCTTGTTAGTACAGTTTTAGCATTGCTAATGGAATAGCGAGAGGTATGCGTGCCATGAGAAAAGAAAGAAATTACAAGGGGATTTAAGGGAGATATGCCGAAGAGGGAAAGCAAGTAACCTATGGCGATATCGGGTCAAGTGGAAGCGGAGGTATTCTAAAGCGAAAAAGCGAAGCGAGCATCGAGCGTGGATGTATCGGTATGAGTTCACGTAACAGCAATCGGTGTGTATCCTGCTGAAACAGCTATTTTCACGTGAGCCACGCCTGATTGGGCGAACCAATGCGAGCGACGTCGGGGCGCTTGGACTTCGTCCACTTGGCAACAATGAGAGGCCATAACAATTTTACCTCACGATTAAAAAAGGTCCTCTTTCTTCTTACTTGATCGGCCATATGTGGAAGAACAGTGTCATCGATCTTTCCTACGGTGACACTGGCCAGTAGTTATCTGCTGAGTAAGGTGGTCCCCGATCGAAGTGCTGGAGAATGGTGCAAAGCTAGTTACCCGATCGCTCCAGTATGTATGTACACTCTGTTTGCCATCGGATGCCGACGGCAAAAGCTGCAGGCGCACACTTGATTGGAATCCCTCACATTTAGCCGGGTCGATCAATTATCGGCTAATTACGGAATCAATTTGCATTCGTCCATTTGTTTCCTAATTACTTAACCAGGACCTACGTTGCGCTCGGTTACAGAATTGATACACGTCCGGCTCCCAAGCTGATTACAAATGTTTCTTCAGCGTGTGTAATTAACAACAAAATCGTCGATGCAAATATGTACGGGCGTTCGCGTACCTATAAGCCCCAATGTTACTTTCCATCTCGCGTGAACGCCAACGCTTTTTCAGTAATCTCAGCATACCGCGTTTAATTAATTACGCTAATATGGGTTAACGAAAAATAAAGGATAAATGTTTTCCCGCAACTCGCAACGCGCTGTCAGATCCTATCTTGGTCACCAGCATTTAAAATGACTGACGGTGAGTGTATGAAGATTCCATTCTGCTGGATTTTCGTTCCAGGACCAGCGATTATCCGTCATTTGTTGGACGAGTGCCCGCTGCTGGTTCGGTGGAATCACACACGGTATCTCAGACAATTTGCCAATACGATATATCTCATTGGTGTTACTCCTCACTTTCGCGAACGCAAATCTTGCCCGAGAGCTTTGTCTGCTTTTTATTTCTTCTCCTTCCTCGTGGTCTCGCTTCTGCTTTTGGATAGTCCTTCGATGTCCTCGACATGCTTCTCTTCTTTTTTCTCTGCCCCTTTCGCTCGCCAGCATTCCGTCCCGCCGTAGCCTCCCGGCCAGCAGTCGCCTCTCCTGCTGACCCGCGTGGTTTGCCGCTTTAAAGATTTATTTGCTTTATAAATGAAATCCGATGTCCCACGCGCCGCGCCCTTGGTGATTCATGGCACATCGCGCTCCATTGAAGTACATAACGCTGTCGTTCTATGTTGGCTACATATAGAGAGAGTTTTCGGTGCTGCGGATAATAGTCCGAGTGATAGCGCTTCTGCTCGAGTCCACGGTGAAATTGAACTCAGGCGAAAACGCGGGCAAACGGCAGAATTATTGGATACCGCGTCGACCTCCTTCCAGCGAGAATTGAAGTGTGCCAGCGCGACCTATACGTCAGTGAAAACTCAGCCAAGGTATTTACAGCTGAAAACATCAGGAAATCGCTTGAAAGATGCAATGCTTAATGCACCCTGAATTACGTGCTCGTTCGACATTTCGCACGACGATGTCTCTTGCGCGTATCTTCGAAGAAGTTTAATTCCTGCTGAAACGAAGTCCAATACAAACTGCGCGTTTGATGCTTGGTCTTCCGATTCTAGGGTGACTGCGAAGTGGATGTGGAGATGACAAGTGATCTCCGTTAGCCGCTAACACCATTTCGACCAGCTAACGCTAACTGTCGATATCTGTCTCTCGCTTATTGCTTACGGACGCGACTGCGTAAACCACTTCGCTTAACACATAATTTCATCCCCTGGTAACGTGCACAATGACGCCCCAACCTTTTTATCGGAGGATCTCTTTTGTCCCCGATTTCTGGGGAGAGTGTCGTCTCTCGCGCTCGTAAGTATATCGCGAAGCGATTCCCAGCCGGAGTAATCGTCGTTCCCCAAGGAACGCCTCGCACCGAAGATTTCCCAGGGAGATACGTCGACGGCCAGCTAGAGGCGGTGATCACCTAAACGTTTAAGATGCGCGCGCGCGATAAGTATTTCATCGGACGGTAGAACGGGTGGGGTCGACATTTTCGACCTCAAATTTGCCTAGATCGGCTCTGATCGATTTAAGTGGAATCGCATGGTCGAACGGCGGGCGCATGATTAATGTGACCGCTTTAAGACGCTACTTGCTCGCTCGCACCGCGACGATAATCCACGTGGACGTCTGACACGCGCTTCGAATTTATTTATCGGTTCCCCTCACCCTCCGGCGCAAGGGGAAAAAAAGTTTTATGACTAATATGCGATAATGTGCCATCCAATACATATATATTTTTCAGGGGCCTGATAGAATTGGAGAGCCGTCAATACCAGCCGCCGCAGATGCGGAGCCTGCCACCCTTCGACCCAGCCATCACCCACCGAGCCGAGCCGAGCCGAGCCACCCACTGCCTCTCTCACTCGCCTCGCCACGCCGAGCGCAACTGAGCGACGAAACTTTCCTCTTTAGTTAAAGTATCAATATTTTTCGATGGCGCGGTTTTCCCTTATACCTGCGATGTTATTTCTCCAACGCTATTGATTTTCTTCATTTGACACGCCCGAAAGCGCGCACCCACCTCTCCCTTCCATCCTGTCGGTAAATCTTGCCGAAGTGGGAACCGCTTGCCAGTCGGGAAATAAAAATAGCTCTATGAGGTAAACAAAAATATCGGTGGTTCCGGCTTCGGCTCCGGCCTCGGCTCCCAGCTCGTAGAACCGATCTGATTTCATATTACACAATTGAATCACTCTCTGCATAACTCTCAGCTCGGCCGTGAGTTATTCTGTCAGTCGCACCATCGCCGCCACCGCTCTCGCTTCCCGCGGAGTGTTCCATTTACGAGACTTTGCTTATTCCGGGGATGTAGAGTGCGCGCATTCGCTCGTTTGCTCTACACCCCGCGTATTCGATGCTATCCCACTTCTCAATAACTTTGAGTACTTGGATGCATTTGAGGAATAGTTTCGAAGGGACATTCAGAAGCGCGAAGCAAGTACGCTCTCTCCAAGCAGTAGGTGGCTCATTTCGCTGGGAACACTTCGCACTTGGCACGGTGCTCGCTTGAATTAGGATGGAAGACGAAACACAGATGCTCGTAGAGAAGGCCGGGCGACATGGCGTGGGCGGGGTGGGGTTGGGTTGGGGGGTTGGGTCGGATGTTACGGCGGAAATGCTCGCGACAAATTCCAGCGAGCGTCCGGCAAAACAGGTCGAGACAGAAGTTCGTTGGCCGACAGAACGCGCTGGAAGTAAACCAATTAACTGGTGGCAAGTTCTGCGGAAAATCTCGGACTTAACTCCAACCTTCTTCTCCCCCACATCCTCCGCCCGATCTCTCTCTACCACTCCTCCCGAATGCTTCTTCTGCCAAATCATGGTCCTCACTCGCATTTCAGGTTCCTCTTCCGTGCTCTTTCAGCGGCCGGTAAGAGAAGAAGGAATAAAAATAGTGCCTCGCCCGACGGACGATGGATGTCGACATCCGGGCGTCGGCGTTACGAAAGACGACGACCTGAAAGACAACGATGGCGACGAGGATGTCGAGGACAACGGCGGCGGCGGCGGCGGCGGCAGCAGCGGCGACGGCAGCAGCAGCAATTCGAGAGCCTGCAAACGAATTACGCGGCGCGGCCGAACAAAAACAGCAAATCCGGTAATCTTGTTTCAGAGTCAGCGGAGGAGCCACTCGTAAGGAGAGCAAACGTTCTACTACTTCTAATTAATTTCTGTTTGCCTGGTGGTAGCGGGCCAGATAGCATTCGGTGGAAGGGGTGGCAGGGGATGCCAGACGTTAGAAATCCCCGCCGAAGAGAAAGGAACAATCCACGGACTGACGTTCGCCAACCACGTTTTTATAGAGCCTCCTCGTTAAAGCCTGAGCCGTCGACTCTCGGATGCGCTTCCCGAGATTTACGACGGAGCCGTGTTTGAGCACCTAATTCTGATAGGTGATTACATCTTGATAGCGAAAGAGCCCCCCGCATACCCCATGCCTTCCTTAACTCTTCTTGATTTCGATAAAGAACAAGTTCCGTTCGCTTGGAAAAAGTTCAACGCCTTGGCAAGCTTGACTGATTTGAAATATATAAAATTTGGTTAAGCAGTCAAAAGACTTGTTGGATTTTCAATGGAACCCACGATTGCCATGTGATCGTCGAGGAAAAGTGTATGAGTAATTTATTCAGTTGTATACTTGGTATACTGGTTTGGTTACCGCGCACGAAGCCCAGAGTTAGTTCTCTCTACACCAAACAAGGTGTACAGAGTTTCGCGTGGAGTACTGTTAATTTGTGGAGCAAACGAAAACCGGGCGAACGGGCAAGCTGCAATTTGAATCTGCCCGAGAATCTCTTTGCGTTTGTATCATGCCGGCTACGTTACCGCACGTGCAATCATACGTGGACATCCTCGGTGGAATGGGACACGCAGTACGATACTTAACAGCAAGTACCACTATTTAAATGTTTGATTTACTCGTCGCCACAAGGCTACACCGATGTTTTAGTGGTGTCGGCGCCACCACTGTCATTAGTAATTTAGCACCGCATTATTCATATTTAGACTCCTGCAAGAAAGCGGTACGTTGGAGAACGAAACGTTTTACTAGAAATTGTGGAACGTTTGCGAGTAACGTTTCGAATTAACTCAAACTTGATCATCACCATGATAACTGCATCTCCAAAATAAATTAATATTGACACTTTATGGATCAGTGACTTTAATAAATTCTCGCTCGATACAGCTTCAAGTGGTGTTGAGTTGCCCGATGCAAGGCGGTGTCATAGTTACGCGCGCTCCTGTCACCGTCGGCAGCTCAAAGCGAACGAAGTTCGCGCAAGTACCCGGAAGTTCAATGACAAATTTCGCCATTCGAACTTGGCGGAGAACGCCGGGGGTTACATCGGTGGCGTTATAATCTCCGAAACTTAGGTAGCATTTGCGTGCGCGACATCCTAGTCGCATCTTTCAGTCTAATGATATCGGAAGAAGTTGAAGGCGCAGCGAGCTGTGACTGCGTCTAATCGCGGAAGTTACGCGACATCGGAAACTTGGCTAAACATTGATTAGTCGCCGTTACACGTCGTCGTGATAATAATCCTAATTCACAGACGCATCACTGATTCTTGGAACCCTCCATTTATCTTGATTAATAACTGTTTCGATAAACGCAGGTGGATTATTAAACTACTGTGTATCGCTCAATGTATTTAACGTTCATTGCGGCGTAGCCGAGCAAATTTTTAATTACATTATAACGGGGAGCGCGTGGCAGCTTTATCGCACGCGAATTATCATGATAATCGACCTAATATATTCAATGGCAGATTGCAAAATGTTTAATCAGCCAGGGGCCGATGAGCGTGGAGGTAATTACAAGTCGGGTACACAAGTTGCGCGATATTGCCGATTAATAGCATGGCAATTAATCGATGGCCGACACGAGCGGTCATCAGCCACTTTCTGGGAGGAATATTAACTTTGGACACTCTTGATACCGGCACGTCCAACGGCACATGATGAAAGACGTGCAATTCGCCGGTGTACTATAATGCCACTGCCAGATGCCTTGCTGCTGCTTGACCCATGTCAATCGATTTCAGACTAAATTGCATCGTTAACCACTCCATCGCCCAACTGCGTTTCGCATCACGTTCTATATTGCTTGATTTATTCTTGTCATATGATAGTTAAGATTTTCTTATAATCCCACGCAGAATTACACGCGATGAAAAATATAAAGTATAAATGTTTCAAATCACTTTTTTCCATTGTTAATGTAAAATGAACAAACGTCCAGCAAAACAAATTGTGAGTGACAGGGTCGACAACACTCCACTGCACGATTGTCTCGTTAACAGTTGTGGTTATCTTTATTGGGTATTTTAAAACCATGACTTGTCATACTTGACTATCAAAGCCTGTTGTCCATGGCAATTGTGCTGATGCGTATATTATATCGGAACAGTTGCGTGACTGCCGCTTTGTTATTTCTCTGAAATGAAAAGACTGACATGACAACATCGATACCAGATCCGGCCATGAAATTGTTATGCAGGTATCGCCAATGATAATTGGAGGCCGAATGTTTTCTCTGTTTTTACCGGTCTGCTGCACTGAATCACCGCAGTGCATAGTTGCGAAAATACCTTGGCCGCGTTACGGTCAAGGGTAGATTCGGTAGTCGGGCCTGGGATGGGTGAGGGCAAAAAATTGCTGCCTGGTAAATTAGTGGCCATTCAGGCTGAGCTGGCACGGCAACCTTTCCGAGCCAATCGAAACGAATTATCGCGTGAACTTTCAATTGGAAATTCAAACCAGTACTTACAGGCTTCCGTTTCCGTATTCCAGCCGCGACGGTAAACTGTAAAGTTTCTGGGAAGTTAAGAGCGCCGTGGAAAACAAAGGCTGTGCTCGAAGGTACATGGCTTATGGCAGCCAGCATGTTTTTCTATGGCACTCTGGATTATAAAAGTTTTATAGGAATAGATAGATGCATCATGGTGTCAATGAAAGTGACAAAGATTCAATGGAGTTTTATCGAGAACGGGTGATCTCCGGGAAGGAATCGCATTCAGATTCATATTATTCACTGGTCAGAGCTTTGTTTGCAAAGAGCTACAATTTTTCGGTTGCTCCATACATCTTACGTTATATCCCATATACGTTATATGGTGAAGTATTTCCGATATCAGTTGTGACTTTCCGTTAGCCGGCCGACTCTACTCTCAAATGTTATTTCGATTTCCACATTGAGCTCAGGCGGATTGAATCAGGGGGCGCATTCCCGCGCGATATTCCACACATTACTCTTGCACTCTCTCGAGCGCCAAAGACTACAAAGCTTTCTACAAATAGTTCTCTTGCGAAGCGGGCGGACGCGTCTCGTTGGCGCCGCTCAATTAACCCAGAAATTAGATCAATGCCGTACTCAACCTTATTGAATTCGCGCTCCGCTCTGTGGGGACAGCACTTTTTTAAAGTGCCTGCCGCGACGCATCTGCACTGGAAATAGGTCCACTCTATTATGCAAGGTAAACGGCGCGGAAAATGGGTGTGTGTCGGGCGCAGGTTGTAAATGCCCGCTACATTGGGACCGCATTGTTTTTACGTGAATGCTCCTGTTCGCATATAGTCGAATGCCACGTAATTGCGGTACGCTTTTACCAGAGTCCTTCAATACCCCTGGGACATCCTAAACCCTCCCGATCTAACGGTCCTGCTGTACTGAACACATTCTAAAGCTTCCCCTTCACTAAAGGCAACGCATACCAACGAAGAATTTTTGTTGCCAAAACACAATATACTACATATGCACGATCAATTAACGCGTTGTCACTAAAGCCAACCTGTCATAGGAAGCTTTGATTTTAGCAGGCTTTAATCATAACATGTCATTGAAATATGAAAGGCCAGGGTAATCGTAAAGGTAAATCGAAAACACATGTTTAACCTTTGGTTAGTTCATTCAAATATTCGGATGGTTACGCAAAAACGTTTTGAAGATATATGTTTTCGAAGGAAGTGCGAGATCCTTGCATTTGTATAGTGTGTTGGTGGTGACTTGACATGTAGTCGCGCTGTCTCTGAAACCTCCCCGTTACCTGTTATAGCCGTTCTCACTTTCTTCACTGGTTGCTCTCTCGTTTCTCTCGTTTTCCATCGCAGCCTTTGGCATCACGGTCGTTTCAGCGGCGCACGTTCGTGCCGGGCACACTTTATCATCCCGCAATTATTTCGTAGTCTTCCTACTCTTTCGGGCGTTTGCTCCTCTTCGTCCTTCCTGGAGATCGGTGAAGTGCTCGCGCGGGCGAGCGAGCCTGGCCGGCTTTCTATAAAATATACGTTCGTAGGCGGGCACCGGACCGGCGCGCGGTGGCCGGTTATTTATTTTTCCACAGTAACTGTAATTTTTCAAACGCATGCGGGCACGCCGGATAAATGTGCCAGGCTGTTTTTGACGCGTTGAAAAATACGATGTCGGCCCGGACGGCATTCCTCGAGATCGCGCCTCGCTAAGGAGGATGATAAAGATCGTAGCGCGCTCTCGGCAATTGATTTTCCTTCGTTCCACCCTGAATTCCTGCTACTTCATCGTTCTTACTCTCTAACGTTTTAATCCCTCCGTGCTTCCTTCCTACCCTCTTCTTCCCTCACATACCTTCTATTCCTCGATGGGAATTATGTCTCACACTTCTCGCAAACATATTTATTCGCACTTCTCCGACCTGAAAATGGGTAGGTATTGACGCCAGTTGACTTAGTTTTCCTGTATTCATTCGGAGGAGAGTGTAATCTTTCGTCACCGGGAGCTCACCGTCCTTTCCTCGCAAGGTGAGAATTTCCCCGGGCGACACAGTGAATCCGTCGCGGGATTCTCGGCTTTATTAGAAAGCTGCGAGGAGAACCGCCACGATGCCGGGAAGCAGCGCAACTGGTAACAATAAGTCCGCAGATCTTCCCGGAAATCGGGAAACATCGGAGGAGAACGGACGCAGCTTCGTGCCGAGAAGACTCCTGCTGTTACTCTCCTTCTCTAAGCTCTTCCTTGACTGCAACGAAAAGTATTTCATCGGAGCTGCATTCAAGACGAGCTTTGATACAGCTTTAAAGAAGAGATACACTGTATTAATGTCCCGATTATGTACGTCGATCCCAGCTAGAGTTGCTTTCCTGCGATTCATCCAAGATTATTGATATAAAAGCAGCATATGCAGCTCATATGTATACTTTTCGTACTGTACACGATAAATTTTCAACAAATCCTGCGCCGAAAGTGAAAACAACCATGCATTTTTGGTGGCATGGTTTTATCGGAACCTTTAGAACGTGCTCTGATAGAAAAATTCTCGGAATTTTTGCCATGCTGCATCCCCCAAACCAGGGGCGCAGACTGGCAAGAGGCATGTAATCGAATTACTCATCGTCAAACCTATCGCACTGAAATATTTTCAACAGCCATCTCGTAATTTTTCTACGTGCACAGATTCAGTGCAGCAAAAAATTCTAGCGCATGCAGAAGAGCGTGTTTCCGTGTAGATCGGAATGTGGAATTATTGAAATGAATAGGATAACAGATCTAGAGGGTGAGGTTCGAGTTGCACTCCTTTGGAGGCGGCAGCATTCTGAAGTGATATTCGTAGGTATACACGTGCTGATATATCTCGAGATTACGAGGATACATCGACAGCGACGAGCGTGACAGCCGAGTTCGAGAATATATTGAAGTATGTCGCTGAGATAGGGGTGATCGAGGCGAGGCGCGCCAGTTCTCTAACGCGGAAGGCAAGTAACCTCTCATATCGGGTGCAGAAGTTACCTTAGGACATGCACGTATATTTCGCCGCGGTGGTATATCGATCGATCGATTTTCTAGACTGGAGAAATCTCAGGCGTGTACGAGGGTCTCAGTGAAAATACGGAAAACTTAGTTAGAGGAGGCAGCGTGTCCTCTTCGCGAGGCACATAATGAAGTTCCAGGCGTGCGGTACTTAGAGTACGCGGTAAAGTGCCTTAATACGGGTGGCTTACTAATAATAGCGGCAGCAACATTCCGCTAAGTGTGTGCCGCTAGTTTACGATACTGGTAATTAACACTGGGGATATTAACAGCGTTACAACGCTCTAGCAACCGAGACCTTTCGATATACTATAGGACAACACGTGCTTTCCCATATTATGCGCCAGTTTTACTTACTTCCGACTGAAACAAAAAGACCATGTTTCATTAATACTTAATTAGAAAATTCAATCCACAGCTCGCACCTTGGGATTTCCAGCTTTGTAGTACATTTGAAAAATCATTGAAGATTTTCAATAATTATTCATACCCTTATATACTCCTCATATTTATTGGTGTGTATTGTTTATATTTATATGTTACCAGAAGCGCGCATTATTGTTTCATATTGGCTATTCAATTCAACATTAAATAAGGTATTACAAAATATTGACTTTTATCGCACGGTCTCATTTAATTCATATATTCAATACATATAATTGAGCATCACGTAGTTAAGTGAGAATTGTATAAATCATCAATAATACTTGGATTAAAAACATTGGCAGACGATAATAAGTATCGGGAGCCGCATTAAAAGTCGATCTCCATATCAGATATATGTAATATACATATACATGTACATACACTGCAGATTTAATTCAGCAACGGTGAAGCAATAAAGCGAGATACTCCGAGGCATTCTAAAAAATTGGCAACACGGCGTTTCAACAATCGGGCTCATGCTTCATTTCTGTATTTCTTGGTGTTCCACATTCCTCGCAGCTGACACTGCGAACCCCATTGGGAACTGGTGCTCTAAGGCAAAGAAAAAAACTCGATTTCATAAAGGAGAACGGAGACCAGTCGAGTTGCTTCAACTCTTAATGAATGTTTCCTGAGGTGGAAAATAACGCGGTAAATAGAGAAACGTTATTTCTAAATAGGAGCTTCCCGATCTATCTCGTTACCGCGGCAAGCAATAATTCTCGAATTTAAGGAATCTTAATAACAATTCAGTGGATGGTACTCAGCTTAATAATAAAGCTAATATCTTGCGGATGGGGTATCCTATCTTTTTCACCGAACAGTAGTGCGAAGACTCATTGAAGAGTAAAATGAAATAATATTATTTCACAGAAATTTGGCATGCTGAATATCAAGAACCGACTATTAATTTTTTTAGTAAAATTTGAAACCTCAGTGAAGGTTTAATTGTAGCGGACTATTAAATTGCACACAATTTATTTTCAAATTGGAGAAAATCACACTGAAGTACCTGGCTCGACGTACTATGGTTTCGTGAAATATGCTTGATTTTCGCATGTACATCACTTCAGGCTGCATTCGCAGGACAACAAAAGAGTGAATCCTCGTCCACCACAAGTAATCT
This sequence comes from Ectemnius cavifrons, assembly GCA_964023945.1. Classification (NCBI taxonomy): domain Eukaryota; kingdom Metazoa; phylum Arthropoda; class Insecta; order Hymenoptera; family Crabronidae; genus Ectemnius; species Ectemnius cavifrons. Next base: position 18,584,236 of record OZ030377.1, read on the forward strand.
TATCAGCTAGGCGACTCCGTAGCTGGACCGCACTATTTCCATGTGCGACACGGACCTCGCGCAACGAGTCGAGAGAAAAACGTGTGTCATGAAGTTAATCGGCGTTCATGAATATTCCCGGAGCCGCAAACCAGGCGGGTAGCGAAATTTTTCTCAGGTTCTCCCGCGACACTGTCGAATAACGTCAGCGATGCCAAATGGAAAGGACAGTTTTAATTGTGCCCTTGGGTTCACTCGTGGTATGTGTGGTTGCGTAGTATACGCTGTGGCTTTTGCCCACGTTCGGTCTGAACTATGACGGCATATGCACACTCGGCCACAAACGTATATCTCTGTGCAGGCTCTCGCCTTCGACACTACATTCATTTCTACTGACTGCTATATGATTGTGTCTAATACGTTATCGATAGTATAAGAGAAAAAGCCTTTTCATAGCGGTGTTTTACGCGTTTTGAAGTGTCACAGAAACAGATTTCGAGTCCCACGTCAGCAGTGCATTCAAGAGTGATGGAGCAAAAGTGCTTTCGTTGGCGACTCCAGTCGGGTGATCCTCACCAGCGTCCTATGTCCTAGGTTTTTCCTTAAGGAGAAACATATTTCGTATTTTCAAACAATAATCACCCATAAATTGAAGACGCTACCCCTAAAGATACTAATGAAGATTGAAGACAGCAAAGAACTCGAGAGATAAAAAAAGTTCGATCCTGCGCATAAATTAGAACTCGAAGGGGTAGCTTGTAGGTCGATTCCCCAAGGACATTGATATGCCGAGGAAAAAGGGTTCACAGACATACATATAGATACATATGTATAGTATATCCGTAGAGAGGTGCGAGGAAATGGTTGGCATGTGACGCCAAGCATAGATGCAGGAAGCGTGGAGACGTGCTTAGAAGGGTTACCGTCGCATAACGCTATCGCGAAATTTCGCCAGGCAGGCCGATCGTCCCTGACAACGCGCATCGTCGGTATCACTCGCGCGCCATTAATTTCATTCCCGTGCTCAAGGATATCCTGCCGACACCGACAATCACGACGGCGATTTGCCACATATCCGGCGAAGATAGAGCGCGCTGAGTCGTGCATCGGGCGCCCGAGAGCATATGTGGTCCGTCAATTCACACGCGTTTAAGTTCGCGGACGTATGTGGGTCAACAGGGGTCCACATCACGGAATGAAGTGTGATGGAAAGCGACGTGGGCATTCGTACGATCAATCGAACTATTTCGATGAGAACTTGTGATCGACCCTACGTTAAAGGGAGATCGTACTTTAGCTTATGATTCACAAGCGGATGATTTGTCGATTGCTACGATTTCATATTTAATATGATGGAAAGGTTTCTCTGTACCTTCACTGATCCACATCGCAAGGAAAGTTAGGCAAGGTGTTAAGCTAATCGTTAAATGTAACTGGAAAATAGTTCTCCTAACTTTCAGCTAAAGTTTATGGAAGCTTACGGTAAATATTGAGTGCTCTTTGGAAAATATTCCATGAGTAAACTATTTTGGTAGAGGATCTCCTAAACTTTTCTTTGTGAAAAGGTCTAAGCGAAGCATACTTTTTCTCTGGATGGGTGCTAATACTAGCAGTCGTGTTGGGTAGGGGATGAGAGTTGTATCCTGACCCGCTTCATTTTTCATCCACTTTTGAGAGATAGTGCAATTCTGCTGAGGTGGTTCAATATGCCAGTCTACCACTCCTACCTTCTCCTCAAGGGTTATTTCTTATTTCTCGAAACAACAGTTCTGTTTTACGGACTACGTACTCTTGGTTCTTCGAAGAGAGAGAACTGTGACGAATTATTTATTAATAATATTCTTATTATTAATATTAATTTGTGTATTATTTCTTAATGGTAAATAGAAAGTCCGGTGCTATGAACCCTATTCTAATTTGTCCGGCATTACTCAAATTATAAAGCGATCGTATTTCTATTTAGGAATAAGGGCAATTTCCGAAACTGTTTGAAGACGAAACGAAGTACTTGCGAAGATCGGCATCAACGGAACTATCCGATCCCCTGGCAGTCACTAATCATACCGAGTTTGTATTTACATTGGCCGGTAGAATAGATTTATTAAAAGTTCGGGAAAAGTTTTATTACCTGGGTGGGAGCACGCCAATAAAATCGATAGTGGGCACGAGAGTAAGAAAGTTTGCGGAACTCGGCTATAAGACGTTTGCGAAATTTATATAATATCCATCAAGTTGTAAAGGTACGACGTGCTAAAATAAACTGTCGGGTATATGTTAGTAAAATTATAATCATTAATTTATGTGTGTACTTCGACTCTCCAAGAAGTAAACCAACCACCATGTAAGAGTATGTAACCATCAGTAATGTAACCGCTCATTCGGTCTGTGCAATGTTTACTAATAACAAATAGAAGCGTGTCAAAAATGTTAGATGAGTTAGTGCCGAAGGAATTGGGGTTTCCAAGGCGTTCTTTAAACTTCTGCGAGTTCGTGTATGAAGGTAGTAATTAGACTCTGCCCTCCGAGTAACTGTTTACAAACATGGGGCTCCGGCTCGACAGGCACGTGCCTCAGAGCGTGTACCTTCGCGATGAAGGCCTAATGTGTATTTTCGGAGCTATGCAGGCGTGCATTCACTCTAGACTGTGCGTTAGCTCTAACATCTTAAATTATACGGAGTTAATTAATTGAAATTTCTGGATCCATATTGTCGTTGTACCTGACACCAGCTGTCTTTATAATGAATAATACTCAAGCATATTGGATTTGAATAAATTTAGAAACGACGAACAATTCTTAAATAATGTAAAATCAACGAAGCCATTAATAAAGATCGTTCAACAACACGATTTTATTAAGCCTCGGGTCTTCCCACTTCAACATGTATATCTGGGATAATTCTATTGGTTCCGTACATTTTCAGGGAAGAGCAGATGTAGGAAGGAACTTCAACTTATATTAAAAGCTGTTCCGTTATACCAGAACGTTATAAGACCTCGTGTTTTATTTTGACAGTGATCGATGCCCACGTTATTTCATATCCAGCCGCCTCAAGACCGATCCGCATTATTTGAGTGGTATAAAACGTCGTGGACTGAGGAAAACTGATCGTACCGGTTAAGGACACCCTTGAAAAATAATGTATTTTCGCGCGAACATCCCTTCTCATTCCACCGATCCTTTCCAAACAAGAACGGTCACCCTATGTACTTCTGTTAATGAGGCCAGAAAATCCGTGCCCCTTAAAGCGATGCTACGGGACGCGTTATTATGAAACCCTCGACGAATTTCCCAAGTCAGAAAATCCTGTTGAATGAGAAACTTGTAGTGCGGATTTTCACTGCGGCAATAATTCTTAAATGAATGGGAGTATCGGAGACGGTCGCGTTATTTATGCTTGAAAGCCGAGAAGATTCACAATATTAAACGGCACCGATTGTTTGTCGAGACGGACGACTGCCGTTTCTCCGTGAAATCCTGAAAGTAGGAAAGTTCCCAGCCACGTTTCCGTAACGGGCGATACGATCGATCTTGTATCCCGCTTGCAACAAGCTCCACCGATGTCTCCGATCGGAAGAACTTTTACAATTAATAGTGGCGGCGACGCTGCCGTGGATGCAGGTGAAACAAAGCGGGCGAGGCGTAACACTGGAAGAATGGAGCTGGAAGATTAAAGGCAAATGGCAAAGGGCCGCGTATCTACTTAGAAAGGTCAGGACAAAGCTAACTTCTGCCGAGTAATCAAAGAACCACTCTATGCGCCGCGCCGTAAGGAAGGCGCTCGATTCGTCGTCCATTCGGTGCCGCGCCACTTACAGGGATGCTCCTGCCCGGCGCATCATCGTTATCGCTGATGAGAACAGCTTCGGCCCCGATATTATATAGAGAATGCGACGGATCCTTCAGGAGCGGGAGAATGTTTGCGCGAGAAGTTCGCCGATAATCGTCCCGTCTGTCTGCACCCGTTTAATAGCCCGATTCAATTGAAGCGCCGCGCCGCGTCGCGCCCCGCCAGGGGATTCTTAAATACGGCTTGAACGTCCGGAAGTAAATTTCGCCAAGTGCCAACTTCAAGTCCCGGTTTACGTAAATTACACAAATCAACTCGTCCAAGCATAATACTATTACTTCATCTGAGTTCACTCAGCAGCGATGTTATACCCTCTGTGTGAAAGGTGGTGCCCAGCGGACTCTCTTTACAATCGTCACAGAGATTACCTGCAAACCGAGCCTTTTGTTATTGGCCCGAGACTTTAAACCGATGACATGAGCGACTGTATTGTCATGCTGGTGAAAAGCCTGGTTTAAAAGAGCCGTTCACGAACTAGTGGGTACGTTTGTGCATGACGAGTTCAAATAAGTCGAGCGGCATAATTACATCCCGCGCGTAGCTCTGGCTTGATCAGAGGACGCGACACGAAAGATATTCATAACAAAGCTTCATAGCCGAGTGTAGATAGCTACTCTTTATCTCTACGCACCAGTCACCAGCTTCATAACCTTTTTCTACCGCTTTCCCTCTCTCCCTTTTCCCATATCAGAGGGAAACTCCAACCAGTCGGAGTGTATCTACTCGATAAACGATTACAACAAACACCGGTAAACTTATGCTGGGGTAAAATATCACATTCGGTTACCTGTCTGCGCGTCATCCCTCGAGATCCGTGATGCTTTTCAACTCCAACGGCCGAGATACACATCTACCTTTACTACATAGTTGCGCGCCACAGTCCCGTCCCTGAAAAGTGCTACTCTTTATTTACCGATAAATCTGTCATCGGATACATGTCGATACCAAATTCGCATATCGGTGGTTTATCTTTGAAGAAGCCTTTGAATACATTCAAGTTCCTCCACCTGGCATATAAGATGAATATAGAGACAGCTACTTTTTAATCTATCAATTACCAGTATCATATCAACAGTCGCCATTTTGCACAATCGTGAGGCAGGGGGTTCTTTGAAGGTTAGGAACGCATTCCTGCGAGAGCGAGGATAAGCCAGCGGGTATAATCTGTGCGGGAAACGCGTCCGCCTTTCAAAAAGTCTAGCCAATAATGGTTGGCTCGAGCGGTTCGTAGTCAGCATTATATCTGGAGGGAGTCGTTCCAGCGGGCAGGATGAGCGATTTCCTCGCATCGGTTGCGGTGGTGGTTCGCGACGGTGAATGCGCTGCCTCTGCTCAATAATCGCAGGGCTGTAATTGCTATTGAGATCTGGAGAACGAAAATCTATTTTCCCAGTGGGCTGGCGGGCGCGCGAGCATCCCTGCTCGATTCAGATGCATCCGGAGCACTTAGCACGGCGACCCCCTGCAACGGCTATTCACCTTTTGCCGTTAACAACACCAGTGCATGGGCGCGCTTAATGCCTTCACGACAGATTACTGGTAAATCGCTCATAAAGACTGTAACTCGGTGGATAGCGCGCACCAAGTATTGTTAGGGTTTAGTTGAATTTCAATGGATGCTCTGTAGAAAGAAGGAAACGCGGACCAGATACCGGCTGGCTGGGCGCACTCGAACCTTCACACGCATGAGCCCTGAAAAGTGTGTAGAGATTCTCATTAGGATTGTAGAACTCTACTCGGTTGGCTTTCTTCCTACTTCTGCCGTGAAAAAAGAATGCGCATTTCATTACTGAAATATGAGTGAGCCAACGGTAAACTCCTACTTTACTCGTTGCCTCCCTCTTTCTACTCTCATCTTCAGCCCTTTTACTAGACGTTTAGCTCGCTTTCCAGCTTCCCTTTTGTTGCGGCAGAGTACTGCAAGTGAGAAGTATCGGGTGTAACTTTAATTACCTAGCTGGGAATGTGTGCTTGTATGTAACGATAGCGAATACTGTCGTCATTTCTAACGAGAATAACCTTTCTACCTTCATGTACAAGTCACTATTTCTTCCAACCTGAATTAGATTGCACTGAAACTTCTTTCCGAGAATAACTAGCTTTATCTACTATAAAGTCACTGACACTTGGAAGCTTTGTTAGACATTTGCAATCTAGTCCTTCTCATTTTCATGCAGTGTCTTCGTGTGAAACATTGTCATAGGACGACAAAGTGGAGTTTCCATTCCAAGTATTAAAAAAACAGTACGAGAGCGCTATCGTTTCGCCGATGTCACCGGCATGCAATTGCTTAGATGGAAAGCAAGTGTGTGAGAGAGAAATGTTTTCGCCTTCAGGGAGACACGAAATCCGTTACACCAGCAAAACCTCTGAATCTCCTGTGACACCTTATTAATGCGAGTTAAATTAGTTACACAAATATTTTGGCAAGCGGAAAACTTCGGCAACGATATTTGTCGCCGTCAAATTTATTCGCGCGTATCTGCGTGCTCGTGCGGTAGAAACTTCCCGCTTGCTTCGACGTGAATTAATATCGTAAACTAGTTCACATCAGCTTGTCATTTAAGTTTACGACATGATTTACGCGTGATCGGCTCATCGATTGCCTGAGCAGGATACTTGGCGCGATGATGTGATAGTACACACTTTGCCTGTCCAAAATTACTAACGCACTACACTCATTATTTCACACTTCAACCTTGTTATCCCAAATATTTTCCGCATCCCGCAAAAAATTGCAGATTGTAATTAGTACACAAGAGCAGTTAACAAATATTGAGAAGTCTTGAGAGAACGAAGGACTTGGTTCATCAGGGATATTGTCACTTTTCGAAGGACTCATTTCATTAATGATATCTGTTTGGCTGGGGTAGAAGTTGTAGCTACTACATTTACTAATGGATGCGGACACAGTTTGCTCAAGCTAAGACGTCTTATTCTGTCGGACAAGATGCAATTACAAATGCATGTAAATTAGTGGCTTGCGTTTCGGAGTCGCTCGGTGCCTAGAACTGACCTGGCACCGTCAACTTCGAGAACTCCTTTCCCTTAAGTACGTATCATTCAAGTTTCATTTCCGATGATTGAAACTCAAAACTGACTGTATACAGAGAGAGAGAGAGAGAGAGTGAGTGAGGAAGAGTGTATTCTAAGTGTCTTAGCCGCATGGAGTGAAGGGGGTGCGAATGAAATTCGTGAGTCACGGGGTGGATCTTATGGATAATAGCTTTCAAGCATTCTATCTAGCTCAAAGGAAATGCCGGGGTAAACCAGGGCCGGGCAGGGTAGTATCTTCCCTCTCTGCCCATCTCCCCACCCTACGAGCAAGTACTCGAAGAGCACTGAATTCGAGGCGGGCTGATGCTTGCCCAAGTAACTGCGCCACATCCATCCCGGTCTATCCTAGTTGCCTATGGCAACCTCCTAGGTGCATGGCGACCGATTAGACTTTCAGAAGGGTGCTCTGATCATCGAGCACATACTGCGATCCTCAGTTTACACATCGTAGACAAATACCCCCGCAGCACTCGGTACCCTTATGGTAATAGGCCAAAGCTCTGTTACCCGGCGCGGCGTGCAATGACGAATGCTCGCGCAACTCTATTACAGGGATCATGCCAGCTTAAATTCACATTGCTCGGAGACCACCCACTCATCGTTGGGGGCGCTTCGGCCAATTATACATGCGCGCGAAAATGTTCTCCAACTTCTAATTCCCTGCATCCTTTTCAGAGTCTTGTAAAGTGAACCACTGGCTGGTCATAAGAGTACCCTCATTTTCCATACTGAATGTGAAATATCTGTTAAAATTGCATAACTGAATAAAATAGTTCGAAAGATGGTGTATTCAATCGTAAATGAATTTGTAATGCGCGGTAGAATCGCTTAATATTATCGATCGCGTTGTTCGCTTGTTTATTTATGTACTCGTATATACGCATTTATTAAAGAGTATACTTAATGGGACTGCGGTTCTATCTTTTGCCGACTGCAGTGACATGAATGGGGTTGGTGCCGGAGGGTCGATATTCATGAAGGAACCACGCCAGAATAAGCACCCTAGGAGTAGGAAGCTCGGCCAATTTGTCTGATAACGAATCGCACTGCTCGAGGAGGTTTCTTCTCTTTCATCTCATCCTCATTGCTCGTTGATTGTAGGACGAAAAAGCCAAGGCGATCAATGCCATTAATTGTTATATGGAAGCGTACGGTTCCATAACATGCAGAAGTACGTGGCGCTGGGAACAATACAGGAAAGAGTTGAGCGGGCATTCAGCAATTGCATTCTCTCGTAAAAGCTTTAATCTGCCGGGGTCTCTGCTGGCGGCGGGCAGTAGGTGACAGCGAAGAAGAAAAAAAGCAAATCTCTCGGACGGGAACCGGAAGAACACTTATAAAGTGCCAGCACTTTGATATCCCACTAGCTACGGAGTTAAATTATAAAGGAGGGCTCGCGAACGCCACCTGACGTGTTATGCGAGCACGTATGAGATTCAAAAACTCTCTGAGGCCAGCTTTAATCCCTTCACGGAAATGAAAGCGCACCGAGAGTAGATGGAGTACGCCTTCAAGTACGCCCGGTTAGACAGCGCGCACCTAGTATAAAGAGGCCTGCTTCTGTGTTGCAACGATATTTTAATTAAGAACTGATTATCCCGCTGGCCTCCGCTTCTTGGGGTGCACTTCCGTTTTCGATTTTGACGAATCTCTTTGAGGCAGAAAACGAGGGAGAGAGAAAGAGCTCCATCAAAATATATTATCGAAAAGTGTATGGAACATTTCTATGGAATCCTTTCGCCTAAAATAGATACGAGCGGCAGAGGACTTCCTCTTTTTGTCTTGCAAATCTAATTCAGAGGCAGGTGAAATTATATTCAAATAACATAGTACCGAGCACGCAACTTCGAACAAGAAGTGGCCTTTTGCCACCTCTATATTAAAATTGTTCCATTAACTTTTTATGTCGAACCAGCACTCCCCGTCATAACAGCGGCTGGTCGGATAACTTTTAATGAGGGCAGAATTAGATAACGTTTAATTGAAACATCAAAATTCCCCTTGTTTCTTGCAAGATGAATCTCTGTAGCAGTAGCCGTTTTTGCGCTTAATCGTACCAACCCCGCAAGCTGCGTTTGATGGTCGTATTTAGAATTCCGGAACAGTGGAAGTGTTGCTTCCACCTTTCACCTACTCGTACCCAAGGTATTACTAATATCGTCGGTATTTAAACGTTATTTATGCTTTCGAACGGAACAGTCTTATGGGTCTCTTAATCGAAATAAGTTTTCTTTTACTGCAAACATAGTTCCGATCTTCAAGCGTAGAACGCTTGCGCAATCCTTCTCCTTACCCAAGAGAATAGCCATCCGGGAGAAGCCAACGTAACAAAAGCGCAAAGAGTCGAGCAATACTTCAGTCGAGCGAGTTGAAAAACTGATGATAACTGGGAAAGGCCAGTGTAGCTTTTTGCCTGATTGCATTGGCCAATAGTGCTTTTTATCTCGGCGAGTACCGAGAATTATCCCTGTGTAGGGGACAAACTCGGGTGTATAGGTCACCGGACCTTTTATAGGGTCGGATATGATATTCAGTATCGGTAAAGTACGGCCATTGCCAAGATTGGGGAGTATCTTGTCGTGTCGTGCTGGCTCGCGCAGCAAGTCGAATGAGCCTGCCGCGCAGAGGCAGAGCCGAAGCAAGCGGGTTGTCCGGACTTCTACTTCGGAGGAGGTTATCTCTGGCAAAAAGTGGCGCCCCGGGTCTTCGAGCGACACGTATTCCTATAATATTTTACGAGGAGATCGTGAGTGTCTCCTATATCGCGTTTACTCGTTGCCTGTCGTTTACTCGTCGCCTCCGACAACGCCTCCCCTCCTTCTCGCCCCCCGTCTTCCTGCAACGAACGCGTCCCGTGCACCCTTTAACAATTTCTTCGGTCCGTCCTTGCCAAACCTCCTTTTCTGCTACTTCTTACTTGGCCGCTTCTTTGTTCGGTCTGCTCTGCTCTTTCACGCTTTTCGTCGCTTTTCGTCGCTTTGCTACTCTTTGACCCGTGGCGCACTTCTCGCCCGCACGCGCCCTCCCTTCATCCGCCCACTCCTCTTATTCCAACTATACTCTCGAAGCGAGAGTCACTCCCAGCCGAGCTGGCCTCCCTTACTTTCCTCCCTGACAACCCCTTTCGGCCTGTCGGCATTTTATTACTGGCACCATTACTCAGCGAACGACTCGGCAACTCGTTTTCCTGGGAGCGAGCTGCTAGCGAGCATCTCTTCACGCTCGCTCGTGGTTATGTTCCTCCTTCTCCCTTCTTCTTTCACTGGTTTACTGCGAGTTTACGAGCCGACGCGACAATCGGCCAGATTCTTCGCGTAAACTGCATCCGCTCACCTCTTCATTTAACCAAGAGAGCACAGCCTCCTCGGTGGTTTTAGCCTAACGCTCTTTCGTGTAATGGCATCCCTCGCGCGATGCTCTAGATCTCCGGACGCGTGCCGAGATTCCCGAGGGTTTCGCATAAGACCCTTTTACACCCGTGTATTTCCTTGTTTCGTGAGGCTGCTTCTCAGCACGAGATGGCGTCGGACTCTTTCGTCTCATGAGGACAACTGTCTTCTCTTGGCTTCTACTTATCGTGCTGCATCTTGCAAAACGTGTACCTCAAGCGGGTTATTATAAAAACATGAAAAACGTGAAACAGAGTTTTCACATCTCTGACAATTGTTAGCGTGAGAAGCCGGTTAAAATATAATAAGACAGCCATAGAGTTTTGTAATAAAAACAAACTGTCTTTATTATGAGATGTTAAAACGATGAGAACACGTGTATTCCATATAAATCAACGAATATATGATACTCAGATAAACACAGGACCAATTGCTTAAAGCATTGTTTCGGATAAGAATAGTACTGGCCACTGCAACAATGAGTTTTTCATTTCCCATGCTCGGAGGGAACAGAGTAAAATGCAGTGCTGTGCGACGGAATTGCTTTCCATTGGGCAAGCGAACAATCGGGCAAATGCGCGTGTCCAATTGTGCGTCGTACAGTATATGTATAAAAGACGAACAATAGCCCCATGACAGCGTCAGTCTTTAGCAATTAACCCGGTTCTTCGCTGAAAACAATCCCGAGAACTCGGACTCCATTACCCCGGCAAGTTTAGCAAAATAAAGCCCAGTTAATCCGCATTGGCGGAGAAAACAGTCCCTGGTGGATTACGCATTCCAAGGATTGCAAAAAGCGCGACGTCCACCTGAGAGCTCGGTGGGGAAAAAAAAGTTGGACGTATGTCCAGCATCGGGTGCGATGTGTGTATGCTTTTAAAAGTGAGTTCAAAGCGCTTGGAAGCCCGAGAAGGGATTTGATACGGTCCGTAGGTGCTGTCGGGGGTAGACTTTTATCGAAGGTGGGGCGAAGTACAAACGCCAGCCAACTTGTGCCCCGGTAAGCCCATTGCGCTCAGGAACTGCCAACCGTCATTACAACTGCTCCGGTGAGCAATAAAATATCCCATTCGGCGACAGGTGATCCAGCAGAATGAAAAGTTACAAGTGTTACATTAGAATTGAACGCTTTTCTCGATGTCCTATCGTCACCTTCTTACGAGGTCGATCTTTAAACGTGAAAGACAACTCGAACCATCTTACAGATCGTATGTGCTTACGTGCGAATAGCTATTTGCCAATGCGCGCAAAGAGGAAACGAAGAAAACTCGACGTGTCACAATTTTCATTCATCGGCGGCAACGAGTAGAGAAAATTCGCTGCCTAGTAAAAGAAGGATATGTATGTGCACGGCTTGCGGCGCACTTGGCGGATTCCATGCGGAATAGCCGTCTGCTCGGCGGCGTAGCGCTGCTCCCGGAGAGCCGGCGAATAATTCGGCGATTTGCGTGATCGCGCAAAAAGCAGGAGGGTGGTTCCGAATAATGTGGAGCCGGCCGATATTACTGCCGATATGAGATCGTTGAATGTGGGCCAAGAATGGTAATTCGCGGGAGAAATGCTAAAGGGAAGATTATTTTGCGGCCATCGTCGTGTGCGCCGATTAAGGTAATGCAGAGTGCGCGCGCGCGCGCGCGCATAGACGCCGAACTTTCTAGTTATAGTTTTCTCGAGATTATGCCCGCCGGAACTGCCTAACAGTACGGCCTTGGATGAAGGCGCGATAAGTTTTTAATTTCATCGGGCTGTTTCTTCGCCGGATCTTATCCCATTATCCATACACTCCCACTACCACCACCGACACTCCCTTTTAATCTCGCACTAACGTTACATTGCACCGATGGAAACTGCGCCACTCGAGCTAGCCGCACACTCCGGATGAAATTGGTATTGCGAATGTGGTTTCTTAGCGTTATGTATATACTTTAGGAACTTCCGATACGAGCCCGGTTTTCCTAGTTGATAGTATGCAACGAGTTGCTATTTCGATATTTATACTTTCTTATGCATTCGCGACCTGTAAGCACGTTTATCATTGGCTCCTTCGTTATCCATCCAATATCCAGGAGCAGTAAGAGTACCTCGTCTTACGTTCGATCTCGACAGGCTCAGTTTGTCAAGTCCTGCAGCTCGTTTTACTCTGCTCCCACCCGCTCCTTCACCCCTTCGCCCCTTCACCAGGGCCCGCCCACCTTCTCACCCTGAGTACGCAGCCTTTGCATAAAGTTCCACCGAGCTCGTGCTCAGTAGAAGAGGAAGGAAGAACGAATGGTAGTCAGAATGACGGAGAGACTGAGAGAAGGAGGGAAAGGGTGGGTGGGAGACAGTGAGAGTCGAGAGAAAACCGAAGGAGAAATGTGACTCAAGGTCTTAAAGCCTTCTCCTCGGCGTTCGGCTTTCCCGAACGATGTGGCTTAAGCTACCTCTTTCCTTTGACAAACGAAATATTGCGATTGTGTCTTTCCCCGCCGCGATTCTTCTCTCGGCTACACCTCCGCGATTCTTCTACGTCAACAAATTCTACAGCCTTTGGCAATTCTCCCTCTTGGACCCAAATAATTGTTAGATATCGGGGACCCGCCTTACATTTTCTATGGCTTTGAAGGACCATGCACTTTTTCTAGAACGTCGTACTTTTCCTTAAAAATGAAAATCGAATTGTTGGCGCGTAGTCGACGAATAAAGAGTGGCGCGCGGCAAAGGAAAGCCGAGGGCGAGCGTAAAAGCATCGTGGCCGGGAATTCATCGAAAAGCACAAATGGAAACCTGATACACGATGAAAAGTAACGACATTTCGCCGAGATGTGCCGCGATAGTATGCCAGGATACAATCTATAACATACATACGCTCGATAACGGCGATAAAAGTCGTGGGGTCTGTGAAAGGCGATGTGGCAGGCACTCAAACTTCCAAGCGCTCGGCTACATTCGAATGCCATCGCTCGAATACACTCCTACCCAAGCAACAATGAACACACCAAGAGAAACTGGAGCTCGAGCATGCGATAGAAGGAAAGAAGGCCAATTATCGGAAGAAGTAAGAGTAACGGTGAAACGTCTGAGGCAACTATTTTTAAAATCTATGTCAAACGAATGCGAATTAAGTTAAAACTCTGAAAGAAGTCTAAAGTGAGACGAAGGTGACAGTTTGCGAGAAGGAATTCCTTCTATGACAACGTTTGTGCGGTCGAGCTACGTAATTCCAGTGGACTACGATGTGCCTTCGGTTAACCAACTAGTGCTTCAACTGCATTACGTCCTTCTGCCGTGCTGGTTGCCCTCCGACTAATCGGTGAGAACGTTTGGAACGTCTTTGATATCCGGCTTCACTATGTACTATCCAAGCGTGTTTGTGTTTGGTTTGGAATACGCTGTATGGCAGTTTATTACACAGAGAATGGGATTCGTATCTTAATTGTGGCAAGCCGAGAGGGTGAGAAGTTGCAGGACTGCAGAAATCAACAAACAGTCGAGGAAAGCGCTCAAATTAGCTCCTTTTAATACAAAGCGCCACTAGCATTAACGTGTAAGGCTGAGTGACAACACCAACCCAAATTAGCCGTGAGTAGATTACAATAAATTAAGGGTGTTTAAGCTCCAGTCGAAAGCAAGCGTCTACGCTTCGAGGTTGGACGCGCGTGCGCGCGTTTCCCATTTCGTAATGGATTTTAGTTATAACGACATCGAATTTTCGAACGCTAAACTACCTTGAGCTCGTAATTTCTGCTAATGTATGATTTGGTGCACGTAATAGTCAACTGAATTGGTCCTCCGAGTACACAGCTTTACACGTATGGTAGTGGGGGTAATGTGTTATCTGGCAGTACGTATCGCCAGGAGATACTTCGCTTTCGTAGCATTTCTCGCATTTATTTTGAAACCGCTGCGCCATGATTTTGTACGAGTTTTTCGCCGCTGGTCGATTCCGATAACCGGTTACTAGTATATCTCACCGCGAAGAGAGGGAGAGTGGGGGGAGAGAGTGTGAGGGAGGGAGAGAGAGAGAAAGAAAGCAAAATGTGGTACACTGCCGTAAAATCTGAAAACTGTCCCGCTAAAATGTTTGCACGAGCATTATACGTCGCATTCGGTCCTCCTTTTCTAGTTTATTGCGCGAAAGTGTTTGTGGCTGTTGGGCGCGCGTGTGTGCATATATGTGTGTGTACATACTCTCCAGCAGTTTAACCCGGCGGCTAAAATCATAAGAGCGTACTTTGTCCCTGTTGGTACGCGGATCTTACAAACACCACTCGCAAATCAGAGGCAAAATAAATACAGTGAAAACCAGTTGTGCATTGTACCGCCGAATGACGTATGCGCTGCTATGGCGCGCGCGCGCGCGTGCACGCTTTCAAAACTTTGCTCTCGAAGCAAAAGCGTAAGGTTGAAATTTGTGCCAGCGGGCGAAGTTCGTCCTTTTGTTATCGCAACTCTAAAGTCTATTAAAAAGTTCACTTGACCGAGGTATATACGTTCGATGGCAGTGCTTTAAGTACGCTCCCGCGAACCACCCCTCCCCGTGGTACTCGGGGCACAAATTTCCTTTGAGATAGAATGCATTTTTTAGGACCCTCTACAAATTTCAAGCGGCAATCGTGTGAATAAACTATCAAAGTACGGTGTACGGTGTCCTTTTGGCGTTTGGTGCGCCTTTCATGAAGCCATCGCAGGATAATCGCATAGTACTCTTCTATTATCACCGCCCGGGTATCGATTATCCGTTTAACTTACGATTATGGTGAAATCTGCGCACCGGTCGGCGTAGATAGTAATTTTGATATAAATCGAATCGACGGAATCGTTCCGTCCCGCAAACTATCAGCCATTTGCCAGGTCCCTGTTTTCTTCTAATAAAAGGAGTCTCCTAATAAAAGACTTCGATCGACGAAAATTGGATCGGGTAGAAGTTGGAGGATAATCTTACCTGTGCAAAGACAGCACGGAAATCTTTCACACTCTTGCGTTCCACCCTAATGGGTGGGATTGTAGAAATGAAAATGTTTAAATCAGTTTTCCAGGAGTAGAATTACGACAGGGAAAGAGAATAAGACAGGAGTGGCTGGAGTGCATTAAAATCAGTTTGCGCCTTTTTATTTAACATTCTGTTCTCGGCGGAGCATGCTTTAAGGTACACGGAATCGATTTCCCAGAGCCTCTCTTGCTGGAAACCGCGTTGAATATACATGTTCACCGCCACCAACCAATCCACCTCATCCGCATTCTAATCAGCCCTTACTTCACACGACCAGAAACAGCTTGCTGAACTTTAACTCGTTATCCTGGTGGACCACGAAAATGCTCTCAGTGGTTTGGCATCCTCCACCGATTCGGCCAACCTGATCGTGCATGTTTTTGATGCTGAAATCCATTTGAGAAAATCTATGCTTTTATATGCTGGAACCAGGCAACCTCTTAACATATTCCGATAGAACACTGAGATTAACTTGGAGTTCACAATTTGTATCCAAGTTCAAATTGAAAAATAGACTGGCTTATTGTTACATGCTTCAACGGCATTAGTTCTTTTTTGTAAATGCTATCATTAATGCAGAAAATTTGCATAACACTAAGGTTGGTATCGATGACGTTAAACGAGTTGCGGAGAGACGTTTTTAGACAGCAATTTCGGAGGCAATGTAAGCTTCTCATCGTTATCTAATCCATGAACATGCCTCCCGAAAATTTGGTGCGCCGCCCGGCTGCGCGGCATTTAAATGCTGATTAATCTGAAATTCTAATTACGCGGCGTCTATATATTGCATGGCTGAGTGCTTAATAATTACTGTCTACCTAATTACTCTTTAAGCAGAACTTGCGTAATTGGTCAAACAGTGCTTCCTACGCCCTCACTCTCCCGCGGCTTCACGACGGGTATTGCCAGGGAGCTAATATTGTGAGACATTGTAATATTGAAATTCGACCTAAGGGCTGGTGCGCTATGAAGTATCGTCAGACGAACGTCACGTTTCCATCATCCCGTTGATACATGTGTACATACATACCGACATCTCGATTACTTTGCGAGAGCACGTTTCACATGGCGCAAACGTCTAGCGCGCGGAGCCATGGCAGCTCAACAAGATCTGTGGCGGGATTCCGAGATAAGTATAAAGTGGCTCTAACCCCGAATACGAGGGTGAAGGGGTCCGCACTAAGAGGCGTTGAAACTTCAATCGGCGAGCGGCTGGGGAGAACTGTGTGGCAACAGCGTTATCGGGGAGTAATAGACTTCTGCTGGTGTTAATTCGCCGGACTTTGATGAGACTCGATAAAATTAGGAGCAGCTTGGCAGGCTAAGAGTAATTTTGAGCAGTCGCCGACGCGCGGCGTAATACGCTGATGGAGACTGGTTATCCGAGCAATCCGCTGCTCTAGCCGAGGGTCAGCGGCAAAGCAAGGCGCAACCAGATGCAGCTTCAAAGTCCCCAAAGTGCTGAAAGGACGACAACGAGCCGACGTCGTTAGCAGGACGTCGTCCTAGTTACGTACTGCGGAGGATGCACCACCATCTACAAGAAGCCGGAAATGGACGATATAGCTCGATGTTGCTCAAGTCGACATTACCGCTGGCCAACTACCGGCACGGCATGTCATCCGCCAGCTACATCGAGGAGGAAATCGAAAATTGAACTCGATAGCACCTAGCACGCGCAGCAGTGACAGCCTTCGTCAGCCCTTTTATCGTCGGGTAAAAGCTCGAGTATTCGCACCCACCCCGATTCTTCCCTTCCACCTGCTTGCCTGCAATTAACAAGAACTACGGAAACAGTAAGAATAATCTAAATTCAGCCCAGCAAATGTTAATTCTAATGGATTATTGATGTGTTAATTGGCCTGCTTTGCATTAATAATTGGCCTGCTTTGGTTGGCTTGGCAAGTAATTAACACCTATTTTACTTGCTTTCCGAAGTGTAAAACGTTTCATCTTATGCATATATATTAATACGTCGACGTTGAAATGTTATGCGCCTGCATAGGGTACAACACAATGTGTGGAATGATGATGAAAATTTAACTAACATGGCCCCTCTGAAACTCGAAAGCAAGCTCAGTCTGCGCTGACCTTTTATCAACCTGTATGCGATTCGAATTCGCGAAATACTTGGCGAACTAGCAATGATGCAATGATTGTCCTACATTGGAGTATTCTGTAACCGGGATTCTTCCACACCTCTTTCCCATCGTTTCCCTTTTTATACTACTCGTTGAAGAATTTCAAGTTTTCCATCAATTTCGGATAATATTTTGCCAAACGCGAGCGGTATTTAACAGAGAGCTTTGTTAAATGCTGAAGACATGAGCTGCTTGAATTCGCTGGAGCTTTATACGTTACACTGGACTCACTATATCTTTCAGCGTGGCCTTTGCTGCACATAGGTGGCCGGCCAAACCGCTAAATTATGAGATTAATTCCGCCTCGTACATCCTGGCCAGGCTGCAAATTTAGAGCGTGGCGATTGCAGAGGGCTGATGCTTTTTCAAATGTCTATACTTAGAAACCTTCCCTGGTACATTGGCGAAGGAGTTTCGAAAGCGCCTTGGAAATTCTGCGAGATCTTATCGGCACAATTACGAGCTTGAAAAAGGTCAAGAGTCGAAAGGCAGCGAGGGTGATGTGATGGAGTCAGTGAGGTCAGGTGTGCAGTCGGGCTGAAAATGGAGCAGGGGAGATGTCACTGCTCGCTTCACAGGCAGGACGTACGAAGGAAAATACTGAGGGCGAGGGTTGGATTCGACAGCTATTTGTCATAACGATAATTTCCACTTCGCATGTCGCAATTAATGGAATAGGAAGATTGACAGTGCAAACTTTTCGCTTGAAAGCGTTCTATGAACTGAATTCGAAAATTCCATAAAATCCCGCTGACGAATGTTTAAAATTAAAAGGTATAACAATCTCACCTCAAAAGCTCGGAATATCGTTCAGTAATGTTTATCTCCGCGATATTTCTAAAGCATTTTAATCCGTGCTAATTGAATTGTAAACTGTAACAAAATACAATGCATTGTCCTGCTGTTATTGGCGCTGGGCTTTCAGCAAAAATTTGTTACAGCCTAATTACCGATCGCGCTTCATGAATAACTGGCGTCGCCAGTCACGTGTATGCTGGCAAATTCAATTATGATAGCGTCGGCCGAATGAAATGTTCAAAGCCGCGTTTACATTGCTCTTTATGGATTTAAAGCGGGCGCCGCGCATTTTTCGATACGCCGGCAAAAAGTGGAGCGCGTTATCGTAAATCAGAGCGCGGTGCCGCATATACACACACGCATCTCTCGGTAAACCGAGGGAGGATACGTGAAAAAGCGTAATGCATTCACGTACGTATTGCTTGGAGACCCCATAATGTATTCGGAACGTTGTAATGTATCGACGAGGGAGAGGACTCTCACCCCCGAAAAATAACCGCAGAAGATACGAATGAGAGAAGAGGACGTGGCTGGGAATTCCTGGGACGAAAAGCAGCATTCAGAATGGAGGTACAAACAGGGACATTTAAGGGGGATAGGTAAGAGAGACGGGAATCGGGACTCCGAGTATGTACCTCGGAATAGTAGATACCCTGTATGTTATTATTCGTCTCGTCGATGGAAGTTCGCGGCTGGGATCTCATTGGCCCAGCCGTATTTTCCCACCCCCGCGGAAGATTTCGATCGGTTCGCGAATGTGTATACGCGTGCTTTCACCACAAACACCAATATTTATGTTGGCCGTTGTCGGCAAAGCCCCGGTCTACCTACCGACCAAGCACTGCGTTGCTGCGCGCGCGTTGTGTGTACTCGAAAGTGATACGGCAATAATTCTTCGCCCAAATTCGTAACTACTCGTTACCACCGTTGGGAATTGCGCTCCCCATTGTCCCACTTTTAAACGATACAACGCGTGCCGCCATCCACAATTAAGAGTCCACTCCATTTTTCTTAATGGCTCTTTTTTCGCTACCGATATAACAATTTTCCACACACTGACCAACATCGTAGAACGCTGTCCCCGCACTGCGACTGCAGAATCCAACCTTCTGCCGACGAATACAAGCTGATATTAAAAGGCAGGCTCTCGCACGCGTCGCTCGTACAATCACTCGTATTGCTAAATGCGTAGTTTTCCACGGATGTACAGTTAAACGTGGCCCTCCACTCCCTCGGGTTACACAAGTGTGCGCTGGGGCCAGGAATCGATACAAACACCGCCCAAAAACTGTCATAGTTCCAATCTGCCTATGATTTATGTTCGACCCTTTCGAGATTGGCACGAACGCTTCCATTTGAAAATTCTCTATTGACGACTAGTTAGTACTGGAAGAGTTAAATCGGTCTATCGGCAACCGAATGAGTGAGAATACGAAAAGGGTGGCAATGCTCGAGAATATTTAATATTGCAGAGAAGATTTAATATTCTCGAACATTGCCAATCTTAGAGAGCGCCTGGCGCCAGAGTAAACGCAATCTCATTCAGAATGCCCGAACAGCGGGGTGTGCCGGAAATATATGCGGCATAGCGGCGTATACATGACTAGCAGCTCTTCGGAAAAGGGACAGCACGCGGCTGTTTAAATTACTAAACTTTAAACTTTCACTCACGTATGCAAACTAATGCAAACTGGAGGCTCGTGGAAGGAACTGCAAACAGCTCACTCGGGAGTCCCTACTACCATCCACACTCCCAGGACTCTCGACACCCTTCAGCCTCTAGCAGAGCTACGTTCTCCATCCAACGATTCCTCTCTGCTTTCCTTGCCCTGTGCATCTCCGGCTTTCCTCTAGCGTCTAGCTCTTTCGGCCGTCGCGACGGTTCTGCTCAAAACAGTATGAGAGAGAGAGGGAGAGAGAAAGAGAGAGGTAGTGGCAGGCTTCGCCTTCAGTATATCGGGTGTCCTAATTTTCCTGTCGGCCGGCTTCTTCTCGCCCTCTCGAGTCGCGCCTGGCCGAGAAAGTATCCGCGCGCTTTAGTGTTTTCGCTTAACCAAATGAAGACCGAGTAGAGCACATCATTAAGAGCGCGAAGTGGTATTCACTGGCGTGCGCCCCCGGGGTGTCGCTCCGTCAGGTGAGCTTTGCTTACGACATACCGGCCTTGGGCTTTGTCGCCGGGCGAACTATTTTCTCCGAGCTCCTAGATACGCTCGTTACGAACGTCATTAAACGCCGTGGAAAGATTAACGGCTGAAAACGATCGGCTTACCGTGTTTTCAGACCGCAATGCCGTAGCGCCTTCCACTGATCCCGAAGCTTCACAGATCCTCTTGGCGTACAATGACCTTACCGCTCGAGACGAACGGCACGCTTGGATAGCGATGATACTTCTGGTTCAAGATCGTCGTTATTCGAGGTGATAGTTCAACGCCTGTCACTTTAAATATACTTCGTGACAGCATTCTTAATATGAGATTACGAAATTATCGACTTCGTATTCTTGGCCAGTTTCACGCGCAAGTTATTCGTGCTGTCGTTCACGGATTTAGACAGCAACGGCAGGGAAAGAGACGGTATAATAGCTTTAATTAGATAACGATCAGAGAACGGTAACTTTGCCGGGAATGGCGACATTATCGGAAGCGTAACGAGTCAGAGAAATTCCGGGGCATCTTACGATCAGGGCGAGCGAACGGTAATGCTCGTCGAGATCTACGGCTCGATTACGGCGAAACAATCTGCACTGGCGGCGTGCGAGCGGCCGTCCGCCGTCCGCCGCCCCACCGGCCCCGAGCCATGCCTTCCATTTTCTTGTCGGCTCCGTAATCCGTGAATTGAACGGTAATCCAAAGTTAAGCCAGCCTGGGATACAATGTAAGCGATCACCCCCTATATTTCCCAGTTAATCGTCGAATCTTGCCGATCTCAATGCACCACGCCCCTCATGTCCGTTGGCTGATAAGTCAACGATAAGTCAGTAGAAGTATCGTGATCCGGGCCGGTGCTTTCGGCCCCGGTCTTCCTTCCAACGGAAGGCCTCGTGTTGCCCGGCTAAATTACTGCTCCTCGTAAGTAATAATCGATGTTACGCGAATAGCGCGTTATACGCACCGGGTGCTACTGCTATGGCCCTAATAAGGACGTACATGCACGTGTAAACCTCGCCTACATGTATAATACGCGTGCTAGCAGTCCGCAATAGATGTCAGCTGTAATGTACACTGCAACCTACGAGCGGAACCTTTCGTACCATCAGAGTCAGCCGGTTTTCCTCCTGAAAAATCTCCGCTACTTACACAAAATATGCGCGCCTCTTCATTAATACCGTTGAAAGGGAAAAGTTGGCGCGTCAAGATGGTTACGTTTGCACGACATAAATTTCCTTGTTATTGTCATTGAAGAAGGACGGCGCATTTTAATTATGTTCATGTTGAATGTACGCTAATTAGTCTGTCGCAGTGGGGATCTAGAAATCGTACGGCGAAGTGGCCGAGTGCACTCATCTCGATTTGCACTTCGGCGAGCATGCGAGCATTCAACAACATTTTGCCGAACACCATCGAGATTAATCAGACGCAGGAGACATTAGGCGCTTAGAGGGCGAGAACAGACGGCCTAGCGACGGGAAATTAATATCACCTGCAGAGTGAGCTAGGAATTGAGGTGAGGAGGATGAGGGAGGGCGAAAGGCGTGCCCTGTGCTTTGTCCCGTTGCGAGTGGCTTGCTCTTGGAGTGGAAATGCGCGCAACTTGGGGGATTCCCGTGGCACGCGGCACAGATAGATTAACGATATCAGCATTAATGCCGTCGCAGCATGGAGACCGAGCCTCGTGTATTGCGCTTTCCATTTCATTTGGTCCGATGCCATTCTAATTATGTTAATGAATGCCGACATCGCTCTCGCCCGCAATGACAGACTCACGCGACCAAGCCGTACACGCGTTATATTACCATTACATAGCGTTGCTGCCATCGTCAGAGACCAGACTGTGTCCTGATTTTACGCCTGAGGCCGTTCACTGCTGACCTTTCCCCTTTCCATTGTCTCGAAAAGTCGTTTCCCAGTATCATTCGAACATCCAAGTATTCGTAGGACAGCTGGATGGGATGCTAAGCGAACGCTTGATTCACCCGTTCAATCAACTATTATCTCTAAATCTCGGTTTTCCTACGGATAATGCAAGTGAAAAATACCGGGCTAAATGGGCGGGCGTGTTTTCGAGGGACTTGCGAGCGGAAGCACTGGCGAGCAAAAGGCGTATATATATATATATGTATATATATAGACATATATATGTGTAGACCGTGCGAAACGGTAAAGCTTTAACGTTGGCAACCTGGATGTCAGAGGATAACGCCTCCTTAAATCACTTAAGTAAGCATGATCCTGATGGAGCGCGTTCTCTTGGATGGCTACGAACGAGCCTGAGAGAAGCGCGAAAGCAACTCCCACGGCAGTTTCCCTCACGCCGCTACATCGCACGCTCTTCTTTTTCTCGTTAAGTGTAACATAAGCAGATTTGTTCCAGCAAGGAATGAATGGTCCGAGGGGTGTCTGGATATGTACCCCTGGCTGAGCGTGTACGCGTGCAGGTTATACGACAAGCGGCCCCAGAAAGATCGCCCTTTTTTGCGCCAACGAAAGGGGCGGTCGATTTAAATGACGCGACTAGCTGATATGAATTAAGACCGATTGAGACGGAATATTTTCGGGAGAGCGGCTGCTTTCTTCTTCCGAACGAATTATTCATGATTTCAATGGGTGATTAATTGCCCTCTTAAGCCCTGGGATTATTAAGACAAATGATATCCGGAAAAAGACTTTTCGTCGCCGGCTGCAGCACGAATTAGCTTGAGTAACTTATTATACGTGATCACTACTCCCTCTCTCTTTCCTGGTTCCACGTTCCCTCTCGTACACACGTACTCGTTCACTTTGCTCATCCTATTGATTTCCTCTCGGAAAACTGAGACTTTTAATAGTGACGCCAGACTCCACTGATACTTACGTAATACTGACGTAGTAAACTCGAGAAACGTCAATGATGCCACTGCTTGGAATTCACAAGTTAATGAGAACGACTGTATTTTAAATTTCTATGAGAGATTTTGTATTTTTCCTCGCTGCCAGCGCAGACTTATACGTAATTCATTTGGATCGGCTACTGGCTAATAATAGATTCATCGTGACGCCCGGCATTTTCGTCCCATGCGCAAAATTTTTGAAGTTCCTTTCACATTGTCCAGTGGACCAGTATTGGTTTTTTGTAGAGAGAGGATCAGTGTGCGTATATATATATATAATTCTTTCTTCAATGTATTATTTTTCCCGGTGAGAAACAACTACAACGAGTTGTAACGAGTGAGCATTAAACCACTCAAAGGAAAATACGTATAATATATAATAACTAGCACATAGTGATTGCTATAAACGTCTCGCTTCGCTACCGATTTCCGCTTAATCGCTCGACGACGTTCGATTAACAGGAACTTTTTACATACCATCCAAGCGAATCGCAATTAAAATCGCATTCCAAACATGGAAACGCAACGGCAAGCTGGGCGGCAATTAAATGCTTACAAGCAGTATTTCTCGGTGATTAATTTTGATCAGCATCTACTATCTGGGTGTCTACGTGCGCGTGCACGTTGTTTACGCCGGGCGAGAAAAAGCGCGTGAAAGGTACTCTCAAAAAGTCGCCGGCGATTCGTCGACTCATCAACGATAGTCTCGGGACGCGCGTCACTTTTTAGGCGAGCGTCCTTCGCCGTTTGTCTTCGAACCATGTACTTGTCAAGAAATAAAGGGACGGTGTGCTCGGAAAAATCGAAACTACTGTACATCGAGAACACTGGTAAAGTCATTAGCTCGGTGAGGTATTCTTGAAAACTCGGCCGATGCAATTTCATTTGGGTGAAATACGCGGCTGGTGGGCGCGTGACACGGAGGAATAAAAAAGAAAGATTGTTGTCCGGCCACTTTAATTTGCGGCATCTCATCGAGATCGGGGTTGCCGCGCCCTTGCCGAGTGCCGAGTGCCGAGTGATCGACGCTCGCCAATTTCTATTTAACTTGTGTGATCACTTGACCACAAAAATGTATAAGCGCTCGCTCGGCTGATATTCAATTTGTTGGCAATGGCCGATTGATGGCCTACGGATTCCACTTCGGAGTTCATTCTTTTGCTTGGTATGTTTACCGAATCAAACGTACCGGCGCAACGGGACACGATAAAGGGCATTTAATCACGCGGTTATATCTTTTGCCCGACAAACCGTACTACTTTTCCATTTCAAGCACTACCGGATGAACCTACCGACTGATACTGCATGACCGCTTACACGTATTCATTGCTATTCCATCTGTCCTTTCTCCTTTCATTTTCCCCCTATTATTTATGCGTCCTAATTGTTTTATGGAGAGCGAACGATTCCAAGCCGTTCTCGTAATGGCTGGCTTCAATTGAAATATGACTAATAATGCTAATAATAGCCGTCGGAGCAACTTTCCGTCGTTCATCTTAAATTTCATTCGACTTCAGAAGCTGGATACTTTCAAAGCCCGACTCTAGTTATGCCACTTCGCGGCTTCATTAAAATTACTTCACAGTAGCACTACTTTGCCATAGAAATCGGCTCAATCATACGATATTCCTACCGGGAAACGGGCTTTTCCGCGGCAAGAGCAGTAACGTCAGTCCAAGCGATTCATTTTAACTTCTGACTAATAGCCGGCAGCCTTTGAAAATGAATTCTAATAAGTATTTAGCGACGGGAGATTTCTTTCCTGACGTAGCAAGTATGACATATCATTCTTGGAAATCCCCAGCGGACAATCTGGCATGTTTACTCATGATGTTCCCAGCTGGCTGGTAGCACACAGAGTCACAAGTGTCAAGGTCACTGAGAGGTAGCCCAATGCAATGACACACAATCCGAAGATCATTGCGAATCAGTTCGAATATAATTCCTTGAGCGATTTGTCTCAGTGGCCAGCTATCTTCCAAAAAGAGTTGCACAGATACATAAAATCTTTCCTTATCTGCTCGACATTTATGATGTCTCTGAAATAATTATATATTCTTGGAATCTAAAATCGGGGTTTCTCGATCTTATAGGACCGTATAAGATATAATGTTGAAGGAGAAAAACCACAGTTTTTTAAGAACGTGCACGTACATGTGTATATGTATATACAGTTGACACGTAAATTCAGACTAATCTCCTACAGATCAGCAATTCCCTCCTTAATTGAAGGCATCCACATTGTATTGGAAGTGCATAAATCCAACTTTTTTATTTCCCCGGAGGGCTAGAGGATTCAAGGCGGATACAGTGGTTTAAGAAAACGTAGTCTTCTCACGATCAGACCCGTTCTCCTGAAGATGATAGCCGTTTGCTTCAGATTAATCCATCCCTTCTCTCATTTCATCCTTCTACGAGTTTCAGGCTTTAATAGTGAGTTCTCTCAGTGCAACGCGTTCAGATCTTAGTGCCGGTGACACGTCTAGAGTTGAACGATAGGTATCTCTCCATTTCTGTCTCCCTCCACCACTCGGTAGCATCTTACAATCCTTGCGGTATCTCTCTGACTCTCTATCTCCACGCGGATTAACTTCTGATACTCAGTCGACGCTCGGACACCGCTTCGCCGGATGAGGCTCGCTTTCCTCGTAAAGTGATTATTAGAAATCTATGAGTGTATCGGGGAACACCTCTCGTGCCGTACTTTTTGCTCTGCGGAACTTATGAAAACTGACTCGTCAGTTCATCATTTATATAAAGAGTGCAATAAAAGCCGATTAAAGTGAAGCTGAGAGTCTGAGAGCGTGCGTGAGTGTATTAAATTATAAAGATACCAAGTGAGTTATAATGTTACGTCGGCAGTGAGAACATCGCGGTGTGTGGAATTTCTAAGACAATCGTTAAACTCCCAGCTGTGCTAAGCAGTAAAAGATACACGCGGGTAAGTTTAATGTGAATCTTACAAAATTACTTGCACCTCGAGCAGCTGCGTTAGGTGCGCACACTCGCTTTTGTATGCATCAGGCAAACGATGCTCTTGATTTTACGCCTAATTTTAGACCTCCATCATTACAGCCGCCTTTATTCATTCACATTGTAACGGTCGCACTGTCGGCGAATAACCGCGACTCTTGTAAAATTCACAATACCTTTCATCAAACTACGTGCGGGAGTCGCTTGCATTATGCGTTCCATTTCAAAAAACGTCCGCGCCTGGTAGTCCGTCGATGAAAGGGAAATTCCGGTTAGTTACAGGGAACACTGTATAACGCGCAATGGATTGCCGGCCGTCATATCACAAATGTTCACTCTCTTTTTCGCAATGCCAGCTGTCTATAGCAGTCGAGTTTGATTAACACGGGACTCACGCGCGCGCGTCAGTCGAAGAACCGATTTGCAATATCGCGCGTCATTTTTAATTCATGTACTCGAACGGCACGGCTCCAGATGCGTTTGAGATGTGTTTATATATAGTAACCTGAAAGCTAGAAAACAGTATGATTTATGGAAGGGCAGGCTGAGAGGAAATGATGAATGGCTCCTATTCCTTTGTTCCAGGTCACGGTTCCCCGAGACACAAACGCTTTTCGTGCACGCAGCTGAAAGAAGGCCGAGCGAAACTACCGGTCCCTGCCAAACACGTCTGTCAGGAGACAGGTAAGAATCCATTAAGACTATATCAACCTTCATCGACCCACATCAAGCCGGCTGAAATCGAATCACATTCCGATGCATCCCGCGCACCGATGAATATAATATTAGTCGCCTTTGACGCGAACTCGCTGTTTCAAGAGAAACAAAGAAAGTCCCGAAACTAATAATAGCATGTCTGAGATCTCTAACTAAATCGGTTGAATGAAATGAGCTTAGAAGTGGCCCAAACGGGACTCTCCTGAGAAACGTTCGCTTACCTTATATTTTTAACTTATAGCGACGCGGATCCGAAGGCACTGTGTAATAAAGCAATTTTGGCGCGAAATTTCTTGGAGCAAACAAGAAGTGATGATAATAAACGCTCGAGGCAGGGACGCAAACGAATGGGAAGGGAGGGGAAGCCATCTGCTCTTGCGACTATCGTTTTTCCGACGGCGGAGTGGTAGGATGCTATTTTTTAAAATTACGATGCACCATACATTGGCTGGAGTCCGGGCGGTCTGGCAAGACTAAGCGATAAATTGTTTTAAACTCGTTGCGCATTTATAATGGATGCCCCTCACATGGCTAGGCATTACCACATGTCCGCGAGTCTCTCACTTCGTGCAGCCACGTCGCTTCTAAAGAAGAATCCGGTAAAAGCGCTGGAGTGATCGCACTCCTGAGTATTCTCTTGCTCTTCCGCTCTCCGAGATTCACAATTAATCGCTATCTGCGCATAATAAATCGCCGGAGAAAAATGTGATAATGCGAGATTACTCCGTGCTCTATCTTCTCGGGGGTGCCGCGCTTGCTGTATCGTCCAGAGGCGGCGCGGAGTTCGCAAAACTTTCTACCGAAATTATTGCGACTCCCGCGCATGAAGAAGTCACAGATACAGCTGGGACGGCGAAGCCGGCGTCCTCCACGCCACGAATTTCCGATTTTTGGCCGAGATAATGCACCTTATTTCTAGCCAAAGTTTACCCCAACTCGGCCGCCGTCGTGCACTTTGTCACTCCAATAACTTTCCCAGGGAACCTGCTTATTGAATGGGCCCGTAATGTATTTTCTCTGGGAATGTTGTGAGCCCATTTAACCTTGCAAAATCATTTCGATCGTTGGTTATTCCATCCGTATTAATGAATCGTGCAAGGGCTCCGCTTAACATGTTTTAAGCTTCTTTAATCAGAGTTTCATTTCGATATACATTCATCGCCCGTAATACGGAAAAGCGTCAGATATCAGGAACATTTATATAATATTCCTCTTGCCACTTTAATGTTGAAATTTAATTTCATATACCTGTAATCGGTTATAGTACTTCCTGCTTCCATTTTTCTGTGGCTCGCTATTGGACGAAGATCGGCAGTGTTACTCTGTACTTACTTTCAGGATGTAATTCCCAGGCCGACAAATATTTCATGGAGCGGAAAATAATAATCGGAAAATGCTGTGAGCGTGGGCATCCATCACGCGTGGTAGACAAATTTTTAAGTACAGTCAGGCGTTCACGTTTTTTTTACGGCATCGTAAAAGTTGGCGGTGGTGCTTCCTCATTAGAACCAGATTTTACAGCGCTTTTTTAAAGCGGTGATCGTCCCAGAAAACTAGTGCGTATCATTTTTATTGACTTTGCGGGTTGGTGGGCATGTAAGTTAGGAGTAGAATTTAGTTCTACAAGATGTTATGATTAGATAGAGCTAAGAATACGACCTCTCCAAAATATAAAGGATTACATTTTTCATAGAGACTGCTTAAAATTACGATGATCGCATTGGAGTGCATATCCAGCCAATCGAGAGACTTGAATATCGTAGTTCCACAGCCCGCAGGGCTAGTCTGTCGCCAGACTTTTTTCGTATACGAGAAAAAAGCACATTCTGTTCACCCTGGAGTTTTCCGTCAGTCGAAAGTTGATGCGCACTACATTTGGCATGCATCTCATGAATACATCCGGGGATAGCAGCGCAACATTTATGAGGCGGCGCGACGGCGTGTAGGAACGCAGAGAAAGAGAGAGAGAGAGAGAGAGAGAGCCGACAGAGAATGAGCGGAGCGTGTATCGAGAGCACATCCTCGGCGGGTGCATGTGCTCGCTGCGCCGCACAGTTTTGTCCTGTACGGAAAATTAAATTCGAACTTTCCACAGGATGAGAGACGCGCGCGCACGCCCCCGAGCAAGCGAGTGTGCGAGCCACCTCCTGCGACCGAGGAAATTTCGAGAAACACGATAGCGAGGAAACAAACATGCCGCTCTCTCGCGTACACTTCGCGCCGTAGTTTTCGCCAACTCGATATAATCTTCTTCTTCTTCTTACCGGGCATTTCTCACCTTTCCGCGGGAAGTGAGCAACTTTGCCTCAAGAACTTCCTCTCACCAGCGCGCTCCACGCAAAGCGGTCCACCCGTGTTTACGGACCGCTTTATGCAGGCCATTGTGGCCTGCTTTTTTCACCCTCGTCTATCCTTTGTACCTGTTCGCCTGCTTGTGTCGATGTGCGCGCGCGCGTGTGCGTGTGTGTGTGTTTTTTTTGTTTGTCGTACGCAGAACGCGTGTGCAGCAGCCGGAGCTGGAGCCGGAGCCGGAGAACGCTTTTGATCGATTACTATTTTCATATGCACGCTCTCGTCGGTTTTTTGTGAGTTCCACGTTCCACTGCGCTTTGCAAGCTAGCACGAGGAGGAGAGCGTTTTGTTCCTCTTAGCCCACGGGTATATTCCTGTTTCACGTCACTTCACCTTTTCACTTCCGAGCGACGTGCTCGTCGTCGTCGTCGCCGCCATCGCCGGGTGGATGCCAGGGTGGATGGATGTGGGGTGGCTCAACGGGGGAGGCACGTCGGCCATGATAATATGTCAATGAGAAGCTGCCTTGTCTCCTGGAAACATCGCGGATCGCTTGCCACCCTCACTTCATCGATGTGTATTTCCGCTCTGAGTCTTCGTTTTTCCTTGCCTCCTCTCAATCCTGAAGCCCCCCTCTATGCGCCGATTGTCGTAGCTCTCGGTTCAGCAGTCACGCGCAAATCCATGGCAATTCATGGGTAAAACGATCGTAAAGTTGATTAACTGGTAATCTCTCTGAGACTCCCAGTGGCTAATATAATTCTATATGGAATAACATTTCCTTACCTTTATAACTAGAGCAGACAGTTGCAAAAAGGCTTCCTCAAGGTAGTTGGGAAAAAGTGCTGGCGATTCTTGTTAGTTCAGTTGGGGGTGAGTGTACGCCCGTTTATCCAGACGCACGAAAGAGTCACTCTTGCGCCCACCACGAACTTTATAACGATGAGAAGTTTCGCGTTTGGATTGAGTCCAGATCTCTCATATCCTCATCAACATCCGACTGCCCCGAGAGACTTTCGTCGCGACACACGCCCTAGCATCCTACGAGTTGTATACTAGCCTTTTAGGTCACTGCTCAAAGCCGCCAGAGAAATATACTCGAAGTCGAAGGAAATCGTCGGTTCATAAATCAGAAGATAGCAATGCCACAGATTACCGCCAACTCGAGATTGTAAATCATCGAGCAGTCGTTTTCGTGTTCAGTTTATTATAAAATATATCGGCAAAAACGAGCGTGCAGGCGCGCGTATTATACTATAAATTGCACTCTAAATTATGGCGTCGCGTCACTAGCCAATGTTTCGTTCTGTTGATCGTGAAAATATTAGCCAATCCCATGATTTATAAAGCTCGATAATCCGGTCTCGGAGTGTTTTATTTAAATTCGCCGGGCGTATTTACATGCGTTCTCGCGCACGCGTTACGTGTGATAAATAAATTCCCGTGAATTCTAGTGCTTTGGCAATTTTACATCGGTCTGCTCACGGTTGCTAATCCATCGTGGTTGTCTCGGCCGATTATAATCCATATAATCAGTTGGCACGTTCACGACCGAAGTGAAACTCACTTTGACATTAATTGCAGACGCGATTCGTGAACATACGGTCAATAGCTCTCGGCCAATTTGACTAATGACGGGGAAAACTCGGGGAGCTATGCATGCTAGATTGGCTGACGAATTATCTAAACTTCCCCATTAATTGGCAGAAATCGTGCCATGAAAACATAATCAACAGTGAGAGCATCATAACATGATTTTAGGATGATTGCATTAACTCACTCTATGTCAGACACATCACATTACATTCAAGCTTTTCCAATACTGTTCCAGACTCTGCAAATTCGTTTTGCTACGCGACAGAACGTTCTGACACTCACAGGATAAGAAAGAGTAGCAATGCACCCAGCATCATCAGTAGTATTTCTCGTTCTATGTATCCTGTGTGCTTATGGGTATCCTCCAATCGACAAAGCTGATAATCTTGACACCGGCCGTCTGTATTTTCCCGACCAAGCACAATACATCAAGGCGGCATCGAAATGCCCGGGTAAAACGATCTACTGGCCAGCAGACCGACAGTGCTATCAGGAGGGTGAACGAGGACCATGTAACATCGGTCGAGTTCTAATCTTCAACAAGATATTATTCGAACCTTTCTGCAAGGACATGATTGTAACATACGAGGATTACTAGCCGATAATGTCACTAGTCATATAATCGACATGTGGACAAAAATTACCGGCTGATTCAGGCTCGTCGAAGGTGGCAGTAGTCTCCCGGCAGTAGAATGCGACTGTACTGCCACGGACACTACTTCCAATCCTGTTACCGACAAAACTGTCCATGGCAATAAAATCTTTTTCTTCTCTATGCATTCTATTTGTTCCGTCCATTTCTCTTACTATCACTTTTCGACAAATCAACTCTTTGTATAAAATTTCATTATAAATGTCGAAATTCAGTTTGAGGTAAACAACCCTCTGACAGTAAGAGTGACTGCTTGGACTAGTTATAAAAGTTCAGTTATATTACAGTATGAGCTAGCTTAATGCATTAAATAAACTTGCGTTACTTTTATTTCATTCCAACCTTCATTACTGGATTATTTCACTTAATCTATAATTTTTTACTTCGTTTTCCACATCATGTATTTAAATATAGGATAATGTTTGTAGAGAAATTTGTAATACTGCAATTGTAAATATTAACATATATGTATCTAATTGCACTTTTAACCCCATTTATTTACGAGTCAGGTAAACCAACCGTTGATAAGGCGCTGGCGGCTCTTTCCGAGTCAGGGAAAAAGGAACAATGTTAAGCACAAGTCACCAAGGTATAAATTACATACGAAAGTCAAGTAATAGGATCATTGAATAATTTATAGTAGAAATTATAAGAACACATGTTGTTGCAGCATCCATTTACCCTCCGTTGAAAGTTTTATGCCGACCTCCCTAAAAAATCGATCCGCCTGGCATGCTCATGTCACATAATATATACATAATGCTATTATTAATTCAGCGATGTCATATTACAAAAGGAGAGGTATTGACAGCTGTTATGTATTTGTAATAAAAGTGAGTTATTGGTGCACTTTAAATTTCGATCGCCCGCACTTCAGAGAACTGATAAAAAAATACTCTCCCACGAACGATTACACACCGTTGATGTAATCAGACGTAACTATCAGAGGAATGACAAAGACTTCATGGGGGGTGTTGGAGCGTGTATTAAATTGAAGCGGCTGCTCGAAAATTGTTGTGGGGTGTGCAGGATAAATGAAAGCACCACAGGCAATCCCTTCGGCAAACATGAACGTTTTATCTGGCGAGTGGGTCATCATACGGGAAGGACTATTTATTATTCGAGTGTCATCGCGCGTTAGGGGAAGTCGTGGAAATGACCCTTATACCTTGTTATAGCTGAGTGGAGGGTGTCCCGCACGGCCCCACGCAATATCTCAGGCCTCGATGTGACATCGATTCGCAATTTGGCACAGTCGCTGACAATATGGAGTGCCGGCGAATGATTTCGAGCTGCAAACACCGGACTACCAATCCTCCAGCCCTGCTGGCTCGTACCGAGATATCATGCAGCCCTTTACCACTTCGTGGTAGCAATGTACGCTCCTCGACGTAACGCGCGCCCCTTCGCCTCTACCTCTTTTTGCAGACTGTGCCCGATACGTGCCACGGGTAACAAGTGGTACAAGATGTTTTCGATTAACCTCATTTTAAGAATGACTGCCGTTCTTTGCCGCCGGATGCTGCCTTCTGATAACGTTGTCGTCTTGTCGATCTTCATTCCTCTACCGGGTGCGCGACAGGCGTTTTACGATCGGCCTCCTCCGAAACTGCTTCCTGATAGGTCTGCATGCCGTGACACCCTACCGGTATACGTTTATTGTGTAATAATTTTCGTCTTCTTATATTTACGAAATATTCCTCGATTCATTGAAGCCG
The DNA here is from genome assembly GCA_964023945.1 of Ectemnius cavifrons. NCBI lineage: Eukaryota > Metazoa > Arthropoda > Insecta > Hymenoptera > Crabronidae > Ectemnius > Ectemnius cavifrons. The sequence goes on from OZ030377.1 coordinate 18,617,399, forward strand.
AGCGTGCAGAAAGTGTCAGATTAGCCTTAACGATCTCACATTTCTAAGTTTGGGATCATTTAATAATGCCATATTCATTTTGAGCCGTCTGTGAAACGGGAGATATTTAATAAGCATATTCTTGTTTTCTATTCTCGAAGTCAGTGGATCTACAAAATTTCGAGAAATTTTGTTGCCTTTAAAAAAAACATACTGCCAAGAATATAACCACTGACGTACCGGTAGACGAACGACATGCTTTAGCTCGTCAGCATTCCACGACCGGACTGCTAAATCGCCGCAATTAACACTCTTACGGCAAGTACCTGTTAAAAGTGAAATAAATCTTGACAGCACTAAAAGGGGATCCTGGAGGCGTAGCAGCCCTTTGTAGAAGAAGGAGAGAAAGCGTAGGGATAGACGTACGCCTTCGCGATACGATCGTTTGTCACCGCACTCGTCGACGTGCCACTTTTTATGTCGTTGAGCGGCTCGACGACGTCGGTACGAGGCACGGCTCCCGGGAATTTGGCTTAATGACGGAAAGTCATCCACCGATCCCTCTGTTACGAAGGGCAAGGAAGAACCCTAAACGCGTCTCTTCCCCAACGCAGTCAAGATATGTAAAATTGCCATTCGCGTCCCTTCAGGACGAGCGACTTGCCCCGATCGATCTCCGTCATTTCTACTCACTATCGAGAAGGCACCCCTCTCAAGTTCGGTTGCATTGCATAATTGTGGCTTTATCGTCGACGAGATAGCACTCAAGGAACCCGGTACTTCGGCCCCGAGGGAGTGAGACGTGTTGCTCCCTGGCGGACGTAGACTTCCAGCAAGATTTATTTTGGAATCGCGCGGGGCATCGTCATCTGGCGCGAAAAGCACACATGGAAAATGGGGTAGAGCGATACTGGGCGCTCCCACGACTCGTACCTTCTCTTCCCTTCGATTCTTATCTTCGAACCGTGGCGCGTTATAAGCGCCGACACTTCGCCCAAGCCCAATCCTCCGCGACGTCTATAACTATAAAAGGCTTGTCCGTGTCGCGCTTATGCGCCTCTTTTTTGCTAAATACATTTCAATATCTGACGATGTGGCAGCAGTCTTCTGAATGGGACGTCGGAGCAAGAGAGGTTCTGTGCATCTGCGAGAGAAAGAAAGAGCGTGAGTGACAGGAAACGGCGGAGAACGGGCGACGAGGACTTCACGTCGCGAGGGATACAGCCGCGGATGCGACGGAACGCTGGATGAAGCAAGCCTGCCGAGGGGAAAGGGGCAAAGGGCGACAGGAGCAGCAATATTCTTGGCTCGCATTGTACGTGTCCCATAAGTTGGCAGGCAAGCTCCCTTTCAGCGACAGCTTGACAGAACATACGGTCCTTCCCGCTCGAATCGTTTCGGCCCTGCTCCTTCTTCCTGAAGCAAGCTCTCTCTATCTTGTCTCGCTCTTCCTAGCCCACCTTCACCTTTACGTCTCCCTCACTTTCCCCCTTCATCCCCTCACTCTCGCTCTATCTCTCTCACTCCCTCTCTCTCTCTCTTGCACGCACGCGAGTTTCGTCTCCGGATCCAGTCGTCGCATACGATCTCGAGAATAAAAGTTTATAAGGTGCCATCTATGTGGATGAAAGGATGCCCGCTCGGCGGTGGGGTCGACGCTGTAGGTACGCTGTTGATGTAAGGAAAGCGTGAGCACAGAGAGTACAGGAAGGCTAGCTTGGCCTGAAGCTGGCGGGGCACGGGCGAGAAGAAGCGCCCGGCGGGTTTACCTCCTTCCAGTGTAAGACGGTCGCCACTCGACGAACGGTGCGGAGAAAAGCCGGAGAGCGCAACGTGCCCGGGGGATAGTGGCTCGCGAGCGAGCGAGCGCGCGCGCGCGTGAAAGCACAGAACGGGAAAAGTGGAGACCACGTGCAGAAATAACGTTCGTGTTTTTGATTTGAAGCACGTAACCGAACCACATTGAAATCAGATAGGGGCGCGGGCTAGGACGCTAAACTGGCTCCAAGGCTCCTGGAAGCTTGCTACGGGAATACCTAAACCCCTCAGGGGAAGAAACGGGAGGTTGGAAACGCGCTAGACGGCCGACGAGGGTGGGCAAGAGGGGTGCGGGTGTTTGGGGGGTGGTGGCGGGTGGAAGTGGCGGAGAAGGGAGAAGAGAACGCGGCTGGTGCCGGCGGGTAGGCAGGGGTCGCGCGGCGCGAAGGGTGAAATAGACGTCTTACAACGGGTGAAACGTGCCACTTTCCTGGATTTTCGAATAAATCGGCAGCGCGCGCCACTGAGCGGAGTACGCGCTCCCTCCCTATAACAGAGTCTACTTTGACTCCGACTTTCCTAACTCCTGAAGGATTCTTCTTCTCGTAATCCGGATGGGTCTGACTGTTCTGTCCTCGAGAGCGCTACAGAACTAAAATTTGCTAATAAATCACCAACTTGCAGCACTTCGGAATGAATGAAGCGTTGCTTTTAATATTACGATCCTCTTGAATAACCTTCCGTAGTTATTGTCTTTTAGTAGTTAGAAACTTTCCTCTTATATTCCATTCATATTGGTTTAATGTTGGTTGGTTTCTATTACTTCATTGTAATATGTATCGATTATTAGCTGCAATTTTTTTTTTAGTCGACTTCAAGTGTCCGCTTGGAAAATGGATAGTGGAAAAGGCTTCCCATGAATGGTCGAGCAGTATTGTGTAGTATGCTATAACCTTCTCCAAGGGTTTTCAGAGGACGGGAAAAATATTGGGATGCAGAGTAATTCGTCAAGTTGTTTGACTATAAAAAATGGTTCATATAAGCAGGGTTTATAGGGCAACGAAAATCCCCCACTCTTTGATCCCAGTTTGGTGAACTGCGCACATGGATTTTCAATTTCAAAGGGGCTGCTGGACGGTAGGATTCTCTTACTGTCACGAAAATGCATCACGGTGAAACCGCACTTACAGCGCGGTGTTAGTAGCAGGGCCAGGCTAGAGTTCAACCATCCGTTTATTCGACAATACCGATGTTCATGATCATTACAGTCCGTCTCTTGAGAACGCATTGTACAGCTGCGAGCGATATTCCGAACGTGTGTTTCGCCCGGCAAGCATTTTCGATCCTAATTGCGGTGTACGTGGCATTGATATCTGTCGCGCGCTCTTTAGTAATAGATGATTGACCTGGGCGATATTTCGTTCGCCCTAAGTGGACTCCGCGCTTCATGATATATTATTTAATCATCGACATCCGCCGACGATGTAACTGTCATGGTACCACTCACGTACCGCGGCAAATGAAACGGTTGGCGGGTAATTGATCAAAAATGCATTAACTTCTATTGCGAAATAAATGACGGATCCATGCATTTGCATTATACAACGACTTTAAAATCCCCTGCAATGGCAGTCGGAAGAGGCAGGCGGGTGCATGTTTTAAGCAAAAAGGGAATCCCGTGCTATTTTTCCTTTTTATAAATTATTTTCTCGCAATGCAAGCTCCACTAAGCCTTGAGGTACGAGAGTACTAGATTTCTGTAATCACGGTAGAGCGCAATATAAATAGTTGCCGATATTTTACAAAGCCGAAAGCGATGTATAAAGCTCTCGGATCTTAAAGAGAATCCGTATTCTTGAAATTCCAGAGCGCGGAACGATTACGAGACCTTGGCAAAACCGCTCGCTTGTTGGGGCGCATCGATATACCTCAGAGCTGCCGAGTTCCACCTTAAACCATCCTCCAAAGGCGTTTTGTTTACGAGATTGAAACATCGCCGCGCATTCTTCGCGATTTTTCCTCGGCTGGAAAAGCGGCCGGATGAAAGGAAAACCGGCGAGTTCAAGCCCAGCAGAGGCTTCGCTCTCGCACCTTCGAACGGGAGTTCCGCCATATTTCAAACGTCATATTAGCAGGGACCATGCGTCTTCCACCGGGTAAAATGTCTATGCTACCAGCAGCAGTAGCAGCAGCAGCAGCAGCAGCAGCAGCAGAGAGGCCGCTGCCACTACATCACATGGTTGGGCGGCTCCCTCTTGGCAAGCCAGGGTATCGTGTCACCTTCCCAGCTCGCCACCAATTACACATTAATGCGACGTCGTGTTATCCGCAACAGACGATGCAGCCAGCCTGGAAGGGTTGCTGCTCCTGAGGGGCGAGCCCTACAGCCAAGAAGAAGGTCCCACATGGGAATATATCCTCTTTCGCGTAAACCAGTCAATTAACCTACTTCCACGCGGCGGCATCGCTTGATCAGTAGCTATCACGTTGGAGTTACGAGAACATCCACTTCACGCTTCTTTCACCTCCGAGTCGATCGAGTGTAGCTGGTAATACGCAGACCTAGAAGGGACGAGTGTCTTTGTCTGATCGAGAAAGAGAAAGAAAGTGGCCTTGATTATTTAGTTTACATGCTTGTCTCACAGCGATTGTCAGCCTTGAAATGGTTAGTTTCTTGTACGCGACATCTACCTTTTTTTTTACACCGAAAGCGCACATGTATACTTCTGCTAACTTCCTATACGGACATACTCTTCTTTTATCTGCCGTGGTGCTTTTATCCTGCCTTCTGTGCTTCAAGTTACCGCGGTGCGCGGCGTACTCGGAAATATCGATGGCCATGATCGAAGAGGTAATTAACGATGACCTGCTACAATTTCCGTGGCAGTAATTGAAGTCCTCCGAAGCAGTAGGGTCTGGTGTCCCAAGGTATTCTAATTATGGCGGAATTCACTTCAGCTGGGTTAGCCTTTACCCCCTGAAATGAAGAATATATCCTATTCCTCTCATTGGCTCGTTCAACCTTCGTCAGTTTGTTCACTGTTCACGTTTCACCGGGAGATTCTGCCACCTTTCTCCGCGGTCGTCATTACGTTCCAGCATTAATATTATCCTCCACTGACAGCATACTCAGGCGCGATGCGTAGGTGTGCGAAGAGCTGGATAGTCCAGTGTGTGCACACGTCGAGTAGGTGGAAGAGTAGAGAGAAGGCTATCGAGCAGGCGTTATAGGGGGGGGAGGGGTGGGGTTCTCTTCGCAGTAAATATTGTAACATCTGGCGCGACTCATACGAGTTCGAGTCACGCCTCCAGCCCCCTACATTTCATTTCACTTCTTAGATACTTCACTGAAATACTGTCGAGGATCCACTCGCCGGCCCGGCTTTGTGCGGCCAGAAGAAAGCGAGGCGTGCGCGCCCCCGATGCTCTGTTTGCTTCGCAAGGTTCTTCTCGGATTTGCACCTACCCTTCCTTACTTTTCCCAACCTTCTCGCCGCACCGCGCGCGCCACCCTTGGGCGAGAGAATTCGCTCGCGAGTGCCCTGCGGTAAAAGATAGATCGTTATGTTACCTTTGGATTATGGCAGAAGCTGCAACGTCTCTTCTGTCCTTTTCTCCTGCATCTGTGTCTGTGTGTCCCTTTCTGTATATGTGCACGGTGCTAGCCCTCGGATACTTTTGGAGCGAGCCGCGATCCATCTACACTGTAATCTTTAATGTCGACGATCAATTTCAGGTGCTGGTAGCCACGCCACTGTTTGTCCTTGAGTGCGAGCAATCAATCGGCGAAAGTCTCCTTCGGTCGCGTGTGTCGCGTAATCCCATCGGGCCGAAATTTCTATTGAATTACTTGGAAAGCAGTTCGCTTGAATTTCTTCTAATGGGATTGCTTTCCGGACGGAATTACTCGAGAGTAGTTCGATAGCAGTACAGGTTGTAATATGGTATGGTATGGATTTTTGTACAAGAGTGGAGCAATTGTAGTCCGTGTTGTATTATCCGATTTTTTTTGTGCAGGTGCTTTATTGAAATCATGAATAATATTTGGTCTTTCAGTCCCGTCTCATGGATATGGGATCTCGCTTTCAATATTTGCAGAACATCTGCCTCCGTACGAGCAGAACGAGTACCTAATATGTGAAATCCAATAAGCAAGGTGTCAGAATAATGAAAGTCCATTTTATCCCATTGTAGTCTTTTACAAAGCTTTCCAGTAAATCGCAGCTAGACTCGTCAATATTTGAGCATGCAACTAATATTTCATACTGCTCTGTCGACACCTCTGGGCAAGCGCGCTTTTGGTGCTGGTCCGGACGGCGCGGCGCGGAGCGGCGGTGTGACGAAAAAAACAAAGTGAATTGAAAAAGCATACGGTTTATTTAGTCACCTGAAGGTTTAATACTTTGCAATCTTTCAGTTGACAGGGCTAGGAAATCTGATTGACTGGTGCCACGGTCAAAGGAAAAATTAATTTGTTCTGCACTTTTTCGAGATGCATCGACACTCTGCTCCAATGAAATCTGGACACTCTCTTTCTCTATTTCCTATCAGATTTTTCTGTTCCATTGGATACACACCGCGAGGGCTCGATACTACTAGGAGAGTCAAACTTTTGGTCCTCGAATCGCATTGAAAGAAATAGTTTGAATATCGTTAGCATTCCGTTGGTAATATCGGATTTGGCTATTCATCAGGTGAGACTCAGACGACTTGATTAATCTATCGTTATGTATTTAGTTCGAGTTGATCACTCTGCAAGCACAGGAACTTACACGAAGCTCGAGCTGATAAATTACCCGTGCTAATAAATCTCGTTGAATTATCCTCGCACCACCAGTGAAACCGGAATCAGTAATGACCGTGTTAACCTGAGTCCTAGAATGTATATCAGTCACTTGTTGCTATGTGCAGAGGCTTAAATCTGTTCTACTTCCTTAAGCACCAAATTTCTGGGCTCCGAGAGATTCATAAAGTAACGCGCCATCAGGGTTCAAAGCCAAGAGTGTTAAGAGATCAGCAACTCATAAACTATCTCAGCTTTAAACAATCATCAAAGCAAATAATATCGTGGAAGAAAATGCATCTATTCTTGTTAGTGTGAAATTAATGAAATCGGATTGGAGCGTGTCACTTCATTCTTTGTACACGTGTGAATTCCATCAAGCACCTGGATCGTGTAGAACATAGTGCTTCTCTATTTGCAAACCACTGGAGCACTTTTCCCAGCCGCGCGCGAAAACGAAATGCAGCCTGCAGGGCAGAGTGATTCGTCAGCGGTGGTGCGTGTTTAGTTTTTACGTGTATCGGAATACGAGCAGCCCGGCTGCAGTGGGAATGTTTAACGGAGCTTCCGTCACCCGCTTGTTTACCGTGTACTGGAATTTAATCAAGCCGGATCCAAGGTGCCTGCGTACACGCGTGTGCCAGATGACGATGGCCGCGTACATCCCGAGAAAGGATGTCCGGCGTCACGCACAATGTGGTTTTTCCGCGCTCACGTACACACAGTTGGCAGAATTGCTGGGCGCACCCCTCGGGGAGAATTTATATTTCCGAAATGTTGACTCGACCCGATTTTCCCGCTGGTACACGGAAAGACACGCGCCCTGTTTGCCTACGGGCGATTCGAACCTACAGGTGAAAATCTAGTCTATGCAGAACCAGAACCAGAACGAGAACCATAGATAGTGAGGCGGAATGCAGCTAACGGAGGAAGAGGGAGATTGAGATTGAGAGAAAGGAAGAGTGAGAAATGACTTGGAAACGATAATACCTATCGTATAATATGGTAATAAGAAATGGAAACAATTCTACTGTCGGACTTGCAGAAGATACGAGATATTGGAATAAACGCGATCGTAACCGAAGAATTGGTTTCATCTCGTTTCCGTTTGTACATATTATATCACACGGCAGTTTGTAGGTCCTGCAAATCCAATAAGCCATTGATCATTTTTTTATGCTGGATATCTTGATTAAAGCGTGCTGGGTATAGAAATGCTGCGATAGACACTGTCATTCGCGGTGAACTGAATAGTAGACCTCTCGGATCATTAACAATAGGACTTCAATGGCAATCTGGAAAAATCCCGGCTAATTAATACGCCGCTCGGGAAGCAACGCGCCAGCGGTTTGAAAGCTGGCCTTTGTTTATTGGGAACAGCAGCCCAGCAAAGTTTACAATAAAAACGACCTAATAAGAGGAAGCTCGATCGAATTCTCAGTTGCAGAAATCTAACCGGAATTCCGGCAACTCTACAGTTGCGCTTACTAGAAACCATGTTCAGGTTCAAAATAATGCGAGTGGGACTGAAAACACATCAAGGATAACTAAGCTCCTATTTTTTGCCGCTAATATAGGTATGGAGGTTAAGAGCTCGTTGAGGTATGTTGAATTTTTTATTCAGCTTTGTAGTAGGATTAAATGAGGGAGGTGTGAAGGTCGGGCACTCACATTTCATGATAAATTCAACGGCGAATAGAGTCGGAGATGCTGAAGGATGTATAAGGGATTTCAGGAGTTCTAGCATGGCAAGTTTGCATCCTAATAATTTTAGCCCGCCAGTGTGCCGTGGGCGCGCGAGAGGGACGGAGTGGTCGGAGGGTGCGAGTCGGGCGGATAAGGGGCGGCAGTTGCGACAAATTGGTGAAAGACCTGAGTACGGCGTCAAGGTGAGCCAGGAAATGCAGCGGAGCCGTGCACGTGTAATCAAGAGGACTCCAGGCATTTGTACTTCGTGATGGAAGCCGGCAAACTACGCGCGATGTATACACACACACCCATACGGCCATAAATGCGAGGCTGCGGGCCAGAAATTCGTCGGATAATTTTGTCCCTTCGGAGTGACGTCCGGACGGTGTGACGGTGGTGGCAGAGCAACAGGATCACAGGAACGTTCTCCACGCCCTCTATGCCGCAGTTTTATCGCCCTGATGAATTTATACTGACAATTTCGCGCAGCCCAGCGTCGCGCGTCGCAGCATACTGCGAAGTCCAGCTTTAATCCCGCACTAATACCAGAACGCCCCACACGACGACCTGGAAATCAAGACGATTCTGCTACTTGCCAGTAGATTTCTCCACCTGGAATTCTTCTACTCTTATCCGAAGACTATATTTTCTATATTACAAAGAAAGCGAAGAATGTGCCGAGAAGGATAGTCTGGCTTTTCCGTGTAAGCACTGCCAACTGCCGTATGGGAGGGACTTATTACAGTTAGAAATCTGGTGTTCCATGTATGGCCGTGCGTGATGTACATGAACATTAACGGCGTAGAAGGTACGGCCATTTGTACACGAGCCAGTGAATTACGCGGAACGTGAGAGGCTTCCGTGCACAAATTATTAGTCTCATTATCGCCTAGTTTACTGTTTCCCGCGAACGAGACAAGATCCCTTTCTCTGTCTCTCTTTCCCTCCCCTTTCCGTTCCACTTGCCGTATGCTGTCTTTTCAAGAGCCAATGATTCCTACCAATTTGTTGCGTGTGAATTTTTTGTTGTCGGCGGCTACCGGGGTGGCAATATATCAAACTCTATTAACCGTTACTCAACATTTAACATTGCCGATGGTTTTTGTAAACGACCAATATCCGAAGCATGCACTGCCGTCGCTATACCAATATGAAGACAAATAACGAAGAACCGTAATATGTACATTCATTACTTCGGTACTTTATAATGAATGCTCTGATCGATTTCCGTGCTAACCAGATTCGCGGCGGAGAGTGCATATCCATAACGACAGGAGTTATTTTCGGAATTTCCGTCCATAAATATCACGGGTACGTTCAATAATTAAGATTGATGGTGACTTTGTGAAACCTAAATAATGTCAATGGTGAGAGTAACTTCGAAGCACACATTATTTCTACTTCCAGTTCCGATAGACTCGTTCTGCCCTCTTTGTAGTTGACCTTAAGCTTTACCTCTCAGAAAGGTGGGCCTTACTGGTGACTAGGAGGAAATGTAGAAAGGACCCACGTAGAGGCAAACTAAAAGATTGGTATTGATGTTACTCTGACTCTTAAAGAGTACAAGTTGATTCTATCCTGATGAAGTCGGCGTATAATACACGGGGGTGCTCTTCAAACGGCATCATCACGACGATGTCGAGTGTGGGATACTTTCCTCTTGCAGCCAAGCGGCAAACAATTCGGTTGGGATTAACCTCGAAGAAACCCCCGGGCAATCTTCCGCTTGCTGTCCTTCTCTTAGTACGCCTCGACTCCCTCGGCGGATATGCACGGATAGCTCAGGTGGCGCAGTTCCGAATGAGTGCGAGATGCGCATCCAGCTCCCGTAAGCAGATCGGGAGAGGCACGGCTCACCGGGGAATTATTGGAACTTGATTGCGCTTAATCCACAAAAGTTTTCTCGCTAGAGCTCTCAGTCTCGATAGGATCCGAATGACAATACCTTAAAACGATTTTAGCCTGATTTTCGACAGAGTGAACAGAAAAAGAAACATTTTCTTTGTAAGAGTATTCGAATCAACTATGAAAATGAAAAATACAAATCTGCGCCAAAGAAGGACAAATAATTAGAGGCTTATTATATTTATTGAATATCTTAATAGATATTTCTCTTTCCGGTAGTGGCGTTGCTACATAACCAAGGAAAAATTCTTACTGCCAGTGAATTCCATCCCTTAATCCATCCCTTAAATCTCTAGTTCACATATCCATTATTATACTTTTAAGCTGATTGTTCTTCAGCACACCGCTTACTTTCAGCGTGAACTAGATCTGTATTTCAAATATTAAAATATTTGAATTCAGTAGAGATTGTGGAGTGGTACTCCTGTATTCTAATGTAGACACTCCGATTAAGCCTACTTTGCATGTGCACGGGTCATTGGAATTTCCTCGGTGAAGCGATTGCCCTTAATATCAGCCGTGTACACTAAGTCCATCAAGCATGTTCCGGCGAATTAAATGTCATGGCAGAGCGGCGCACTGCCACGGGAATAATCTACGACGAGCAGTCCAATAATTAAGCGGTCGGTGCGCGTAATCAGTCGCGGTTGCACTCTTGATACTCTGTCAGACGGATATCTGGAAAGTCCGCGGAGAGTTGTCGAGGGGGTGGGTGTGGAGAGGGTGTGGATGGGGTGTGGAGCGAGAGAAAGGGAAAGGGAAAGGGAGAGGGAGAGGGTGAGGGTGAGGGTGAGGGGTGGGTGGGTGGTTGGGTGAATGGTGGGATGGTCGGGATATACACAAAATCGGAGGAATCTCTCGAAGTAATAAAGACACGAAAGAGACAGGCACGTGGAGGGTAGAACGCATGCGTGTCGTGTTGCTCCTGCAGGACTCCGCACGACAAGTCAGTCTGCATCTGGACTCCGAGTCGCGTGGATTTTCAAGCTGTGCGCGTTCGTGACGAGTATACGCCGATCGTTGGATCGCCAAATACGAGCTGTTTCTTCGACCAGTTTCCGCTATGACAATAATTGCCGTCACCCTGGCACTGTGGATTGCGCCGATCTGTGCGTCCCTCGTGCAGCCCTCCGAAGGTGAGTGAGAGATATCCGAAATTAGAGCTTGCATTGCTGTCAAGTGCCGAGTGGTGGAAGCCACGCGAGTTTCACTGCAGCAAAACACGGCCCAGGTAGTGTTATATGATACAGAGAGCGTGACAGGTCGGCACCTGCAGTCTAAGATATTAATGCGAGAAACAAGTAAACAAGGGCAGGAAGTGTTAAAATGGATTATGGAATCTAGGAGCAAGTGCGCGTACGTGTTCTTTGCTCGCCATTTATTACGATTACTGGAATCCCGTGTACTCGGGCATTCTGTTTTGCAAATCTGCCTGAGCGAAGGCCTGTCTCTCGATTAATCTTCCACCCTCACAACAGAATAGCCTTCCTGCCGCTTGGGAGTGCTCCCGCGACTCTGTACGAGAATGTTTTTAAACAATCTCCGGCCAATTCCGCGATGAATAAGGCTCGCACTTTTACTGCGCGCCTCTCGCACTTTTTATAGTTTGCCGAGTTCATGGCAGAACGGAGGTGGGCGAATCTGAAGGGGTTAATCTTATTAAACCGATATTGTCTTGAACCCCGGCTACTGAAAAATTGCGTCAGACAGCTCGGCGAGTGGAAAAGCGGAGTGAAGGCTGTGCTAATTGATGGTGTAAATGAAATCAAGTGGAAACGACATTTACGGGAGCGATAAGGGATGGAATGCTAGCTGAAACTATCCTCTCATAAACAATTAAACAAGTCCTTTGAATTGTATGTGATTAATTGAACGGAATGCACAGTTATGCTTTGATGTTTGTGATTGCCAAAGAAATGTAAGCACAGCGGATGTAAATGGCGAGAGGCGACTCGTTTCTCGTGTACTCTTCCGGAGATAGTAAACGTTTTAACGACTCCCAATAGAATTTATACGTGGTACGCGTGCCTCGCGCCGGTAGGACGGCAGCCTTTTGCATATGCATATTTATCTCTGGTGCAAATATATTCACAGGAAAGTACTCGCCAGAGTTGATGTGGTTGCTGAAGGTCAGTGTAGCTGAAATCACATCATACAAAACCTTCCTTTCGTCTGGTGCGAATGCATTCGTGCATACAGTCGACCAAAAATAATCTACCCCAAAAAGTAAATATCATTCACTGTCGCAAAACACGGCGAGTCTTTTTAAGAGCTGTCTGCCTTGGTAACATAAACTCTCAAACAGCAATAGTATATGTGATATAACGAACTCATTAAGAATCATATTTCTTCATAAAGCACGCTCTTCCTCGCGATACAAATGCGGCATAAAGTTTCATTTCGACGAAGTGAAAACCACGAGGAAATCCTGTAACGAGATAAAAATGTAGATTGCGGAAAGAAGAAAATACGGGATAGAGTCTTGGGAGTATAGCCTGCTTCTGCCAGGACGAAGATACATTGTGATCATCAAAGGGTGCGGAATAATACAGCCTGACATTCGTCTGCGCATCATTACCATCGCGCTTCATCTCGATCATTTCTCTGACTGGTGTGGGTTCGGGGCGGGGCGAGGGGCAAATGTCAAAGCAAGGAAGTCGATATCTCAAAGTGGGGGTAAGGCGCTCTAGGATTTAATCAATGATCCTTTAAAAAGGAGCAAACGAAGATGGGGCAGTCGAAAAGCTAGGGGAGACTTGCGGACGCGCTGAGAATCGGGCGGGGGAGGATGATAATCAGCGAAATGAAACTTTTCGACACACGTGCAGATTTTTAATCCGAGATCCTCTCGACGCTATCGTCATCCCACCTCGTTATCCTGGAACTGCTAGCAGAGGAAAAATTAAGGTTCCGAATGGTTAGTGCTCCGTCGATCCTAAGGATTGCCTGCGATTTCTCGAGGGAGGTAGGCCAGCAGCCTCGCCCTCAGGGAGAGGGAGAGAGAGTGAGAGAGAGAGTGAGAGAGAGCGAAAGAGTCGGCATTGGCGATCCGTGATAGACAGACCACTGGAGCGACTATCTCCAGTAGTAGAGCTGTCAAGATTACTCGAAGTCTAGAAACATCGACCTGACCGCTGTCCGGTGTATTGGAGTCTTACGCCAACTTGAGCCGGTTTTCCTCAAAGTGTGATAACTTGTCAAAGCTAGCCTTCCGCTCACTTTTCGACCGACACACTCCTGTCGCACTGCTGCTCGTCGCTCGACACTCCACAGGCCATCCCCGCTTTTTCCCGTATTCACGCTCCTCCAACTTTTCAGCACCAAGGTGCTCTGCTCTCGCTTTTTTTAGAAGGCCTGATCGATCGTGTGCGCGCTTCGAAGCAGCTCGCCTGCCAAGGAAGTTGCGGCTACTCGAATTACATCGACTTTCGTGCTCATCGGTGAGAAGCGGCTCATTGTGATGGTCGTAGCTAGTATGCATCTTGTCTTAATGAGCGGCTTCTCGCCCGATCAAGTATTTCTCATTGATTCTCGCGAATTCGAATTCCAATGCAAACGAGAATGAACGACAATTGAGAATCTCTTTATTATAACTACGAAACCGGCGAGCGGGGCTATCCTCCTGAACTTCTAAGCTTTCTTTCAAGCAATGCAAACAACTTTCTTGTATCATTATCAACGGCATGATTCCAGTTATGATTATACCTGTTGAATTGTTTCGGTATCTCTCGGATCCGACAAAGTCCAGTACTCGCATTTATGTAAGAATTATTGTCTCATAGAACTCCTATATCTTTTCGTCAGGCAACTCTATAGCGACACAGGCGAAAAGGAGAAATGGTTCTGTTGTATTAACGTCATTTACATACAATTTACTTACGAAACGATATTGCAGGCAGCAGTACAATTAAAAGCCATCGCATTAAGATACCCGTAACAAACCCATCAGTAACTGTAACCCATGTCCTTTTGTGGCGAACTCCAACGTATGCGGAAATCTAAACATTTTCATTATTTTTCTTTCTCAACCTTCCACCCACCCTCTCTCTCTCTCTCTTTCATTCTCTCTCTCTCGCTCGCTCTCGCTGTTGCGATAATTCAACTCTGGTGATTAATATTCATGTATGATCCTCAGCAGCAAGCGTAAGTGTACGTGGTCTGACACGCAAAGATAAGAGATTTTACTATTCAAACGAGAGCCCTGCAGTCCGCACGGAAGCCGACGGAGCTTAACGAACATACCAGTTCTATTCGCGAGGCTCCACTTCACCGATGCAAAACTTCAATTAACTACTGCATTCCAACCGTCCCCTGTTTCCCCCTCCAGAACCCCTTGCTATGATTATCCAACCGCCGGTAACAAAGTATATCCTCAAAGTAAAACTTTGAGACAACGTTGTGGCCATAGTTAAACCCGGATGGTGGTACCGGCAATCAATTTCGGGCTCCGATTGGACTAAGCGGTTTCAACCACAGGAAGAATGATTATTTGATCGGAAAGCGAAACATAAATATTTACTGTGTACTGTGTACTGTATACAAGGTCCGTTGACACTGTTGTGGACTGAAAGTTGGCGTAATGCGCTCTAATTATCAGCGAGTACGCGAATGGGAAGTGCGACGAGTTCCTTTTCACTTCTTCAGTGGTAGAAGTTGAGTGTGTAGGTGTATGTAGGTGGTCGCCGAGCGCAGGCACGCAATGTTATTCAAGCCGGAGCAATTTACATTATGCAACGCGTCTCTGTTATGCAAATAGAAGCGCGCGTCTGAGCGTCCGGGCACTTATATGACGTTCGGCTGGCTCATGGAACACACATGGACAGTGGAAAATTCAAGTTTGCCGGCTGACACGTACCACGTAACCCTGAGGGGGCGAACGCGAGCGCGCGCCCTCTTTCTTCAGCAATTTCATTAGGGGCTCTATGAAATTCTGATGGACGAGCGTGGCGCGGAGTATTTGAACACGCTTACCTGGTACTTGGAATTCCGTCTATGGAACGGCATAGTCTATCAACAGTGAGTCTCGGTGGTTTTCGCTTAGCAAAAGCTTAAACGCATAATCGGCAAAGAGAGCACCTGCAGGACGGCTTGCTTGACTATGTCTCTCGTTCAATAGTCAAGTTAGTGCAGGGAGAAAAAATGACATTTCCGGAAATTTTTAATTTAGAAGGCAGGTGTAGTTGGGTATATTGAGCGGACTCTGTTGCCGGTGGAGTCAAGGGAGATGAGATCCCCACAAAAGCAGTGAAATTTAATTAAAGCCTGTAAATTCCTGATTCACACTTCACGGCTCACGCGCGGGCAAATATTTGCGCCAATCTCGCGTGCTCTATTACTTTCTATTACAGCTGCAGTTGCACTTTCGGTGGACTGCCGGGTAATTGTTTGCACAAAGGCCGTACCTTGGGGGCGTGCGATTCTGGGCCGAGCTCTGCGGTGGTTGTGCGAATTCAGCTGAATAACTTGGAGCGCATCGTTAAGCAATTACCGGTGTTGATGCCAGTATCTGCATAAGCACCTTTCGAGAGTGTAGCCGGCAGGAGGAGACTTGCGACAGATCTCCGCCTGATTCCAGAGTGGTCAACTAACGCGAAGGAACCCTTCTCGCGAATGCGCTCCTTTTAAAGCGATTTGTCCCCGCAAACTTTCTTCGACGTGACACCGGCCGCGAGATTTGATACTTCATAAAAGTTTCAGAACGATCGAATCGATGACACGTATGGACGCGCATCCCCTTCTATACACGCCGTTGCTCCACTGCACACAAGCGCCCCCACTGAAACAGTCCTCTCACACGTGAAATATAAATGCCGAGCGAAATACCGTCTGATCCCCTACTTATTTTCTTCCGGCACACACTCGCGCGACCGCTTTGAATCACATTTCAGAATACCGAATCTTACCGTGCTTTCCTTTGCGGACATAGCACGGCCTTTAGTTAATGAGGGACTCGAAAACTCCGCGCGCCCAGTTTGCTAAGTTCAAAGCTAATCTCGGCCAATCTTTTGTGGCGCTGATCCTCACTCGAAAAAAAAAGGAAAGCGAAAGCTCGTGAAGTATTTTCAACTCTCATTTAGCCCGCGGAGGAAATCAACAGGCGACGTAGGAATTAACCCGGCAAACTTTTCTAATGGGCGAGTGAGCAAGCGCAAGCGCGGCACCGAATCTTTTCCGGACTTTCCTTGTTGGGACTCCGTGGATACCAGAAAATTATTATTTGTGTTTATATACCGTAGCCGGGACGCGAGTGATCGAGCAATCATTAAACTTCATTTGACTCGCTGAGTAACTTTCAGCCGGGAAGTAATTTCCAGCAAACTTTTACTGGTGCGGTGTACGCCGTTCAAATCTTGAGAAACGTCTCTACCTTAATCTTAGCTTAATATCAAGTATTTTAAATGTGTATTATCAACAAAGGTTTGAGATTCGTGTCACTTTTTAACAATGGGTACTTGAAGTAATATCCTGTAGGAAGAGTGTCACCCTATTCCAAGAAATGTGAGCCCATACAAGACTCGCACAGGGATGCACACAAAAATTCTTAGACCAAGAACACGATGCTTGCTGAACAGTGTTTAGAATCTATAAAATGCTGTAAGCGCAATCTCCGCTGTTCTGTACTATCCGATACGAAACCCCACCCGAGTGCTCTGACCGGCAAAAGAGGAAAGTTCCCGATAACTTCGCGCTCCTGAAATAATAGTCCAACCGAGAGATCAACTGTTCCGCGATCTTTCCAAGAATTCCAGTCAGCGGAATCCCTCTAAAATTTATCTTCAATTTAACTGCTTCGGTTACAACGCTTTGCCAAGAGATTGCTTTGTATTAAAGACTCGCAATTACAGAGTGGTACGTGTTTCTAACGTTCAAGTGGCTGATTAATGAAGTTAACTGATAAGTGGAAGCTGGAATTAATCAAAGGCAATCTCTCTCATGTCAGATATTCACATACATTGTCAAAATTAATTCGCAGCCACTTGTATAGTTTTTATCATCCATTTTTTTGTCCCCGTAATCGGGACCAATTTGGAATGCGCAACCATTTGTGACAGGATAAAAGGAGACATTTCATCGCTCGTGTTGACTGTGTAGCTGATCGTCTGGAATGGTTACTTTATAGATGCACATCTTTGTAGACAGCTGGAGTACGGTTATCGAGGTGCGAATTGATAAGGTAATAGCTGGTTCAGTGGGTGTTCATTAATGTGGAATTTTCACGAGATATCCAGCGCAACGAGACAGTCTTTGAATCTAGGGGAAAATATCGAATGAGCACATGAGGAGTGGTAGACCGGGTAGAGGAAACCAAGCGATAGTATCGTACAAGCGAAAAATGGCATTGGCGAATCTATTTGGTAGCCATCGGCTATTTCGAAGAATAAAACTGCAGTTGCACACTCGCTGTTTCCCGTGTGGTTGCTGCTATCCACTACAGTTTCATATTACTAACACCGATAATCATCAAACATGTCACTGCTGTAGAATCCTCGGCGATTGCCAGGATCTAATAAAACCAATCAACCGGTGCCCGAAAAGCTTTCGAATTCGTGTATTTATAGCTGGCTAATTCGTATACATTTCATATCGCGGATGATAGCAAGCTGTCGATGTTAATTTCAACTATAGAAGGTTGAGGACGAAGCTTCTCGCTGCCGGCTTAAAACTTCGCTTCCTTAAGGTGCAAAGTTTCTGAGGGGAATTATCATCAAGTTGCGATTCATATGGTATGAATAATGCAGCGAGGATTATAGAATCTCTTAGCGAAGTATAAAACGTAGAAGCATTAAAGGCACAATTATACTAAACTTTTAAGACAGCTTAAGCAGAAAACTGTCCCTCACTTTCAAGTGGAGGATCGTAATGGCTTCACGTAACCTTGAGTGTCGGCGAACTTGCGAAACGAAGTCAATTCTCCAGCAATACAGCCGTTCTATCTCGGCGCATCTCGAACCTTTCTCACTGTCGAGTTAATTACACATGGTTCGCTGTATTTCCGCCGTTGGGAGCACCGTCGAGATTCATTTGTTTTCGGAATTCCACCGCTCGCCTTTGTACTACAGCTGAGCGCTACATTTGCATAAGGGCGGCGGATTAGGCATTAGTATTTGAAGCGTTCAACAGCAGGACGACCCAGACTGACCGTTAGTTAGTGCATCTTGCTGGGGCATTCCTCGATCCCGACGGCTTCTCCTTCATCACTGAGGAACGAAGTGGATGCTCCCTTTACAGGAATTGAGGGGTCACGCATAATAATTCACACTCCCTAATACAGAGAGTCCGGTGAGAGCAGGAGAGAGTTGAAAGGGCGGACCTTCCGTACTCCGGAACCGGATGCTCTTTGGCCGGCTTCCCTTTCTCTCCCCATCTTACCCTCTCTCTCTCTCTCTCTCTTTCTCCATGTACATGTATATATATATGTTTATATATCGGTATACATAAGTTCTCGCGCTCACTCCAGTTTCATCTCTGTGGTATGCCCTGCTATTGTTCAGCACACGAAAGGCAGTACACAAACACTCGGCGATCAGTGTTAGCGGCGATACTAATTTCGAGGAGGGCTAGAAGAAAAAGCAGCCGAGACTGCCGCGGTAAATGGACAGTCCGGTAAGGGAAGAAGAGGGCAGTTTTGCGGTAACGAAACTTGCTAGAATGACCCTAATGCGCCAACGACTCAGAGACTTGTTTGCCGCGGGCGCAAGTAGCTCTTACTTCGAGACGGCACTCCGCTAGTTTTCTCTCGGAGCGGCCCACTCGAGTTGGAAGACATCCCCCGAGCAGCGGTGATTTGCATCGGCACAATTACTGTAAAACAATCTCGCTGAGTAAGTCCTTCGCTTCCCACAGGATCAATTTCGCGCACGTCAAGTACCGCCGGAAGAGCTCCCCGGCGTGCGCAATTCTTCCTAAGAATGGTTATTAACTTGTTGGCCTGGTTTTCTAGCAGTCTGGCCCTTAATAAACTTTTACATCGGAAGCTGCAAAACTTCGTCATCCGACTACCGGTTAATGCCCGCCGCTAACGAGCTACAAAGTCGGCCTTTTCACGGCTGGGTCTCGCGAAATCCCGACCTACTCCGGAGCGCACGTGTTTTTCCTTACAGGAGGGTGAAGGGTTAAGAGTTAAGGGTTATGGAGACTGTCGCACCAACAGAGGGAAAGTGTCGGTGGGGAAAACCGTGACGGCTCCCGAGGCGAAGCAAGAGCAACGTGTCGCGGAAATTTCAAGTGAGCAACCTGCCGTGGCGGCTTCCGGCTGAACTCGTCGTCACCATAAGTGGTAAAACCTACGACTCCTCAGCCGGCTGGGAGTGAGTGGCGGTGGCGGGGCGGTCGTGCCCACGGAATCGACTCGCTCGAGTTGTCGTGTTCCTCCACTAGCCTGGCATCTCTGCGTCTTCCTTCCTTGGTTTCTCCTCGCTTCTTGGCGGGTCCTCTTGTCGTTAGCGGGCCGCAAGCCACGTAACTCCACGTATCTGTGTATGTGCGTGTGACTGCTGTTTCACGATGACGAGCTCGCTGCATGGACGGCGGGGCGGGCGGGTGTTCTACCTCGAAGTTTCTGCCCCCCATGACACGTGACGTAGCTATGCAACCACGTATTCATTATGACTTTGGCGGGAGGGTTGAGTGGAAGGAAATTATACCTACAGTGTGTGACTCCTTATGGCCCAATAGCTCGACGCTCCGCATAGTTACGTGACGCATGGAAGACGGATAACTGTTACCCACGAATTAACGGCCGACACAATCCTCTCTCGTGGAGCGGCTCGGCGCGCGGACTACCCTCTTCGTCAACTTCCGTCTACTTCCTGTATTACGGCTACGTAGGTCCGGCACACATTCGCCGGCCTTCTCTTTGTCCAGGATATCTGTCCTTTATCCTATCTGCCTATACATTGCTTTAACTTCCTTCCCTTATTTTTCTGCCTGATTGTTCCGGCCACCGCCCGCCCGGAGCGTCGTTTCCTCTTGATACTCGCGAGCATGCTACTCTCGGTACCCCCGAGAAGCATGCGAGACGTTAATCACCCGGCACGAAGATCGATCAGCGATTAATGAGAAACGTCGAGGATGCCGGAGGTGGAAATTTACACGCTTCGTTTGGCCAAGCATCGATGAAAGAGGCAGGACTGTTGCTTCTTCTTCTTGATCTTCGGTTTCTTCATCTGCTTTTTTTCTTCCTCTTCGACGCCATCCTCTCTCTCCTTTATCTTCCATCTGAACTGATCGATCTCGAATCCTTCGCACCTTTTCACTCGCTGCTAGGAAGTAGTGACTGGGCGCTCCCTGCTTCCGTATATCTCTATAGGGAAGAAGGATCGCCAAGATCCTCCAAGGGTTTTGTGATCTGCGTTAAACTCTCCAAGTGCTCCCTAGTATTAGGCCCTTTAATGAAACGAGCGAAGAAGAGTTATAGAGACGCCAACGTGTAACTGGTATTATCCCTCTAAAAAGTAAATGAAGCTAGTAAGGAATAGAGCCGTCGCTTCCTAGTTTTGAAATTGAGAACCACGCCGATTTGTTGAGGAGTACCTTGATTGAGCGGCTTTTCACTTATAATTCGCTTCTTTATTATTGTCTGGATTATACCAGTTTTGTTTTGTTTTCTTGAAGGTCGCTCCATTATAGTCTTCGCACACGCTCTGTTGAACTTTAATTGGATTCTTCGCTAGAAAGCTCAATACCGTCTTGCACTGTTGGGAAGTAACGTGACAGTTTTCCGCGTGGTCGAGAATTTTCTCCCACCTCCGATCGAACGTTTACGGGTTGAGAATAAGACGACTCGGATTTCCTACGATCTTGGATTAAAGGCGAGTAGTCCGCTGGTGATCACGGATAGAAATTTGTCAAAGGTATTTCTTTATTCTCGTAACAAAGGTTCTGTCAACGAATCTTCCACCAACGATTAATTTCTAATTCACACGAGGATTTTAGCAGCAGAGTATGCTACTCTCGTACAAGAAAAATTATGAATGAAAATATCGCATAAAGGATTCCATTATAAAATATAGTACGAAGAAAAAGTAGACACATATTCTATCTACAGTGATAATAATAGATGAAATTTAACACCGTTATCCTTTGTTCTTATTAGATTCATAATTCAGTCAGACAGAAATGTAGCCAGACGTTTTGTCCTAAAATTCGATTAACTTTATGTCGTACTGTCCTCATATGTAGTATATGTACCGAGGATAAAAGTGCTCTTTCCTTTTAAAAGTTTAACATTGTTAGATTTAGCAATACAGATACAGAGAGCAATTGCATCACAAAATTTACAATGGATATACTGAAGGAGATCTTTGGTGGTCCCGTTTCAGTGAGAACTAGATCGCGGAGAAGTGCCTCGACTCTCGATGTCTAAGGACACTTTCAGCTGTGCCGTGTTGTCGCTTTTGAGCATTACAGGGCGACGTTACTCCTGCTAACTTGGCTTTCGAGACAAAGTACTGGGCGGAGTTACGCCGGCCGGGATACGGAAAGATTCTTGGCAAATGTACATATCTACTACGTAACCCGTGCCACCCTCTCTGAGTGCGCACTCTGTCTCTCTCCCCCATTCTTTACCGAGCTGTTGTATCTCTGCGAAGTGGTTCCCGTGATACCAGAGAGTCAGCTCGTCCTCTGGAACCTCGTGGATGGTCGTTCCTTGTCCTCTTTTCCGCGGGAACTCGTGTACACAGATAAGGTCTCTCTTTCG
This sequence comes from Ectemnius cavifrons, assembly GCA_964023945.1. Taxonomy (NCBI): domain Eukaryota; kingdom Metazoa; phylum Arthropoda; class Insecta; order Hymenoptera; family Crabronidae; genus Ectemnius; species Ectemnius cavifrons. Next base: position 18,639,214 of record OZ030377.1, read on the forward strand.
AGGTCCCCTAGAGCATGTTGAATAAATCTATTATAATATTATGGCAATAGCCGGTACCCACTGCGACGAGATCAAGGAAGCCGAAAGGGATAAAGCGTGCGGGGTGGCTGCGAGAGATCAAATAAGAGAAGGTGAGATAGGTAAGGATGGCGACGAGAGACGAGACAAGTCAGATACATGTATGTAAGCAGGAGTACCATGAAGGTCTCAGCTTTCCATGTTGGCCGTTGTTCAAACGGCCTACCCGGCAATAAAAAGAGGTGCAGTTCTTTCCCTAGAAATCCGCTCCTTCCGCGAGCTTCAAACGCGCATAAGCCTCGAACGCGTGGATGGAGGTGGAGGCTGTTCGACAGGCCGCCCGGTGGAAAGGGTGAATAGAATGCTTGGTGACCCGCGCCCATCGTCGAAGCTTTCCGCTCGTGCATCGGATCTTCTCTCTCTCTCTTCTCTCCTATGTTCTCCGCCCGGTTTTCTCTCCTTCTACCCCCACCCGGCAGTGCACCCACGTCTTCTATTCTCTCACAGTCGCCCTCTCTCTTTCTCTGTCCCTTACTCCCTCGTGTGTCTTTATCTACGTCCCCGCTCCCTATCCCTCTCCGTTCATCCGCCTGGAAGCTTCTCTACGCCCGTTCGTAGCCCTTTCTCGCACCGTTGCCCGTCTCTCACGGCCTTATCTCCTTGTCTGATGCCGAAGGAAGAAATGTGTTTGTGTTTGGACTCCGGCCAGATAATCTGCGGCAATAAATTTCTGTGTGTACAGTACTATGTGATTGGTTTTATCTCCCTTAGTACTGGTGGCGTATACATAACCCTTTAGCCCCTATCCGAGGCGGGCGAGCGGGGCGCAGAGGAATCGAGATAGATAGAGAGAGAGCAAGGAGATTGTGAAGGTGGAGATATAGACAGAGAGATGGAAAGGGAAGAAGAGAGAAGGGAGAGAGAGAGAGAGAGCGATAAGTGCTACGTGGAATGGACAGAGGGTTGCGCGGCGGTATACGTGGTCGTTGTGCGTCCAGCTCGGCATGAGAGGATCGCTGGCTAGCTACCCGAGAAATCAACTCCTAATTCGTTTACCACCTGAGAATCCACCAGGAACCGGATCTCTTCTTCCAGCGGCTCCGGCAGTACGCCTTGAATCGTAAGCGCGCTGGTCCGCCTCCTCTTTTGCCTCCGGCTCCTGTAGAACGCCCCTAGTTAAGGACAGCTCGTGTGTTTGCGCGACGTTTAAGCTCTTTTTCCTGGGCCAGATAGTTTAGCTTAACAAGCCCCCGGAGCGCGTTGCATTTCGGGGCATGACATTTAAGTTGATAAAGCGCAGCTAACACACCCTGTCTCTGAACCGCTTTATCGAAGGGTTTCGTATATGCTTCGAGGTTATAAGGATACGATGTATTCTAGGCATTCTAATTCTGTTGGTCTTCTTTCCGCCAGAGCTTTAAATCCAATGGATAATGCGTTCAGTGTTTTCAGAGATGCCAGTGCAGTCGGGTGTGCCCGTTGTTTCGCTTTATTGTTTGTCTCCCACGAGATTTACAGGGGACAGAAGGTGTCCTGGCCGGGAGAGGATGGCCGGCGATGTGTGGCCGTGTCTTTATTTCGTTTAATAAACATGCAAATTACGTGAGACCGAAGGAGGCAATACCGTATTTTTCCGATAACAAAGTACAGCGGAAGCTTGCTCGGCATGCCCGCCGAGCAAACTTATCCCTATGCGCCCAGGCATCTTTTATTTCATAACTTAGCAGACGTGAAATTACGCTAGTCGGCAGAACAGGCTTGCGCGGAGCATCGCACCGAATTTATTGCCGCGCCTGAAAAGATGCCTTTTGCGAAAGCCTGGCGCTCTTTTAGCCCGAATGGAGGAGGCGCACGTTCGCGGAATGCCTTCCGCTCTGGTGGATATTATAGTGCGATATCGATCGGACAATGAGACAGCCAGGAAACTGGCGCAATGATCCCGTAGATACGGACTCGCAGCTATTCGGCCCTCTCCCTCACCCTATCATGCCTCCACCTCCCCACCCGCTACTCCCCCTTTCACGGAGTGCAGACGCGTCCGAGGAAATCGCATTATTTACGACGTACCTAAGGTACAAGCGTGTAACACAGTTCCCTCGGATTACTCGCATTCCCGTGGCAGTCCAGCCTACTTATCGTGGTTGGCTGCCCTTCCCTGCCCATGTCGTACTAAGCGAAGAGGGATTTGCTTAAAACACTGTAACATTTAAGCCCTTCTGAACGGAGGAAGCTTACTTCGCAGACACCCGCACACCTCTCTGTATCTACCAGCTAGACCGTATTACTATACAACTCGTACCAGTTTTTTTCTCCATCTTCATTGTACGAGTCTATTCTAATATTCCTTGGTACGTCGCCCAAGGCCAGGTTCGCTCTCCCTCACACCGCGTCTCTGCAACCCTCTCCCTTTAGCGAGTCAGGTCTTAACGAGGTTATCTGCAGCCACCGATGATAACCATTACCCTCGGCGTCGCATTATGTTCAGCCAGTGTTAAATTCATAACGATAACATCGCGCTAACAGTTGTCTGCGTTTGCCCCGCGGCCAGGCGTTTCCCTCGTGCTCGGCTCGGAGTCTCGTAGATCGTGAAGGACGGCATAACTTATAATAACACGAAAACCCTTCAACTTGCCGCGGGTTTCATTTTCGGGCTAGCACTGGAGTATAAGGAGACTTCGTCTCCTATGTAGCATGCTCAATTTCCTTCCTTAGGCATTTGCATAATACATTAAGAACCGGAGGATCGCTCGGCCGATCGGGATCGTTCACGTATTTCTCCCATTTCATTTTGAAAGCAGATATTCTCAACTCACAGAAAGGTCGAGAGGGGGAGAGTGGCGGACGATAACGGGTAGATGGAGATCCATCGTGTCGGGCGAAATGCGAAAACGTTGGGCGCACTTTGCCAGCTAGCGGCAGTGCGGCGAGACACGAGGCGTCACGACGCGGCGGATGTGTATAGGTAACAAGTGTTACCGGGCAGGCGGATCTGCCTGCGAGAGTAGAGAGAGAGAGAGAGAGCGACTGAGCGTTTTAGGCCAAGTGCATTCAAAGTGCCGAAGAGAAGAGGGTCTTCCAATTTCTATCCTCTCCCGTTGGCCTTACGTCGCGATCCACAGAAGCTGTCGGATGTCGCCGTTCCCGGAAACGTTGGCGCGCCACGGAATCCAGGAAAATTGATGCTCCGAAGCGATCCGACGTCAGGACCCTCAGGGTTCACTATGCCGCAACTCGGAGTGTATACTGCGAGGTCCTGCCCTTTCCGCTCTCCGGAACGACCCTTTTCCAACGCCTTTTACTCTCCCCATCTCACTTTTACTGTTGTGTCGTTTCCCAGGCAATGTCGCGGACTTTAAACCGCGATTGCGCTGGATAGCTGCATGCATACCTATGTAAGTACATACATAAGGTACTAGCTGGGTCGCGAACGCAGACAGTTCGACTCGTTGGCCACCATCCAGTCTCAATCGCAGAGCAGCGTTTTCATGCTGAATCCGGCTGAGAGGTCGAGAGACGCCGAGAGAGAGGGAGAGAGGGAGAGAAGGAACGAGGAAGTGAGAGAAGACACGAATGCGTCTAGCTAGACCGTCAGCTAGAACCACTAGATTTTATGAAAAGCAAATCTCCTGACCTGGCGTCGCGAATCATTAGTTTCTGCTTTTACAGCAGCAGCGCATAGAATTGTTTGTAGAATTCGAATCGCCGCTCGTTCTTCATAATGGTTCATTTACCTATATTCGTTTCAGCGTAGCGTACCCGATGGGATTCACCTAGTAGAAATGGAATGTCATACACAAACCTAGCTCCTCGACTTGCCTGAAGATCATCTGAATTTTAATAGCTTCCCTTTTCCATTTCCATTAGGCGCCTGTGCTCCCGAGATTATGTCACCAGCGATATTGTCCGCTGAGGCGCGCGGCCAGCACACCAGAGAGGGAAGGACGCCACTCGATTTACGAAGCTATTTTTCCCCATTTTCCCACTAACTTAATCCGCTTAGCACGCGCCTTCGTTCCTTAGCATTGCCTGAAAATTATATACCGCCGCCTCTTCGTTATTCGCGAATATAGCGGTGCCGGTATACAATTTACGTTCAATTCCGTGAACACCAGCGCACAGAAGCAGCGGCGCGGCCTGCCGGGCTAGAGACCATTAAAAGTTAAGTGCACAGGGTGGGTAAGCGCCTTGCGGGACTAATTTCCGTGATCACGGAAGAGAAACGTTCAATGGATAAGGAACAAATGGCTCGATCGACCACCTAATTCAAAAGGCTTGGATACGGCCATGACCGCGTCTCGTTATACACGAGTAGCCATAAAACATGTGTCGCCCAAGTACTTACGGCATTGCCTTAGTACGCCTTTCCCAGTGGAGGGCAGGGCGCAGACTAAGTCCTTTGGAAAAAGGACATCTGGAATCGCGAACTTATCCCGTGGAAAGTGGGTTCTCCACCCACTCTCTCCCTCTCTTTCTCTTTCTCCTCTTTCCGTTTCTATAGCGCTCTTTCGAGATCAGAGACCTCTCCCTCACTCTCACTGTCTGTACTTCCCGCCATTATTATTTTACCGTTCGACAGGCAGTATCGACGTACACGTACGGCGAACGTGGTGGAAACCCTTTTACGTTCGCTGCACTCTCACGGTGCGTTTACTCGATTTAAAGCCGTTGCTTTCGTGGCAGCGGCGACTTATTCCCACGTTGGTCGAGTGGCCCTCCCCCGCGTCATCCTGCGAGTGCGGCGGACGGCTCTAATGGTCGACGACAAAAATGAATTCACCTTGGGCGTTATTATCGTCGACAATGATTGGCGACTAGCACGATGATGCCGAGAGAACTCCGAGCCTCTCTCTAAAGAGGGTTTACGCCCTGATTGAGCCAGCTCACTATCGATTCGAGCACATAACTTTCGAGTACGGCCGGCCGACCCACTTCAATTTCGCTCACATATTCACTTGTTGCCGGATTCTATCTTTATAAGGAGTTGGACTTATAGAGGTCTGAGTTGCTCGCCGGCCGATATTAGAGCAGATTACTCTTTCCGAAGTTACGATTAATTAAGACTTCTCGTACTCGGTGTTTCGAATCGAGGGAGAATCGTTAGTTCCACTGTAAGTTCGCCGGTGGCATTAAATCGGAGGGTGGTTGGCGCTGGACGCCGATTACCTTCGGAGTTCAGATTTACGCGAGTAATAAAATCTCGTTTATGGAACTAATGAAGGGTGGAGGGGCGCGGAGGCCTCGATGGGAGGAGTCTGCGGAAAGTCAGGATACAGCCGGGGGCCGGCGTGCTTCGAAGAAATGGCTAATTGCGTCATAAGTTCAACAGATTTCGCGTCTCGCGGAAATAACTCTAATGACAGTTCATGTGCAATCCCGAAGTTACGTCACGTCGTCGGTGGGCTGCTGGTGCCGCTGTTGCGGAGAGCCCGGTAACTCATTGGCGAAGCGATTAAATGTTTCGAAAACTAGTGGCTGCCGACTTACGTGCTTTTCGAGCCACCGGTCCCAGTCTTTTCTTTTCCCATTGGCTTATTCTACCCGTGCAACTTGCGTCCGCCTCTATATTACGTGTCTCGGTAAGTGTCGAGAACATTTATATACTGTATTACTTACTTTTGCTGTAATGTCTGGTTGTGGTCTGCCACGGCATCTGTCGCAACTGAAGGTATGCAAGGGTGAGTGGAGCTTAAGAGGGTAGCATGATAATAGAGTAGTCTACATGCACGTCCTCCTCAAGGTCTCGGATCTGGTGGAGTAGTGGCGGGGTCTTGCCAGTCGGCGATCGCGGGAAACTCGCTGGGGTCCAAAGTGCTAAAGGATCTGGTAGAAGGGTGGGGAGTGGAAAGCGAGGACTTGAAGGTAAAGGGGTAGACCATGCCGAGAAGGAGGAAAGGGTGGTGGGTGGCGAGGGAGCAAAGGAGTGCGCGCGCTCGATTAATCTCGCAATCTGGATGGAGTGGCTATGATAGACTCCCATGAATAACTCATGAGCAGCGGGTACCTGCTTCCCATAGGGACATTCGCGTATAATTCAGCCACTTCATTTGTCCTCATTACTATGCCCGATCGTTACATAGAGCACGATTTACGGGTGCGCGCCTAGTCGCGCCTCCCGTCGCTGTTCATTGCGAACCTTATTCTACTCGGGAGTGTACCAACTCTGTTATGCCTCTCATTGTCCTATATCTAGTCTGCGACCGAAAGTCCTCTCGTCCCGCTTCTGACACCAACTGGACATTCAGTTTATCGAGCGTATCTAGCATCTCGTTCAATAAGCTTCTTCGCCTTTCGCATGATCGTGAACGAAATTTACAGTTTCCTCTACTGTATATATATTCGGCCATTCAAAGTCATCACTAGGGGATGCCATAATATTCGATTAACGTGTTAACGCCTTCCCCGGAGAGGTCCATCATTAAGTCGGAACGGAATGTATGAATAAGAATCGGCTTCTCACCAAGCGTGTGCCGGAAGGTTTGATGAAAAGTATAGCAATATCGAGGGATATCGGCCCCTAGGGTGATGTAAAGAAAGTTCGGTGGGTCATTATACCGCGGGTAACCTGGGAATTCGCTGAACAGCCGATAAATGACTGTCAAACCGGAAATAAGCTTGCGTGGGCCGCCTGCCGATGAATTCCATCGTATATAACTAGATCGTATCGGAAACATTGTGTATCGTTTGCCGTGTGAATGTCCAGCCACTCTCGCTCTCCTTTTTTCACCTGCTAACTCCAGGGACTGGTAGTTCGTAGCTACTTTCTCATTAAAGGCAATGAGATTTAAAAGTTTCTAATTTCTTTTTGTAGGTCTAAACTTTTTTATCTTGTTTGCGATCTTCCGCCGCGCTTCGATAGATACTGAAGATATAAGTGGCCGGATTCAACGGCAATATTCCTTGCAACAAGCTCGGGCAGCCTTCTGCGCAGTTCGTGGCGGCAAAAAGAAGAGTTAAGTTTACCAGCCTGAGTTATTATTTATACTTCTGAGGAGTTGGAAAATTTAGTTTGCTTGCATTTGGTGCTACCCGTGGGAAAAAAGTGTAGAGAGATATCTCTAACCCTTCTCCTTGGAAATAGTTTCTTTCTCGGATACTTTCAATTTTACAGTCGTCACTAAAATAGGAAGAGTGCTTCTTGTATTATGATGTCGGGAGAGAAAAATAGTGACTTGCTTCAATAGATTAATGGCAGCCAGCAGGCTGCGGTAAATTGGGTCGGCGTAAACCGTGGCTTAATCTGCCAAAGACATCAGTGGTTCCCGTACAATGACGGTACATTTATGCCGATGGAAAAATACGATAGGAACGGCGCGGCGCACCGTGCGCGCGCCCTTATGATTCGTTCCCGCTTTTAATATCGATAACCGTTAAGGGACTCGCCAGTTCTTCTAACGAGTCTGCGGTTCGACGCAATTTCGTCCTGAGAATCCTGCCCGGGCGAATGCAGGCTCAAAATGTCTCGGTATTATGCGGTCGCCGGCAGATACAACGAAAAGCTGCGGTGCAGAAAATGTTAGTATCGCCGTAGCAATTACAGGAGGACGGCCTCGGACGATATGGCGCCCGTTCGAAAACGACCACGCGAGCAGAATGGGACAACGGGCCCGCCCAGCAAATTGTACCGCGGACACAGCACGGAGCCCAGTGAGAATTCCGTTAATTATAATAAGGTTCTCATCGCACTGTGCTCGGATTATATCAAGCTTAACAAGCGCTCGCCAATCTGCACTCTCGTCAAAAGTTAAATTCTTTCCATCAAAGGGACAAGCCATTTCGCTCAAGAGGTGCGCTACTCTATTTGAGGGAATGCACTACTACTTTCGTCATTGAGAAAGAAAAAGAGACGAGGGCTCAGTTCGTTTTTGTAGGAAGCCAAGCGTTGATCCATTTGCGGGCGTTGTGCATCGATCTCGTGGCTAAGCCAGGAACGACGGGGAGTCGGTGTGGCTTTCGATGCAGATAAAAATGGATGTCGGCAGACTGGAAGCGATAGAAATCAATATTGTTTCCCTCTAGCAGCCATGGGGCTGTATCATATCTGAATATTTCCGGTCGGCTTATTTAGCCGGTGAGGCATCAGCCTGCTCGTAATCGGCATTTAAATTAGTAGGCCAGAGAGTGGTAGAATGCGCGCTCTCTTCCTCCCGTTAATGGTGTGGCCCCATAAATTATAAGAGTACTTCATGCGGCTTTTGTGAGCCGCGATTCTCACTGTCATTTTTCTCTGCTGAAATAGCGGGTGATTAATACCTGGCTGTCGGAGATCGCTCAAGGTATACCGGCGATTGATCAATCGGGCATCATTAGCACCAACGAAAGTTCGATGCACTCCACCCTCCAACGTAATCCATTGCCATCGGCGTACTCTCACCTTTACCTCCGACCAGCAGTTGCGGATTACGATGTATTACAATTGAAGATATAACACTAATTAACAATCAACCGCATCTAAGTCTGAGGGGGAGCTTATAGTATTCTCGAAACAAGATGTTCCATCTAAATTTGTAAATGAGCTTATCGGGTTTGGCTAAACGTAACCGCGGGCTATTCGAGGAGTGATAGTGTGCTGCCTTCAAATGTTGAGCGATTCAATCTATAATATTACATGTCGTTGTTAGGACTTGTCTGGAATTATCCTGAAATTCGACCCAAATAATGTTTGGTTGAAACCAAATAATTCAATTGACATGGAACAAACCAATGTGGATGTTAAAGAGATACAGGTGCCCCCACTTTGATTTTGTAATATCAGTGGAAATCAGCTAATATTCGTGGAATAATGGGCAATCGTTGTCACTCATGTGCTGATTTTGTGAACGGCAGAGCGGATCAGTCCTTGATACAGCTAGCTTTGAAATTGATTTGAAACTTGGGTTCTTCGGGAGTTGGGGCAATCAAAAGAAACAACCTCGGTGCACACGTCTTACGAACAAATTTTCCTGGTTCCCCGAGGACGCTCTGGAAAAGAATTCCAGCTAAGTGGAGAATTTGATAGCTCGTCAATTTCCCTCGCGGCCGAATTCAATGACAGGTTTTACACTGTTCCTTCGGAAAGAAGTGGGTCAAGTTGGACGAAGGCGCAGGCTACGTACATGTACGCCGGAGCCCGCACGTATACCTGCCAAATTAGTTTCTACACCGCAGTTCCCTTTTCACGTTCAGCGAATAAAATTTCAATATGCGTGAGAGTATCAGGCACTCGGCTCCATAGGTTTCCGATAATAAGAATGGTCGCACGTTGCCTTCTTCCCCCCTTCACATAGGCGGTACGAGCGCCACTGATAGAATCCGTTTCTCAAGGAGCTTGAAAAGAACATCCGGAATAGCAAAAGCTTAAATCATCAGCGGCGAAAGCTGGCGTCGCCGTCGCTGATTCCCGAGGCATTTATTATTCCGGCTTAAGGGATCGACAAGGTCTGAAGGTATAACGCTCGTGAGCCCGCACGCGAGAATTTCATCTGAATATCGATGATCGATTACTACGCGCATCGGCTCCTCGCGAAGCACACAAACACAGGCGAGGCTGTGAATGCAAAAGGCGGAAGATCATGGGAGGGAGTGAGAGAGGGTGGGTTGGGGGTGTAAGTGGGAGTGTGCTGAAGTGAAACGGGTTAGCGTGTGTACGGAGGCGCGGGTGTGGGTGCTGTGGGAGGCTAACACCATTAGCGATCACTCTTCGCCGCAACAGCTTGCAACAGATGATCTCGGGCGCTCTTCTAGATTAGCAAACAAGGAACCGGGACCGCCGCCACTTATCTCCCAGAGAGTGCACCATCCATTCGCGTGCCGGTCTCAACCATGACTCGCTCGATTTTCCGAGGCCAAGACTGAGGCCGAGGCTGGCCGGGGCTAAATTAAACGGGGCCCCGCCTCAGGACTGGGGCAAAAGAAGCCAGGACGTGGACCTCCCTTTTTCCGCGGCTTGTTAAGGATGGACACTGACCATTTTCTACCCGTCACTTCTACTTCGCTTTTTCACTTCCGCTCCTTCCACTTCGCCCATTCTAACCCATCCACAGTCTCCACTGGAATGGCCACCCTCTAGTTGCCTCAATCACGAGAACGATCGAACTAAGAGGAATGGTGGGAATGTGCGCGCTCTACCGGTACCTCTATTTAAGGTGGTTGTCTCACGATAGTATCATCAAAAAGTTTATGCTATAATTCACACAGGGAAGCGTGTTTACAAAAAGTGTGTCTAATAATGAGATTTTTTTTTTTAAATCACGCCAGGTTTTAAATATGACTTCTAAATAAATCTAACTCAAATTTTAACAAATTCCTGAAAAAAACAAGTCTACGCCGCAACTACCTTAAAACAATAGTTACGTTATCGGCCTGTCTCTGGACGATATCCGCGTCACTCGGCTGACAGGCGGATTCGGTTAGAGATTCGACAGAAATTCGCGGTTCGCCTGACGCATGACAATGGATTTTCCACGAATAGGTACGGCGAAGATAAAAAGTCACGCGCAAGGCAGGTATAGGTCCTCCAAGAATAAAACTGGATTCCGATGTTCACAGTGAAAGGCATTTTGAAGTATAGACAGGATTGATTCTTTTATATCTAGCACAACAACTGTTAATTAATTTTCTAGAATAATTATTCATACATGAACTGGGAAAGCTTGTTAAGATGGTAAGCCGAGACCAACCTACATGCATATCAAGGTATTGACGTTGCAACGTATTGTCATCTTGCGCGTCTAAGATATTACTTGAGAACAATTGAGACTCCGTGCTCGTGTTGCAGAAGTAGAAACATCAGACTGTTGGTAAGCATATAAAGACGTATTTTCCGCATGTGAATATTAAAACAGCCGCTGACGGAAAAACCATGCTACTCCGAGTTCACTTTCATTCGGAATGTGAAACAAAAGAAAGTGGAGCAAACCCAGAAGATGCTTATGTAGCTTTAACATCTCGTTCTTACGATCGATGTTCCACTAATGGCTCTAGGAAGATTAACAGTATACATATGTCGCAATTATGATAAGTGGAATACATGGAGGTATTACCAGAAAAGATCGCGGTATTAAAGTTTTACTTTATTTGGTATATTATTTGGCTATTGAGTAAGATTGCAATTTATGGCCCTCATTTATACTATTGTCTAGCAATTGAAGACGTTCATTTAACCTTCTCTTATTCTTAACAATTTAAGGAAACGGCAAGAAGTGTTAGCGTTTTTACTAATTAATAAGTTCATCATCAATTACGAATTTATTTTCTACCGATCACTGGATGTGGTCACACTGAACCCTGCCACTGCTCCAAAGTGCTTTCGGCTGTCACGCTAATTCCTATTTGGTAACTCATCAATCAGAATTCCATCGGCAAACGTTCACATTCGATCTAGCATCCTCTTTTTAACAGGCTTTCGCGTGTCATCACGTCCCTCTCCATGTATCGAAGCGCCCTGCCATCCACCCTTACAATTGACTCTTGTGTACTTCAGACAATAGGATCCGGGTGGCGAGGGTGGAAAGCAGATGATTCCCCTTTCTCCTCAGTTATCCGCTTGTAATTGTATATTATTTACGATTGACTTGCCGGCACTATCGCAATAAACTTCTCGTATTCTCCATTCTCCCTCGGTGATTGCACAAACGGAAACGCACGACAGCCGGAATGATGTGCATCTTGGTCCTCGAGTCAGGGGTTCGGACGATAGCGCACGAGGGTCGCGTGCTTAATGGGAAGCAATTCAAAGAGAATAAGGGAAGGGTGAATTCTTTCAGGTCGATCGGCTCACACTCAATCGCCGTTCTAGAACTCAACCGTTACGCTCTACCACCGATCGCAACGGAAGGGCTTTAAGCTCGGCCGACTTAATCCGAAATGCAGCAAAGTTTCTCCGGGAGTTTTGTAGGGCGTCCAATTGGCCGTGCCACGCGGATAGAATAGAGCTCGGAGGCAATTTCATGACAGCGTCTTGGGATGATTGGATCACCACGCCAGTCTCGATAACCTCTTCTGCTGGTGTGTGGTCCCACCTCTGCTTTCTCTTCCTATCACTCTTCCTTCCTTTTGCCCTCCCCTCGCACTCCGCTCACTCTGTCTCTTTCAAGTCTGGTTTCTTCTTAGCGACCGTAGTCCGTCTATCTCCCCGTCTTACCACCTACATTCGCCACTCTTTTACTCCTGGTTACTTTATCAATTTGACGTCCTGCCGGATCCCATACCTACCGCTCAGATAATTATCCACACTTTACGAACCGATTTTGAGTCTACAAGTTTCTAAACTGCGTCACTTGTGAATTGTTAATGTTTTACACAGTCGTGCTATTACACCGTCAGACTGAAATATAAATAAATAATTTCCGTATTGTTAATTACCAGGGGAAGAAAGGGCGAGGAATATCAGAAGGTGGGTGGCAAAAGTGAATCAATTGGGTTGATGCACTTTAGGAATGGGGGTGTGAAAATAATCTTTGTTACTGGGAAATTCCGTGCTTTGCCCGAGGCGAAAACAATCTTATGCGCTAGTTAGAAAATGAAGATTAAAGAGCTCGTCGAACAGGCGTTGCCGCCGAACAAAAACGACCGTTCAGTCATTGTTCGTGGCCTGACGAGCGTGCTAATCTCACCCCCGGCGGCCGATCCATCGTTCTCGCTGGCTGTTGCACGAGCGGTGAGCGGTTAATTGTTATTCACAAAAGAGCGTAGCTCCAGCAATCGAATTTGTCTATTAAGGTAACGGGCTCGTCATCGGCGACGTGGTTTTCCACGCACGTTGCAACGTTCGCATTTTCCTACCACAGACCAACGAGCCTTTCGATGTGGAAGATACGCTTTTACAAGAGAAATATACCTTGTACATACATATGGGTACTGCGGAAACATTGATCACGCAAATCCTGTTTCCTCCCTTCCTCTTGCCGACAATGATATTAAGAGCGCTTAACCAGGGGTAATATGTCCGAGATATGGCCGGATAACATTCGTCACTTGTTTAATGGGAGTCGAAGTCCCGATGAATATACAGGCATTCTTGTGTATATTTCGAGTTATTGGGCTGTGCTCGAGCGCGAGCGAGGGTCGCTGGAGTGTCATTTTTTTCGGCCGATCGAATTTCCCGTTTGGCGGCGGCTCGCGGGCAAAGCCAAATAACGAAAACGTTATCAATTACGGTGGAATCGAGCGCGCTCGGACAGAAAATGTGACGTGGTCGCCGTGGAAAAAGAGAGTGGGCATTCGAGCAGAATGCACCACGGCCGGACGGACGGACGGACGGACGGCTCTGGTGGTGGGATGGGATTCAGGGGCGAAAATTAGCACCGCGATTTGGGCGAGCGCGATCGGGATAATTCAGTTTCGCGCAATTGAGACCTCGACATAGTAACGATTCGCTGCCGAGCTTCACGAGGGCCGTGTCGGGCGCCGACCCCTCGTTTTGGTAACCGCATCCGAGCACGTTACCATTTTATACGATCGCCAAAATGTGTCTGATGACAATAATTACGCGGCTGAACCTCCTGTCGGCCTCGTATTTGCTAATTCCAGTCGGACTCGCTGTACAGTACTATTGTCGCAATTTATCATAACGGTCCATTAAAAACTGTCAAGATATGGCGCATGGATCGAGCATGCATAATATTATATAAGCCAGGTATATGTAGATTTTTCAATCGCCTTGAGATGACATAATGTTAATGATACCGTTATGATTTAAACCCATGAGACGCATAGTCTCAGACGAATAAACAATCCCAATAGTCGGCAAAGGGGGAGTGCATTGTTCCCAGGGCGAAATGGAAATCCGAAAGCTTTGAGATGCGTCCTGTGTGAAATATGCTTTGTAGGCCGCATGTTGATGCGGGAGTTTTTCATTCCTTCCATCTGCCGTCGCAAATACTCTCGCAACAGTGGCGTCGCGGCGACGATGGCGGTGGCCTCCAGTACCGAACAGTTCAAAAACATCTCGCGTACCTGATTTCTATCCGCGCCAGTGCTTCGACATGCTTCAGCCTTTCTAGAAACAATGCTGAAGCTGCATTTATCCTCCGGATACAGCACGCGACCTGGTATGCATAGGAAGTTCCTACTAGGCGAAATGTGTAAGATTATTCATAACGTTCGTACGGGGACGTGCGTATGTTACCTTGCCGAGCAGAAAACTGAAATTCACGCCAGAAAGGAATTCTACTGAAGGCAGCTCTCCTCGAGATGAAAGGGCGATGGGGGCAATCGCACTCCAAGCACAACAGAAACATGAAACAGTCACTGGAGAAAAAGTGGCCGGTGAAATGGTGAATTTAATCTCGTTATATTATATTGCGTCCTTTCCTAACCACTTTTGGCTTTCGCTTCGTGACCGATCACGCGCGAGATATCCCCATTTCCGGCCACTTCCAGTTATTACGGCCGATCGCGATTTACCATCAAAATAGCCGTGAAAAACGATCATAAACGAGGTGGCCTGTAATCGAGGTCTGATCAACACGTAGACTAATAATATTGGGTCACCTTTCATTGTATTGAGTAACGTCTTACCGTATTACGTTATTACTTCTATTCCTTCCTCAATCGAATTAATTGGCAATTGCGGGGCCGACCTTTAAGTAACTTATGCCTTTTTGGTGAATCTCGTGCATACAGAGGATTAGGAACAAAATTCACCACGGCTATGTACGGCTACTAGCCAAGTTTATAGCCAGTGTAAAGTACTTGAGTACTTTATTGACTGCTTTCGAAACGACCTGCATCTGGTAGTAGCTACCAGCGATATTAATCGACCCGTTCCCTTTAATGAAGTGGCACGGTACACTCGTATACACTACAAGTACCGATCCTCTTGTTAAGGATTTAAATGTAAAGTTTTATGACTTTAAAAATGGATTGGTTTAACTTAATTCCAAATCAAAACATCTTAGAGAATGTGGATAAAAAGGATGAGTGATACGCGCCCCGTTATTTTTCATGTGAAACTGACAATCGAAAACCAATACCTCAATAGAGCTGGGTAATGTGTCCGTTCGCAGTGCGATTTCAGGTGGCTTATTTCTATAACAACAGAACCGGCAATGAAAGCCGTTCGAGTACGCGGCTTCTCGTACTTCCAAACCAAATATTCTTCTTGGCACCAACACTCCTTCTGTTTCTCGGTTTCACTCACCGCTGCTAGTGCACCGCGTGCACCAATAGCTATAATAAAATTACCATGAAACACCGCCTGAAAGAAACGACACGTTGCGCACGTGCATTTCGCGAATGCGCACGGTGAATACATTCGGCTTTCTGGAACTGACGTTCTCCCCTTCTGATGGACCTATCGTATTTCCATCCAATAGATGTAATTGATCCGAAAAATTTCAACCATTTAAACTACCAGGATCTCCTGAAATTCTAACAAAATTGTCGAGTATATACGCGTAACGGATACTTGGCGGGAAGAAGAGCGAGGAAGTAACTTCGACAGGGGAGTTGCTTTGCATTGCACGAGCTGTCGGATGCAATCCGCCAATGGTGAATCGGGCCGACAAAATAATTGAGTTGACTAATGCTGTTACTCGTCTACAATGCTAAATAGTGTAATTGACTTAAGCACACCATTCTGCCCGGGCATCTGAGAGAGTAAGAGCGACGTGGTTCGAAATGGGAGCGAGAGAGAAGGAGTGAGTAAGCAAAAGAAGGGTTGGAAGAGTAGCGGAGGCTACTAAAGACAAAAGGGGGGTGTTACTTTTTCACTTTACTTTCATAACTGAAACCGTGAATATGAATGGCCGCGGGCGGCACTCGGAAGCTTCTTAGCCCGAGAAAAGGGAGACTACTGTACCGCCGTCATGGAAATGGAAATGAGGATATTATAAAAGTAAGTCGGTGGATGCCGGATGAAGGCTGCTATCGATACGCAATAGTGCCGTCTTCGTCGGATGATGTTGGCCGTTGGCACATTAAGGAAAGCCATCGGTCAATCTTTTTTTTTTTAGTTATTCATGAAGCTGTGCTATGAATTGATAACAATGCACCGGCCTGATTGCAAGTTGTAACAGCACTACGGACTTTGTAAGTGCATTGAACCAGTTCTGGGAAACAGGCTTCCCCGGGAATTCCCCGGGACGAGTAACCGTGAGAAGAAGCGCAGACAATTTCTGCTAACGGGTTATACATAATGGTCGGATCTTGGTGGGAGCGAAGTGCCAGTATCAAATGGCGAGCGATTAGGTGGTGCGCGCAAGAGGGTAGCAGGGGCGTCGTTCAATTCGGAAAGGATGGCGGTTTCGTCAGCGTCGGTCGGCTCCTATCGGGAGAACTTATCTTTAGCCACAATTTCTTTCTCTCGGCGCGGAGCGCAGCCGTCAGCGAGATATCTCCGGGCGGAAGGAGAGAATTTTTCGTCGCGAACTCTTCTTTCGAAGTCATCAGACTTGATACCCAGCGACGACGCTGCCAGCGTAGATGGAGAGCAGCGTCAGAGCGAGATAGCGAGTAGCGTGCAACGAGGGAAAAGAGAAGAAGGTCGAACTCGAAGCCAGCTTCTACCAGCCGCGGCTAAGGCGGGCTTCTTCTCGCAAGAGCGAAGGGAGAAAGGACGAGAAAGACGCAGAAAGTCGCGCGGATACCGCGTCGTTTGCGCGGGCAAGTTTTCAGCTTCAGATGGATGTGCGGGGAAGTTTGAAAAAGCGGCTGCTGGCGCTGCCATCGTCCTCGACGTCTAAAATGCGTCGTTTTATTGCTCGACTAAAGTCCGCGCTGAGGGGCAGAAGCAGCCGGCCTTGCACGCCACTTCGTCATGGTGGTACCGTGGATGTTAGGGGTGCCACTGCCGGAGACTCTGCCTCCTTAATGTGCGGCCTGGATTTATCTGCTGGTAATCAATCGTCGGTCGGGAAAGCAGCGGATTACAACGGCGCAATATTTATCACGTCAAACGGTTCATTTGCATGATTTATGCCTCGTCGAATGCCGCTAGTGGCGGCTTATTTATGCCGAATTCCTGCATTCGCACATTCGCCCACCCACCTATACCCTTCCCTGATCATCCCTACTTCCAGGACCTGTTCAATCCAGAGGTTATCCTGGATTCTCCCAGCAGTTATATCGCCTTACTCTATGCTAATCGTCCGTCGGAGCAGCCTTCACACGGCGTCACGACATGCGTCGCCCGTTTTCCTCAAACTTGGCCATGTTGATCTTCACAAGTTACGCGCTTCTTGACGCGTAAATTGCGACTTACGAGGCAGAGCATAGCGCTTGAAGGGGAAGAATAGTGAGAGGATTGGGGGAGGGAAAGACGTGTTGTTATAAGGCTTAGTATACGCTCAAGATTTATGCGAGGGAGAGACGAAGGAGTTCTTAAGGGGGCGGCTCTCCGCCGAGATGGAATTGGTAATATCTTCCAAGCGCGGGCATGACCTGTCCTAATACCGTCTCCAATAATCGGAATATATCGTTCCGTATTAATGTTCAAACGTTGCAGAGAGGGAAATCGTTCAGAAAAAAGTTCGAGATTGCCAGTTCTGCATTCTTGCGGACAACAAGCCTGTCACTTTGATCGAGCGTTCAGCGAACTCATTGAATATTCCGGTAAATGGGAAGCTGAACATTCCGCAAATGAGACTTTGTAACACCGTGCCTACACTCAGCGGAGTTTGGTGTGTTACGCTTCGAATATTTCACAAAGCAAGAATAGAAGGAGAGCCGGAGTAGCCTTTCATTGTCATTTCATAAGAGTATGTGCCGAATGAGTGGAGAATTCGAAATGGAGCGAGTTAACGGGGTGCTCCTCTCCGCTATGAGAAGCTATTCGTTAAGAGCAACTTCAGAATTTGATAACAGGCATGCGAGACAACTTGGAAGACTTGAATACTTACAGCTACCTTGCTACCAGAGCTTCTATCGGAATTGCAAGTGCATTGCACTTCCGAAAAGTTTGTCGGTCGAGTACGGAGCTCGTATTCGATGCATTATACGTTTTCATGCACCTAGATGTATGAAGCCTCGATTTACCACTCGCTACTTTCTGTCGAAAAGCCTACGCCCAAGATCCGTTGCATACTATATGTGCCCAGCTATTCGATTCTTATTACCACAAATTGGAAATATGAGGTTGGTATAAATTTACAATATGGCCATCGATAATTTGAACGTAGTTGTAAGCAGAGCATGTCTCGTATAACGTTGCTGGAGAAATTAATAGTACAGGCACGCCGACATTACATTGCAGAGTGCAAAATGAGCTCTTCCGCTCGGCAAACCTCGATAAATTTTCCACTCTCACTTTGGTTTGGATACCGTCACAGAGCGGGCAGAGAATTTCCCCGTTTAATGGCACCAGTCGATCGTTCCAAACTTTAACAAACCACGTCCCATGGAATTCATCACTTCACCCATTCCCAAGTCCAGCTCTATTTACAGCGTAAATAGAGATAGAGCAACTCCAATCCCGACTAATCTACCTTGGCCTCTGGGAAACAAGTCGTTTCCAAAGAGCGATCGCAGAAGTCGTCGAGGAGGGAAAGTGATTGGGCATTACATCACGATTGACGCAACACGATCGAGTGCGATCATTTATCAGTGGAACCTTCATTAACTGGGTACTCTGCGGTAAACTACCCCGGCGTGCTAGCTTATCTCGAAGCCGTCCTTACTTTCCGTATGAACGAAGCTATAGAGATCTTCCACTGGAGGCTCTTTCCACTGGGTTTTCCACGACCACCACCCCTTTTCTTCTCTTTCCCCCCTCCCCCCCCCTCTCTCTCTCACGTCAACGTGAACCGCGTTTTCCTTCCAGTCCCAGCTGGAGCGCTCTCGCTGTCATGGTCACATTTCTTTCTACCCTTATTGGGCCTGGTGCTTGCTTGCCTCTGAAGCGTGGCAATGCTGGGAATCCCTGCTAGAGATACAAGCACTCGCTGACGGCCCGGGAAACAGAGATAACAAGGGCCTGAAAACATCCTTCCTGACTTTGCCACTCAGTCGTTATAACCATAACGACACCTTTTCGTCGCCCACCAGCGTTCCAACCCTGTCCATAGACACCCTCTCATCCTTCCTACTCGTGATCCCTCTATTCAAGTGTCACTACCGACACGTCAAGAAACAAGTTCGTTTCACTTAGTCACTCTACTCCCGGTACTATTAGATAATTAATGCGCCCACTCTGCCAAACTACTGAAGCTTGCATTTACTGCAACCGGCTAATTGAAACATTGGGGATCTTCTCCTCATACAAATGACGTAGAAGGACAAATTTGGACGCGTGATTTGGATGAGAGCAATAAACGGGCTTACCGGAGAGAGCGCGTAAAGCAACCTCAGAGTAACTGTGCATTCATTAGGCGAACGAACGTGACTTTGTTGCGCGTTAGGCTTTTCCGAAAAAGGGAGAAGGCGGGTCTACGTGAGAGGCGGCTGGAGGAATATAGCGAGGACTATGTGTAATGCCTGCAGTGTATAAAACATATTGTATATGTATATCGTGCAATGTCACTGTCGCTGATTAAAGAGTGAGAGAAAGGGAGAGAGGGAGGGGGAGGGAGAGAGATGACGAGGGAAATAGGCGCAGGAGTACCTGTAACGCGAACTACGTGCGCGGATCAAAGAATGGCAGTTTCTAGGGGCATATCTCGTTATAAATATGTATGTATACATATGGGAGAGGGTGTCGGCGAAATATCGGCGTCCAATTATAATCCACTCTCGCCACATGGGATTTGGTTGGGCCGACAAAGCGAGAGGTAGAGACAAGCAGAGCTCGGCGCGCTAGTGGAGCCGCGGTAAGCGCAGCGCCCGCTCGGCTGCTCTTGCACGGATATAACGATGAATAATACATATTGTACGGACGTGTGATAACGTGTACACGTTTAGACTCATCTTCTCAGGTGAAGAACATAACGGTGCGCGGCGCACCCCGGACGGCCGGCATTTGCATGCCGGCTCCTGCCGTACCGCCGTTGGAGCTACGCTGCCTTTTGTACGTACCATCGCAGACTGACGAGCGGGCGATGATGAGTGGAAGCGGCCGTCTCCTAGCCAGACGGATCTCCCTCTGAATTCAGCATATTAGGCGGTCCCACTAATTTTTCTCGATTTTTCTCGAAAAAGCTACTGTTAAATCACATTGTTTTAACGCCCTCGCGATCCACGACTGACAGAGTGCATTAGTTTGCAATTGGGAATTCTGTCCCCCTTTTCGCGATTGATTCAGAATTCACTTATTTCCGCTCGCCCTCGTTACATTACCAACAATAACCATGAGAGCTAATAAAAGTAACGCCTCGATAGCGAAAACATCGATCAGTTACTCGCGATGAAAATGAATATCCTTAACCAAAGTGTTTATGCCACTCGGGCTGATCGAATCTTATCGGTATTCTTAACCGAGAGCTGAAATAATGGAGATCGATTTTCCGGTTTAGATACATTCTACGACTCTAGCCCTTGGGAAATTGTTGTTATTATTACGGGTACTTTCTGATTGATTAACGTTCGCTCGGAGTGATCGCTTTTCTTGCGATACGCGTCGCACGTACACCCGTGGGATACGATAGACAATATTAAAGTAGTCCATCGTGTTTGTCAACTTAATACTTGCACGCCCACGCGCATCAGCAGCGCCTAAGATGCGTTGATCGATGGGAATGCCGATGTATGTACATAGCCTGATATTATTCTACGTAATAACGCTCTCTGGATATTCCAGTGTAACTCACACATTGCCAAGATCCATTAGAATGATAATTATTATCGTTACACCATTCTATCAGAAAGAACGGGAATGAATTTCTGCTAATGAGACTGTTTAAACCGTCAATAACGCGTTAATGTTTTCTGCTGTATTGGAATACGTGCGTTTTCAAGGTAGAGTACGAAATCCATCCGTTTTTTTTTCCTTTCTGGAGGAAGGCACTACAATTTGATTTTTGGCGAGCAAATACAATAATTCGCAGGGTGATAAAGAGCAATAAACACGCAAACTCTAGTAATCGATAAAAATAATGCGACGCAAGTGTACTTCGACGCGTTTTGAGTGAGGATAAAATTGGGCAGCTCCAATTTTATCGGTAAATTATTGCACCTGTTAAAATGCAAGCTTTTAGGATACCCTACTCAACATTTGTTTTCGAATATTATTACGGAAGGGATCCACGTATCGATACATGCTCTGATACCCATCATCGAGCACAACAATAACACCTGATAGTATAATCACAGTAAATGTAGAATTGCAAACAAATAAGTGGAGAGCGGGAGAAATTCTGGCAAAACGGATATATTAACCGATTGTATCTTTTTTTTTATTGTAGAATTTTCTTATCGGTTTTCCAGTTTGCCTGGACTTCCCCTACTTGGTGATGTGTTCAGCATCGCATTAATACTAATATGCTCGAATATTCGGCATGCAAAGAAACGAATATTCGGAGTAACTAGCTACTCACAATCGCAAGCCCGGCATTCAGAAATGCCAGCTTTTTTTCGGGGACTCGCATCAGCCAATCTAAATAGGTAGAGGAGGACCTTCCAAGTATATTTGTACGTGCCCCTGTCGGTCTTTCTAACAAGCGATGAAATAATTACGTAAATTCGAGTCACGTAGGAAGAGCGCTTCTGTTCGTACGAAAGAAGCTGCGTTGCGCGTTGCCAATCAGCGAAGCTGCATAACGCTTTCACGTATTCATAGTGGTATGTCGGCACGATGATATAAAGACACGCGTGTAGAAAAAGCGACGTACTCGAACACAGAGGCAGACAGACTTTCGTTTGACGAAGGGAGTACCTCGTACATGGGACTAGCGGAATACACGAAAAATATGCATCATCCATAGCAAGGCTTTTGAACCAACAAGCTTTAGCTGCGCGCAGCGCTTAATTTTAATCGCTGAAAACGAGATGCGATATCATCTTATTCATATTCGCTGCAAATTCATATCCCTCGCATTTTGGTGACGGTGAGAGAGACGGCAATTTGTGCCATCGAAATGCGTACCAATCGCTCACCGCTAATAATATAAATTGCCTGTTAAGTATTTTATTACTTGTATATCATAGCTTTTAATGGATATTACTATTTTATTATGTTTGCACCGCAGATTGCGGAGGTAAGCTCTCGTTATCATTTAACCTTTCAATCCAGAGAGTAGGAGTAAACAGTCGCCGACTATATTGGCCATTGGAGAGACGAGGGAAGTAACCTTTGTATTTTATATATACATCCCTTGAAATCGATTTCCCCGGGTAGAAATCAATTACCTGCATTTTTCCCGTTCGCTCGACTATTGTCGCAGTCAAAAGCGATGGCGGCCGATCACCGAAAAGGAACAGGCTGATAGGCAATTTGAGGATCAAAAAGAGTCAATCCTTCCACTGTCCCTCGATGCTTTCGGGAAGCGGTGCACCCTTTGCGCTGACGATACAACTCAAGCCCTCCTGCAGAACTCTCTCATTACTTGCTTACTGTGCACAGTGCTGCAATCGCTTTCGCCACCCGCTTCACCGATCGAAGCAAGGGAGTCGACCGGTTGCCCGCTTAACTGTATTCATAGTAAATCGTACAGTAAGATAAAGCGTCGCCCTCGTTTTATCGGAATCCAGCCGTTTCTTGGTGGTATCGGCGCTTGGCTCGGGCCACAAACCGTTCGTGGTGCCTCTGGCCCTTAGCTTGCCCTTTTCGACCAG